>OY783229.1:18062189-19312189 GCA_963678685.1 Patella ulyssiponensis | reverse complement strand
TAGTTACATGTAGCTCCTTTCAAACGTCTTTTGTTTGATAAAAATTCACAGAAAATGTTTTGTTTCATATAAGTTATTAAAGTCTACCTTTTGCGAGTACCGGTAACACTAAAAATAAACTAATCTGAATCACGTGACCTTTCGCCCGCACGGCATATTTCCGAGCCCCGACTATTCATGGAAAATAATTGTGCTACATTGTTTTATTATTGATACGTGCTTACAAATATTCTTTTATATATTGACGAGTGTTTACGTATAAAATAATTAAAAACGAACTTATTTGTATTTGCTTGTAGTTTTTCTTTTTACTAAATTAATTCTAACTTCCGTTTGTTTGGATGAAAGCAAAAGTAGATTATGCATTATGCAAGTTGCCAAAATTTGACTATAAATTTCGATAATGTATGGATATATGAATACTAGTACGGAATAACAACACAGGCTTTGTTTATTAGAAGTTATTATTATAATATCATACGGAATACCGTAACGGTATGCAATTATTGACGTGAATAAAGTATGCATACACCAACATGTCTGTTGTTCAAAAGACGACTATCCGTTACATTGCCAGTAACATTTATTAGGGTTGCGTACACTTCATATTTGTGCTTTTTCTATCAGAGGGAAAATACCTACAAGAGGTAACTAATGGGATTTTTAGATTTTTTTTAATTTGAAATAAAAACATGTCATGCAGCCCTTTTTAAGTGAAACAGGAGTATCTTAGAGCCAGAATGTTTTTTATATATAACCTATATAATAGTGCTGGGTATGCCACTGCCGCCACGATATGATACATACTGCAATTCAGGTGCTATGGTATGATTAGTGACACATGAATTCAGTATATGCGATTCAACGATATATTATGTCAGCACTACTATATAACATTACCTGTAGATCGACGGCACACACACTCTTTGTTTTCATGATAGCTGAGAGATTGAAGCCAGGTATACCCAAATCAGGAGAAGGGGGTTCTGTTCCTGAAGTTGGGGTTTGAGGATCTGACCAAGAATCTGTGTACAGTTTGCGGTGGGTTGGTGTTTTAACCTCTGGAGAAGTAGGATTGGACTGATTATTGCAGGGAGTTACTACTCCTGAGCGATGTTCACATGTGGTGTCACCAGTATTCTGATTGTCTTTACAAGGTGTATGATCACTCTTGTCATCAACGTTGCTATTGGTCACATTTAAATAATTATGGTCGTTGATATAATTTTCTGGCTTGGCTGAGACCTTGTTCTCTAAATCTTTCTGAACTGACTGAGTGGATCCGAAATTACTGATATCAATGTTAAAAGTTTCTAGATTGGATGGATTATAAAATTCAGCAGGACTGTTAACAGCTGATCTAGGATTGGATGGATCTGTTGAATTACTGGCCACTGATTGGTCAAAAGGAAGAGGACTGTAGTTATCTGATGTCAGAGTTGACTGGTCATCTGAAAAACAAAATTCTAAGATTAGTGTTGAAAAACCTTATCAGTGACTCATTGTATTGTCATTCATCCTCAGTATCCCCAATCGTATCTTTCCGTTCCACTCATAAACACAGGGTCTTGGTCCACTCACGGGAGACACACATAGTCAAATTATCCACCCTTGATAATTGTGCTATTTTTATCAACCAATCAAAAAATTCAACAAATACAAGGCTAAGAGAAGTAGCTCAGATTTCATTGCAACTAATATTGTAAAATTGTTGTCAATATATTGTTTTATGTGCAGGTCACTTCTTTGATATTAAATTTCTTGCAAACCTTCTCATAATCAAGTGTGCAAGCTGCATTGTGCGCAAAGCTTTTGTTAAATATTTGGAACTTCCTGTAAAAGAGAAACTATTTATAAATTATTTTTAACCTGATGAAATTGGAGGCAGATTTTTCAAAGATGTCCCGAAAAACAGAAATTGGTGGCCTGAAGAACCTGATAGTAAATGAAGACATTAAAATAATCACAACAAGCCTACTGGAGACAATCCTCAAACTTACCTGTATCATACTGAAAGTTCTCTAGGTAAGACTCAGGTAAAGCTGATCTAACATCTCTTGCAAACTCTGGTACATTCACATCACTTGGCTGAAATTTCAAATTTTAAGTGAACGAAGTTATTATTAAGGATTTTAAATAAATAGTACACCTTGAACAAGAGATAGTAATCTATGAAAATTGGGTGTGACACCAATTTCACATCCCGGTTGTGTTGTATAAATATCAAAGTGGACTCCAAACACTTATCAAACAACAAAATCTATAGGTATTATTCCTAACACAGTGCCTTTAAATCTTAAACAGCAGAAAATTATTTCATGCAATGTGAACACTACATTTCTAGTCAAAGGTGTGATGCATAAAGTTGCAAAATCTTTAATTCGTCATGGGTTTGTATATTTTGAGTAGAAATAAACAATTTTGAAAGTGATAATTCTTTTAGAGATCCCACTCTCACAATATTGCACTTTGCAAGGGATTCAATCCTTCAAATGATGATGAGCTGCTGAAAGCAACCATTATATCATAATACATTTTTTTTTAATATAAATATATGTATTTACCATGCCTATTTCTTCATCTATCAAATCATAAGCTAAAGATCTCCCTGGTTCATCACTTGAAAAACAACATAAGTCAAGATGATCAACAACAGTTCGATAGGGCACAAAATATTATTATAGATTCATAATTTTCACTAAATTTTACTGATTATCATGAAAGAGCAATATATTTCACAAAGAAAGAGAGAGAGAGAAAGAGAAAAGAGGTATAACATCCATGCAAAACAAACTAGGCCATTTTGGTACAGTTTCTTCTCAATAATTTTATTGCATGTAAGGGTCTTGAGTAGTTGGAAGAACTGGAGGACCTGGAGAATAACCACCATGCCACTTGACCTTAAAATCTGAAGCAGACATGTAAGACCATTTGGCAACCGAACTCCCCTGGAGAAAGAAATTTTGCGGTAATTACCTATAGTAAAGAGAAACTCCAGTGAACATAAACTGTTGGTCAATAGATACAATAGCTGCCTGAAATATCTGATCTTTTGTTCTATCTTTAAAACATTTTATTCCTCTATTTGTCCAATTCTTCGCAAGCTGTAAACAAGAACAGGTAGTTTATCATCAATCATTCATTAACCTTGTCGCTGATCAACATTTGCATTTTTGGAAAACATCTAATTTTTCATGGATTAATCTATGCTAAAATAAACTTAAATTGATTACTTGACATTAATTAAGAAAACGAATCAAAATATCAATGGTAGATAATCTCCTGGCCCTGATTCAAAAGAGACGCATCAAAAGATTTCAGTTAGAATGAGGCGGCAGTGGATGTTGACTAAACTTTTTTTGGACTAAATTGTATGATTGGCATTTTATTGGACAATATTTTAGTTTGTAAAATATTCAAAATCCCTTAAATAACAAGCAGTGCCAGTGGCTTTTATCATATTTCAACTTTTTAATGCCTTATAATGTCCAGAGATTGTGGTTTCTAAAAGTTTCAAACTATTTATAACGTACTGGTTTAATTCCGACTAGCTGACATTTGAAAGCTTGAGGTTTAAGACTGTAGAATATTCTTGGACAGGCGACACAGATGTGATTGATATGAACTATATCAGTATCACCATGATCTAAATAAGACACATCTAAACGCTGTTTTAATCTAAAATAAACATAAAATATATCAACATATTACTACATAACTACATATCCAAAATTCATTTCATACAATAGAACAAGCAAATCAATGGGGGTAATGAAAAGGGGACACACAATGCAGTGTGCCATGAGGGAAATTTTGCCCTGACAATGTTACTAAAGACTATTCTTTTTTTTTGATTTCCAACTGTTAAGGGATCTTTAAAGTGGTGGAAATGGTATACATAGAAATTTGTTTTTGTCTTCCTATCCTATTGACTAGATGCTTTTCCTTGCCAAACTGTCTGTCATGCAATCAGATGCTGCCAGGAATTTAAGAGTCTTGACAAAACAAATGGTAAATCTACTGGTAATGGCATTTACTCTGTTTAAGAGTAAATCTTTTAAGTTTTAACATGACCAGTAACGATTGGTGAATATGAAGTTACTTACTCATCAACTCTGGATACTTGAGCTCTATGCCATGATTCCTCCTGTTTTACTAGAACATAACAACCACAATCAAGCAGACCAATATTACTGTCTTTATTTAATACACCTACTGATTCACAAAATACCTTTAATTCTTCTTCTAATTCCTTAAACATTTCACTATCAGATTCTGTAAAACATAAAATATATTATCTATTAAATAATCAATAAAACTTCAGTATCAGATTCTGTAAAACATAAAATATATATATTCTATTCAATAACTAATAAAAGTTGATAGCAATCAATGAGCTGCACAATGGTCTAGAGAATTAAAATAACACAAACACAACTGTATTGCTAAAGTTGATTATGGGTTTGTATGCGAAATAAACAGGTATTTTTAAGCTCTACAATTACAGTTTTGTTTTGAGCCAATCTGATTAAAACACAGATTTTACTTCATTTTGTTTTTATAGTTCAACATTTCATTTTACTTGTCTTTACTTCACTAGGATCTGGAAAAGTTGTTATCATTCACGTGTTCTGGATGAAGTGTTGGATTAGCTAATGAAACAGACTGTTGTTATGGCGAGTTCTTGGCCTTTTGATTCACGGAACTGTGGGTAAACCACTAGAAACATCAACACTGATGGATTAATCGATGTCTGACATCATAAATAATTTACGTTTACCGTAATTTTTGGCTTCTGTTCTGTGTGAACCCAGAAATATATCAATTATTCTCAATATCGTTTTTTTCTATGAAAGTAATATTTTTAACAAGAAACTGTCTGACATACCACAAAACAAATCACTAACATATTCAATACAATCCATGATTTTGTCATACCACAAAACAAATCAACATATAAAATACACAATTTCACCCATGTGAAAGAGGTCATATTTATGACAGTACATTAATAAATAACATTGTACATATTAATACATGTACATGAGATCCAGTGTACATACATTTAAACGACATAAATACTTGTTCATTTGAAAGTAAATATATGTAAATGGGTTTAAGTCTCCATAACAACATGGTTAGCCTGATGTTATTTTGACATTCAAATCTTAGGCTGCCTGTCTACAGCTAGCTTCGTCTGAGAACAGGTCCTAACCTAATTAACCGACATTTTAATTCCTACATCGACAAACTTAGTCGATAACACAGAGCATGCTTTTAGAAATTTTCAGAAGTATTTATTTCTCTTCTATTTTCAAACTGAATGAAATTAAATATGTCTATTTAGATTGTCTGTATGAAAGATGTCAAACTAATCACAGCCGAAGCACAAAATAGTCCTCTAATTATTCAATTTGGCGGCACCCATGAAACATGATTTCACAGGGGGGGGGGGGGGTTGTTTGCAAAGACAAATTTAGGAGTACATGTATCTAACCTTGTTTTGAAAGATAAACAGATTGAAACTCTACCGACAGTTTACAATGGTAGAGAATATTGCAATATTACCCACTAGCACATATCATAATATTAATATATCCCTTTTACCGGAGTGACAGAAGTTGACATTTTGCCAATTTGTTGACATGTGTTTACATAAAACACTGCTACAGGTTATTTTTACTCTGTTGTGTATGCAAAGCAGTAGGCCAGTCGATAACTCCCACCCCAAAATGATCACATGAGCGTTTTAAATGCAGGGTAATTAGGGCAGTGATCATATTCTCGAAGTATGATGTAGATGGATCGCTGCGTGCTGTATGGTTATTTTGAGACATGGTCATCTTATTTTCTATACATGTATATGGTAACAATGTACATCTATACTGAGCAATTAAGAGAGAAGAAAACACCTTTTAACATTTAAAATAACATAAATATTTCATCTGGTAAACTGGTTAAACATTCTAAAATGAGAGAATTGTGTGCATTACATATATGGCTTTTCTCAATAAATGTGAGTTAATTTAAATTACCTGTACCAATCTGAGCCCAAAAATTAGATGGATCAATAATATGGGTTATCTTTCCTTGGAATAGCTGTGTTCCAATGCTATCTGACATAATTGATGACTCTGTATGGATCTGGTGTGTGTCTCCACTATCTGACATGACTGATAACTCTCTTTGGAAGTTGTGTGTATCACCAGTATATGACATGAGTGATGACTCTGTTTCATACATTGTTCTCTAATAATAGTCACCTCTCTCATGTAGGGATCTGTAAGATAAAAATAATTTTAAATAGAGAATCTCATACGAGTCTTTTTTTACATCAAAAATTGTGAGTAGGAAATCTTATTTATCACCCAATCCTTCCTTAACTGACAAATCAAATTCATGTAAAGCGACATCTCCTAAAGAAGTTTATCACACAAGCGATATCTACTGTAGAATATTAAACAATATCGATGAACTAAAATTACAATTCACCTAAGATCCAATATTATATCAAGATTGAAAATAATGATATTAGTTGTATCTGACAACATGTAAGGCAATGCCAACTAGTACGTATACATGTATGACATTTTTAGCTTCATACCAGTCATGTATTAATAAATAATCCCAATAGTCTACATTACTGATAACAATTGGGTTTTTTTCCATTTTAAATATTCTTTATCAATATTTACCTTGATTATTCATGACATACAAAAATTCACCCTAAAGTCACCGAAAACCATTTATCTACGTACTGGTAGGTAGAATTTAAACTACCAGTTTACAAACCAAAATTGACCAATGATCATAACACACAAAATTCAGCCAGATAAGTACTATCTAGTTTTAATTGTTGTCTCTCATTATTGGGATCACCGGTCATTAATAATTACTGTAAACAACCAATCAACCTTATGTATATCCCCCTCTTTTGTTCATAAGAATTTCAACAGCAAGGTTTTGGTAATGATCTATACAATAAATATGGTTACTGGTACAGTACCAAAGATGCTTTCACAGTGGTAGAGATCTGTAATGGTGCCATCTGTAACAACAGCCCATCACTATACCCTTATTTTTATAATAAAATCTTATCTTGGGGTAGTTAAGCTTAATCTCAGACATGAGCTATATGTAATCATCACAAGGGAGTTGTTTTTAGCTCAAAATAAAGTAGGTTTTTACTGAAATTTATACCGTACATACAACATGTATATGTGATTGCCGTTTTTTTTGTTTGCTACAACAACAACTTAAAAATTGTGTAATTAGTGCAGTATTAAATGATTAAACTTATTGATTTATAAGAATGTTAGAAATGGTAAGTTGCCAGGCAACAATCCATATGCCGACAGCAGCTAAATCATCTGAGCAGTTGAAAAGGGCATATCTATTTTCTTGTAGCTAATGGGGAACAATTACAAGACAATTTCATACAGATCAGACTATAATTTTTGTCATTTCAGGGTTCACAAGGTTCAACAAACTGGAGCAAGGGCCTTAACTCTTGAAGTACCGTAATTTAAAATTGTTAAAATTTGATATATATATATTTTCTACAGATCAGATGGTTCTCTCACACAGTTCAACAAAGTAAAACAAGTGCTATAACTCTAAAAGTTATTGACAGAAATTTCTGAAACTCAATCGCATTCTTTTAATCAAAATGATGCACATAAAATTCATGCAGATTGGATGATTTTATGGGTCCAACAAAGTGATCGAAGGGTCAAAATTCTAGAACTAGAAGTAATTCATAAATTTATATGATGTAATGTTAATTTCATACAGATCGGAATATAACTTGTACTTTGTGCATTCACAGGGGTCAACAAAGTGAAACAAGTTCCATAACTCTAGAAGTAGCCTACATATATATAACTACCGGAAATTTCTGAAATTCAATAGACTTCTTCGTTCGAGCGTTCACAAGGTTCAGTTAATTGCAATTGTAGAAATACAATAGGTTTCTGCATGCATATAAATTTTCTACAGATCACATTACTTTTGTTATTGTAGCATTCAAAAGGTTCAACAAATCGAACAAGGGTCATAACTCTCAGACGTAAACAACATCATGGATCAATTTCAAATCCACTCATGATAACAGTAATCTGTGGATGACAGACAGATGTCCAGGGAGAGAGAGAGAGAGAAATGGGGTTAAACGTCCACTCAACACAAACTAGGTCAATTTGGGACTAACATATTGTTTAATTTTATTTTAATAATTCACTTGTGCGTAGGGGTCTTTAGCAGTGGGAGAACCCGGAGAAAACCCACAAGGTTGGACAGGCGACCCTAATCCTTGTCATGTACAACCACGGATTTGAAACCACGCCAGTTGACTCAATGACATGCTTTTTTGATAACAGATGTACGGACCAGGGTGAAGGAAATATACGTTCTAACCACATTTCCATGTGGGTGGAGAAAATCCTGATCAATAGCTACGTGTATGTACAATAGTTTTGTCCATTTCTGATGATTTTAATGGGTAGGTTCACAATATGGTCTGTTAGTTATGAAGACAATAATAACATGTTTCATACAAATAATGTATACTTGCTGTTTCAACCCAACTGATCTATCCTTTTCAGTCAGACCTCATATCTTATATTTTAATGCCTTTTAATATGAAACTATTATATGTCTGTATTATAATTACTATTGATTATATATGTACCATTATGTGAATTGTATTTAGCTTAAAATATGCATTGAGTGAGATAGGCCTACAACAAAATCATATCTTACTGAAGTAAAATATAATACAAACAATTACAGATATCATTCACAAAGTTAATTAACTGTAAGATTTCAATAAACTAATAAAGACATCATACATGTATAAAAAGTATGACTAATGGTCTTATCTGATCATCATTGTTTCTTTCATTGGCTTCTTCTGGTTCAGTTGATAATAAGGTTATTGTTACTCAGTCATAATGTTGAATTGTGGTGATGGTGACATCAACATAAATAAGGCAGTGGATATTTTACCGAATTCGGCACTTTACTCTAATTTACTAATACTATTTTGCCGTACCTTCCGTTTGACATGCGCAGTTCTCTGATTCCTGGACTTAGTCGTTTTCGCTAAGGCAATGATGCCGGCTATTTTGCCGTCTGACATTAACCCATAACACAAACCCTAACCCAAAATCTAAACCTAAACCTGACCCAAACCCTAACCCTAACCCAACAGTTCCATTCGTCCTGTGTCTAACATTACTTCTTTCTCTGTTTCTTATAAAGGAACGAAATAGCCTACTTGAATTTCTATGGTAGAATTTGATAGAATTATTTTTAAAAGAAAATAAGATAATAAATGTAAATTGTTGAAAAACATTTAGAATATTACTCTATTTTGGTCGAGCGCGCATTTCTGCGGATTTTGGTTTTTAATTTAAGTACTAAGACTGTCGGTGGTGTTTATGTTTTTCCAGTAAAATCGTGCTTTGCGCCAAACTTGAAAGACAGAGTAATCAAAATGGTGAAATATATCAAGAATCGCACAACTGCGCATGTCGAACGGAAGTGGATATTAAACCAATCAGAAACGATGTACGGTAAAACAGCGAAAGTAGATACTTTGCCGAATTCGGTAAAATATCCACTACGCATAAATAAAGCTATTTCACACAGTTCAATATTGTGCATCACTCACTACTTGATAAGAGTGCCCTCATTGGAATAGTGCAATTAAAATAATTAACCTGACCAGTGAATGATTATGATATGGGTCCATAAATTTGTATTTATTCACTAAAAAAAAAAAATACAGGAAGTGAAATATTTTAATTGCTTATTTTCATTACTACGATGTTGAATTACTTATGAAAAAGATAGAGTTTACTGATAAAAATTAATCTGAATATAGACTGTACAGTAACAGTATTAGACTAATTGAAAATTCTGAAGACAAAGTGAAAGTAAAATTCTAAGATTTCATGTAACATTAACTACTTCAAAAATTGAGTTCCCTGAACCATGGCCCAAACTAAATATAGTTGAACGACTTATTGTATGAACTGGGTTTAGTTGTTCACTTGAAAAAAATTCCCGAAAAAACAAGATTTCAAATCAAACTTACACGGGTTAGGCCTAATGCTTTTTTTTTACCGGACTCAGGACTGTACTGTTATTTTATTTTGCCAGGCCCTCTTAAAAGTTTTAATTTGACCAAGTAAACTTGCCAAATAAATTTGACAATTAAAAAGTACATGAATCAGCCATTACCACACTTACTATACTTACCATGCCTCCGGGTTTCGAATTCGATATTGTTTTAGAGTTACATTTAGGTCAAAAGTCAGCTATGCATTAAAAAAGTTTCTAATTTTGGGGATTACCCACAACGACTGATTAGGGCGCCACTTCGTGAATTATCTCCCCGTAGTATCGATCAGGATGTAACCCACTTAATTATCCTTTCATCACTTGAACTTTTGAGTTGACGGAAATTAACGAAAGACGTTTTTAATGGTATATTTTTCTGTATTGACTGTAATAATGGAAGTATCATGTCGTTTTGCTCAATTTTAACTTTTACTCAAATTTTCGTTGGAATAAACTCTAAACACAATAGACATAGACACAGCAAAGTCTGAGAATGTCATGCTGTCAAATAGGCCTTAAATTCTGTCACACATACATACATACAACCTTACATTAAAGGGACAACACATACAGTAACATCATTACTATATGACAATGCAATTTGCAAGGCCTTGTTTAACGGCGGAGCGAATATTCACCGCTGATCTGTGTGAGCTTGACCATTATAGCCTACACGAGTTTTAAGGAGCTAATTACATCATTTTGAAAAGGGAAAATAAAGTACATTCAATTGGATTCTGGTATCTCATTGATTTAATTATTGATGGGATAAGCTTCATATTTATATAGGCCTAGGCCTAATTAAGCAGCTTGTTTACTAATTTTCATTTTAGTTTAATTTTTAGTTTACTGTGTCGACAGTTGGGACAGTTGGCCTATCATAAAATCCTATGTAGACATTTTAAAAATATGACCGAAATCAAAGAGGTCTATTGTTAGTTATTTCAATAGTAAGTGCAGGTGAAATGAACTACAAAATCAACAATTTTTTTCAAACGTATCGAGCAATCAAACTGTACACGAAGTGTCATCCAAAAGTGTTTTAGAAAGAAAAATGCTAAAACCGACGAGAAAAATGAAAATGTACCCTAGTTGGGGGGACCCTAAAGGCAGACAAAAGGGCCCCCACGCTTGACAAAAGGGCCCCTCTGGCCAAGGGAAAGGGCCCTCGTGTCCGAGTCAATGGTTTCTATACACTGTTACTGTTGAATCCATTACTGAATGAGAATGCAGTCATTGTATTTGCATAAAAATCATCAATCAAGATGAACCTAAGTTATCTTGTCCCAAAGCATCAACCAATCAAATTGCTTATCTCTGCATACCCTAAGAAGAAAATGCTCATCTTCGAACTCCATCCAGGCATTGACCTAATAAGCATACACACCAATTTTGAACATTTTAACTCAATTCGAAGGAGAGTTATTGTGTTCCAAAGTCTGGGCAAATCAAATTGCTTATCGCTCTGCTTACCCTGAGCAAAAAATGCTCATTATCGATCTTAGTCAAGGTATTACTGTAATGAAACTATACACCAAGTTTCATCACTCTCACTTAATTAGAACTAAAGTTATCGTGTCCCAAAGCATCAACCAATCAAATTGCTTATCTCTGCCTACCCTAAGTGGAAAATGCTCATCTTCGAACTTCATCAAGGCATTGACCTAATAAGCATATACACCAAGTTTGAACATTTTAACTCAATTAGAGCAGGAGAGTTATTGTGTTCCAAAGTCTCGACCAATCAAATTGCGTATCGCTCTGCTTACCCTGAGCAGAAAATGCTCATTATCGAACTTAGTCAAGGTATTACTGTAATGAAACTATACACCAAGTTTCATCAATCTCACTTAATTAGAACTAAAGTGAATATCCTTATTAAAAGAAAAAGAAACAATAACAAATTTATTCAAAATTCAAAAAATATATAACTTTATTTTCCACACCCATAAGCCTGTTACACATGTTAGAAAAAAAAAATGAAAAGTAATTTAACATACCGGTACTGGTAATTAAATAGTAAAAAATTGTCAACTTTCCAAAAAAACTAGAATTTCTTTTTTAAATTCAAGACAATTGATCAACAATTAAATGCGTAAATATCAGTAGATGAAAAAGCTTAAAGCCCCAATAACACTCTTGTTGTAATTGAATAATATGTCCCAATCTAATTGAATAATATGTCCCAATCTTTATTCTGGTCAACAAATTGTATTATTTTACAATATTCAAATAAATTGATGATACAAATTTCATCGTAACACACCTAATTTAAAAAATTGGAAAAATTCAACTACATGATTTGAAAAGGTTAACGTAAACCTTTTCAAATGTGACTTGGATTTTAAAATATTTTCGAACCCTCTGGACAAGTAAAATATGATGTAATGGATAATTTACACAACAGGTAGGACACATAAACATCTGGTACTTAGAATAAGACTATTATTTATTTTCTAGAGCTGCCAAGCCAGCAAGAGTGTTATTGTCCCTTTAATTATTTAGTACAAATAATATGTCATGGAAATAAAATTAAAACAGTAAAAAAAGTTACAAGATTTCACCAAATGTTGCCATTAATATTACTAATAGCTTTACATCTTGTTGTCTATATTTGACTTACAAAAAAACAAAACTAGAAATAAAGCACTTTTACTCTCACTGCTTATAACTCATCAATCAACATAAAATTACTAAAAATAGACATAAGTTTTGAGTATTAAACTCAATGGCATTCAAGGCCATCTAGGGTCATCATCACGGTGTGAAAAGCTTGTAACTAAGGCCAGCATTACAAATCAACATCACTGACCTAACCATAACGATCTTCATATTATTCTTTATATTAATTTACATTTTTGATGCATCAAGTCAAGAATATTTACATAATTTATATAATTTCAAGTTATGTATTTAAGATACTCATAAATCTCATCTGAGAAAAAAAAAGCTTACAAAATGGTAAAATTACAACATTATACAGTAAAATAATATTTAAAATTTTATACACAAACATAACAAACTGTCCATGCTATAACAATGATTTCTGTAACAATTATTTTAATTAATAAATTTACTCTCCTGGAATACAAATATATATAACTTTCAACTTTATAACAAGAGACATTCTCCATCAGTCAAGATATAATTTCTTCCAAAACGAATCTTAACCATACTCAAACAAACAAATCAATTACTTTGTGTATAAAAAATTCAAGAAGTTTTTTTGTTTAATTATGCAATTTAAAGTTCTAAATATCAAAATTTTTATTATAACAATCAATTTAATTATAATGTTTCTAATCAGATTCAATTATAACAATATAATCAAATAATTATGCAAATTAAATTTCTTAATATCAAATTAATGTTTCTTATTCACAACAAGTTTTTCGATGTTTAACGAATACAACAGCCTGTGTTATTCTAAATTTGATACATATCAACAATCTTTGATTGGTTTTAATCATCATGCAGTGGCCAGATTGAAGGTAAATTATTCTGAGACAATTAATCAGACATTTCTACATTTAAATTTAATGCTTTTGTTGTTAATAGATTATTTCAATGATAACTTCATAATAAAATATACAATCGAATACAGTATAACTAAAATCAATTACAAACTCTGTAATTTCGTTCTTATTAATCAATATATACATTGTATATATATACATGTATATTGTATACAAATAATTTGATATAAATACATTTGTATAAAAATAACTAAAACAATTAGGTTGTTTGATATGAATTCAATAAATATGTAACTCTCTTTTATAAAAGAACAAAACCCTCATATTCTTAGTAATATCATCTACTTAAAGGCTAGTACATGTACTAGGACAGGTTAATCTAATCCCAAAACTTAGTGGATCCTTTCTTTTATCTCTGATAAAAATTTGGCTTATTTTAGTATTTTGATAATGTGCCTTAAAATTTGATCCTGTTATTTTTTTCTTTTTTGATTGACAAACATCGTACATTTTATTTTGTGTATGTATAAAATATAGCTTGTGTTTTAGATATGTATTTCTAGTGACTTAAAGCCGTTTATTGTTCAATTATTACTTTTCTATCTTTTGTTTGCGTAATTTCTTCAGCAGCAATATAGGTAAAATGAGTAAAATTCCTCCACTAACATAACAAACTTTTGCTCCTAGACTCCAGTATACTGTAAAATATAAATAAACATGCATTTTTAAAATAATATCTAATTTTCCATTGCTTAATCGATAACAAGTAAGCCCAAAATTTTACCCAACACTCAGGTGGCGTTGACTAGTTTATTTCACCTAAAGGTGATGTAAGATGTTGCATAAAATTTATAATCCATATCTTTGTAAATACTGAACGGCACTTTACGATTTGGACCGATATAACTTTTAGAGATCCAACTTTCACAACATGTAGTTTGCAAAGGATTCAAAATCTCTTAAATGAAGATTAGCCGTTTTATACTTCCTTTTATAAGAATTAGTGATATATTTATTATCCCGTCTTTTATAATAATGGCACTTTCGATCCCTCAGTGTTTCCGTTATAACCCCCAAACACACCCCTCTCCCCTTATCTTAGGCGGCATACACAGTTATTACACTTGGTATCAAAGACCTGAATAAATAAAATAGTCCCTTCATGCTCTCACAGTCGATATTTGACAATCTCAACTACAATCTGACGGAATGTGTGAATTACCATTCTAAATGATCAATTAATGAATTGATAGCCTCAATTTGCACATGGATAGTAAAATGGTGATCGGATGATTTCTGTGATAAGCTCGATATTTCTGTCTTCTGTTTGCAACAATGGTACAAACAGACTATTAAAATTGAATTTTGCTAGTAATATTTTAGAGAGAATGAATTAAAGAGGAATATATCATACCTATTGAAGCAGCAACTGGACCTACAGCTCTAGCTAGAGCACCAAGAGATCTAAACGTTCCCATTATAACACCTTTCTGTTCATTTCCACCATTAATAGATATCATAGTTGTTAAACATGGTACTACTGTTCCTGATGCTGAAATCATGAATAACATAACTCAAATCGTATGTTTACAGTTAATAATCAAGAACATGATACCACGATAAAAAACCAAGTCCGATAAAGTAAGAAATGCAGAGCGAAACAAAACTTTAATGATATTGACTGCACCTGTAAAACTGGAAATAATCCACCAAATATTTCTATATTAGTGCAAATAAAATGTCTTAACCTGAAAAAAACAATTGCGCTTGAATGTTTGGTTTTATGTCTGCTTTCATGACATGGTGTCAAGGAAGTCCTTCCTAAAGCCCCAACTTTCACAATATTTGTGTATACTTACCAAAAGAGAAAAGAACAAGGCCTATATACATCAGTGTTGTAGAAAAAGCAAAGGCCATTATTATAAAGGCTGGTATTAATATAATCATTCCTTGTAGAGCAACTTTCTGTTGTTTTTCTTGTGTAACTCTTCGTACATAACCACCTGGAGAGAAATAACATCAATATTTAGATTTGGTGAATGTGGATTGTATAAGTAAAGAAATGAAATGGGGTTTACCACAATACATTTCCGCATGAACCCGGCTAAAGAAACCAGGCATACGTCCCATGCTGTATGTTCCGAGATAAATTTGCCCAGAAAGCGGGACTGCTCCCTATTCTTATTTTGACTTCAAAATATTTAATGTGCTGACATCAAATATATACGAAAGTTCAATTTGGGGTCATCTGAAAGACTAGAGGGTGTTTGCTTGCCAGGTCCTCTTAACTCTTGTGATCAACACTGGGATTGAACTGGGGACCTTTGGATTACCATAGTTAGCCAGCACCAAATTCACTGAGACAGTTAAAATTTGCAAAATTCAGCGAATAAAAGGTTTTATAATATAGTTACAAATAATACCTCAAATATGCTATGATTTATTACTCTGCAGACCTACTGTTTGAAATAATTATAGTCGATCATTTCATAATTATTTCAATTTCTCTTTTAAAAGCATTTTAATTAACATAGTTTTTACCTTGAACAAGGGCCATAACTGCACCCATAAAGAAAAACATTTTTCCTTGTTGAATACTGAAATCGACAATATATAAGGTTTAAATTAGGCCTATTTCTACCACATGTGCATACAAATTACAATTACAGGGAATCAGAAATTGAGAGTATATACAAATTTACCAGAACTTTCACCAAAAGTTATCATTGTACTTAGATATTTCTAATAAAATTATAAGTAGTTGATTTCTCTTGTTAATACTACCAGCAAAAATGTTGGAATCCTAATAGTTTATGATGCCTACCTGTCATACTGGAATCTATTATGACAGAGAAAAGGTAAGGTGAATTCCAACCCAGAATATAAAAACATGTAAATAAAATATAAACTTCCAATTCTCTGTATATTTTTAGAATCTGAAATATAAAACAGATAATTCCAAATCCAGATAAAAACTCTTAATGGTGAAGAAACAGTATACCTGACTTGACCTCTCTTAATACCTGGCCTATTTAGCAAGTTGCTTCGGAAATATTTGCTTGTGTCCAGCAATATTCCTCTTGGTTAAAGAAGTAATTTTCTGTTAATGCAACTGATTGTCATTTGAGGGATTTTGAAACACTTCTGAATCACAATATCATGAAGGCTGAATCGCTAATCCAAACCGAGAAAATTGTTTATCATTGATATTTTGGTTTCGTTTTCTTTATATATAATTAACATACATTTTCAATTTAAATAATATTTGAGTGTATAATAAGATACAAAAAATAAAAATTGTCATAAAAATACAAATGACGATAAGCAGCAAAAATATTAAAACACTATCTAATATCAAACAAATTTTATTATGCTTCAGAAACATAAATCACATAACATACCTGTCGATGAAATATTTTTTACTGTTGAAAATCTGAATAATTTTAAAGGATTAACATAATCTGATGCACTACTTAACCTTGTTTTTTTATTCTGAAATAGATAAAATAAAGTAGATAAAAAGTACAAAATAATAACCCTCATATTCTAATGTATATAGAATATATGGTCATATTACTACATGTAGTTCAAGCTTTCATACAACTGGCATCAAATATTTGATCAGAAATTTAAGAAACCTCTTCAGAAACAGAAAACTTTAAGAACAGAATACAGAACTAAATGGCCAAAAAATATTATTACAACCTAAATGTAATGAACCATTGTCGATCAAACAGCATGTTTAAAAATCACAAAAGATTATCAAATTGAAGATAATTTTATGTCTGATATATACTTTGAAAAGCTATAAAAATAGATTTTTTGACATTTTTAAGACCAATTTGTCTTATAAACAGAAAACTTTCGGTGCTCAAAATCTAGAAATTTAAAGAAGCTTTCAGTTCTGATCCAATTTCTTAGTTTCTTTTAAAAAAGATAATATACGTAAATATATTTCACTAAGTATCATCCTTTGATTTTTTAGTGGAAACTTCACAAGCAGAACTTCAGTCTGCTCTTTTCAAGAGTATGATATTTGGTTTCATCCTTTGAAATCAAATTTATCTGATAATAGTGATATTCTTTGATTTTATTCACTTTTAAGTGTATTCAAAATTATCTAATTTATGGTTTTATTTTCGTTTTTATGAGGGTTGCTCCCATCTTGGATTTTAGGAGCCATTTTGAATAAATCAAGATTAACCATGAATCAAAATTAACTAATAGAAGTATTACTTTAATTGCTCAACCAGAAAAAAGAGAGTAATTTATGATCTTTTGAAACTTTCGTTATTTCATTGTTTGCAAAGTGTTCAGTACATTTTTCTGAAATAAACCTTCAAAAGAAGTTCTGCTGAAATTAGTCATGAATTCCTATCATTTTCCACTCCTATAACAAATAACAACATGTCTGGAAATTTTTAGTCTAAAGAATCTTGACATCCAAACCCAAGGAATTTTTTAGGGTCCTAGATCCCATTTTCATGACCAATATAGGCATACACAAAACATATTACTTACTCGTTTAGATTCTGGTAAAGTTTCTTCTAAAAATAAATAAACAAATAAAATATCTCCAATTGCAAGAGTGAGTGCAAATAATGCAGGCAGTAAAAAGAAAGATCCTCCACTGGATTTACCATAAATAGAAAAAATAGCACCAATGGTTGGTCCAAACACAAAACCTACGGAAAATGCCACTCCTATCCATGCCTGAAAATAAAAGGAAGATTGGATTAATTATTAATAAATCATGGATCTTTTAATTTTGTTAGAATGCGGGAAGGAAAAGGTATCGAAACAACTAATTTTTGAAGGCAAAAGATATTACTACACTGAGTAATGCCAAAAAAGTTGAAACCTGTTCATGTAGCATTTCCGAACAGAGTGAGAAATGGGGTTTGATGTCCACTTGCCACACGTCAGGTCATTTCCGGATACTGGATACAATTTAATTTCATTTCAATAAATTGGTCGCGTGTTGACTTCTTGAGGAAGGAAACCAGAGGATCGGGAGAAAACCCATGAGGTTGGGCAGGCGACCCTATCCCTTTGAGTACACCACTTGACAGACCTTATAATCTAAAGTACATGTATTAAAACACACGACCAATTCCGAAACGTTACCATGTTGATTAAACCACCTCCAACTTCTACCTAAGTCTGTTTTGTACTGCTATTGAGCAAGGATTCCTAAATATTTATTTATGCTCTGTTGCTTCGCCATAGTATCATCGT
Source organism: Patella ulyssiponensis (assembly GCA_963678685.1). Classification (NCBI taxonomy): domain Eukaryota; kingdom Metazoa; phylum Mollusca; class Gastropoda; family Patellidae; genus Patella; species Patella ulyssiponensis. Next base: position 19,293,350 of record OY783229.1, on the reverse strand, counting down.
TTGATCCAGCAGCTACGTAGAACTACCGACCAGTCCAGTATTATTGCTACTCTTTTACGAGAGTGTTGCCATTCCTTTTCTCGTATCTAATTACATATGACATAAGTTTCTTGTTCCTACCATTCCTTTTCCACGTTTTTCAGGAGTTGAGACATCAGTAACAATGGCCGTACTTAAACTGACATTTCCTTTACTAATTCCACCAATAATACGAGCTAGTACAAATAACGTAAAATTAGATGATACTGCCCATAATGCATAGGATGCTGCCACTCCTACCTAAAATAACGAGAGAGACATGGAGTATTAAGTTTATTGTTTACATAATACAGACTAACATACAGTATCCATTAATAATGTTGGTGAGCAGCTGTTGTTAGGATAGCAAGGACACCTTAAATCACGATAGCAGTGGACACCAGTAGATTGCATCACCTTTCATGTCACATGATTAAACATGGCGCAAACCTTGACTTCAAACAATCACGTGACTTCTCGATATGAGTGGTGATTGGCTAATGAATTCTACAGCAGACACACTAGGCGAATATATCAAACAGTTTGATTCAGACGAATGACAGTGGACACACTAGGCAAATTTCAATGCCGATTGAATTGGTTGAACGATTAATTTGATCACTTGGCTTCCAACATTCCCAGTAGTCGAGAAACATGCACACAAAAGTAGAAAGAACAGTATTAATTATTGGTACTGTCACTACACATGCATTAAGAATCACAATGCCAGAGACAGAGAGAGAGAAAGAGAAAGGGAGAGAAATGGGGTTTAACGTCCACTCAACACAAACTAGGTCATTTTGGCACTATCATATGGTTTAATTTCATTTCAATAATTTGCGTGCACGTTGGGGTCTTTAGCAGTTGGAGGAAACCGGAGGACCCGGAGAAAACCCACAAGGTTGGACAGGTGACCCTTCTCCTTGTCACGTACAACAGGGGATTCGAAACCACGCCAGCTGAGTCAATGGCAGGCTTTATGATACAGCGCACATATTTTAACCATTCGGTCATCCAACCCCCCACAATGCATTTTGGTTCACACTATATAATTTACAGTTGCTTCATTTGCATTTTTTTGACAATGTTAAAGGTACTCAAATTAATTCTTTAATCCCAAAGCTTGGATTCAATCTGATCAAAAGAGAGGCCCATCAAAAGGTACTGGTTTGTTTATCTGCAGATGTTCATCATAATTTTGTAAATATTATACAGAAATGAAGCATTTAGAACTGATTTCACTTTTAGAGATTCAATGGTTTTTTTTAAAAAGGAATTCAAAATCTCTGAGATGGCAATCAACAGCTATAATAGAAGTTCTTATGTCTTACCATACTCAATAACATCAATGGTTTTCTACCATAAATATCACTAGCAGCACCAATAACAGGAGCACTCAAAAAATTCAAATATGAAAACAAGGAACCAATTAATCCTGAAAAGAAACCAAGAACACTGTAATTTTCTCACTATTTTTATGACTATCTATTAAAGTGTTTGCACCTTTCATTTGACCTCCTTGCTATAGCTGTCTATACAGAATTGACACGGTCCAATTTTAGAACACAGTTGTTCAGATGGGATGAAAAGAACATTGCAATTGGAATTTAAAAGACGAGTAAGCTGTAGCTTCTCTGTCAGGGCAAACTTTCCCTGATAGTACACTGTAAGGTATATGCACGTCTTCATTAGCTCAGTCGAAGCAGAAAAGTAGGACGTCAAACACATTCCATTTCATTTACAATTTTATAAGAGACTATAAGTTTTGTATAATCATCAACGTGTTTAGATTTTACCAGATTCGTATAATATAAATAAAACATTAAGATAATGTTACAAAGACTCACCACCAAACAGGACAGAATTCCATCTTGGAGTGTCTGGTGCACCAACTAATTCTCTAAAGTTACTGACTGATGTTTTTAAATATGTATATAATCCCACCTGAAAATAAATTTAAAAATAAGGTTTCTGAATGGTGTATAAAGAGAGAGAGAGAGAGAGTGAGAGAGAGAGAGAGAGTGACTAACATTGTTCAATTATAAAGTAATAAAACATAAAAATTTGGAATCCACAATAACTCTAAGAAGGTTTATACTTGCTATAGTTTGACAATACATAAAAAAAAGAATAAACATAGTTCAGTAAGGTGATATTCAGAACTACATGTGCGAGCATAAGTATACAAGATAAAACAAACAAGAAGGTATTAAATATCTACGATTTCATCAATAAAAAGAAAGTCTCTAAGTAACATACAAATAAGATATTAAGATCCAGTGAAATGACTTAAAATCTGTTTTAACTTCCATACTCATGCTTGTACATGTAGGTAGTAGCTAGATTTTGGAACTTGTGGGCAATTAAGTTCTATTTTCTCGATGGAGTGTGAGACAAAACTTTCATAATTCAAAACCTCTGTGGCAGACATGTCATACATAGAGTACATTTCAATTACTGCACCCACCACTTGACAGCAATTAAATGACAATAACATTTAAGGGCCTGTACTTGAGAAATATGGTGTAGGTAAGCCCTAATTGACATCACATATCACAACACTGTTCATTAAACAAAATAGACCTACATTATTTCCACAAGTTTCACTTTTCAGTAACAACCAAACATTGACAAGATTGGTCAGATTTCTAAAGAGAGAATGAGAGAAATGGGCTTTAACGTCCACTCGATACAAACTAGGTCATTTAAAGACTAACATATGGTTTAATTCTATTTCAATAATACGCTTGCGCGTAGGGGTCTTTAACAGTGGGAGGAAACTGGAGTACCCGGAGGAAACCCACGAGGTTGGACAGGCGACCCTACTCCTTGCCCCATACAACCAGGGATTCGAAACCACGCCAGTTGACTCAATGGCAGGCCCTATGATCCAGCGCGCTCGCTAACCATTGGGCCACCCAACCCCCCAATCAGATTTCTAATACAAAACAAATTGCATTGCAATGAAACAATCCCTCATACCCAAACTACAGTGTAATTCAAATACATTTTAATCTTGAAGGACACATTAGTAGATAATGATGACAAAAATAATTGAACATTTTAAGAATGATCCTGAGTAATAGTGCCAAAATAATGCCATAGTAATGTACTTACTATATCATTTCTACCATGGTAATCTAATGTACTTACTTACTTACTTTATCATTACTACCATAGTAATCTAATATGTACTTACTTTATCATTACTACCATAGTAATCCAATATCGATGGCAGTAATGGTAGTATCACTGTGAACGCCAACAGATCTAAAACAAGGGAGATGAACACAATAAAGAAAACACGATTCATTTTTTTCAAATCCTTTTCATTGCCTTTGCTTTTCTTCGAAACCTCTTCATACTGGCTCCGTATATTCTTAGTGCTAGCAGACGCCATTGTCGAAGTTCGATGTTATGTCAAAATTATCTGTAATAACAAAAACCAATAATGTGTAATTCATAAAATGGTTCATTTATGTTTCATAAAGTTTAAATAATAGACCTAAACAATAAAATGTACTGACTTTCAGCAGATATCTACGTGAATGAATCAATATTATGAACATGGTTTGTCAAACAAATATGGTGCTTCTTTCAATCATTAATAAAACAAGTTGTCAAAAAATAATAAATAAAAAAATAATATCAAATCAACTGTTAAAATAGATTACAGATAGTGAACATCTGTTTATGATGTCTGTTACATTGTCATTATTATATAGCTAGATGTCGATTACATGTCATAAATGAACTTTTGTTGTCAATTAAAGATAGATATCGCTGTCTTCCAAATGAAAAAAAGATTGGTTGCCAGACATCAATAGACACTGGGAGAGAGAGAAATGGGGTTTAACATCCACTCAACACAAATTAGGTCATTTTGGGACTAACATATGGCTCAATTCTATTTCAATAATTCGCTTGCACGTAGGGGTCATTAGTAGTGGAAGGAAACTGGGGGACCCAGAGAAAACTCAAAAGGTTGGAGAGGCAGCCCTACTCCTTGTCACATACCACTGGAGAATCGAAACCACACCAGTTGACTCAATGACAGACCTTTTGACACAGTGTGCACAAGCTAACCATTCAGCCATTTAACCACCCTTTCACAGCAGCTACATTTGTAAGTTATCTGTCAGTCTACCATGGTAGCCGCATTGTGAATCTTTAAAGAAATAGAAAGTAAAACCTTTCTACTGTGTGCATTGAAAAGAATCTATGATTCAATAAAAAGCAATAACTACATAATCAACATTCAGAAATGATTATAATTCAATAGAAGTCTTAATTTCGCAAATTTGCATAATGACAACTTTGTGCTTTAAGTGTTCACAAGGGCCATATACAACTCGGAAAATCATACTTAATGGAACATGTATTACATTGGGCATTATTGGCAAAAATTGTCTTGTTGGTTGTCTTCAGTGATTAGTAAGACTGTTGAATAACAAAACCTCAAATATCAGTTTGTGTGAGCGCTGCAATTTAATACACCATTCAGTCATAAAATGTCCTAGATGTTCCTCTTTCTATGAACACTGTATCTACTTTTTAAATCTCCAATATTTAATTTACTTCCCCTGAACTATTTACTTCCCCTGAACTTAAAGAGAATTGAAAGAGGCTTAATCCACATAATTTTCTACTTACATTTAATTTAATGGTCTTATTTGTTTATTTGATGTTGTGTGGCCTAAGGCTATGATCGCATGATTTAACTCATTGTAATTGACAGATATTCAGATATTTATATCCATTTCATTGTTTTGCACTCAGGATGACAATCAACTACTCTCTCATTTAAAAATCTTTCATCACTACAATTTGGTAGACATAGAAACGAGAATACTGTTGTGTAAATAATCCAAATATAATGAGATGCCATAACAGCATACTAGTTTTAGAACTGGATGATTGTAAATCTGGTTTGAAAGACACATTTTGATCTTGCAGTTTTAAAGAGCAGCATCAGAGTATCCTTTTGACTAATTCTGGTATGCACTTAGATAATTACCCCCCCTCCTCAAAGAAATGTCATAACTCCGGGCATATGTCCCCTTAGCCTACCCCTATGTGAGGGCATTGGTTCTGTGGGAGACACATTGATATGCCAATGCCAAGGTAGACAACAAAATGCCAGCACAATATTATCAATTATCATTATCAATATAGGGAGAGAGAGAGAGAAATGGGATTTAATGTCCACTCGACACAAACTAGGTCATTTCGAAACAAACATATGATTTAATTTTATTTTAATAATTCGCTTGCGTGTAGGGGTCTTTAGCTGTGGGAGGAAACCGGAGATCCCGGAGTAAACCCACGAGATTGGACAGGCAACCCTACTCATTGTCACGTACAACCATGGATTCGAAACCACGCCAGTTGACTCAATGACACGCTTTATGATACAGCACGCGCATGCTAACCATTCCGCCATCCAACCCCCCTATCAACATAGGATCCTGGTAATAAACAGTATCAATAAGATGATTATTAACGCCATAACTCTCCAGATCCATTATGTATGTAAGCTATGGTATATACCTCTTTCAATTTAAATGAATTTGGCTTTTAACATAAATTTTTACATTTTACATAAAACATAAATATTTTTTACTAACTATTCTTAGACTTTTACTAGGCTAGGGTTAAGTATAGTATTTATGAATAGAATGAAGTTGTTTTTATTGATCCATGTCAATGACAACAAAGAAGTGTCAAGTCATGGTTGTAGGCAGACCTACCAGAACGTGGTAAAACGAACAATCATTCTATGGTGAATAAACTCGTAAATATATGTGAAAATAGAAATGGTTGGAAGACATAAAGCAATTTGTTGTACATGTATTTCAAAATTTAATGCATGATGAGCTTTTGAATTTTAAGTGCTAGATCTTAGTTTTTGATACCCACAGAGATTTGCTATATAAGTCTATGTGTAAATTATGAACATCAGATCTTATATGTTGTATAAAATTTTGTAGTAGTCTACAATCAGATGATATTAATAACCAATGTAGGAGAACTGTACAACAAAATGCAGACATAGTCCTGGAATAACAATCAGTGGTTTATGTATACATACATATACATGTATGGTGCGACAATTCAACACATTATCTTTCACTTGAAAATGATAAGAGTACACTCGTCTCTACGTTGCATCTTATGATAAATCAGTGATTTTATTCTATAAAATGCCAAGGTTCTGTCTTAAAATGCAGAAAGAAAAGGGACAAGCTGGCAAAGCAAGATGGATCACAAACTCACAGACCTAATATCAGATAAATAAAACTTAACCTGGTTGGTGATGAAAAGTAGCATGTTAAACCCAATTTCATTTATTCATTCATTCATTCTCAATTCAGACAAGGATATCCACTGCTTGTGAAATATAAACAGTCATCATATATCACGGAATATCCTGTTTAATAAACTTATGATAAGTTATACATTACAATAGATCTCTATCTTTATTACAAGCCATAAATATAATAAACTCCCAACAGTTATACCGCATGTATATCAACATGTACATAGTATTAATACACCTATAGGACTTATTTAAAACCCAAGATATTATCAGTCAAAAAATAATACATCCTGTTTTTAATAAAAGATTATATATAAATAGAAAACAACCAGGAAATATATGTACATGTATATCATTTTTAAGGATGAAGAAAATATTTACGTAATGTAAGCTCATCTAATTTTCTGACAAATTGTACAAGAGATGATTTAATAACATGTTAGTTTGTACAGGTGCTTGAAAATACATCATATCAATTTTGTAGTGGGATATCTGTAATTTATAGGAGCTAATTATAAATCGCTAATATTTGGGACCTATAAATTTACCCAAATGGGTCGCAACGCATAAAATAATCTTATATGAATGTATATAAACTGTGAATTCATTCAATCCGTCTTTACTCTAATTTCAAATCAGTTATTTTTGGCGAAATACGCCTGAAGTCTCAATAGCATACCAATTTCTAGCGTCTGGTTATTCCATTCTACATTATTGCATATGCTCTCCATGTCTAAAAACCCTACTTAATATGAAGTTCTATTATTTAATAGTATAGTCTACATTTATTCATTCTATTAATGGCATTCATATTTAAACTCCCATAACTTGTGTTACAGGTTTTAATCTTAAATAGCTGACCCTAACCCTAATAGAAAGTAGGAAGTTCCATGTGGACACATTACGGACGACTAACTGCTAGTTTTTCGGTGTAAAAGTGATGGAAATAGAAAAGGGGGTCGGATCAAACATCATTGCCATATTAATTTTCATTTTTCTATGTCTACATCAAATGATTAGTGTGGACTTTATGTATTACCGTATCTTTCTAAGGCCCGCCATTTTTTCATGTGTTCTAAGGTGTAGGCCTACGTGCCATTGGCAAAAAAAGGTTGAGAACCACTGCCCTATGGGATAACGCCAGGCATATGGATTTAAAACCAATCAAAGTAATACCACCAATCATTATTATAGATAGTTTGGCTTTTATTTTTTGTCCTGAAATTCTTGTCACTCAGGGGGAGGCAGCTTGATATTTTGGAGGTAGAAACTATTAAACTAGAATCAGTTGAGTTTTGTTCTAATCAAATGGCCCTGATGAACTAGTGGGTCAACATATAATTTCATAAACACAGTCATAATTAGGCTATACTAACAGTGATATGTTAAATCAATCAGGTACGTTGACTTAGTTTAGAGGTAAAAATTGTGCAAACAATCAGTCACGCTCACACCACTCACAAGTATTTAGAGTATCGTAAACTGTTTATCGGAATTCCTGTCGGCAACACCTCCATAATAAGAATCAAATGACGTTTAAAACTTTCGTCCATTATATAAAAGACAGAAATATATCATGTATACATTTTACCTGTAATTCTAGTCAATTAAAGCGTGTGATACTTCGTTATTAAGTTCTCAGTCACACGTTCATTCACACGCCTGTTATCTGCTCCTAGTGAGTTTTCCTACATAACTGTCTTTACTTACATGGCTTCCTCTTCGCTCATCTAGGGTTAGAGGTCATAGGTCAGATAAACGATCGGGTCATAGGTCATGTTTACATCTGTGAAGTCGCCACGTGTTAGCTACAAGAAGTAGCAAAAAAACGTTGTCGAGACACGCCGGTCGAGAGATGAGCATTCTTATGTCGCCACGTGTTAGTTGACAGTTTAAAATGAAAATCCTCATCTAGACTCACTGAAGCAGTAACTCTATGTTGTTTTTTTTTGTCAGGTTTTTTTTTTATGAAATCGTAAATTGGCAGTAAAAACAATTGAGACTTAAAATGTTTCGATATCTTTAATATATATATAATATATATATATATATAATCTTTAATTGTTTTAAAAAAAATATAGTGACAGCATCCTAGAATTTCAAATAGAAAATATGTGTAGTGGATATATATGTAGGGGATTAAAAATCTAAAATCTTGTAGATAATTATGGAGGGTAATTAATATAAGTTTTATTCAGCTATCTTTCCTCCATTTTTGTACCGAAAGCACAATAATATATGTTTATCTTTTCTTAATAGATTATTTAAGTCCAGTTTCTAGTTAGGGATTTAACAATATCAGTTATATCATGTTTGCGTAAATGTTTCTGTCGTGCCACCATGTGCATAAATTATCTGTCCATATGAAATTGGACCTTACAGAGTTTTATATCAATCAGTTTGGTTAATATCTCATGGTTGACCTGCAGTTTGTATTTAAATCCCACCAACCAAAACTAATTACTGGTCCTCATAGTATACAATTGTACAAATTGAAGCATCAAAATGGATTGAAATTTTATAAGCACAGTTCAGCAGGCACTTTTAGTATTTTGAATTTCAATATGTTTTCTGTCAAGACTTCTTCACATACTTGCCAATATGGCAGAAGTAATCATTAAAAAATTCGATGTAATTTTCGTTTTCATATATAAACATTATTACATTAATACTAATTTTTAAAGTACTAACTAACTTCGGTAAAAGAAATGTTGAATATTCAGCCTTATCACAGCTAATATGAGGCTTACTGGAGATCAAATAAAATAGGCCTCCATCAAAATAAAATTTGTTTGATTGAAAACCAACAAACTTCATGGAAATTGAATCATAGATGTTGTAGTCATATATTGGGACTTAAAGACAAATGGCTTTTCTACTTTTTGATCAGGAAATTTATATGTAAAAAAGAAACAACTAAAAATGCTGATAAAATAATTTGTTTATTTTGTGAAGTGAGCTTGACTAGTAACAATGCAATAAAAACAATACATTAATAACAGTAGTTTGACAACGTAACAGCTGACATGATATAATTTTATCAACATGTAATATATGAATGGTCTGATAGTTCTGTAAAACATTATTATAATGAGGACAATACCAGCATCCACAAGATTTTAACATATGTGATAGAAATGGTACCACAGATTCCAAATTAAGCTTTGTTATGGTTGATCTCAAAAGTGACACAAAAAAGGAAAACATTTATTGTTTACAGACTGAATTAGAGAGGGATAACAACTACACAGACAATTTTTAACTGACTGCATCCATTTTAACATTAAACTACATTATTGATCAGTGATTTTAGTTTAGTTACATATAGTATATTTCAGAAAAACTACCCTTTTTGCTTTAGCTATATACAACTGTATTTAAATTAAGTTGGAATGTATTTAACTACATATAAATATAAATTAATATACATTATATAACAATACATAAACATTACAAAAATACATGCCTTAAATAAAATCTGAGAATAATCTTACCTAAAGTCAATAACTCAACTACCAAGTAACAAGTATATACAATGTACATTTTATATTTATAGACTAATGCACCAATTTTTTATATTCATCAACAATTATAAAATATTGCATTGTTTTTTTCTTAAATTTATTTTAAGCATTTTTAACATATTAATTGTCAAATTCTAATATCAATTTTAGAAGTTAAATAAATGTTATGTAATAATATTCATTGACAATCATGTATAAATTATTTTCAGGACATGTAATCCAATACCAATATCAAAAAAAACAATAATTAATATAAGAAGAAATTAAACATTATTTATAGCAAAATAATAAAATTTTCAATTAAAAAATATTTTGATTACACAAACAAACCTACTAAAATCTTTCACAGAGCGTCATTCAATTCAATTTGCTAACAATTTCAATAGACAAGTATTTATTTGCAATTTATAAATAATAATAATAATTATGTATCATAAAATACAGTTTAAACACACAACAGAATATTCATTTTTTTATTTATATCCTTTATAATCAACAATATTCAATAAATAGTTCTATACAAAAGATGGTATCACAAAGCTTTAATGATGAGTTTGAATGTGGTCAGTGCAATAGAAGGGAGGTAACTAATCAATATGAACCCTAAACCCATATTATCTCCCCTTACACCACTGTACGATTTTTTTATAGATTCTAAAATAATATTTTGATAATACCCACAATACAAGTGCTAGAAAAATGTACATTAAAATATGAAATGCTTAAGCTTGACAGATTAACTCAGTCATCAACTACACAACCAAAAATACAGATAATACAAATTACATAACATAGCACAAACTGTCAATGTCCAACACTGTAGGTGTATTGAAAGGCATCATGTTGATAAAATTCAGAAGTAGTTTATCCATATTAAGTGTGTTTATTTGTACTAAATTTGTATGTCAAAATAAATCTTGAGTTGTGCTTAACAGTATAATGTTCCAAATCTAATAAAACCTAAAAGTCGTTCCTCTCAATAAACCACATATAATGTACCAAACAAAACAGTTTACTTTAAGCTAAAAATTAAACAGTTTTAAAACAAAGTTACTCTAAATTTTATATTAAAATTAAAATAACAAAGAATATATTCAATTAATATTGACAAAAAGTTTTATATTTATTGGAAGTTTAGGGGGGGGGGGGGCATTTTCACCAACTAGGAATCGTGCCCCTTTTACATGTACACATGTACATGTATTAAAGGTTTTAACAAAAGGAATATATTCTTGTGACAAGCAGGGGCACCTTCTGTTACACAGTCGTACGTTAATCTGAGTTAAAACTATGTCATTGCTGGACTAACAAATGGCGATTTTTATTTCAAGAATTAACTGGTACATCCACATCTTTAGCAATGTATACAGTTCATGTGGGGGCAAGACATTTTTTCTAACCAATCAGTCAACTAATACCCAACCCAACAGGTTTATGAAATGGATGTGCTTATAGTAGACAGATCCTACAAAGAACATATATTCCTCAAACAACAAGTATTTTTACTCTCAGGTTTAAAAGTTAAAAAAAAAAACCTAAAGATGATCTTAATTTATTTGAATTTTCTTGACTTTGGTTGGAAGTTCGACAGCACTAACCGTTAACGGCCACATTCCACCTATTATACCTGCCTGAATTGAGACACCTGTCACAACTGCTAATTCAGGATCTACCGCTGTATTTAGCTTTTTACCAAAATAGTCTTTGATAATTTGACGAACTTTAGGCACTCTGGTTGACCCACCAACTAAAACAATTTCATCTACCTCATTTTTATCTAGTTCAGCAAATTCTAAAACAGTTTTAATTGGTTCTAGCACTTTCAAAAATAAATCTTTGTTGATTTCCTCAAATAGAGTTCGTGAGATTCTTTCTTCAAATATTTGATTATCAAATGAGTGTAATTTTATTTTTATAAAAGCTCTGTCACTAGAGGTTAAATTCAGTTTCACTTCTTCCACTTGATTTCGTAAAACCTGTTTGTCCTCTTTATCAGTCAATTGTTTGTTGTATTTTTTATGTATTTGATTTAATAAATATTGTAATAAACGCTGATTGAAATCTTGACCTCCCAGTTGGTTATTACCTGAAAATAAATTAGTAAAATATTTTAACCAAAACTGCTCAGTTTTACACAAGACCATGGTTTAGATCAAATCCAGCTTGATAAGGAGCGCCTAGTGTTAATTATAAAGTACAGGACTGGAATGATATTTGTTTTTGTTTACAAAAATGTCCTTTTTGGTTAAGATACATTTAGGTTCAGACATTAAATAAACTATTTCTATTCATTTTTTAATTCAGTTAATTCTATTTCACTCACAACCACTCAAAATAAAAATAAAATTAAAATATTATCACACCTACAATACCTTTTGTTGTGATGGATTGGGGGGGGGGGGTATCAAATAAATTCGGACTTTGATAAAGGTCTATGGTGATGTGTTATATTAATGATCATCACACCAAGGGTGTGAAGCAGTAATAATTTCTTCAGAAGTTCAAGTACATGTAACTCGAGAAAGTTGAAGATATATTTAAACTATGGAAGTTTTTCAAATTGTACATCGATAGGAATATAAAGACCAAGATTTTCTTTAGCTTTCATTCCATAAAACAGAATCGGAGAAAAAAAACAAATTCTTACCTGCCATGCCTTGTGTTAGAAACATTCCTCCTTGAACCATTAGTAGTGAAACATCGAGCGTTCCACCACCCAAATCAACAACTAATATAGTCTGTAAACTTGGGTGTTTATGTAGACCATAAGCCATGGCAGCAGCTGTTGGTTCATTAATTGTTCTAATAACATCAAGTCCTACAAAAAACAAACCAAATAACAGTATACTTTTTGATATCGTAAACAATTTTCACGGTTTCAAAGGCAATCAATTTATAACAATAGCAGAAATGTGCTAAGGTTTGAAAGGGTTCATTCTTATGCAAGTTTTCCAACATGGGTTATAATCTAACATGGTTATAGAGTAATAAAGTGTCTTAAATATTCAGTATGCCCAATTTATTCAGTATTCATTTGAAATAATATCTGTATATTAACTACTAAAGAACAGGGTCTAATGTTTGTGCTTCAAATTATAATCATGGCCGTCAATGAGTCAAGGGCCGTGTCAATCTGAACGACAGAATCAACCTACCTGCAGGGAAGTGACTCTGACACAGTGAATAGCCATGATATCCATATGACGTTATCTAAACGCCACAGGTCATGAGGTCACGTCAACAAACAATGTCAACACAATGTCACATTGTAAACAATAGCCTTCTTGAAGCCTTTAAGACAATATAATCCGTACAGCCAAAACGTCTTATTGCATCTTCCAATGATTTTTCACAAAAATAACATTACAAATTTAGATTTCACGTCGGCATATTGGCACTATTTTGTGCTTCGGTTGTGTCTATTTCAGATATACACAATCAATTTCGTTGATTTTTTTAGCGTGGGGATTGACTTATAGTTAATTTATTTCAGTTCTAAACAAAAATTTAAAACTTTAACGCAATTTTTAAAAAATAGCCAAATTCTGGCCTGGATTACTGCACAAAATGGCCATTCATTGTATACGTGCGAAAAAAAAAAGCCAGCTTCCATTTAATTTTCGTACGTTAGTTACGTATGGGGCCGTGTATATGATCAAAGACATGCATGTGTCAAGAAGTAGGATTGTCTGCCTAACCATGTAAGTTTTCTTCGGTTTCCTACACTACTAAAGAATATGCAAATAGAAATAAAATATCATATCATGTTGGTCCTGAAATGATCCGCTTAGTGTCAAGTGGACTCCATTTCTCTCTCTCCTACCCCTGCAAGACGCATATTGTCAACTATGTAGCTGACATAAGACTCATTTGCCAAAAATATTAATTATCTACCTGCAATACTGGCAGCCTTCTCTGTGTAATTTCTCTGCCTACTATCAAATTCGGCTGGTACAGACATAACAACATTAGTGACAGGAAAATTGATGTTTCTAGTGGCTGTGTCTCGTAATAATTTGATAATGTTACCACCAACTAATTCTGGTGTTACTTTATAAACTGTGTTATTAACAGATACCACATAATGCATCATACCATATTCATCCGCCTCTAACTGAAATCATCAAAGTTATCTATTCAAAAAAAGATAAATTTATACTTCGACAAAACCAATTCATTTTTACTAAATTTTTGAGTTAGGTCATCTTTTTTTTTTAATTTTTTAATTTTGCTATCATAGAAGTAGAAAGCTAAATTTAAATACATGTTCCAGAGGAACAAAAATTTGATTTGGTGTGGATTTAACATGCTTTAAATATTTGAAATAAAAATACTCAAAATTCAAAAACCATGCTCTGTAGGTTCGCAGCCATAAACACTGCCCAGATCTTAACTCACTATAATATATGTGACGAGGGTGTGCTTAGTTTTAACATATGTGATGGGGGACAGTCTATTTGAGGGAGTCACAGTATCTCAGTTGGTTAGCTAGCTCAATAACTTCCTCAAAGTTTTCCGGTCTGGTTTCTCTTTCTCAATGATGCAGGATGGGGGAACTGGCAAGGAAAAGCGTGTAGTCATTGAAAACCTGAGGTCCATCTGTGCACTCCTTAGCATCCATGTAGACAAACCAATGGTGTATGTCCTTTTCCATTAGCCTTGTTGATTCAGACCAGTAAGATGATAAACCCCATTTTATTCCATTCCCCATCATAAACCTTCAGATTAACTTTGAATTTTAGGATTTAGTGTGTATATTTGTACGTTATCAGCAAAGTTCACAAACGAGATGCATCACTCAACTTTTAGGAGATTGAAAAAAATTGAATTTGGAAGAAACAGTTGTCGATCAATAATTAATATGTACACTTACTTTAAATGGATATCTTTTCTGTAAAGTTTGAATTTCTTGTTTTGTAAACACTTTTCCTATAAATCTTTTGGCATCATATAGAGTATTTTTGGGATTATGTTCTGATTGAGCTACAGCTTCATATCCTACTAATATACCATCTTCACTGAAATACACAATGAAATTATTTAGTACAGTTTTTGGTATATGACAACTTCCAGTCTGGTTACATAAAAATTTGATGGCAAACATATTGGTCTCATGTTATTTTAATGAAAAGAAATTTGATGGTTTATAATTTCATGACCAAGACGGTGGAATTAAAAATGAAATGAAATGATATGGGGTCTAACGTTCAACACCTAAACTGGGCTAATGAAGACAGACATACTCCATACAGTGTGCTATGAGAGAAATTTTGCCCGGGCAGCGACGCTACAGCCTACTCTTCTGTCGAATTCCAACTGCCAAGAGATCTTTTATATGCATGCCAATGTGTACACGGGACCTTGGTTTTCCGTCCCATCAAAACGACTAGACAGCTGTCCTTGTCATACCCTCCGTCCAGCATCACTGACAAGTGAAAACAATAGATAAAATTGAATTTTTCGTACAAATAACTTTATTCTGAGCAAAGTTATCACTGTTTGAAGATAAAGAGTAGGATATAGCAATGGTACTTGAAAATCAAGACGAAGCCATTTTATGGTTGATTTTTTTTATCACGAGGATGTTAAAATCTAGTTAAATTTCGGCCATTCAATGTTCTAGATAATTGATCATAGGCTTATTATATAAATAAATGTCCAAATGATATTTTATATAACATTTGAAGTTAAAAGAAAGACCTGCAATAGGCAGATACAGCTTGTCAATAATGCACATTTAAGATAATCTTAACAAATAAGTACATCTTAATTTGGATCATTCTGATTTTCTTTTTTGCATAACAATAACAGATATAGATTTTCATGCAATTATAAAGGATAATTAACTCAATAACTCATGAGTAGATAAGTTTATATTCTTACCTAAAAGCTACAACACTAGGTATACACTTATGACCATTCTGTACTTCAAGTATAGATACATTACCGGATATAGCCTGGTACATTCCTATACATGAATATGTTGTACCTAGAAAACAAGTACACATTCATAAAAATAAATCTGATTGTACCGTAACTTGCCTGTAACTAGATTAACATGTAATGTGTTGCTCATGAATTCAACTCAGACTTCAGAGCTTTCTATAGCACAATACATCAATTGAACCTGGATTGGGATTTGGGGTGGTGGGGGTGAGGGTTGTTGGTGATTGAGAAATATGGTTAAATATGATCTGATTAAAACATAGTCTATTTCGTTTCGTTTATTACGTTTAATTTCATTTTATTTGTCTTAACTCCACTAGGATCTGGTAGAGTTGTTATATAAGCTGTGTCCTGGTTGATGTGAGAGAGAGAAATGGGGTTTAACGTCCACGACACAAACTAGATCATTTTGGGACTAACATATGGTTCAATTTTATGTCAATACTTCGCAGGCGCATAGGGGTCTTTGACAGTGGGAGGAAACCGGTGGACCCGGAGAAAACCCACAAGGCTGGACAGACGACCCTACTCCTTGTCTCGTACAACCGGGGATTTGAAAGCACGCCAGTTGACTCAGTCAATGACAGGCTTTATGATACAGCATGCACGTGGCCAACCATTCAGCCATCCACCCCCACTGGTTGATGTGAGGGATCAACCAATGAAATGGTTTGTTGCAGCGAGTAGCATGACACTATTAATCAAAGGTCGGACATTTTAAGGTCATAAGTGGCTCGCAGGACCCCTGATGCAACCTCCCACTACAACATGTCAGATCTTCATGCAGTGGAGGCGATCGAAGGAATATAAAAAAAACCTAAATATAATCTGTATTTTAATCAGGTTAGTTTAAATATATTGATAATCAAAATTTCTCACATCACTCCGACGAGCAGATGGATTCTCCTCTAAAAACAAATGAAGTCGATAGATAACATAACAGTAAGTGAATTTTCATACAGTATTCAATTACTTCTCATATTACATGCAACAGATGTCAATATATTTATAGTTATCATCAATCGTCATACAATAACCATAACACTGTCTACTGATTATTAACGATTTATGTCACCGATTCACCATTGACATTGTATGTGACAATATATCTTAAATGGGTTTTTCATATATTATATTCATATATCTATACATGTATATCAGTACTGTAAGATGTCTTACTCGTTGCATTTTAAGAAAGGGCAAAATATAAAAGAGGTTGCAGGCCTAATTTTCCATTCTTTTTAAATATAGTTATTATTCATATTAACTATACAGTACCTACCTAAGTCTATTCCAAATATTTTAGGTTTAGGTGGTGGTAGATATTTCTGAGCAAAGTAACCTGCTAATAACACTGCTATTATTGATGTACCTGAAAAGAATATTGCATGTCTTTGTATGATCTAGTTTTAAGGTTGAATAGCAATTTATGACATTTGTGGACATACAATTCAACAGCTACATTGTACTCTTAAGCATAAACTGATAAACATGCCTTTTTACCCATACCAGTGGGTTCTTTCTTTTTTATATAGTTACTAGCTGAAACAAAATGAAATGGGGTATAACATCCTAATTTTCTGCACCAGCTGTGTGCAATAGGCGAAATTTTTGCCCAGATAGAACATGAACCAGCTGAGTTTACTCACTGAGTCACTATGGCTCCCTAGTAACTAGATACCTCGATTGTTCATTGTTGACAGTGACTCCATTTCTATGGATGTAAAAGCGAAATAAAATGTAAAAGATTGGTTTTCGATAATTATGTATGTGCTACAGAGAAATATGCCCAATTTTAACATAGAACTAGGTCTACTTAATTTGGTAGAGCTTACAAATGGTTCAATTTTATTTCAATAATTCACCTAATAATTCAGGCATAGTGGTCTTTAGCAGTGGGAGGAAACCAGAGGACCGTGTGAAAAACTCAAGAGGTTGGACAGGCGACCCTAAGCCTTGTCACGTACAACCAGGGAATCAAAACCATACCAGATGATTCGATGATAGACCTTATCATTTCATAGACTGCGCACACGTTTGTTAACCATTTAGATATCCGCCCCAGCCCCCCACCCACAAAATATAAGAAAGGGTTATTAAGTATATATTAATTATTATCAGAGGAAAAGAAATGGGGTTTAACGTCCACTCAACACGAACTAGGTCATTTTGGGACAAAAATATGATTTAATAATTTTATTTCAATAATTCACTTGCGCGTAGGGGTTTTTAGCAGTGGGAGGAAACCAGCTAGATTACCTGAGAAAACCCACAAGTTTGGACAGGCCAACCCTACGAATTGTCCCATACAACCGTGGAATCGAAACCACAGCAGTTGACTAAATGACAGACCCACACAGGCCCGTAGCCAGCTTGCTGGCTTCGGAGGGGCACATCCGTTACAGTAGGTATTTTAGAGTTATGGTTGGCAAATTTTCTTGCCGAGATCAAGCTGGCCCTCACTTCCGCTAGCCTTCAGTTGGAGATAACACCCTTCACTAACTGCGAATCAAGCCAGCCCTCACTCCCAAATTCGCTGGATGATCAAGACTTCAGTAAAATCACGTGCTTGATATGGGCTAATCCCAGCCTTCGATAAATAAAATGAATTGAAAGTAGTCTATTTTTAGTAATCCATTTCTTGGTTAAAAATAAAAATGCTTTTATCTTTTCTAAAGTTTGTAATCATGAATGTGCCAGAAAATAACAAGTATATTTAGAGAGCCATAGAAACTTACTTTCCGGTGATGTATGGAGCAATAACTGGAATTTCGTATTAAGACACGTATTTTGACATAAAACACTCGCCCCACCCCACCACTCTCTTTAATTCAGCTAGTGAAGGCAACCAAACATGTATCAACTTTAATTTAAAAAGTATATATGTATTCAGCCGAAAATAAAACAAATTCATTTCAATAGAGGATTAACTTTACTTTTAGGTATAGAAACACGAAATTTTGCCTTACCCCCCCCCCCTTTCACTTTACCATTAATCTTTTTTTTTTAAATTAAGTAAATATAAATGTGCCAAATTTTTTTTTATATATTTGAAAAGAGAAATATATGTGCTTTTCAGTGATATGAAACATGATATCTGGAATTTCGTATTAAAACCCGTATTTTTACTTTGAATATCCCCACCATTTAAAAGAATTTTGTTTCACTCGACTTTGATCATCTATCAAAATAAGTAAATATGAATGTGCCAGAAAATTATTTATATATTTGAAGACACCATTAAACAAGCTTTTCAGTGATATATAACATAATGGCTGGAATTTCGTACTAAGAACCGTATTTTGGCATTGAATACCCCCCCCCTCCTTCATAATAGAGTTTTTTACCACCCAACTTTGATCGCTTATTAAGATACGTGAATATGAATGTGCCAGAAAATTATTTATATATTTGAAGAGAGCCTTAAACAAACTTTTCAGTGATATATAACATAATGGCTGGAATTTGGTACTAAGAACCGTATTTTGGCATTGAATACCCCCCCCCTCTCCTTCATAATAGAGTTTTTTACCACCCAAATTTGATCGCTTATTAAGGTAAGTAAATATGAATGTGCCAGAAAATTATTTATATATTTGAAGAGATCATTAAACAAGCTTTTCAGTGATATATAACATAATGGCTGGAATTTCGTACTAACAACCGTATTTTGGCATTGAATACCCCCCCCCCCCCGCCTCCTTCATAATAGAGTTTTTTACCACCCAACTTTAATCGCTTATTAAGGTAAGTAAATATCAATGTGCCAGAAAATTATTTATATATTTGCAGAGAGCATTAAACAAGCTTTTCAGTGATATATAACATTATGGCTGGAATTTCGTACTAAGAACCGTATTTTGGCATTGCATACCCCTCCACCCTTCATAATAGAGTTTTTCACCACCCAACTTCGATCGCTTCTTTAGGTAAGTAAATATGAATGTGCCAGAAAATTATTTATATATTTGAAGAGAGCATTAAACAAGCTTTTCAGTGATATATAACATAATGGCTGGAATTTCGTACTAAGAACCGTATTTTGGCATTGAATACCCCCCTTCCTTCATAATAGAGTTTTTTTTACCCCCCCCCCCAACTTTGATCGCTCATTAAGGTAAGTAAAAATGAATGTGCCAGAAAATTATTTATATATTTGAAGACACCATTAAACAAGCTTTTCAGTGATATATAACATAATGGCTGGAATTTCGTACTAAGAACCGTATTTTGGCATTGAATACCCCCCTTCCTTCATAATAGAGTTTTTTTTAACCCCCCCCCCCCACAACTTTGATCGCTCATTAAGGTAAGTAAATATGAATGTGCCAGAAAATTATTTATATATTTGAAGACACCATTAAACAAGCTTTTCAGTGATATATAACATAATGGCTGGAATTTCGTACTAAGAACCGTATTTTGGCATTGAATACCCCCCCCCCTTCATAATACAGTTTTTCACAACCCAACTTTGATCGCTGATTAGGGTAAGTAAATATGAATGTGCCAGAAAATTATTTATATATTTGAAGAGATCATTCAACAAGCTTTTCAGTGATATATAACATAATGGCTGGAATTTCGTACTAAGAACCGTATTTTGGCATTGCATACCCCTCCACCCTTCATAATAGAGCTTTTCACCACCCAACTTTGATCGCTTATTAAGGTAAGTAAATATTAATGTGCCAGAAAATTATTTATATATTTGAAGAGATCATTAAACAAGCTTTTCAGTGATATATAACACAATGGCTGGAATTTCGTACTAAGAACCGTATTTTGGCATTGAATACCCCCCCCCCTCTCCTTCATAATAGAGTTTTTTACCACCCAAATTTGATCGCTTATTAAGGTAAGTAAATATGAATGTGCCAGAAAATTATTTATATATTTGAAGAGATCATTAAACAAGCTTTTCAGTGATATATAACATAATGGCTGGAATTTCGTACTACGAACCGTATTTTGGCATTGAATACCCCCCCCGCCTCCTTCATAATAGAGTTTTTTACCACCCAACTTTGATCGCTTATTAAGGTAAGTAAATATCAATGTGCCAGAAAATTATTTATATATTTACAGAGAGCATTAAACAAGCTTTTCAGTGATATATAACATTATGGCTGGAATTTCGTACTAAGAACCGTATTTTGGCATTGCATACCCCTCCACCCTTCATAATAGAGTTTTTCACCACCCAACTTCGATCGCTTCTTTAGGTAAGTAAATATGAATGTGCCAGAAAATTATTTATATATTTGAAGAGAGCATTAAGCAAGCTTTTCAGTGATATATAACATAATGGCTGGAATTTCGTACTAAGAACCGTATTTTGGCATTGAATACCCCCCTTCCTTCATAATAGAGTTTTTTTTACCCCCCCCCCCAACTTTGATCGCTCATTAAGGTAAGTAAATATGAATGTGCCAGAAAATTATTTATATATTTGAAGACACCATTAAACAAGCTTTTCAGTGATATATAACATAATGGCTGGAATTTCGTACTAAGAACCGTATTTTGGCATTGAATACCCCCCTTCCTTCATAATAGAGTTTTTTTTAACCCCCCCCCCCCACAACTTTGATCGCTCATTAAGGTAAGTAAATATGAATGTGCCAGAAAATTATTTATATATTTGAAGACACCATTAAACAAGCTTTTCAGTGATATATAACATAATGGCTGGAATTTCGTACTAAGAACCGTATTTTGGCATTGAATACCCCCCCCCCTTCATAATACAGTTTTTCACAACCCAACTTTGATCGCTGATTAGGGTAAGTAAATATGAATGTGCCAGAAAATTATTTATATATTTGAAGAGATCATTCAACAAGCTTTTCAGTGATATATAACATAATGGCTGGAATTTCGTACTAAGAACCGTATTTTGGCATTGCATACCCCTCCACCCTTCATAATAGAGCTTTTCACCACCCAACTTTGATCGCTTATTAAGGTAAGTAAATATTAATGTGCCAGAAAATTATTTATATATTTGAAGAGATCATTAAACAAGCTTTTCAGTGATATATAACACAATGGCTGGAATTTCGTACTAAGAACCGTATTTTGGCATTGAATACCCCCCCCCCTCTCCTTCATAATAGAGTTTTTTACCACCCAAATTTGATCGCTTATTAAGGTAAGTAAATATGAATGTGCCAGAAAATTATTTATATATTTGAAGAGATCATTAAACAAGCTTTTCAGTGATATATAACATAATGGCTGGAATTTCGTACTACGAACCGTATTTTGGCATTGAATACCCCCCCCGCCTCCTTCATAATAGAGTTTTTTACCACCCAACTTTGATCGCTTATTAAGGTAAGTAAATATCAATGTGCCAGAAAATTATTTATATATTTACAGAGAGCATTAAACAAGCTTTTCAGTGATATATAACATTATGGCTGGAATTTCGTACTAAGAACCGTATTTTGGCATTGCATACCCCTCCACCCTTCATAATAGAGTTTTTCACCACCCAACTTCGATCGCTTCTTTAGGTAAGTAAATATGAATGTGCCAGAAAATTATTTATATATTTGAAGAGAGCATTAAACAAGCTTTTCAGTGATATATAACATAATGGCTGGAATTTCGTACTAAGAACCGTATTTTGGCATTGAATACCCCCCTTCCTTCATAATAGAGTTTTTTTTACCCCCCCCCCCCAACTTTGATCGCTCATTAAGGTAAGTAAATATGAATGTGCCAGAAAATTATTTATATATTTGAAGACACCATTAAACAAGCTTTTCAGTGATATATAACATAATGGCTGGAATTTCGTACTAAGAACCGTATTTTGGCATTGAATACCCCCCTTCCTTCATAATAGAGTTTTTTTACCCCCCCCCCCCCCCAACTTTGATCGCTCATTAAGGTAAGTAAATATGAATGTGCCAGAAAATTATTTATATATTTGAAGACACCATTAAACAAGCTTTTCAGTGATATATAACATAATGGCTGGAATTTCGTACTAAGAACCGTATTTTGGCATTGAATACCCCCCCCCCACTTCATAATACAGTTTTTCACAACCCAACTTTGATCGCTGATTAGGGTAAGTAAATATGAATGTGCCAGAAAATTATTTATATATTTGAAGAGATCATTCAACAAGCTTTTCAGTGATATATAACATAATGGCTGGAATTTCGTTCTACGAACCGTATTTTGGCATTGCATACCCCTCCACCCTTCATAATAGAGCTTTTCACCCCTCCAAACTTTGATCGCTTATTAAGGTAAGTAAATATTAATGTGCCAGAAAATTATTTATATATTTGAAGAGATCATTAAACAAGCTTTTCAGTCATATATAACACAATGGCTGGAATTTCGTACTAAGAACCGTATTTTGGCATTGAATACCCCCCTTCCTTCATAATAGAGTTTTTTTTACCCCCCCCCCAACTTTGATCGCTCATTAAGGTAAGTAAATATGAATGTGCCAGAAAATTATTTATATATTTGAAGACACCATTAAACAAGCTTTTCAGTTTTTTTACCCCCCCCCCCCAACTTTGATCGCTCATTAAGGTAAGTAAATATGAATGTGCCAGAAAATTATTTATATATTTGAAGACACCATTAAACAAGCTTTTCAGTGATATATAACATAATGGCTGGAATTTCGTACTAAGAACCGTATTTTGGCATTGAATACCCCCCCCCCTTCATAATACAGTTTTTCACAACCCAACTTTGATCGCTGATTAGGGTAAGTAAATATGAATGTGCCAGAAAATTATTTATATATTTGAAGAGATCATTCAACAAGCTTTTCAGTGATATATAACATAATGGCTGGAATTTCGTACTAAGAACCGTATTTTGGCATTGCATACCCCTCCACCCTTCATAATAGAGCTTTTCACCACCCAACTTTGATCGCTTATTAAGGTAAGTAAATATTAATGTGCCAGAAAATTATTTATATATTTGAAGAGATCATTAAACAAGCTTTTCAGTGATATATAACACAATGGCTGGAATTTCGTACTAAGAACCGTATTTTGGCATTGAATACCCCCCTTCCTTCATAATAGAGTTTTTTTTACCCCCCCCCCAACTTTGATCGCTCATTAAGGTAAGTAAATATGAATGTGCCAGAAAATTATTTATATATTTGAAGACACCATTAAACAAGCTTTTCAGTGATATATAACATAATGGCTGGAATTTCGTACTAAGAACCGTATTTTGGCATTGAATACCCCCCCCCCATCATAATACAGTTTTTCACAACCCAACTTTGATCGCTGATTAGGGTAAGTAAATATGAATGTGCCAGAAAATTATTTATATATTTGAAGAGATCATTCAACAAGCTTTTCAGTGATATATAACATTATGGCTGGAATTTCGTACTAAGAACCGTATTTTGGCATTGCATACCCCTCCACCCTTCATAATAGAGTTTTTCACCACCCAACTTCGATCGCTTCTTTAGGTAAGTAAATATGAATGTGCCAGAAAATTATTTATATATTTGAAGAGAGCATTAAACAAGCTTTTCAGTGATATATAACATAATGGCTGGAATTTCGTACTAAGAACCGTATTTTGGCATTGAAT
Organism: Patella ulyssiponensis; assembly: GCA_963678685.1. NCBI lineage: Eukaryota > Metazoa > Mollusca > Gastropoda > Patellidae > Patella > Patella ulyssiponensis. Next base: position 19,268,942 of record OY783229.1, on the reverse strand, counting down.
ACCCCCTTTCCTTCATAATAGAGTTTTTTTTACCCCCCCCCCAACTTTGATCGCTCATTAAGGTAAGTAAATATGAATGTGCCAGAAAATTATTTATATATTTGAAGACACCATTAAACATGCTTTTCAGTGATATATAACATAATGGCTGGAATTTCGTACTAAGAACCGTATTTTGGCATTGAATACCCCCCTTCCTTCATAATAGAGTTTTTTTACCCCCCCCCTCCCCCCAACTTTGATCGCTCATTAAGGTAAGTAAATATGAATGTGCCAGAAAATTATTTATATATTTGAAGACACCATTAAACAAGCTTTTCAGTGATATATAACATAATGGCTGGAATTTCGTACTAAGAACCGTATTTTGGCATTGAATACCCCCCCCCCCCCTTCATAATACAGTTTTTCACAACCCAACTTTGATCGCTGATTAGGGTAAGTAAATATGAATGTGCCAGAAAATTATTTATATATTTGAAGAGATCATTCAACAAGCTTTTCAGTGATATATTACATAATGACTGAAATTTCGTACTAAGAACCGTATTTTGGCATTGCATACCCCTCCACCCTTCATAATAGAGCTTTTCACCACCCAACTTTGATCGCTTATTAAGGTAAGTAAATATTAATGTGCCAGAAAATTATTTATATATTTGAAGAGATCATTAAACAAGCTTTTCAGTGATATATAACATAATGGCTGGAATTTCGTACTAAGAACCGTATTTTGGCATTGAATACCCCTCCCCCCTCCATCATAATAGAGTTTTTTACCACCCAACTTTGATCGCTTATTAAGGTAAGTAAATATGAATGTGCCAAAAAATCATTTATATGTTTGAAGAGAGCATTAAACAAGCTTTTTAGTGATATATAACATAATGGCTGGAATTTCGTACTAAGAACCGTATTTTGGCATTGAATACCCCCCTCCTTCATAATAGAGTTTTTTACCCCCCCCCCCCAACTTTGATCGCTCATTAAGGTAAGTAAATATGAATGTGCCAGAAAATTAGTTATATATTTGAAGAGAGCATTAAACAAGCTTTTCAGTGATATATAACGTAATGGCTGGAATTTCGTACTAAGAACCGTATTTTGGCATTGAATACCCCCACCCCCTCATAATCATAGTAGTAGAGTTTTTTACCACCCAACTTTGATCGCTTATTAAAGTAAGTAAATATGAATGTGCCAGAAAATTATTTATATATTTCAACAGAGCAATAAACAAGCTTTTTAATGATATGTAACAATGATTTTAACATTGAATACGCCCCCCCCCCCTTCATAATCATCGTAATATAGTGAAGTACCACCCAACTTTGGTCGGTTATTAAGGTAAGTAAATATGAATGTGCCAGAAAATTATTTATATATTTGAACAGAGCAATAAACAAGCTTTTCAATGATATGTGACATAATGCCTGGAATTTCGTACTAAGAACCGTATTTTGGCATTTAATACCCCCCCCCCCTTCATAATCATAGTAATAAAGTTAAGTACCATCCAAATTTGATCGGTTATTAAGGTAAGTAAATATGAATGTGCCAGAAAATTATTTATATATTTGAACAGAGCAATAAACAAGCTTTTCAATGATATGTGACATAATGGCTGGAATTTCGTACTAACCACCGTATTTTGGCATTTAATACCCCCCCCCTTCATAATCATAGTAATAAAGTTAAATACCACCCAACTTTGATCGGTTATTAAGGTAAGTAAATATGAATGTGCCAGAAAATTATTTATATATTTCAAAAGAGCAATAAACAAGCTTTTCAATGATATGTAACATAATGTCTGGAATTTCGTACTAAGAACCGTATTTTGGCATTGTATACACCCCCCCCCCCTTTATAATCATAGTAATAGAGTTACGTACGATCCAACTTTGATCGCTTATTAAGGTAAGTAAATATGAATGTGCCAGAAAATTATTTATATATTTGAAGAGAACAATAAACAGGCTTTACAATGATATGTAACATAATGGCCGGAATTTCGTACTAAGAACCGTATTTTGGCATTGAATACCCTCACCCCTTCATAATCATAGTAGTAGAGTTTTTTACCACCCAACTTTGATCGCTTATTAAAGTAAGTAAATATGAATGTGCCAGAAAATTATTTATATATTTGAAGAGAGCAATAAAAAAGCTTTTCAATGATATGTCACATAATGGCTGGAATTTCGTACTAACAACCGTATTTTGGCATTTAATACCCCCCCCCCCTTCATAATCATAGTAATAAAGTTAAATAACACCCAAATTTCATCGGTTATTAAGGTAAGTAAATATGAATGTGCCAGAAAATTATTTATATATTTCAAAAGAGCAATAAACAAGCTTTTCAATGATATGTAACATAATGGCTGGAATTTCGTACTAAGAACCGTATTTTGGCATTGAATACACCCCCCCCCCCTTTATAATCATAGGAATAGAGTTACGTACGATCCAACTTTGATCGCTTATTAAGGTAAGTAAATATGAATGTGCCAGAAAATTATTTATATATTTGAAGAGAGCAATAAACAGGCTTTACAATGATATGTAACATAATGGCCGGAATTTCGTACTAAGAACCGTATTTTGGCATTGAATACCCTCACCCCTTCATAATCATAGTAGTAGAGTTTTTTACCACCCAACTTTGATCGCTTATTAAAGTAAGTAAATATGAATGTGCCAGAAAATTATTTATATATTTGAAGAGAGCAATAAAAAAGCTTTTCAATGATATGTCACATAATGGCTGGAATTTCGTACTAACAACCGTATTTTGGCATTTAATACCCCCCCCCCCTTCATAATCATAGTAATAAAGTTAAATAACACCCAACTTTCATCGGTTATTAAGGTAAGTAAATATGAATGTGCCAGAAAATTATTTATATATTTCAAAAGAGCAATAAACAAGCTTTTCAATGATATGTAACATAATGGCTGGAATTTCGTACTAAGAACCGTATTTTGGCATTGAATACACCCCCCCCCCTTTATAATCATAGGAATAGAGTTACGTACGATCCAACTTTGATCGCTTATTAAGGTAAGTAAATATGAATGTGCCAGAAAATTATTTATATATTTGAAGAGAGCAATAAACAGGCTTTTCAATGATATGTAACATAATGGCAGGAATTTCGCACTAAGTACCGTATTTTGGCATTGAATACCCATACCCCCTCATAAGCATAGTAGTAGAGTTATGTACCACCCAAATTTGATCCATTATTAATGTAAGTAAATATGAATGTGCCAGAAAATTATTTATATATTTGAAGAGAGCAATAAACAGGCTTTTCAATGATATGTAACATAATGGTTGGAATTTCGTACTAAGAACTGTATTTTAACATTTAATACGCCCCCCCCCCTTCATAATCATAGTAATATAGTGAAGTACCACCCAACTCTGGTCGGTTATTAAGGTAAGTAAATATGAATGTGCCAGAAAATTATTTATATATTTGAACAGAGCAATAAACAAGCTTTTCAATGATATGTGACATAATGGCTGGAATTTCGTACTAAGAACCGTATTTTGGCATTTAATCCCCCCCCCCTTCATAATCATAGTAATAAAGTTAAGTACCACCCAAATTTGATCGGTTATTAAGGTAAGTAAATATGAATGTGCAATAAAATTATTTATATATTTGAAGAGAGCAATAAACAAGCTTTTCAATGATATGTGACATAATGGCTGGAATTTCGTACTAAGAACCGTATTTTGCCATTTAATACCCCCACCCCTTCTTAATCAAAGTAATAAAGTTAAATACCACCCAAATTTGATCGGTTATTAAGGTAAGTAAATATGAATGTGCCAGAAAATTATTTATATATTTGAAGAGAGCAATAAACAAGCTTTTAATACCCCCCCCCCCCTTCATAATCATAGTAATAAAGTTAAATAACACCCAACTTTCATCGGTTATTAAGGTAAGTAAATATGAATGTGCCAGAAAATTATTTATATATTTCAAAAGAGCAATAAACAAGCTTTTCAATGATATGTAACATAATGGCTGGAATTTCGTACTAAGAACCGTATTTTGGCATTGAATACACCCCCCCCCCTTTATAATCATAGGAATAGAGTTACGTACGATCCAACTTTGATCGCTTATTAAGGTAAGTAAATATGAATGTGCCAGAAAATTATTTATATATTTGAAGAGAGCAATAAACAGGCTTTTCAATGATATGTAACATAATGGTCGGAATTTCGTATTAAGAACCTATTTTGGCATTATATACACCCCCCTTTATAATCATAGTAATAGAGTTACGTACGATCCAACTTTGATCGCTTATTGAGGTAAGTAAATATGAATGTGCCAGAAAATTATTTATATATTTGAAGAGAGCAATAAACAGGCTTTTCAATGATATGTAACATAATGGCCGGAATTTCCTACTAAGAACCGTATTTTGGCATTGAATACACCCCCCCCCCACTTTATAATCATACTAATAGAGTTACGTACGATCCAACTTTGATCGCGTATTAAGGTAAGAAAATATGAATGTGCCAGAAAATTATTTATATATTTGAAGAGAACAATAAACAAGCTTTTCAATGATATGTCACATAATGGCTGGAATTCGTACTAACAACCGTATTTTGGCATTTAATACCCCCCCCCCCTCATAATCATAGTAATAAAGTTAAATAACACCCAACTTTGATCGGTTATTAAGGTAAGTAAATATGAATGTGCCAGAAAATTATTTATATATTTCAAAAGACCAATAAACAAGCTTTTCAATGATATGTAACATAAAGGCTGGAATTTCGTACTAAGAACCGTATTTTGGCATTGAATACACCCCCCACCTTTATAATCATAGTAATAGAGTTACGTACGATCCAACTTTGATCGCTTATTAAGGTAAGTAAATATGAATGTGCCAGAAAATTATTTATATATTTCAAAAGAGCAATAAACATGCTTTTCAATGATATGTAATAAAATGGCTGGAATTTCGTACTAAGAACCGTATTTTGGCATTGAATACCCCCCCCCCTCTTTATAATCATAGCATAGTAATAGAGTTACGTACGATCCAACTTTGATCGCTTATTAAGGTAAGTAAATATGAATGTGCCAGAAAATTATTTATATATTCGAAGAGAGCAATAAACAGGCTTTCAATGATATGTAACATAATGGCTGGAATTTCCTACTAAGAACCGTATTTTGGCATTGAATACCCCCACCCCATCATAACTTTATTACTATGATTATAAAGGGTGGGGGGTGTATTAAATGACAAAATACGGTTCTTAGTACGAAATTCCAGCCATTGTGTTACATATCATCGAAAAGCTTGTTTATTGCTCTCTTTAAAAATATAAATATTTTTCTGGCACATTCATATTTACTTACCTTAATAACCGATCAAAGTTGGGTGGTAAAAAACTCTATTATGAAGAAGTGTGGGGTGGGTATTCAATGCCAAAATACGGTTATCAGTACGACATTCCAGCCATTATGTTACATATCATTAAAAAGCTTGTTTATTGCTCTCTTGAAATATATAAATAATTTTCTGGCACATTCATATTTACTTACTTTAATAAGCGATCAAAGTTGGGTGGTAAAAAACTATATTATGAAGAGGGGTGGGGTTGGTATTCAATGCCAAAATACGGTTGTTAGTACGAAATTCCAGTCATTATGTTACATATCATTGAAAAGCCTGTTTATTGTTATGTTCAAATATATAAATAATTTTCTGGCAGATTCATATTTTCTTACCTTAATAACCGATCAAAGTTGAGTGGTACTTAACTTTATTACTATGATTATGAAGGGGGGGGGGGGTGTATTAAATGCCAAAATACGGTTCTTAGTACGAAATTCCAGCCATTATGTTACATATCATTGAAAAGCTTGTTTATTGCTCTCTTTAAAAATATAAATATTTTTCTGGCACATTCATATTGACTTACCTCAATAAGCGATCAAAGTTGGGTGGTACTTAACTTTATTACTATGATTATGAAGGGGGGGGTATTAAATGACAAAATACGGTTCTTAGTACGAAATTCCAGCCATTATGTTACATACCATTGAAAAGCTTGTTGTTTATTGCTCTGTTCAAATATATAAATAATTTTCTGGCACATTCATATTTACTTACCCTAATCAGCGATCAAAGTTGGGTTGTGAAAAACTGTATTATGAAGGGGGGGGGGGGGTATTCAATGCCAAAATACGGTTGTTAGTACGAAATTCCAGCCATTATGTTACATATCATTGAAAAGCCTGTTTATTGTTCTGTTCAAATATATAAATAATTTTCTGGCACATTCATATTTTCTTACCTTGATAACCCATCAAATTTGAGTGGTACTTTATTACTATGATTATGAAGGGGGGGGGGGTATTAAATACCACAATACGGTTCTTAGTACGAAATTCCAGCCATTATGTTACATATCATTGAAAAGCTTGTTTATTGCTCTCTTTAAAAATATAAATATTGTTCTGGCACATTCATATTTACTTACCTTAATAAGCGATCAAATTTGGATCGTACGTAACTCTATTACTATGATTAAAAGGGGGGGGGGTGTATTCAATGCCATAATACGGTTCTTAGTACGAAATTCCAGCCATTATGTTACATATCATTGAAAAGCTTGTTTATTGCTCTTTTGAAATATATAAATAATTTTCTGGCACATTCATATTTACTTACCTTAATAACCGATGAAAGTTAGGTGTTATTTAACTTTATTACTATGATTATGAAGGGGGGGGGGGTATTAAATGCCAAAATACGGTTGTTAGTACGAAATTCCAGCCATTATGTGACATATCATTGAAAAGCTTTTTTATTGCTCTCTTCAAATATATAAATAATTTTCTGGCACATTCATATTTACTTACTTTAATAAGCGATCAAAGTTGGGTGGTAAAAAACTCTACTACTATGATTATGAAGGGGTGAGGGTATTCAATGCCAAAATACGGTTCTTAGTACGAAATTCCGGCCATTATGTTACATATCATTGAAAAGCCTGTTTATTGCTCTCTTCAAATATATAAATAATTTTCTGGCACATTCATATTTACTTACCTTAATAAGCGATCAAAGTTGGATCGTACGTAACTCTATTACTATGATTATAAAGGGGGGGGGGTGTGTATACGATGCCAAAATACGGTTCTTAGTACGAAATTCCAGACATTATGTTACATATCATTGAAAAGCTTGTTGATTGCTCTTTTGAAATATATAAATAATTTTCTGGCACATTCATATTTACTTACCTTAATAACCGATCAAAGTTGGGTGGTATTTAACTTTATTACTATGATTATGAAGGGGGGGGGGTATTAAATGCCAAAATACGGTTGTTAGTACGAAATTCCAGCCATTATGTCACATATCATTGAAAAGCTTGTTTATTGCTCTGTTCAAATATATAAATAATGTTCTGGCACATTCATATTTACTTACCTTAATAACCGATCAAATTTGGATGGTACTTAACTTTATTACTATGATTATGAAGGGGGGGGGGGGTATTAAATGCCAAAATACGGTTCTTAGTACGAAATTCCAGCCATTATGTCACATATCATTGAAAAGCTTGTTTATTGCTCTGTTCAAATATATAAATAATTTTCTGGCACATTCATATTTACTTACCTTAATAACCGACCAAAGTTGGGTGGTACTTCACTATATTACTATGATTATGAAGGGGGGGGGGCGTATTCAATGTTAAAATCATTGTTACATATCATTAAAAAGCTTGTTTATTGCTCTGTTGAAATATATAAATAATTTTCTGGCACATTCATATTTACTTACCTTAATGAGCGATCAAAGTTGGGGGGGGGGGGGGGTAAAAAAACTGAAAAGCTTGTTTAATGGTGTCTTCAAATATATAAATAATTTTCTGGCACATTCATATTTACTTACCTTAATGAGCGATCAAAGTTGGGGGGGGGGGGTAAAAAAAACTCTATTATGAAGGAAGGGGGGGGTATTCAATGCCAAAATACGGTTCTTAGTACGAAATTCCAGCCATTATGTTATATATCACTGAAAAGCTTGTTTAATGCTCTCTTCAAATATATAAATAATTTTCTGGCACATTCATATTTACTTACCTAAAGAAGCGATCGAAGTTGGGTGGTGAAAAACTCTATTATGAAGGGTGGAGGGGTATGCAATGCCAAAATACGGTTCTTAGTACGAAATTCCAGCCATAATGTTATATATCACTGAAAAGCTTGTTTAATGCTCTCTGTAAATATATAAATAATTTTCTGGCACATTGATATTTACTTACCTTAATAAGCGATCAAAGTTGGGTGGTAAAAAACTCTATTATGAAGGAGGCGGGGGGGGGGGGGGGGGGGGGTATTCAATGCCAAAATACGGTTCGTAGTACGAAATTCCAGCCATTATGTTATATATCACTGAAAAGCTTGTTTAATGATCTCTTCAAATATATAAATAATTTTCTGGCACATTCATATTTACTTACCTTAATAAGCGATCAAATTTGGGTGGTAAAAAACTCTATTATGAAGGAGAGGGGGGGGGTATTCAATGCCAAAATACGGTTCTTAGTACGAAATTCCAGCCATTGTGTTATATATCACTGAAAAGCTTGTTTAATGATCTCTTCAAATATATAAATAATTTTCTGGCACATTAATATTTACTTACCTTAATAAGCGATCAAAGTTGGGTGATGAAAAGCTCTATTATGAAGGGTGGAGGGGTATGCAATGCCAAAATACGGTTCTTAGTACGAAATTCCAGCCATTATGTTATATATCACTGAAAAGCTTGTTGAATGATCTCTTCAAATATATAAATAATTTTCTGGCACATTCATATTTACTTACCCTAATCAGCGATCAAAGTTTGGTTGTGAAAAACTGTATTATGAAGGGGGGGGGTATTCAATGCCAAAATACGGTTCTTAGTACGAAATTCCAGCCATTATGTTATATATCACTGAAAAGCTTGTTTAATGGTGTCTTCAAATATATAAATAATTTTCTGGCACATTCATATTTACTTACCTTAATGAGCGATCAAAGTTGGGGGGGGGGGGGTAAAAAAACTCTATTATGAAGGAAGGGGGGTATTCAATGCCAAAATACGGTTCTTAGTACGAAATTCCAGCCATTATGTTATATATCACTGAAAAGCTTGTTTAATGGTGTCTTCAAATATATAAATAATTTTCTGGCACATTCATATTTACTTACGTTAATGAGCGATCAAAGTTGGGGGGGGGGTAAAAAAAACACTATTATGAAGGAAGGGGGGTATTCAATGCCAAAATACGGTTCTTAGTACGAAATTCCAGCCATTATGTTATATATCACTGAAAAGCTTGTTTAATGCTCTCTTCAAATATATAAATAATTTTCTGGCACATTCATATTTACTTACCTAAAGAAGCGATCGAAGTTGGGTGGTGAAAAACTCTATTATGAAGGGTGGAGGGGTATGCAATGCCAAAATACGGTTCTTAGTACGAAATTCCAGCCATAATGTTATATATCACTGAAAAGCTTGTTTAAAGCTCTCTGCAAATATATAAATAATTTTCTGGCACATTGATATTTACTTACCTTAATAAGCGATCAAAGTTGGGTGGTAAAAAACTCTATTATGAAGGAGGCGGGGGGGGGGGGGGGTATTCAATGCCAAAATACGGTTCTTAGTACGAAATTCCAGCCATTATGTTATATATCACTGAAAAGCTTGTTTAATGATCTCTTCAAATATATAAATAATTTTCTGGCACATTCATATTTACTTACCTTAATAAGCGATCAAAGTTGGGTGGTAAAAAACTCTATTATGAAGGAGAGGGGGGGGTATTCAATGCCAAAATACGGTTCTTAGTACGAAATTCCAGCCATTATGTTATATATCACTGAAAAGCTTGTTTAATGCTCTCTTCAAATATATAAATAATTTTCTGGCACATTCATATTTACGTATCTTAATAAGCGATCAAAGTTGGGTGGTAAAAAACTCTATTATGAAGGAGGGGGGGGTATTCAATGCCAAAATACGGTTCTTAGTACGAAATTCCAGCCATTATGTTATATATCACTGAAAAGCTTGTTTAATGGTGTCTTCAAATATATAAATAATTTTCTGGCACATTCATATTTACTTATTTTGATAGATGATCAAAGTCGAGTGAAACAAAATTCTTTTAAATGGTGGGGATATTCAAAGTAAAAATACGGGTTTTAATACGAAATTCCAGATATCATGTTTCATATCACTGAAAAGCACATATATTTCTCTTTTCAAATATATAAAAAAAAATTTGGCACATTTATATTTACTTAATTTAAAAAAAAAAGATTAATGGTAAAGTGAAAGGGGGGGGGGGGTAAGGCAAAATTTCGTGTTTCTATACCTAAAAGTAAAGTTAATCCTCTATTGAAATGAATTTGTTTTATTTTCGGCTGAATACATATATACTTTTTAAATTAAAGTTGATACATGTTTGGTTGCCTTCACTAGCTGAATTAAAGAGAGTGGTGGGGTGGGGCGAGTGTTTTATGTCAAAATACGTGTCTTAATACGAAATTCCAGTTATTGCTCCATACATCACCGGAAAGTAAGTTTCTATGGCTCTCTAAATATACTTGTTATTTTCTGGCACATTCATGATTACAAACTTTAGAAAAGATAAAAGCATTTTTATTTTTAACCAAGAAATGGATTACTAAAAATAGACTACTTTCAATTCATTTTATTTATCGAAGGCTGGGATTAGCCCATATCAAGCACGTGATTTTACTGAAGTCTTGATCATCCAGCGAATTTGGGAGTGAGGGCTGGCTTGATTCGCAGTTAGTGAAGGGTGTTATCTCCAACTGAAGGCTAGCGGAAGTGAGGGCCAGGTTGATCTCGGCATTTTCTTTCGGGGGGGCAAAACATTTTTGCAGGGGGGCATTGGCCCCCCTTGCCACCCCCTGGCTACGGGCCTGGACCCACAACTCCCTCCCCGCGAGCTATCAGAAATAAACATACATTATAACTATTTTTAGAGTATTAACATACCCGGTAATATTATAATTACATGATCATTGTCTCTGAGCGGACGATGTCAGTGGAACTAGATGATCATTATTATAATACGGTTATGGCCCCAGGCGTATGTATTGACTACAATAGTATACAAGTATCAAGTATTACTATTTACATTGTATTTATTTTGTATCTCAGTGAAACTGAATGAAGTGAATGAGTGATCTGAAAGAAAGGCTGAAACCAGATCATTATAGATCCTGTTACACACTTTATGGTGACAATTTTCTATATAATATTAAATAGGCGAAATACTTACCTAAAATTATAAAAGCAGACCCCATTTTCAGTCAACTTTTACTTATTCCATATGCTGTCACTTCTTTAATTTTGACAGCAACGTGTTAGCATGCGATAAGTGTTTCCGGGATCAGCGCCCTCGTGTTTGAATGGGTGGGACAACTCTTGAAAGGATATGGTTTCAGACCACAGTTCGAAATGGCTCGTTATAGTCCTACTATCTGACAAGTTGTTTTGTTTCTTGGGGGTTTTTTTCATGGGGTAGGGGGGGGGGGGTTGGGTTCTTTCTTCTTTTTTTTTTTTTTGCATATCTTAACAACTTTCTGATGCTTTCAGATTTTACATTTGGCGGATATCATTTTAAAGAAACTAATTAAGTTTCTAACTCAATATCGTCAAACAAAAGGCTTCGACATTGTAATTGACAACACAAATTATTTGTCAATTTAAAGCATCATCGATGTTGTGATCTTACCGGGAAAAGATGGGTTTCTGATATCCTATACAAAATAAACATTAATACCATTGGTAGGCCTAAACGAATCGTGTAACATAGTGCGTTTTAGCGCCATTTCTAACAAGGGTTCGAATCGAAGAACGAGGCTAGACATAGTCCACGAGTCATGCCAAAGGGTGACCTCATACTCATATCTGCTCGAGAGCATGCGCAATAAGTACCATCTGTGTAGACTGGAATAACCAGGCACGGGAGATTGCCATTTGCCGAACATAACTGATTTGAAATTAAAGTAAAAACGGAAACGATTGAATTTAAATCACGAGCAATCACATACACCGGGAGCCAATTGAAACTGTCACAAATGGGGGTTTGTTTGTGGTTATGAGCCCTCCCTTCCAAAAAGAATCCCCTCGAATTTGGGAAGAATTACCTCAAATATTCGTGAAATGCTTATTTCATCATATATTCCCGGTAATGAAAACAGTAATCGACATTCGTTGCAGCTGACATTTCTTTGTTTCGAAAAAAACCCAGCATTACTAAACACCAATCGCGCTCAGATCGATCAATCCTCGCAGCTGGTTAGCTCTCAGACTCATGAGACAGGAAAACAATTTTCGCTGCTGTTAAAAGCTCGCAGTTTGCAACCACTTATGGAGTAACAATTCAGCATTTAGCCAAGTAGTGTGCGCCAGCATTGCGGTGAAGAGTATGCGACATGACAGAAAACGAGCCTAGTTTGTACCGTACCTCACTCATTGATCATGTTTTTCCTCGAATTGGGGCCATATAATAGTTTTCAGTGTATACGAAGTTAAATTTAAGTTATTTAACATGTATGTCAAGTCATGTTTACCCAATCGGGGCACTGAGAGATCTGGCCCTGGCCCATCTTGGGTACCGGATCAAATCTCGATATCCGAGACTCAACCAGGCATCAGCTCCTGAAAAAAGATGAGTAAAAACTGTTTATCATTAGAAAAACCTGCCCGGGACCAAAGGTGTCGGGAGTTTTGGCACAAATTTCTGGAAATGGAGCCCTCAAATAATTATGATTTGATTTATTATGCTGTACCAAATAAACATATCTGTCAACCATATACTGGCATACAAATTGCATTTATGTGTGTGGCGGATAATGGCTAGATAATGCCCGTTTCTTTCAAAGGTCTCCCGTAACATCTTCAGCCAAAGGCCAGCTTAATCCGGTCCTGGCACATGCACAGATTAGATTCCAAAGATAGATTAATATATCTTTAATATTCAGAATTAATTAATCCGACGGCCGACGGGAACAGTTGTTAGATACGCAAGGCAAATCCGCTAACCGTTACCATAACCCTATTGACATATTCTGTTACCAGTAACTTTCCTTGGCCAGGCTTAAAATAAGCTTTTTACACCGGTGCCACGACCGGGGTCTAAATCTTAACCCTTTTTCATTCTAAAGTGGTTGTGTATGTTTACTCTTAGTGCTAACTCCTCCCGCATTAGCGAACAGAATCGAATGAAACTTGGCAGGTACCTTTTGTAAGTCCTTTGTGATGCTTGTTTTTTCTTCACCCTGAGACGCATTTCTGTAATAACATTACTCAGCTATTTGTTTAACCCAGCAATGGGTTTAATGTTTCCATATACGTATAACATGTTTTAACTGACCGAAACTGAAAGCAGTGAATTATATAATTATTTGATGGATAAGGGACGCAAGGAATGAATCTGTGATAAACTCTATTCCATCCAACTTTTTTCTAATTACCATCTGTCATAGATACCAAGAAAGTGCTAGAGAGAGGAAGAAATGGGGGTGACGTCCACTCGACATATTGTATTTCAATAATTCTCTTGCCCGCAAGGGTGTTTTATAGTGGGTGGAAACGGGGGACCCATGAAGTTGTACAGGCGGTCCTACTCCTTGTCATGTACAAACTGGTAATTGAGATCACACCACTTGGCCTCAATGACAAACCCTATGATGTAACACGTAAACTTTAAGCCATTCGACCATCCAAGCCAACCTTTCAAGGGAAGTGATATGGACATGAAATGAAGATCAAGTATTCAGTTCACTAATGGCGACCAGAGGCGTGCTGCGGCCTCCGAAGTAGGGTAGACAAATGCTTTGTTTTGTGGCACGTGCTAGAATCGATTTGAAGATTCTCTGAGTCAAGCCAAAACGCACTCTCGGTGGTGGGTGTATGATTACGTACTGTAGATCCGAACATGAACATTATAATCCTGTAAACCAAATCTTTCCATTATCCCTTAACAATTCAATAAATTGGAGGTTTTCATCTCGTTTTTTTGTCATTTGAATAGCATACTTATACCTATTGCTATTTAATGTGTTCTGTGAAAATTTTAATCCATGACTGTCCCCTTAACAGATAGGATCCCACAAGCAGCTATTGAGGGGTTTAACTCATGCGGTGACGATTCATGGCGTGGGCATGACTGCAATATTACAAATAAGACTAATTCTATATCTAACAGTGTGAAATCTACATGAATGTGACGACTGACTGGTTGTAGTATTAGCATTTAGCTCTTCAGTGGTGATAATCCATTATCTACCTGCATTAATAAAAATATTAAAGATATCAACCATATACTTTTCAGAGAATTCCAAATAGCCCCCATGAGGTGCCCACGTATATAAATGGCCAAACCCATTCATAACATGCCCAGCAAAGTCTGAGCCCAGATGAAAGTTTGGTACAAAAAGTTCCATCGCAGAACACCATGGTACCCATAGTCAGTGGTAGTAACCCGTAGCTAGCCCGATGGAAAATAGGTTTGCACCCGAGGGCTGTGAAAATGGCGAAAAAATTGAATTTTGATGCTGAATTTGCCATATTGGCGTAAAATGATATTTTGATAATATGAACATCACAAAAATTTGAAAGAAGCAATATGACTTTAGCGTAGCAAAAATAATTTATGAGAATAACGTCGGAACTGGGTTAGAGTGCGAATTGTTTGAATTTTGAAGATTATCACGCCTGGCACAGGCTTGAATTTGACCAGTTGGCTTTCTTATGGTAGATTTCGTCGTGAACAGTCTTCCAATCTCAGCATGGGCGCACCTCCGGGGTGAGGCACCCAACCAATCATGCCGTTTTGGGCGCCCCATTGATCAAGTCGGGAGCGCCCAATCATAATTATATTGTCATTATACGGCGCCCCACAAATCATGTCACTATCGGCACGCGTCGAGGATAATGCGCCCTCAGGTCACGCCTTTTTGGACGCCCCATCAAAACGCTCATAAATCTCGTCATGGGCGCTCGATATGAACAGGTTGGTCGTTGGCTTTGTATTGCGTCCAATGGAAGGGGCGCCGATTTTTTTCCAGGGGCCTGGTTATCAGCATATTCCTGAAGCAATGGCCCGAGAAATCTCTCTCTGACCATTGCTGGATTGACTTCTGATTCTTGAACTTTTGCGGGAGTGTGTCTATTCTCCCCGTTCAATGAAAGCTATCACTTAAGTACAGCAACATGACAGTCCTTCGTTTAATCTAAGTCTTCCCTAAAACTTTGGACAGTGATTTAAGGTATTAAAAAAGGTATAAGTATGTTCGTTTCCAAACAGTATTGTTTACATTTCATTCGACTTGATAGCCTCGTTTGTCACACAATTAGTTTTACTGCAGTATTCTCCTATGCACGGGTTAATTAGGCATAATAAAAGCGTGAGCCATGACGTAACGTTATGTAAACATATTTGGTCCAATACTGGCACTCGTTTTAAATGTAAAGCGTTTGTATGGTAGGTAGTGATAGGTTGGTAGTCGGACTACTGACTAATCAAAATTTAACACAACAATATCCACTCAGAATAGCAGTGTGTAGTGAGATTACCTATAATCAAACGAAACGCTGCGCGGAGTATGGGTTATCAGGAACACTTAGTATTACTTTGCCAATGGGCCTGTGTGTGTTTTTGGGTAAGTCCAAAGGCCATTGTTCTTTATTAATTTTATAATACCAACGACGATTTTAATAAATGGCCATTTTACGGATTTTCAAAATGGCTTTCAATAGTTGAGGACATCCGATTTCTTACTAATGGCCTGAAATCTGATTTAATAACACAGCAATAAAAAATGTGTTAATGGATCGTCAAGAATGTTATTTGTTTTTAAATTGATAGAATATATCAAAAACGTCTGGTGCAAGCATTCATCAGTCCTATCATCAGGCTTCCAGAAAATCAAAAGCAATCTATTTTACAGTAAATGAGACAGAATATAATACACAGATAATCCCAAACAATAAATACGCCATTTATTTGTCTTCCCAGTCTCCAGATCAATTAACACTTTATATAATAAACAATAACTCGTCTCTAGCACGCACAGTTTACCGCTATATTTCCGTTCCTTCATACAAAATGGAATAGATCTTATAACTATAGCAACAACTTCCAAGTAAACAAATCATGATGCCAACAAGTCCCACGTTTTTTTTTTCTTTGGCTGAAATGAAATAGTGAACAGGCGGCCATACAATACGGTAAAGTCTTATATGGTAGCATTTCAAAGTTTGTTGATTTTGGTGGTATGTGAATTTTAGTCGACAAAAACGGTGAGTTAATAATATTTCGAGTAGTTTCAGTTTTTAAAACCTAAAACACTCTGAAAAATTCTTGTCTTTACCGTTTATTAATATATATTTATAACAATCATTCCAAACACTATTGTAATTGAGATGAAATGGAACTTAACGCCCTAATTTCTGCTCCAACAGATCTAATGAAGAAGAGCACATACCATGCTACGTACTATATAATTTAGCCCCGACAGCGGCGCTACGACCTAATCTTATTTCGAATTCCAACTGTCAAGGTTGTTTTTAAAGTTTACAAGTTTTTCGTCTTATATGAACGACTGGGCACTATTCCCTGCCAGACCTTCCACGCTGCCCCACTGACTAGGCGAAACCACGCCGGAAAATCCCGATTAAACTTTTCTATCAACACCGAAAACCGGGACCTCCATGTTAGAAAGCCAGCATCTTATCTACTGAGCCACATGGAATCCCCATTTCAACAGGGTTAGGGAACTAATTTAAGGAATTTCACTCTTCAACTGAATGGTCTTATTATATAATAATCATGACGACCACTATTCGGAGTGATACCTTTATTAAGGGTCAAATTTTGACAAAAAGCACATAATGGATTCCAACTAAATTTGCTTCGTACGTTTCTTTGGTGATGATTATTCATATTCGTTCAAATGATTTTTTTTAGTCCGATTGAGGGCCGTTTGTGGGACGAGAGCATCAAAATGTACATTTCTTACAAGAACGAATGGGTTGGGATTGTCTTTACTGGTCACGAGTTTAAAGTTGCGCTAGTGAGTAGGTGCAGGCCCCTCACCACTGTAATTCCGATCCTTGGTGTGAACGTGTGTGGCCAGGGTCGCCCTCTCAACTTCGGACGATATTAGAAGAAAAGGCGCATCCACTAATTCTACAATTATGCTTATCTGTGGTAACCCCCTTCATTATGCGTTTAAATACCACTGACTATAGGGGTAGGGGGCGTATAGTATATGCATTTACGGATTCTTTAGCTCTTGCACGAAACATATTTTATTCAAAAAATATAAACCCTTGTTGTAACTTAAAGTAAAAGAAACATTATACATGTTTTAAATGGCCTTGGCATTTATTTAAAGAACTATACATTTCAGTTAATAAATATTCTATGCGCTTTAAAAACAATGTAAAGTTCTACCAGAGAAACACATATATTATATACAAGTTCTTATTATTTACAATGTATAGTTCTACCAGAGATTCACGCATTTACAAAGTTCTACGAGAAAACCTACAAGAACTTGATATTTACAATGATTGGATTTTACAAGTATTTTATATCAGTTTTTAACCTGAATCTATACAATAAATAAACATCACAATTCATGACGTATAAACTACTAATTTTATTATTTAGCTGGTATATAGAACCAAGTAATGAATGATACAGTATTGTATCGTTAATATCTAATTATTGTCAGTATTAGAATTGTCTAATTCCATTTAGATTTTTATAAATTAAGTTTAAGTATCTTTAAAAGTATTGTGTTTCTCTAATTCAGCATTTAAATCTAAGATCGGGGGTAGTTTTCTGTATTTACCAGTGTATGGGCGTTTTGTTGGTTTAACTGTTGGTGGTGTAGGTTTAAAGAGTTTCGGAAATGTTGATACTGGTTTCTTTAGATTTGGTAGAACTGGTATTTTAATTTTCATAGCCATCTTATTATTTCCTTTAATGTAGTCATTAGCTGATACAGATTTAATCTTTGGCTGAATCGAGTTAGTATTTCCACAGTTAATATTTCCAGATGATGGTTTAATCTTTGGTAGAACAGAGTGGTTATTTCCAGAGAATGATTGAATCTTTGGTTGGCTAGAGTTTCCAGACTGAATCTTTGGCAGAACAGTTTTAATGTTTTGAGACGATGACTTAATCTTTGGCAAGGTCGAGTTAATATTTGTGGACGATAACTTGATCTTTGGCAGGACAGAGTTCTTTTTTTCATAAGCTGTTAGTCTTCCTGATTCAAGCTTATTAACCAATCTGGGTTGGTTCTTCTTTTCATTCGATCTAGTGCTTTTTGTTGTCACCTTGGTTGGTGCATCACGGCTGTTGGTAGATTTATCCGATGAAGATATCCTTGGCTGATTTTCGGCATATTTATCTGACAAAGTAATATCAGGAACCCGTCCAATAGCAGGCAGTTTTTGATATTTGCCTAGACTATCTTCAAAAGAGAATGATTCCACCATTGGTAAATCATTAATTTTATAATTTCCGACAAAAGCTGACGCATCTTGTTCTTTGTTTTCAATAAGGTAATCAATCATCTGAATTTCTGCTAAAATCCTTTCAACATTGTTGACGGGAGGGGTTTGGGGTTTAGAATGATTTACCAGATAGACATCTTGATGACTTTTGCTTCCTCCATTTGCCCTGTCCATGGTAATTATCGTAGCATTAGAGGAACTCGCTGATAGAACAGGCCGTTGGTCTCTGGGTGGATGAACTTCATGTGAAGAAGTACACGTATCGCCATGTGAAATCCATGTGTTCTTTTGACCTAGGTCAGTCGTTATTTCTTTTGTGTCTTCGAGTGACTTGTCTTTGGAAACATCTGTATCCCGCCCCCTTTTCAAAGAATCTGTTTCCAAGATTTTATATGTTGCATATCCATCTATGATGTTATAGGTTGAATCTATACCAAAGGTTGAATGGGCGTCAATGGAACTGCTTGTAGTGCTGATGTTAGAGATGTTAGTCATTGTGTTATTCTTTTCTAACTTGTTCATGATTTTAGACAACTCGACATCGTCATTTTTTTTATCCAATATATCCTTCCTGGTATAGCTATCCTCGCCCTTGTCTATTGTGTTGCATGTTTTCTCGGTGATACACTCTTCCACCTTGTCCATTACTGAGCAACTTCCTTTCTTGTCTTCGTCCTTGTGTACTCCACCATTGTCCAAAACTCTACCCATATATTCATCTGGACTGGATCGTGTAATTAGTTCTAGTCGTTTATCCACCAGTGATTTTACCAAAGGATCAACAACTAGTGGGCTGTCATCTTGGACTCTCTTCCCGTGATGATATCTTACTTGTTTTTCTTTCTTTGTTGGTTGTAAAATAGGCCTTCCATCCCCTCCCTTGTACTTTGTACTCTCGTATAGCTTCCTGTAGAAATCTTGGTATTCGTCTGATCGTTCTACGCTGTCTTGCAGTATCATCAGCCTGTTCATGGAATCATCGTGATCAGAATGTAAATTGTTTATGTACCTGAAATAGTAATAAGGAGTATATTAAAGTAATGATGTACATGTATATTTAAAGTGTTTCATTTAAATCTTATTACAACCATTATATGACACATCAGTATTTAAGTTGTTTGGAAATATGTTGATATATTTTTAAGAACAACATCGCACTTACTTGTTAAGATCTTTAACTTCCATCTGTAAATCAGCAATATCTGATTTAAGTTCACCGATGAAGCTTATGAAATCCTCTTCCGAACTCCCAAATGATGGTTCTGAAATATTAAATATCAAAACTTGTATAACATACAGACATGATTGGCGGCACAACGTCCATGGCTAACTATTTTCAATCTTTCAGGTCAGGTAATCCTTTGGGATCTACGGATCTTTTATATCTTACATTCTATTTTGTATTGAATTTTCCTTACCCGAGCAATGGCCTTCTTTAATTTTGGGTTCTGGTGTGGTTTGGGTGCTTTCTTCGTTCTTATCTGATTGGAGACTTGATTCAGATTCGTTTAAAGATTCTACACCAGAACCTGATTCAGATGCTGATCCGGAATAGGATTTTTCCCAAAAGGGCTCTCCTGGAATTGGTTCAGGAAGACCTACAATTTCAAAAATAAAACATACTATATGATTTATTTCTCGATTGGTTGATATTGCTAGTAATTATTCCGGGGAGTGAGAGAGATTTAACACACTCGACACCAATACGGGTGACCCGAAGTAGACTCATGAGGTTTGGCAGGCGAACTCACTCCCGGTCACGTACAAGCAGGGAATCGAACGCACTCCACTTGTCTCAATGACAGATCTTATGGTCTAAGGCGAATGCTTAAGCAATTGGATAAGCAAGATAAACCTAGTTCTTTCATAATCGGAGGATGAAAACCACGCCCTTATTTATGGCATATCCTCCGTGTTTACTGAAGACAATTAAAGGCCCCGAATACTTGAGTAAAAAAACGTACCAGTGATTGGTCTAGGAGATGGATATGGAGCATCTTCATTATCTTCTCCTAGAGATACCATAGCTCGATGTCCTTCTAATACTTTCTTCTTAAACCCATGGAACCAATCGATTCTGTAATCATAACAAAACACAAATATAAAATTGTTTTAACAGTCATAAAACCGCAATCCCGGTTCGTCTAACACTTGGACGGGTAAATTTGTTTTTAATATCATGGACAACGTTTAGGCCTAGTCCAATTATTTTTTTATTTTTGCAGAGAAATATGTTAGGGCTACACCCAATGGACAAATGGTAGAATACCTATGTTTTGTTTATTTTAGAAGTTGGAAACGATAAATATTTGAATATAAATTTTACAGAACAAGAAGAAAGTTGTTTCGCTTACCTTGAATCCATAGTTGTAGCAAAGACGTAAAAATCTTTGAATAATCACAATTTTATAACAGAAATAGCAAAAACACGTCTTGTTAATTCTGAAACTTGTAAAGTTGTGAAAGAACAATAGAAATAACGTCATTATCCCGTTGTTTTAATTATGACGTCATAATGGTTAAACTTTGAACCCCGCACTCCTGCATTACATTATTATTTATTCTATGTCTTCTTCCATGTTCATTTGAATCACTATATTTACATTTCATTAGACATATCGAAATTACTGAAAAGTCTCTATGCTTTTATAATATTCAGAGTGTTATAATACAGGGGTACGGTGCCTAAGTGAGTAAGACGGTGGCTCGCTACCCCGGAGGTTAGGGCTTCGATCCAGGTGTTGACCGAGAAAGATCGTGGTTTCTTTCCGGCGTGGTATCCACTTATCAGTGGTGTCGGAGGGAAGGCTTGACAAGGACAACTGCCTCATCGTTTGGATGGGAAGAATACCTGAGGTCCCGTGTACACATTCTTCGACATTGCAATTGCGACTTATTCGTCAATTTAAATCTGATATCCAATATCTAAGACAAAATGAAAATTTTAACGTTGGCAAACAAATCGGGCGCCAGAATAAACAGACGCCAAAGACTGTCATGCAATTTGACCGAATATAACTGATTAGAAATTAAAGACATTAAGCTTCTATCTATTCATTTTATATTATTACATGTGTATTTTTTTGTTTTTGTTGATTTTTTTTTCTAAATTACTTCTGTGCGCAACCTTAACAGGCGCGGATCCAGAGGGGGGGGGGGGGGGGTCCAGGGGGTCCAGACCCCCCCCCCCCCTGCTCAGGCTTGAGAATTTGAAACTTAAATCTATGCGATTTTATTGGCGATTTTTAGACCTGTAATTTTGGAATTTACCTTCCGGAAATACGTCAGAATGCACCAAATTGAATCTAATTTACCAAACTCCCCGTTAATTGGTTGAGCGCAATTAGTTAAGAAATTATCAAACCTAGACCCCCCCCCCCCCTGCAAAAAATCCTGGGTCCGCGCCTGCTTAATCTATTAATACGCGATCTATTTTGACATGATTATCACAGCGTGGTATTTGGAGACTTTCAAATGTCCAGCCTAACGTGGACATGTGAGTTTGTATGTCTTTGAAAATGTTGTCAATCACAGAGAGAGCATCAGTAGAAATTGGCTAAAAAGGTTGAGATATAGTTTGGTGTGTCAAGATGAGGTTTCTGATCTAAGAGATTGAGTCTTTGAACCAGCAGTATCAAATAAAATATATGGGGGAGATGTAACCTTGTCGGCTACTTTCCACGATTGAAGTTCGAGAGTCTCTAACCACTCTTGCGAGGAACTACATATGGATGTCTCTCAACCTCTCTAGACCGCCCGTTTGTCTAGTGACTACTACTATCTTGTTTATGTCTTTCGTTGGTTCGTTTCTGGCTCCACGGAATAATTTAACAAAGTTCAAGTTTGGTTTTAATAAATTTTAATTTCTTCAGACAGATACAGTTATAAGGTTCCCACTTCTGACAGAGTTCTAAAATAAATTTGTACTTGACTAAAAACTTGTCTTCAATTTTGTGACCACTGATCGTAAAATCCGAATAAGTGGGTGTCGTTTTTAAAAGAATTATTTTTATTCACCCAAGGTATAATTTAATTTACGAAAAATTGACCAAGGTGCATCGTTGCACCATTAAGCTTATAGACTCTGTCAAAAGTACGATAAAATTAATCTATGAAATATATTCAAGTTTCCTTTGTTATAATTCATTTAATAATCTTGTATATCTTGTTTAGGCTGAAAGCCAATTAAAAATTACCGATCTATTGAATACCTACGTAAAGTTGTTCAGAATATATTATAAAATAATAGATAGCTTAATATTATTATAAAATATATAATAGATACCATAGATATATTCATAGAGAACAACAATGCAATAATAATACAATATTTGAATGGTAAAGGATTATATTTTTATATGAAGCAAAACATAAACAAGATTACAGAGATCTTCTTTAATAATAACATTAATTGTGCTGTAAATCTCTTATCTCGTGCCATTTTTTAGAAACAGTATTTATCGAGGAAGTGTCAATATATTTTTCCTAGCTGTGTCAACATATACTTTTATCATCAGATCTATGGCGGGGGAAAGCGGCAAAAACCTAATGCTATGTAGAAATGTCTAATTCAAAACACACATGTAACATAATGCCATACCAAATACCTAAAACGCCTAATGCAAAAAACAAAATACAAGAAACCTCTAATACAAAATACCTCATACGTCTATTGCAAAAGACAAAATACAAGAAACCTCTAATACAAAATACATATAACCTCTTATGCACAATTGATTTTACAATCTGAAACATCTACAATAAGCATTAGATGACATATCTCTCATGCATTACTTACGTTTCTCCACTGAATTATCTTTATTTAGGTCAATGTCAAGGTCACCGAACACAACTTGGCGACCTATTCGGCTAGCGAGCTATTCGACCGATCCAGCTGGCAACCTGTTCGTTGGCAACCTATTAAGACAACAGTCGCCCAAACTCATCTATTTTTAACAACCAATAAAATCCAACGTTACGTCTATCAAATGAAAGTAGAACAATATATTATTTTTATCAATTCCTTTAGCTCAGAATAGAGATGTAATTTCGCATTATCGTACAAAATTCTAGACATCCAACTAAATATATTCCGAAAGGTAATTAAGTAGGCTTTCTAAGTATTATCAGTAAAAATTGGCACATTCATATTAAAGGGGTGCACTCTCTTCCTAAACATGACCAATTTTTTTAAAAATTTTAAAGAGAAAAACTGTTAATATCCCGTGTCAAAATTCGGACCATCGTAAAAAATTCTCATGATCCAATTAAATATATTCTAAAAGGTAATTGAATAAGCTTTCCAAATATTATTAGTAAAAGTTGGCACAATCATATTAAAGGGGTGCGCTCTCAACCTGAACATAGCCAATTTTTCAATATTTTAAATTGAAAGAACGGTAATATTTCGAGTCGAAATTCGGACCACCGTACAAAATTCTTAGCAACCAGCTATATATATTCTGAAAGGTAATTGAATAAGCTTTCTAAATATTATTAGTAAAAGTTGGCACAGTCATATGAAAGGGGCGCGCTCTCAACCTGAACATAGCCAATTTTTCAATATTTTAAAATGAAAGAACGGCAATATTCCGAGTCGAAATTCGGACCATCGTACAAAATTCTGAGCATCCAGCTATATATTTTCTGAATGGTAATTCAATAAGCTTTCTAAATATTATTAGTAAAAGTAGGCACAATCATATTAAAGGGGCGCGCTCTCAACCTGAACATAGCCAATTTTTCAATATTCTATTTGTAAAGATAGACCGGAATTTTTTTCGAAGTCCAAATTTGGACCATCGTACAAAATTCTGACCATCCAGCTATATATATTCTGAAAGGTAATTGGATAAGCTTTCCAAATATTAATAGTAAAAGTTGGCAGAATCATATTAAAGGGGCGCGCTCTCAACCTGAACATGGCCAATTTTTCAATATTTTAAAGTGAAACAACGGTAATATTCCGAGTCGAAATTCGGACCATCGTACAAAATTCTGAGCATCCAGCTATATATATTCTGAAAGGTAATTGAATATGACTGTGCCAACTTTTACTAATAATATTTAGAAAGCTTATTCAATTACCTTTCAGAATATATATAGCTGGTTGCTAAGAATTTTGTACGATGGTCCGAATTTAGATGAGTTTGGGCGACTGTCGTCTTAATTCTGAATAGGTTGTCAACGAACAGGTTGCCAGCTGGATCGGTCAAATTGCTCGCTAGCCGAATAGGTCGCCAAGTTGTGTTCGGTGACCTTGACATTGACCTAAATAAAGATAATTCAGTGGAGAAACGTAAGTAATGCATGAGAGATATGTCATCTAATGCTTATGGTAGATGTTTCAGATTGTAAAATCAATTGTGCATAAGAGGTTATATGTATTTTGTATTAGAGGTTTCTTGTATTTTGTCTTTTGCAATAGACGTATGAGGTATTTTGTATTAGAGGTTTCTTGTATTTTGTTTTTTGCATTAGACGTTTTAGGTATTTGGTATGGCATTATGTTACATGTGTGTTTTGAATTAGACATTTCTACATAGCATTAGGTTTTTGCCGCTTTCCCCCGCCATACAGATCGATATAATCAGTTTATTAAGTCAGAAAGAATATAACGAGAGAGAGAGGGGGGCAGAGGGAGTGGGGGTGGGGTCTTTAGCAGTGGGAGGTAACCGGAGGACCGGAAAAAACCCACGAGGTTGGACAGGCGACCACACTCCTTGTCATGTACAACCAGGGAATCGAGACCACACAATTTGACTCAATGACAGACCTTATGATACAATGCGAATGCCCATAACTTCACGGTGTTTAACACATATTAACCAGGAATTTTACCGTCTATGTTCGTTGTTTATAATTCTGAAAGAAGCTATAAATATCCTAAAGCCATAGTAAAATTATTGCGAAAAGAATTATGATAATTATCATTAAAGGAGCTAAACTTCTAATTGAATATTGTAAAATTAACCAAAATTAAAAACAGGAATTAAAATTCAATATTTCAGTTCATATTGATGTTGTTATTTTTCCGTGTAGATATTATCCAGCATTAAACACATACTGAATATTTTATACATTCATATTATCTTTTCCCTTAGATGAAATTTCGTCTATGTTCCCAATGGTGACGGCCATGCGCCCTTAAATGCTGATAGGTAAATGACGAATAAAGCAAACCTGATTCGTACTACACTTAAACGCCCTGGCTATACATGTACGAGTTTATTCGTACGTCTAAAATCGCTCTATCTGTAACTATGGTATCGACGAGACTCCTGTTAATTGATACCAACATGTTCCTTTATATTATCCATCACTGATCAATTATTACATTTCAATATGAAAGTATGATTCAATCATAAGGATCAGTGATGTGCAATATTTACAATGCACTTTAGACATGCTTGTTCTTCATTTGAAAATAATTAGTGATATTCAGAGCCATGGGACAGAGGCAGAGAGAGAGAGAGCGCGAGAGAGAGAGAGAGAGGGGGGGGGGGTACGTCCACTATACACAAATTAGGGAATTTCTCGGGACTGCCATATGGTCCAACTTTATTTCACTAATTTGCTTGCAAGTATATGGGTCTTTAGCCTTAGGAGGAAACCGGAGGACCTAGAGAAACCCAAAGCAGTTGGACAGGCGACCATGCACTTCCTACGTACTGGGGAATCGAAACAACGCCAGTTGACTCAATGACAGACATTATGATACAACGCGTACGCGCTGACCATTCGGTCATCAACCCCCCTCAGAGTGGTAAGATCACTGCATCAATGTTCATTTAAATTGACAAATAATTCCTGTTTTCAATGTTGAAGATTTTGGATGATATTGAGTTAGAGACTTTAAAGTTCCAATTTCATATTCTCTAAGAAAGTCAAAGCATAATTATTTCTATGTCTTTTGCTCAAAAGGTTGTCAACTCACTATTATACGATCATGGGCAAAATTTTTGGGGCATTAGAAAGGGTGACACAGGCTGATTGAGGAAATAGTTACTCAATTACCTCCCTTGTTTTCCCATTCCTCTCCATGGACGGCCATCTTCAAACGTTTGAATTTGAAGTTGAAAATGATATTTTTGCCAATTTCTCAACTGGCAATAGTGAATTATAGGATTAATAGGATTATTCTTTAACAAGGTAGGACTGTTTATAGGTTCAATCTATTTTAGGGCTTTGTTTTAATACATTTTAAAAATATAACTTAAAAAAATGCTATTGGAACTTTAAATCAATATTGATGTTCTAATCTTTCCGGGAAAAGTTGGGTTTCTGATAACCAACATTTAAGACAAAATAAACATTTTATCGTTGGTACACGAATCATGTACCATAAGACGTTTCAATACAATTTGTAACAACAGTCTCTAACAACGAGAATGGACATATTCCACACAAGTCATGTCAAATGGTGACCACATACTCTTATTTGGAGAGCATGTGCAATGAATACTTCCGATGTAGACTGGAATAACCAGACGCTAGAGACTGACATTTGATTAAGACTTCTACGCATTTCGACGAACATAATGGATTTGAAAGTAGAGTAA
Source organism: Patella ulyssiponensis (assembly GCA_963678685.1). Classification (NCBI taxonomy): domain Eukaryota; kingdom Metazoa; phylum Mollusca; class Gastropoda; family Patellidae; genus Patella; species Patella ulyssiponensis. Next base: position 19,241,739 of record OY783229.1, on the reverse strand, counting down.
AAACGGAAATGCTTGAATGTAAATCAGTTTATATACATTCAAAGTACATTATTATATGTGTTGCGACCCATTTGGGTCAATTTCTAGGTCCCAAATATTAGCGATTTAGCTCCTTTAAATTCAAAATTATGAAATCTTGTTAACATGATGGGCTATATGAAATTGTTTTTAAGGAATTATTAAATATGATTGGAGGCGTGTGTCATTAAGGAATATTAAATAAACTGTGTTGGACTCTTGAAAAACTTGTGGGATTTGTTACTATTGGTTTTGGCGCGTATATCTAATACCCCGCTTAGTCAATTTGTACTCGAAACACCTTATAGTTGGGTACGAGACCTAAAATCCGTGACCAATTTGCGGGGAAGTTGTTTTGAAGGTGGTTTCTATATGAAAAAAACCTGCTGAAGCGATTAAGCTTGGGTGCCTCTCTCTAAAAGGCTGGCGGAAGCCGCTAGAGGGCCAAATTCAAAATGGTGGTCAGATGTGGCGGGAAAATATAAAATTATGTAATATAGGCTTCTGATGTGTCTATTCGTATGTTTTAAGGGTCTCTGAATCGAAATATTGCAATCAAAAATCCATCCAGCCACTAGTGTTGCCAATATGGCCGAAAAATCCAAGATGGCCACCATTTTTGGCCTGGTAAATAGTTTCGGGGTGGATGTCTTCAATTTTGATAAATTTGTGTCGATAGATGGCAACCAGCAATAATACTCACCGATATTTATCATCTGATATACTCTATAGTCAACTGATTTTGATTTTAATTTAATCGACGCTTAATAATGGACCCATGTAATATTTAATCACGCATGATAATCAACATCACCAACTTATCCAGTCAAAGTTTTACTTCTCAGAATCACAGTCATCCGATTCAAAAGATAGGTCCAGTTGTGATTGTTCAGATTCAGAAGTTGTAGTTTTATCGGAATCTTCATCACTTGCACTATCACTGCAGTGAACAAGTAAGTCACTTAAACGTCCTGGTAGTGCTGGGTTCACATATCTAATTGAGCCGCACTGTCCATTATGGAGCAGTTTCCAAACATTCCCAACGGAAGAGTGTGTGATCTCAGACTTTCAGTAATTAAGCATTAAATAAGCCTGAAAATAAAATAAACACAAGACACAACTACCGTTATGCGAACAGTTGTTTTATTGATAGCTCGACGATGAACTTAACTACTGAAAATCGGAAGGATGAGGAGGATGCCGCTATTGCATTTATTTTCCTTGCTGGTGCTCATCTCAGAAGACAACATTGTCACGGTCGTATTTCATTAGTATCACTATCGGTCGCCCAAACTCTGCTGCGTGGCTCGCCTGAACTATTTACCTGTAATATATTAAGGCTCGCCCAAACTTTCTACCCGCAATGCACGTGCATACAGGTAGTATATAAGCCTGCCCATCGGGCTTGTTTGGGAGATGAATTATGACAGTGCTACTGAGGACTCGGTACTGCCACCAGGTACTTGGGAGAGTGAAATTATACCTTTAACTTTGTTGTCTTGGGTTCCTCTGTGCAGGATTCGTATGTTTTACTCATCGTTGTATATTTTAGTATGAGTAAATAAGTTAGTATGAGTAAATTTATGTACAAATGTTGACTAATTTTACAGGTCCCCTTTGGGTACCTACTGACTGTTCCTGGAATGGTATCGTCTAAGAATAGTTGTCGATAAATGGTATCGGAATCGTCTAAGAATAGTCGCCGATAAATGGTATCGTCTAAGAATAGTCGCCGATAAATGGTATCGTCGACAGTTTGTTCCTAGAATGGTATCGTCGATGACTGGTCGCCGATACATGGTATCGTCGTTGAATAGTAGCCGGTATATGGTATCGTCTAAGAATAGTAGCCGGTACATGCGTATCGTCTAAGAATAGTAGCCGGTACATGGTATCGTCGTTGTATAGTAGCCGATACATGGTATCGTTGTTGAATAGTAGCCGATAAATGGTATCGTCGTTGAATAGTAGCCGATAAATGGTATCGTCGTAGTATGGTCTTGCCGATGGGTGGACAGTTTCTTCTTGGAATGGTATCGTCTAGGAATAGTCGCCGATAAATGGTATCGTCGATAGTTTGTTCCTGGAATGGCATCGTCGATAACTGGTCGCCTATAAATGGTATAGGTGAAGTATGGTCTTGCCGATGGGTGAACATTTTGTAACGTCATAATTCATTTAGTTTTCTTTATTCCCCAAAACGGTCACGCCTCGCCCATCCTGTGACAAACATGTCTTCAGACAACGCCCACGGTGCTGGGTCTGGCCAATTTTTGAACACGCAATGAACTGGGTGAATTTCACACAAGTTTCCAGGCCTTGTAAGGCCCTGTATCCATAGGCTGTTCCCTTGTGGTGTGTTCCCTTGTGACCTTGTGACGCGACACAAGGACGTTGAACCTTTGTTTTTTAAAGTGCCTGTTCCCATAGGTTGTACCCAGGGAACATGTGCACGGAACATGTGGCCTTGTGACCGGGAACACAGACAATGAACATGTTAATTCTTTTGCAGCCGCACAAGAGGGAACACGCAAGTACGATATTGTATGGAGATACATCTACCAGTCTGTTTCAAGGTCGGGAAACTTGTGTGAAATTCCTCCAGTTCATTGCGAGTTCAAAAAAATAACCAGACCCAGCGTTGTTTGAAAACATGTTGTCTTACGAGATGAGCACCAGTGAGGAAAATAAATTCAATTAGCGGCATCCTCCTCATCCTTCCGATTTTCAGTAGTTGAGTTCAACGTCGAGCTATCACTAAAACAACTGTTCGGATAATGATAGTTGTGTCTTGTGTTTATTTGCTTTCTCACCAACGTTCGTGTGTAGACTTTTCTTTTATCTATCTTTCCATCGTACATTGCACACGTCACAAGGGAACAGGCTATGGATACGGGCGGGTACATGGTCAGGTCATAAGGTCACAATGCCACAAGGGAACACGCCACAGGCGAACATTCTATGGATACAGGGCCTAACAGACCAGGAGATGCATCTCCATACAATATCGTACTGGTAATTGCGTGTTCCCTCTTGTGCAGCTGCAAAAGAATTGACATGTTCATTGTCTGTGTTCCCGGTCACAAGACTATATGTTCCGTGCGCGAGGCCACATGTTCCCTGGGTACAACCTATGGGAACAGGCACATTAAAAAAACAAAGGTTCATTGTCCAAGGTCACAAGGGAACACGCAACAAAAGAACATGCCACAAGTGAACAGCCTATGGATACAGGGCCTCTATGGGTCCATTATTAAGCGTTGATTAAATTAAAATCAAAATCAGTTGACTACAGAGTATATCAGATGATAAATATCGGTGAGTATTATTGTTGGTTGCCATCTATCTACACAAATTCATCAAAATTGAAGACATCGACCCCGAAACTATTTTCCAGGGCAATAATGGTGGCCATCTTGGATTTTTCGGCCATATTGGCAAAACTAGTGGCTGGATGGATTTTTAATTACAATATTTCGATTCAGAGAACCTTAAAACATACGAATAGACACATCAGAAGCCTATATTACATAATTTTACATTTTCCCGCCATATCTGACCACCATTTTGAATTTGGCCCTCTAGCAGCTTCCGCCAGCATTTTAGAGAGAGGCACCCAAGCTTAATCGCTTCAGCAGGCTTTTTTCATGGAGAAACCACCTTCAAAACAACTTCCCCGTAAATTGGTCACGGATTTTAGGTCTCGTACCCAACTATTAGTCTACTGACCGTGCCACTAAAACCGACAGTTGTTTATAGGTACCAAGGCACTGGAACAAATAATTATACCTGAGACAAACCAGACCATAATAGTCTACGATATTTTCACCAAACGAATTTCAAGTGCCGCCTTTAGTCTCTAGCTGAAACTATATTTCCCTCGTCAAATTGCTTAGCGATGAACTGAAATCCCTTGAAATGTTAGGCAGTGCTCTGTGACCATAAAAGAAGGGTACGCTGACATCAGTGCGGAACTATGATGAAGTAATATTGTAAAACACTTTTATAATGTCACCTTTCACAATACACGAACGTAGAACTTGAAATTAATACAAAGCAAGGTTTGCTCTATGATACCAGTTTTCCATTTATCATTTATATTTCCATTCATCAAAATGTCGATAAAATTGTTCATACATTTAGTTTGTTCGATAATGAACGTTACCATCCGTCACAGGGTCACATTTTGACAAAAAGCACATAATGGATTCCAACATAATTTGCTTCATACGTTTCTTTGGTGATGATTATTCATATTCGTTCAGATGATTTTTTTAAGCCGATTGAGGTCGTTTGCGGGATGAGAACATCAAAATGTATAATTCTTACAAGAACGAATGGGCTGGGATTGTCTTTAGTGGTCACGAGTGCAAAGTCGTGCTTCGAACAGTAGGCCAGTAAGTAGGTTCAGGCCCATCACCTGGGCGTGTGTGGTCAGGGTGCCCTCTCAACTTCGTGGGTTTACCCGCGGGTAACTATATAATAGACTTAGAAACGGACGTTATTAGAAGAAAGAGCACATCCACTAATTGGGGGGGGGGGGGGTCAGTGGCGGATCCAGGATTTTGAGGGGGGTGACAACCCCATGTTTTGTCTCACCGACCGCGGAGCGATGGGTGCCACAGGCACGCATCCAAGGGCCGTAGGCGCGAGCAGTAATGGGGTTATGGGGGGTGGGGGTTCTCCCCCAAGAAAATTTTGAAAAATTATCATCGATTTCCTCGCATCTGAGCAATAACGAACAATGATTTCTGTTCGTCGACAATTAGGGTAAGATAACTTTCGTACGCTAAATTTCGTCCAACGTATGAAGTTAGTCGATGAAATTAAGAACGAATTCCGAGATGGTGTAATCTGACTTATCTTTTTGTACCGTGATTGGTCCGTGCTCAAACGCTAAAACCTAAGAGATCAGCCGCGGTTCACGGAGCTAAGTTCTGCCGCTAGTAACATAGATGCTGATTGTGTGTCTGATAAGATGCGCACCATGTGCTATATAATATATATATATGATCATGCGTGTGCATGCCCGGTGGAAGCTTGTAGGACCCGGGATTCCTATACACCGGTGGGGAGGGGCGTGACTAATCCCCCCCCCCGCCGGATCCGCCCCTAGGTTTTCAGAATAGACGACGCAGGTTCTACAATTATAATATGCCTATCTGTGGCAACCTCCTTGATCATGCGCTTAAGTACCACTGACTAATCTACAACTAGTGTGAGTATAGGGGTGGGGGCGTAGGACTTTGTGAAATATCAATCTGTATTTACGGATTCTTCAGCTCTTGCATGAAACCTATTTTCATCAAAAAATATAACACTATGTTGTAACTTAAAGTAAAAGAAACATTATATATGCTTTAAATGGTCTCGGTATTTATTTAAAAAACCATACGTTTCAGTTAATAAATATTCTATGGGCTTTAAAACAATGTAAATTTCTACCAGAGAAACACATATATTATATACAAATTCTTACTATACTATTCAAAAAAAGTAGGGGATATTTACAATGATTGGATTTTACGAGTATTTTATATCAGTTTTCAACCTGAATCTATACAATAAATAAACATCACAATTCATGACGTATAAACTACTAATTTTATTATTTAGCTGGTATATAGAACCAAGTAATGAATGATACAGTATTGTATCGTTAATATCTAATTATTGTCAGTAATAGAATTATTTAATTCCATTTAGATTTTTATAAAATAAGTTTAGGTATTTTTAAAAGTATTTTGTTTCTCTAATTCAGCATTTAAATCTAAGATCGGAGGTAGTTTTCTGTATTTACCGGTGTATGGGCGTTTTGTTGGTTTAACTGTTGGTGGTGTAGGTTTAAAGAGTTTTGGTAATGTTGATACTGGTTTCTTTAGATTTGGTAGAACTGGTATTTTAATTTTCATAGCCATCTTATTATTTCCTTTAATGTAGTCATTAGCTGATACAGATTTAATCTTTGGCTGAATCGAGTTAGTATTTCCACAGTTAATATTTCCAGATGATGGTTTAATCTTTGGTAGAACAGAGTGGTTATTTCCAGGGAATGATTGGATCTTTGGTTGGCTAGAGTTTCCAGACTGAGTCTTTGGCAGAACAGTATTAATGTTTTGAGACGATGACTTAATCTTTGGCAAGGTCGACTTAATATTTGTGGACGATAACTTGATCTTTGGCAGGACAGAGTTCTTTTTTTCATTAGCTGTTAGTCTTTCTGATTCAAGCTTATTATTAAACAATCTGGTTTGATTCTTCTTTTCATTCGATCTAGTGTTTTTTGTTATCACCTTGGTTGATGCATCACGGCTGTTGGTAGATTTATCCGATGAAGATACCCTTGGTTGATTTTCGGCATATTTATCTGACAAAGTAATATGAGGAACCCGTCTAATAGCAGGCAGTTTTTGATATTTGCCTAGACTATCTTCAAAAGAGAATGATTCTACTATTGGTAAATCATTAATTTTATAATTTCCGACAAAAGCTGACGCATCTTCGTCTTTGTTTTCAATAAGGTAATCAATCATCTGAATTTCTGCTAAAATCCTTCCAACATTGTTGACGGGAGGGGTTTGGGGTTTAGAATGATTTACCTGATAGACATCTTGATGACTTTTGCTTCCTCCAATTGCCCTGTCAATGGTAATTATCGTAGCATTAGAGGAACTCGCTGATAGAACAGGCCGTTGGTCTCTGGGTGGATGCACTTCATGTGAAGAAGCACACGACGTACCGCAATGCGAAACCCATGTGTTCTTTTGACCTAGGTCAGTCGTTATTTCTTTTGTGTCTTCGAGTGACTTGTCTTTGGAAACATATGTATCCCGTTCCCTATTCAAAGAATCTGTTTCCAAGATTTTACATGTTGCATATCCATCTATGATGTTATAGGTTGAATCGGCGTCATTGGTACTGCTTGTAGTGCTGATGTTGGAGATGTTAGTCATGGTGATATTCTTTTCTAACTTGTCCATGATTTTAGACAACCCGACATGTTCATTTTTGTTATCCAACATATCCATGCTCGTATTGTTATCCTCGCCCTTGTCCATTATGTTGCATGTCTTCTCGATGATACACTCTTCCACCTTATCCATTACTGTGCAACTTCCTTTCCTGTCTTTGTTCTTGTGTACTCCACCACTGTCCACAACTTTACCCATATATTCATCTGGATTGAGTAACGTGATTAGTTCTAGTCGTTTATCCACTAGTTCTTTTACCAAAGGGTCAACAACTAGTGGGCTGTCATCTTGGACTCTCTTCCCGTGATGATATCTTACTTGTTTTTCTCTCTTTGTCGGTGGTATAATACCATTCCCTCCCTTGTACTTTGTACTCTCGTATAGCTTCCTGTAGAAATCTTGGTATTCGTCTGATCGTTCTACACTGTCTTGCAGTATGATCAGTCTGTTCATGGAATCATCGTGATCGGAATGTAGATTGTTTATGTACCTAAAATAGTAATAAGGAGTATATTAAAGTGATGATGTATAATTAAAGTGTTTCATTTAAATCTTATTACATCTTATTACAACCATTATATGACACATCAGTAATATTTAAGCTGTTTGGAATTATGTAGATATATTTTTAAGAACAAAATTGCATTTACTTGTTAAGATCTTTAACTTCCATCTGTAAATCAGCAATATCTGATTTAAGTTCACCGATGAAGCTTATGAAAGCCTCTTCCGTACTCCCAAATGATGGTTCTGAAATATCAAATATCAAAACTTGTATAACATACAGACATGATTGACGACACAACTTCCAGGCCAAATATTTTCAATCTTTCAGGTCAGGTAATCCTTTGGGATCTACGGATCTTTTATATTTTATGTTCTATTTTGTATTGAATTTTCTTACCCGAGCAATGGTCTTCTTTAATTTTGGGTTCTGGTGTGGTTTGGGTGCTTTCTTCGTTCTTATCTGATTGGAGACTAGATTCAGATTCATTTAAAGATTCTACACCAGAACCTGATTCAGATGCTGATCCGGAATAGGATTTTTCCCAAAAGGGTTCCCCTGGAATTGGTTCAGGAAGACCTACAATTTCAAAAATAAAACATACTATATGATTTATTTCTCGATTGGTTGATATTGCCAGTAATTATTCCGGGGAGTGAGACAGAGATTTAACACACTCGACACCAATACGAGTGACCCGAAGTAGATCCATGAGGTTTGGCAGGCGAACTCACTCCCGGTCACGTACAAGCAGGGAATCGAAAGCACTCCACTTGTCTCAATGACAGATCTTATGGTCTAAGGCGAATGCTTAAGCAATTGGATAAGCAAGATAAACCTAGTTCTTTCATAATCGGAGGATGAAAACCACGCCCTTATTTATGGCATATCCTCCGTGTTTACTGAAGACAATTAAAGGCCCCGAATACTTGAGTAAAAAAACATACCAGTGATTGGTCTAGGAGATGGATATGGAGCATCTTCATTATCTTCTCCTAGAGATACCATAGCTCGATGTCCTTCTAATACTTTCTTCTTAAACCCATGGAACCAATCGATTCTGTAATCATAACAAAACACAAATATAAAATTGTTTTAACAGTCATAAAACCGCAATCCCGGTTCGTCTAACACTTGGACGGGTAAATTTGTTTTTAATATCATGGACAACGTTTAGGCCTAGTCCAATTATTTTTTTATTTTTGCAGAGAAATATGTTAGGGCTACACCCAATGGACAAATGGTAGAATACCTATGTTTTGTTTATTTTAGAAGTTGGAAACGATAAATATTTGAATATAAATTTTACAGAACAAGAAGAAAGTTGTTTCACTTACCTTGAATCCATAGTTGTAGCAAAGACGTAAAAATCTTTGAATAATCACAATTTTATAACAGAAATAGCAAAAACACGTCTTGTTAATTCTGAAACTTGTAAAGTTGTGAAAGAACAATAGAAATAACGTCATTATCCCGTTGTTTTAATTATGACGTCATAATGGTTAAACTTTGAACCCCGCACTCTTGCATTACATTATTATTTATTCTATGTCTTCTTCCATGTTCATTTGAATCACTATATTTACATTTCATTAGACATATCGAAATTACTGAAAAGGTACGGTGCCTAAGTAAGTAAGACGGTGGCTCGCTACCCCGGAGGTTAGGGCTTCGATCCAGGTGTTGACCGAGAAAGATCGTGGTTTCTTTCCGGCGTGGTATCCACTTATCAGTGGTGTCGGAAGGAAGGCTTGACAAGGACAACTGCCTCATCGTTTGGATGGGAAGAATACCTGAGGTCCCGTGTACACATTCTTCGACATTGCAATTGCGACTTATTCGTCAATTTAAATCTGATATCCAATATCTAAGACAAAATGAAAATTTTAACGTTGGCAAACAAATCGGGCGCCAAAATAAACAGACGCCAAAGACTGTCATGCAATTTGACCGAATATAACTGATTAGAAATTAAAGACATTAAGCTTCTATCTATTCATTTTATATTACTACATGTGTATTTTTTTGTTTTTGTTGATTTTTTTTCTAAATTACTTCTGTGCACAACCTTAACAGGCGCGGATCCAGAGGGGGGGGGGGGGTCCAGGGGGTCCAGACCCCCCCCCCCCCCCTGCTCAGGCTTGAAAATTTGAAACTAAAATCTATGCGATTTTATTGGCGATTTTTAGAGCTGTAATTTTGGAATTTACCTTCCGGAAATACGCCAGAATGCACCAAATTGAATCTAATTTACCAAACCCCCCGTTAATTGGTTGAGCGCAATTAGTTAAGAAATTATCAAACCTAGACCCCCCCCCCCCCCTGCAAAAAATCCTGGATCCGCGCCTGCTTAATCTATTAATACGCGATCTATTTTGACATGATTATCACAGCGTGGTATTTGGAGACTTTCAAATGTCCAGCCTAACGTGGACATGTGAGTTTGTATGCCTTTGAAAATGTTGTCAATCACAGAGAGAGCATCAGTAGAAATTGGCTAAAAAGGTTGAGATATAGTTTGGTGTGTCAAGATGAGGTTTCTGATCTAAGAGATTGAGTCTTTGAACCAGCAGTATCAAATAAAATATATGGGGGAGATGTAACCTTGTCGGCTACTTTCCACGATTGAAGTTCGAGAGTCTCTAACCGCTCTTGCGAGGAACTACATATGGATGTCTCTCAACCTCTCTAGACCGCCCGTTTGTCTAGTGACTACTACTATCTTGTTTATGTCTATCGTTGGTTCGTTTCTGGCTCCACGGAATAATTTAACAAAGTTCAAGTTTGGTTTTAATAAATTATATTTGCTTCAGACACATACAGTTATAAAGCTCTCACTTCTGACAGAGTTCTAAAATAAATTTGTGCTTGACTAAAAACTTGTCTTCAATTTTGTGACCACTGATCGTAAAATCCGAATAAGTCGCTTACAAGCTTGGGTGTCGTTTTTAAAAGAATTATTTTTATTCACCCAAGGTATAATTTAATTTATATAAAGTAATTGACCAAGGTGCATCGTTGCACCATTACGCTTATAGACTCTGTCAAAAGTAATAATTTATTTAATAATCTTGTATATCTTGTTTAGGCTGAAAGCAAATTAAAAATTACCGATCTATTGAATACCTACGTAAAGTTGTTCAGAATATATTATAAAATAATAGATACCTTAATATTATTATAAAATATATAATAGATACCATAGATATATTCATAGAGAACAACAATGCAATAATAATACAATATTTGAATGGTAAAGGATTATATTTTTATATGAAGCAAAACATAAACAAGATTACAGAGATCTTCTTTAATAATAACATTAATTGTGCTGTAAATCTCTTACCTCGTGCCATTTTTTAGAAACAGTATTTATCAAGGAAGTGTATATATATTTTTCCTAGCGATGTCAACATATACTTTTATCATCAGATCGATATAATCAGTTTATTAAGTCAGAAAGAATATAACGAGAGAGAGAGAGAGGGGGGGGAGTGGGGGGATGGGGTCTTTAGCAGTGGGAGGTAACCGGAGGACCGGAAAAAACCCACGAGGTTGGACAGGTGACCACACTCCTTGTCATGTACATCAGGGAATCGAAACCACACAATTTGACTCAATGACAGACCTTATGATACAATGCGAATGCTTTAACCATTCCGCCATCCAACCGCCCATAATTTCACGGTGTTTAACAAATATTAACCAGGAGTTTTACCGTCTATGTTCGTTGTTTATAATTCTGAAAGAAGCTATAAATATCCTAAAGCTATAGTAAAATTATTGCGAAAAGAATTATGATAATTATCATAGGAATTAAAATTCAATATTTCAGTTCATATTGATGTTGTTATTTTTCCGTGTAGATATTATCCAGCATTAAACACATACTGAATATTTTATACATTCATATTATCTTTTCCCTTAGATGAAATTTCGTCTATGTTCCCAAAGGTGACGGTCATGCGCCCTTAAATGCTGATGGGTAAATGCGGTAAATGACGAAGAAAGCAAACCTGATTCGTACTACATTTAAACGCCCTCGCTATATACATGTACGAGTTTATTCGTCCGGCTAAAATCGCTCTATCTGTAACTATGGTATCGACGAGACTCCTGTTGATTGATACCAACATGTTCCTTTATATTATCCATCACTGATCAATTATTACATTTCAATATGAAAGTATGATTCAATCATAAGGATCAGTGATGTGCAATATTTACAATGCACTTTAGACATGCTTGTTCTTCATTTGAAAATAATTAGTGATATTCAGAGCCATGGGACAGAGGCAGAGAGAGAGAGAGAGAGCGAGAGAGAGATGGAGGGGGGTACGTCCACTATACATAAACTAGCTAATTTCTCGGGACTGCCATATGGTCCAACTTTATTTCACTAATTCGCTTGCAAGCATAGGGGTCTTTAGCGGTAAGAGGAAACCAGAGGACCTAGAGAAACCCCAAGCGGTTGGACAGGCGACCATGCACTTTATTACGTGCTGGGGAATCGAAACAACGCCAGTTGATTCAATGACAGACATTATGATACAACGTGTACGCGCTGACCATTCGGTCACCAACCCCCCTCAGAGCGGTAAGATCACTGCATCAATGTTCATTTAAAGTTGGATTCCCAGATAAGTATTTATCGGGTGTTTATTGCCTATAAAAGTATGACAATTTTGGTATATACGGAAAGAAGAGATACCCAATCTTACTAGAAAAATACTGGATTCCCTGAAAAACACTCATGGAGCGTAAACAGGACAAAAATGTAAGGGGTTCCCTTAATAGTCAACCCGACGAATAAGGGTACCTGCACGCTTGGCGTTGAAGGCTGCACGCGAACTTGAGTGATTTGTGTACATGTTGAAAAACTTCATGAAGAGTTAGACATACAACAATTTCTGGGGTAAAAATCACGGAAAAAGACGCGGGCAGTGGATAATCCGAGAATTTAATTAGGATTCGATATTTGTAGTAAATAGTCAGCGCTTACAGACAACATCGTCTTGTGTATGCAATGCATTCTCCCATGTCGTCTGCCACCGTTGCCATTGGTTACGGCGAGGGGTAATCGCCTGACGCAAACATGGTCTCTTTCGATAGATTTTTATAGCAGGCTATTCTCGTCAATTACAATGTTTTGAAAACGATTTGAAGCAAAATTATGATAAAATAATTAGTTTGAATATGTTTTTAATTCTAATATATCATCAAATCACCCAGTTTGTATCCGGGAACCCAACTTTAAATTGACAAATAGTTCCTGTTTTCAATGTTGAAGATTTTGGATGATATTGAGTTAAAGACTTTAAATCAATATTGATGTTCTAATCTTACCGGGAGAAGTTGGGTTTCTGATATCCAACATTTAAGACAAAATAAACATTTTATCGTTGGTACACGAATCATGCACCATAAGACGTTTCGATACAATTTGTAACAACATTCTCTAAGAACGAGAATGGACACATTCCACAAGTCATGTCAAATGGTGACCACATACTCTTATTTGAAGAGCATGTGCAATGAATACTTCCGATGTAGACTGGAATAACCAGACGCTAGAGACTGACATTTGATTAAGACTTCTACGTATTTCAACGAACATAATGGATTTGAAAGTAGAGTAAAAACGGGAATGCTTGAATGTAAATCAGTTTATATAGGCCTACATTCAGAGTACATTATTATATGCGTTACGACCCAAATATTAGCGATTTAGCTCCTTTACATTCAAAATTATGAAATCTTGTTAACATGATGGGCTATATGAAATTGTTTTCAAGGATTGGAGGCGTGTGTCATTATGGAATGTTAAATAAATTGTGTTGGACTTTTCAAAAACTTATGGGATTTATTACAATTGGTTTTAGCGCGTATATCTAATACCCCGCTTAGTTATTGTACTCGAAACACCTTAGTCTACTGACCGTGCCACTTAAACCGACAGTTGTTTATAGGTACCAAGGCATTGGAACAAATAATTATACCTGAGACAAACCAGACCATAATAGTCTACGATATTTTCACCAAACGAATTTCAAGTGCCGCCTTTAGCCTCTAGCTGCAACTATATTTCCCTCGTCAAATTGCTGAGCGATGAACTGAAATCCCTTGAAATGTTAGACAGTGCTGTGTGACCTTATAAAAGAAGGGTACCCTGACATCAGAACGGAACTAAAATGAAGTAATATTTTAAAACACTTTTATAATGTCACCTTTCATAATACACTTACTTAGAACTTGAAATTAATACAAAGCAACGTTTGCTCTATGATATCAGTTTTCCATTTATCATTTATATTTCCATTCATCAAAATGTCGATAAAATTGTTCAGACATTAAGTTCGATAATGAACGCTACCAGCCGTCTGCAAACCATTACACGGCCATATGGGATAGGTTTCACCAAATTCATTGTTTTTGTCGGAATAGTTATTATTGGCGTCATCAGTAGACATTTTAGGAGAACATAAGTTTGATAGCCTAAAGATGCATTATATAAGATTTAGATGAAGAGTTGAATATTTTTGCAATAATATAGTTCCAAAAATATATAATGTCAAAAAAACATTCCATCTAAATTATTTTATTTTGAGTGAAGTCATCACTGAAACTTTGACAGGATGTGGAATAGATTTTCAATTATCGTAGGAACGGAGCCGCGATTCACCAGTTTTCAAATTTAAATCAAAATTCAATTGCTAAAATCTCGGTTTAGATTGGATCAATTTGACTGAAATTTTCATCAAATTCCCCTTTCATTATTTAGTTGTTAACTATTATAGTGAGAACTGCCAGCTCTGTGTCTAATCTCCCATAATATATTTTTAATCTAAAACTATGATTCTGTTCAAAATCTGCTAGAGTGAATTAAATTGATCTCTAAATTGGGGGCTGCTCTTCGAAAAAGGCTCAGCCAAAACATCGCCATAAAACTTGGCATGCTTTTCCCTTAGACTATAATTACGCACAGACGGGTGGGATGCTGTTACACAGATAGTACGAAGTTACTTATTTAAAAAGATGTCTAGATCTAAGGAAGAGGTCCCAAACTGTGATAGAGAGCTAGTGGTTTGCACTCGTAGCTATATGTATATATACACATTAAAGTGAGAATTTCATATTTTCTAAGAACTTCAAAACATGATTATTTCTATGTCTTTTGCTCATTCGGTTGTTAACTCGATATTTTACGATCATAGGCTTTATTTCCCACACTTAAAAAATCTTTCACACAGGAAGTGATAACACAATTACCTCCCTTGTTTTTCTTTTTCCCCCATGCAATAGCTGTCTTCAAACGTTTGAATTTGAAGTTGAAGATGATATTTTTGCTTAGTTCTCAACTGGTAATAGTGAATTATAGGATTAAAAGGATTATTCTTTAACAAGGTAGGACTGCTTAGTTCTCAACTGGCAATAGTGAATTATAGGACTAAAAGGATTATTCTTTAACATGGTAGGACTGTTTATAGATACCATCTATTTTAAGGTTTTATTTTTATATATTTTAAAAAATATAACATAAAAATATGAAAATGTAGCTTTAAACGATTTCACACCGGAAATAATAACATAATTACCCCCCTTGTTTTTTTCTATTCCTCGGCCAACACCGTTAACCAATCCGAGACACCCTGGTTAGCAACCTTGTTTTCCAGGTATCGGGAAAATACATTCTTTGAGTGCAGACGTAAAACATAAATGTTTTTAAAAATTCTCCAGATTTCTGCTCCCGTTTTTGTTTGCATTAGTTGTTTTTCCTTTTAGCTTTTATCAATAATCATTGCAATCTTTACTCAATAATAAAAGCGAATAAAACCACGATATTCTGTGTTCGACCGACTATTATTGATTCTAGTACAGTACATGACCTATTAATAAAAGTCAACCGCTGAAAAAGCACTCACGTTATTTAGTACTCCGAATACCATCCCATTAACATTTCAAGTTTTGCAATTTTATAATTGGCAAATTAAACCTTCTTGTCACGACTGTTTATATTGTAACTGTTTCCATGCACTTAAAAGCTTCATTATTTGGGCGTACTCGTTTTGAAATGATTTCTTTTTGAAATATTTTAAAACATAAGCATTTATGGACTAATCAATTGTTGACCTTAAAATCATTTGTGTATTAATAATACCAATTCCAGAAATTAAATAGATTTTACAGTACTGTTTTTATGGATGCTTTATGTTATGTACGGGTTGATCAGATGCACAGTTAGTTAAAGAGGTAGACTATCTTCAGAACAGTAGACAATGGGGGGGGGGGGCAAACCTATTTCGACAAACATTCCCCTACTTTTGTTTTTGTAATTCGAAATATTTTTCTGGAATTCTTGAACAATTTTGTTGAAAAGGGAGTACAATGGATGAAGGGAGTGGGGGGTGGATGAAAGAATGGTTAGCGCGTGCGCGCTGTATCGTAAGGTCTGCCCTTGGATCATCTGGCGTGTACGTGACAAGGAGTGGGGCCGCCTGTTCAACTCGTGGGTTTTCTCCGGGTACTCCGGTTTCCTCCCACTGCTAAAGACCCCTACGCGCTCTCCAAGTCCTCCAGTTTCATCCAACTGTTAAAGAACCCTACGCGCAAGCGAATTATTGAAATACAATTGAACCATGTGTTAGTCCCGAAATGACCTAGCTTGTGTCGGGTAGGCTTGAAACCCTATTTCTCTCCCTCTATCTCTCTCTCTCTCCTTATAAAAAACAGTAATGGATAAACTTTTGAACAAAGGCAGTAATTTTGAGCCAACCGGTGGGTGTGTCTTTCGTTTCCTGGCAACCTACAAGGTATTTTTTTATGTAATTAGGTAAGTTTCGAATTACTTGAATATAAGATATAAATTTAATCGAAGGTGCTTTTTTTCTTAGTAGTGATCGCAATTGCTTTAAGGCACTGTCGTGTTGAATTAATTTAAATAAGTCTCTAGTTTGAAATTGTTCTATAGTTTGCAGATCTTTTGTATTATTCTTCCTTTAGAAATGTCGGACAATATTTTTCTCGAACGTCTTCCTTTCGAAATATCTTTCTTGTTAATATCGATTTAATTAATGCAAGTATACATAAGAAAATAAATCTCCTGAATGCTTCGAGTAGGTCTTCTTTAAACATTATTTGAAAATCAAAATGTTTTTCTAAACGAATCGATCGATGATTGAACTAACATATTAAAGAAGCTAATTCTCTAATATTTGGGACATAGAAATTTACCCAAATGCGTCGCAACGCATGAAATAAACTTATATGAATGTATATAAACTGATTTACATCCATTCATTTCCGTCTTTACACTTATTTCAAATCAGTTATGTTCGGCGAAATACGCCTGAAGTCTCAATAGCATGCCAATTACTAGCGTCTGGTTATTCTAGTCTACATTATTGTGAATGCTCTCCATGCGTTACCGTCTAGCCTCGTTCTCCAAGCCCCTTGTTGAAAATGGGCCTGAAACGGATTATGGTACACGATTCGTGTACCAATGTTAATTTTTTTATTTTGTCTTAAATATTGAAGCCCATCTTTACCAGGTAAGATCACAACATCAATGTTGAATTAAATTGACAAATAATTTGTGTTTTCATTGTCGAAGATTCTGAGTTAGAGACTTAGCTACTTTAAAAAAAAGTTTTGTGTTTAACATGTTGAAAGGCAGTAAATTAATTGGAATTTAGATCATTTTATTAGATTGATTTTAGTGCTCAAATTAGGATTTTATCATCAGTTAAGATTTCCAGAAACAGGGCCCAAGGTTTGAAAGAAAATGGCGGTGCGGCCGTAGCTTGTGGCCACCCCTAGAAGGTTGAGACTCTTTCGTGACTTATCGGGATATAATTGAACTACATGTAGTTTATGATTTGAAAGGCACCTAATTATCCTAAATCTCGCTGTCAACCATTTTGTAGGCATAAAACACTATCGGCTTGCTTTAGTTCTAAGAAAGGCGTTCTGTTTAATATAGAAATGCTTTACCCACATGATGTGTGACGAAAACTAGGGTAATGAAGTAACTTGCATTATTCTATGCTACTATCTTTGACTAACTCACCGACAGTTATGTGAGTATCCATATCTGGAAAGTGGGGTACTATTGTCCAGTCCTCTCGTGTGCAGATTAGTACAATTAACTAGAATAGTGTTGACATAAAACGGGGTCTTTACAAAACACTTACCCCAAAATGGTAATTGTCCCGCCCTAATAGCTGATGCATTATTCTTCCATATAGGGGAGAGCGGGTTTGATTTACCCCAGACATCATAGAGGGTCCGAGAGGGGAGCATCAAAGTCTCCTCGGCTTACAGGCTATACTAGGGTGAACACATCATCCTAGCGCGAACGTTATGCAGAACTATCAAGAAGTACATTTAAGCTGTTAGGTCTGATTTAGAAAGAATCTTAAACTCAGATCTTGGATATTTTGATAATTCTTAAAGTAACTATCATAGATTGGAGTTTTCTGTATGTAACCTCTGTAGTTTGCTGTGCTCGATATATAACATAGTAACAACATAAACGGTGTTCCAAGAGTCAGTTAATTGAAGATTGAAATAATTATCACAATGTGAAGTGGAAGAAAGGCCTAGACGTTAAGAGACCAGGATTATAGTCACACCTGTCCCCGTAGTGTCACAGGCAGGGAATATAAAAGTGATAACCTATAAACACTTATAGAATTTAACATACCAGAACCGTGAAATAATAAAATCACGTCAAAACGAATCTAAAATTATCCGGAATATCACATGAAAATTCCGAAAAATTGTTAGATTTTGGACTCAATGTGCTGTACTTTAGCAACTAACTGGTTGTTGTGGTCGATTGTGATTGACCGTAATTATTATCCTTTATCTAAAATAAAACAATGTCTATTGTCTACAAAATAAAACACTCTGTTTCTATAAACAAACTTCAGAACCTTAGATGTTTCTAATTCTATAAGTATATTATGGATGTAAGATTAATTTCATACACAATGCTGCTACTATAAAGGCCTGTCAACACCAAAGATTACTAAACTGCATCATATGTCAGTTCGGAAATGCCCTCTACGCCACACATTGTGCTATAAGGGAAATTTTGCCCGGGCAGCGGCGCTACGACCTACTCTTTTATCGAATTCAGTAGTAAAAATTTTAACGGAAACGCTTTTGAAATTTGGATACGAAGATTTTTGATTTAAAGGCTCTATATTATGCCGCAACCAGAAATTCGGGATAATTAGACGATGGTGAATATTGAATTATAAAATTTTGTTCAGATAATTTGCTACTCAAGGATTTTTGTCTGCTCTGTACCAAATTATTATCCCTGGTGTGGGCAGGCCTTAAGAAACTATATATTATACAATAATTGATTAATACACTGAGGCTAATGAAGTGATTTTTTTAAACCTTAGATAAAGCATTCTAAAATGTCCAGAAACAATAAGAGTAAATAATGTCAAACTAGAACTTGAGGGGGGAAATGAAAGCCTCATTAGATTCAAGCATTTTCTGTAAAGTTCTTCAGTGGAAACGTCATAGAAATATTTTTGCTAAATGATTCAAATATTGATTGATAAAGAGCACAGATGGATAAAATACGTGAACAACTGATGTTTTGTATCAACGCAGTTAAAGGAAGAACTATTTCAAAAGAATAACACAAATCACGTATCGACGTTTTCTCTATGTTCCATTATCTTTTCAAACCTTTCTAGATATGCGTTATTATGATTCTGATTTAATATCCTTGCTATCTTTGCGGTATTCTGATTCTGAGTTTTAATACTCTGCTATCTTTACGTTATTCTGATTTTAATACTCTGCTATCTTACGTTATTCTGATTTTAAATCCTTGCTATCTTTACGTTATTGATGTTAATTCTCTGCTATCTTTACGTAATTCCGATTTTAAATCCTTGCTATCTTTACGTTATTGATGTTAATTCTCTGCTATCTTCACGTTATTCTGATTTTAAATCCTTGCTATCTTATACTCTGCTATCTTTACGTTATTCTGATTTTAAATCCTTGCTATCTTTACATTATGATTTAATTCTCTGCTATATTTACGTTATTCTGATTTTAAATCCTTGCTATCTTTACGTTATTGGTTTTAAATCCTTGCTATCTTCACGTTATTCTAATTCTGATTTTAATTCCCTACTATCTTTACATTATGATTTAATTCCTTGTTATCTTTAACTTATTGTCCCACGCCTTTCGAAGAAAGAAGGGCACTATTAAAATGGTTTCGTCCGTCTGTCTGTCTGCCTGTCTGTCCTCTGTCTGTCCGTCACACTTTTTGGGACAAAATAACTATCTTTCTAATTGAGCTAGAATGTTCAAACTTGGTGCAGGTTTATTAGACCAATGCGTGTGGGAGTTCGATGATGAACATTGTCCGCTTACGGTAAGCAGGGATACGCAATCTGATTGGTTGATACTTTGGGACACGATAACTTTGGTTATAATGAAGTGAGAGCGATCAGACTTCAAATATAGATTCATTATATCATTACCTTTACTAAGTTCGATGGCGACGAGCGATAAGCAATTTGATTGGTCAAAACTTTGGAACATAACAACTTTGCTTTTACTTGAGGTAGAATGTTTAAACTTGATGTAGATGTTCAATAGGTGAATGTCTTGGCTGAGTTCAGTGATTAACATTTCCAGCTGAAGGGTAAAC
Source organism: Patella ulyssiponensis (assembly GCA_963678685.1). Taxonomy (NCBI): domain Eukaryota; kingdom Metazoa; phylum Mollusca; class Gastropoda; family Patellidae; genus Patella; species Patella ulyssiponensis. The sequence goes on along the minus strand of OY783229.1, from coordinate 19,221,554 downwards.
AGAGCCAATCAATTTCATTGGTCGATGCTTTAGGACAAGATAATCTTTATTCTATCTGATAGAGAATGATGAAACTGAGTGTATAGTTTGATTACTCGATACATGCCCTTTTGAGCAAAAAAAAATGTGCGATTAATTAATATGTGTCATCTATTTATTTTGGGATTTCGGCGGGGGACACCAGTCTCACTGCTGGCTTGTTATGATTTCATTCCTTGCTATCTTTACATTATTCTGACTTTATAACCTCGATATATTTATTTCATTCTAACCCATTTTGCTTCTGAATTTACGAACCTCTGCATCCATCCTTACGTGTTTTTTGGGAGTTATTTTTGTAGGCCCTATGTTATTTGTATCTTTCAATCAATAATTAACTGAAGTCATGTTCGGTGTGTCCTTGTTTTAAAAATGAAATCTACACCAACAAAGAGAACAAAGTCATAAATCACTGAAATATGAAACAGCTCCATCAATATAATCAATCAAATAATAAATGATATCCGTGTTTAATTAACGGAAAACATTTAAGATAATAATAGCGGTAATGATTATATATATAGAATCATCGATCATAAAGCAGTCCACGTGGATAGTATAGCTTAATAGTCCATTGTCGCCATTTTATGTGTTGCCCACAGAAGTTAAATATCCTTACTGCGTATTTTTTGTGGATGGGGGTGTTGGAGGGTTCAAGTTTTTGTTTTGCTTTGTTTTGTTTTGCTTTATAACTTAGTAATGTGCGTCCAATCAGTTTTATTCCACCACTTTGTACAATCTAAACTTTCGGTGCATAATTCCACCTGTTTGGGAAACTCAACTTAAAGGGCGTATGGCTCTATTTTTTTTAACCATAAATTTGTCTAAAAAGACATATTAATGTAATATGAGTGTATATAAAGTGAATAATATTCAATATTTTTTTCTAATCAATTATTTTCGATGAAATACGCGAACAGTCCAGACTGAACGACAATCGTTTACGACTAATTATAGCCCATTCTTTACGGTTTTTATTTTAGCCAATACTATTTACTGCGGCATTTTAGTTTATACATATGCTTTCTTTGTTCATTGGTTTTGCGCCCGAAACGATGTAGGTCACGACTCGTTTACCATATTTCAAAAAGTTCATTTATTAATCATTGAATATTAGGACTCCACCCATTTTCACGGCAACATAACAACATCAATATGGATTGAAAAGGACCAATATTAAATTCTGACTTGTGTTTTTAATTTCGAGTATTATGGAATATATTGAGTTTAGCGCCTTTAACTTAAGTGAGCTCTACGCTGAAGCAGATCTCAGTCGACTCTAATCTTGATCGTAGATTGATGTAAAATATTTTGAATCTTAACTGATATTAAATCATATATACCATATACGATTATCGCCAATCTATATGGCCATTATCGATTAACTTTTTAATGATTTATATTTTCTTTCTTATATCCAATTCTTTAATCCGCTTATATTCCTTTGTTGTTCCTGTAGAACTTTTCTATTAACGCCTTATAGTGTCCTCTTTGGTTCTATGCTAAAATATTCTTACACGGGGGTTTCAAAAGATTTGATTTAATCTCATTACAATCTAGTCACGAATGTCCTTTCATAATATAAAAATGTAAGCAAAAATCCAAATGACCATAGTTTATAAACAGTTTTTATTTATTATCTCTTTTTTGTTTGTAAAAAGTACCCTTCCATTAAATTCATTGGCATTTAGTAATTGAATAGAAGTTGCAAATTGTATTCCGTGCGTAAAATATAATCTGAACAGGACTATTTAAAGGTATTTGAAAAATGATTTCGAATTGCAAATTTCGCTGATAAATTAATATGGATAAACCCCTCTTAAAATATTCCAACCTTTCATTTATGCATCTTCAAAGACAAACTTATCATCTATAAAAATAATCACACAAAGAGCTATCTTATTGAGAATAGATCTGAGTACTGATTGGCCGCCATTGTTGTCATCTGTTTTGCATCTTCCATAAACTCAAATGACAAATAAACCTTTTTGATTTGACTAATAAATATGAAAACATCATAAAAAATATTCTCAAAAGTCTCGAACTATACATAGTATTTTCGGCTCAAATGTAGGATTTAAAATGTCGTTCAGCTAGCTTCGTGTCTGTTCTCAAGCGGGTCATATACTTGAAAGACAGCGTAAGTTTCGTATATGTCCATATTGCACACAGACGACTATTATGAAACATTCTTTTATAAGTATTAATAACCTTTTACATCATGTTGGTTATCATCGAATCTGATCGATTCCAGTGTCATGGAAAGTAATTAAAACATAGTTTTAAAAAATAGAAAACGAGAAAAAAGTAAGACAAGATCCCATCATGTTCAAACACTTGTTCTATACATTTAAGTTGACGCTAGCTTTTTCTTCGAGTATTAAAAAAGGAGAAATAAAGATTATATATAGAATCGATAACTTAAGATTATTATTTGATATAAATATATCGATTTCTTGTCAAGTGTTTATATTTTCCCAGGAAATATATGAGGTCTTTATGTGATTTCTCAGTTCAACGCGCTCCAGGCGAAATGTTAAAAGTATATCAGACAAAAAACGTATAATAAAGCTACTGAAATAAGGCGATGTGGTCCATAAATACATGTATGTAAGAAAAACAAGATTACATTGATTTAATGTGCTTGGCCTATGTACATGTAATACATTTGTTTTGTTTTGTGATATCTGGGATCCGGACATTGAATTAGAATATTCGTCGGTCGATTAGACTGTTCCTATAGTTCGAATCTCTGTAGCTCCGAGTCTAATAAGGAAATATGGGATGGGGAGGTCGGGTGGTCTAAAGTGTGCGCTATAGACCATACGGTCTGTCAATAATACAATTCAGTCTCACAGTTGTACGTGACAAGGAATGGGATCGACTAGCTAGAAGGTGGGTTTTCGCCGGGTCCTCCGGGCCCCCTTCCACACGAACACACACCGACTCTGCAACACGCAACCGAATTATTGAAATAAAAAATGATACCATTTGCATACTCCCATAATGACCTAGTTCGTGTCAAGTGAATGTTAACCCCATTTGCTTGTCTAAGATTTGAGAAACCAGCCAACCAGTTGTAGACAATTTCCATTTTGAGTAACACCAGACATTACACAAAACTTATTGTACACGATAATACTAATTAAAATCAAGCAAATTTCAAATTAAATTGCCTGGATGACATTAAGTAATTGAATTGAAAATAGAAAGGCATTTCTGTGACAAATGATATATTTATTGTACCTTTAACGAAGTTTAAAAAAAAAAACTAAAAACAAAATTCAATCGTTTTAATTTGTTGATGATTAAAAAGTCCATGCACGTGTGGTTTGGTATTATGGAATACAATCGATGCCAACATTACCAGTTGGAATTAGATAAACAAAAGTTACATTAACCACTTATAGCTTGTCTCAAATTGTTGTTTTTGGCGGTTTTGGTTTTTTGGGGTGGGGGGTATTTTTTACAGATATAAAAGTTATTTAATATTTTATAGTTTCTTTTGCTTTTTGTTGACACATTTTAAAAGTTTTGATCACAGGTGGATGATGTCTGCTGCATAAAGCAATACATTGCCAGACATTATCAAGTGCTTTTATTTTAATAAGGTGAACCCCTTTTTGCTACTCCCAAGTTCGCTTTAAAGATCCTTATATTATTGACGTGGATGATCTCAAAACGATGAGTTGTGGAATTTACCGAGGCGTGAATATGGGTTCTGTTCTCAGGTGTGTTTTTCAAAATGTGTTTCCTTTCACATTTACATTTAACGATAGCGTTACTTTAATCCTGAAAAAAAGCCCATGATTGTATAGATCTGATATATGTGTTTGTATTGGGTTTGTTTTAACTATAGTGTATCCTCGAGCTATTTTGATAACATTTTATAGTGTTACAAAGATAATATCACTGTAATTAGCTTCCTAAAAATAATAGACGCAATTACTTGATTAATATTAAAGGGACAGTACATGGGATATTCGCTCTTTGTCGTAGAATTGTAAACGTTAAACATTCGCAAAAAGGCCGAAGTGTTGAATTTACCTTATCTCCAAAATGTTCCTCTGATAAGGTTTTATCAGAAAACATACCCCAAAAGGCAATCTGAACATCTGAGACATGCTACCTGCGGAGAAGTAGCTACCATTTAATTTTCGTACGTTAGTTCATACTCCTCGCAGTGTTCCGTTTGATTAGAGGTAATCCCACTACTCACTGTTGTGGATATTGTTGTTTTAAATTTTGATTGGTCAGTAGTCCGACTAACAACCAATGACTAGCTGCTTTACAAAAGCTTTACATTTAAAACGAGTGCCAATATTGGACCAAATATGTTTACATAACGTTACGTCATGGCTCACGATTTTATTATGCCCAATTAACCCGTGCATAGCAGAAGACTGCAGTAAAACTAATTGCGTGACAAACGAGACTATCAAGTCGAATGAAATGTAAACAATGCTGTTTGGAAACGAACATACTTTCACCGTTTTTAATACCTTAAATAATACCTTAAATCACTGTCCAAAGTTTTAGGGAAGACCCAGATTAAACGTAGGACTGTCATGTTGATTGAACGGGCAGAACAGACACACTCCCTCAAAAGTTCAAGAATCAGAAGTCAATCCAGCAATGGACAGAGAAAGATTTCTCTGGCTATTGCTTCAGGAATATGACGTTAGTTACGTGCGCCCAAAAGGCAAATCAATTACTGGTATAAAGAGAATTTTGGCTTACAGAAAAGGTTTTCAATGAAATTTTTGAAAGCTTGTAGTTGGGGGATTGTATTGGGATATTTCGATAGTAAACCACCCATAGTTATCGACTGATAAGTATGAGACTTGCTTTATAGAGTTTACTTTCTATGCATATTTTAAAGCTTGTAAATGCTCAGATGAAAATAAAGCGTGGTGTGATTTGTTTACATTAAATTTTAGGTCTAACACAGGCGTCATTGCTGTTCCTTGCGTATTAGGGAATCTGACAAGTCCACGTCTATTAATTATCGCAGCATTTTTTTTTTTCTATAGCTTAGAGTAAGTAAATACTGTTAACATATTCTAACTCTAAGGCCGTAGTAAAAACTACAAAAAATTGTAGCCTACGTGTATTGCTTGGCAACCAGTGCAATAAATTAGAATAATAACCAAAAAAATACTGATGACGTTTATTGACAATCGACGAATACCTTATTGTTATAAAAATTGAAAGGCAAGATTAAAAATAAGATTCAATATTTATTTATCTGTATTTTCACTGTTTTGTTGTTTTCATTAATATTTTATAATATTCGATCTTAATATATAATTAGTTTTGTTGGGGTTTTTTTGTGTATTTTAAAGTGAAAAAAGAACACTCCGGCGTACACACTCCCCCGCAGCAAACGAAAGACAAATAGACGACGGGTATGATCCTTTAGTTCGCCTGCTATTTTCTTAAGCTTCGTTCACACTGCATGCGTATTCGTTACGAATTCCGGAAACCGGTCTCCGGAATTCGGATAGGTTTTTCCCGGATTAAAAACGGTGCGCCACATTACAGTTTATTCGGCTTGAATTCAGAATGAAAAGCGCCACATTGAATGCGCAGTGAAGGTCATTCGTTTCCAAGATGGATGCGCCAGACATTCGTATTGGTGATCTTATGTTGCTTATGTTTAATTCTCCGGGGCAAGCAAGGCTACATCAGCGACACGGGGCATAAAACCTTCGACCCCTTGTTATGTAGGGCCGGGCACGATTTCGTTGGCACCAAAATCAAATGCGAGTGAGGGTGAATACTCTTTTGGCAACGTTTGCTATCAATCTGTTTCACAGAGAATTACTTACCAATTATTTCTGTTACAGATAACTGTCCGTCAGTCATTGGCTCAACGGCTCGTGCATTGTTTACATAACACCTAACTGCTTCGGGCAAAATGATGCATTTTACTCATTTTAATATCCATTTACACTAAATAAGAAATATTTTTTAACTACAAATACTTCAAACGTCTTTATTTATTTTTCTTATACTTCAAAAAAATGTTTGAGAATTTTAATTTGTCGGAGTAAAGAAGTTAATATGCCGAACTCATTAAGTCTCGTCGATGTCATTCTTAACAGTGATTGTAGCTGCCAAGCTAATATTCACTGCGGGATCAGTTTGGTTTGGTATACGTTAACACGTATGTACATGTATTTCAAGAAGATACATTTCATAATTGAAATGTAATGAAATGTGGTCGCATATTGTCGTCGCCTTATCCGTATTTAAGGTAATCGGTGAAGAAGCCAATTGATTTTGAACGATTTACGATAAATTACTGCCAGAGTTATGGCCCATGATATGTATGCACAGTGTTTAAGGTAATGGATGAGGACGGCAATTGATTTTGAACAATTTAATGTTAATATGTGGCAGACCTCGTAATAAGAATTTAGTGTGTTCTAAATGTTTGCATTACTGACAAAAGGAAAAGTATGCCACAACCCTTGTTGACTGCTCTGAGTACTTAACTGCGGATGGCTTATGTTTCGTTGCCTGACAACCTATTTATTAGCTGGTCATGTTACCACAGTATTGTTTCAGAGACGAAAGGTTACAGCTATGTAAGTTACAGAATATTGGCCCGGGCCGTAATCCCCGTCGCCTTTGAGTGAAATATCGTCTTTGGAATTATTGGCACGAAATTTATCATGGCGAACATTGGGGAGAAAGCGATTGGCGAGAGAACCTTTGCATGTCAAGGGCTACGTTCGAGATAATTTGCAATTTGTTGAGTCCAGCCATTAAAAAACAAGATACAAGACCCTGGGGGAAAGTGCCTCACCACGAGCGACTGGCTGTAACACTTTGGAAACTGACAACAGTTACAAGACTCTGGGAAAGAAATTTGGAATAACCCGATGCGAAGTAATTATTCCGGGTTGAATTCGGAAAAATATGCGGATTCGTTAATTCAGATTCAGTTCGGTTTTTATCAAATTGAATGTGACGCCAAATTCCGGAATAAGACTTTATTCTGAATTCAATTCAGATTAAACCCCCAGTGTGAACGCAGCTATATTGAGTTTTCTGATTCGGATTTAGACATACAATGTGAATGCCAATAGGAACAGGGAACCGGACAGAAACAATTAAAACATGTTGCTAGATCAAATCAAAGCTAAGTTGTCCCATGTTTGTTTATGGTAGATGATTGTGGTGCCACCGCTCTGGTTCCCACCAAAATACCCTACCACCACCCCACGTGGGGTATTTCTTTTTTAAAATGAGAAAGGTCTATTTCTCAAACCTGTTTTAAAAGCCGATTGGACGTATTGTCCATTAACGTGATCGCCAAGTTAAACTGCATTCGCATGAATCAACGGCTGAGATGTGATTTTACGTCCTCGTTTTCTGCTGCAACGAAAAACTGTCTTCGGACGTCAGTACAGAAATGCGTTTTCAATCAAAAGTAATCATTTAATAAATAATTTCAGAAAAGCCAAACCACAATTGTTCCCAATGGGACCCGTTGCTCCCAAGGCCGCTTGGACTCGTGCACCATTATTAACGCTGATTTTTTATTTTTGTTGGTGATTTTTTTCAGGTATATCTAAAGATGGTTAATTATATGATGGATGGATCGATGGATGTGACGGGCGATGCTGTTTGCTTTAATATCGATTAATACAATCAACACAAGGGAACAACCACTGTTTTTATTGCAGCGACAAACTCGCATACTCGCATGATTCAAATTAAAGAAAGAGACGATATATGTGGACGAAAGTGTTTACATTTGGCTTCTGCGTAACTAATACATATTTTGGGAACTTTAAACGAGAATATTAAGCTTGTTCGGCTTGAAATGGGATTCTTTAAATAAACTTACCGACACTCTCATAATGGATAAAAGTGAAATATTCAGTCTATCACGTGCAATGGTTTTATTCGCATTGTTTGGTAAGTATGCACCCTTTGCAATTATTTTGTCTATGTACTGATATTGACATGGATTGGACGAAATTATGTCAAAATATAAAGTGTCTTATTCTGTCCGATGTTTCATATTGTGATTAGTGATGACACGTGTCAAGCCCTTTTTAATAGAATGTTGATGCTGAAAAAATTTGTTGACTTGTTTTAGTAGTATCGATTTTACTTAAAGAGACAATATCTCTTTTCCATCGAGAAAATATTAAAATATCATTATCCAAAATAGCCATAAACTTAACCGTTTATGTATACACACAAAGGGGGGGGGGCAGCACTTATACCAATTATGATTAGAGCAGTCTATTTTTTCAGAAGATAATTACAAAATGTGTTGACCCGTAAAGTTGAAATTAAACTTCTTTTACCACCAGTGGAGTGACACATTTGTTTTACATATTGCCCATAATCTCTTCTGTCGAGTTACGTCAAATATTACTTTTTACCAATCACCGACTTGTAGAAAGCGAAATATAAGCGTATTTGAAAACAGTCTTGAGGCACGAGAGAGCACATAAGATCGGATTAGATTGGATTACGCCTAATTTCATATTTACTTAGTAATTATGATTTTCAAATGATTTAGGTATTCACTTCAATAAGGACGCCTGGCACCAAAATTTAAAATTCATTCATACGTAGCGCAATATGAAAAAAATACGTATCCCGGTCTTAAAACAATAATATACCAATTCTTGATACTTAAAAAAAAGGTTCTATTGAAGACATTTTCAGTTATTTTCAATTCCACGTCGGTCATTTTCAAATTTTCAACGTTTGTTGATGCTATCAAGCAGATGTGGGAGTTTCAAATCTTTATGTATGCCTTTGCCGTCATTTGACTTCTAGATGATAGTTGTGTACTGAATTATTGCAGACCAATTTTAATTATACCAGAAATTCGTTCCGTTTTATTTTATAGTTATTTATTCAACTTCGTCATGGTTAACATACATTTATTTATAGGACATGTTCAGTGATGTACAGATTGTGATTGGCCAACTTTTGGTCATTTGGTCAACCCACTAATTAAAACCTGCCTTTATCCAAAATTCTGCAAAATCTGTTGACTATCAAGACTTTCGTTTGGTTGTCTTATGGAGGTCTGTCGTCGCAAGCCCAGAACGCGCTTCAGATGTTTAATCTATTTTGCTCGCTGTTATTTTTTATGATATTGTGACAGTCGATTCCTTTTTGAGAATAGTCGGCAGCTGATATCCTAACACAATCTAAACAGGAATTTTCAGTGGACTGAAAGTCTTCTATCCCTCTCTTATTCAGTCGGTAACAACATTGTCCTTCAATGGACTTCTGCACACCGAGAACTGTCTACTTTGAGAATAGATCTCTCCCCTACATGGCCGACATATTGATAAGTTGGTATTCTATTTGTTTTACAGGTTCTAAAAATATTACATTTATTAAACATACAAAGACTAAATAAACCTTTTCAATTTTATTAAATGGAAACAGAATAAATACTTCTCAAAATTCTCGAAGTATACTTGGTGTTTTGACTAAATCGTGGATTTAGAACTTACAATGTCGATCAGCTAGCTTCGTGTATGTTCTCAATCGGCGCTAATTACTTGCGTATGTTAACTAAAGTGACTTAATAACACATTACTTTAGTTAGACTGGCTTTAGTTTTTCACATTGTGGCTCCCATTGGCATTGGGTTTAGTTATTATGTTTACAGTAGTGTCCAGGTAAATTATAATCTTGTGCTCTTCAATCCAGTGCGAACGTTAGTTCATCGCGACCCAGTGAGTTCCTGTCGTACGATTCAATATTACTTTATAAATTATTTATGGGATAATATTGTGATTAATTGAAGATAAACATTCATAACGAGAGTATTCACAAAACCACGAATGGGACACCCATATACTCTTCAACACTCATCGAATAGATAATGTTTGTTTATTTAGATTTCGTGTTAGCTATAGAAAACAATTCATATCTTGAATAGTGGTACCAGCATTGACAATGTGCATATGCATTTGGATAGGCCGGGAGAAACAAAGGTCAAAAAGAAATTGTTGCGAAATCCTGAATATCGAAAGGTCAAAAAGAAATTGTTGCGAAATCCTGAATATCGAAAGGATTTTTCAGCAAGTTTCAGTCAAATGTCTCTGTAACTCACTATCATTGACTTCTGATGCTAAGATGAGACAAGTGTATTTTTTCGCTAAATCGCACTGATTAAAATTCGCCAGCAATTTTTTACGACCTTTCAAGAACCGGCATACACAGCGTTCGTCTCAAAAGCGTACGTCACCCTTCGAGTGAATAAGTTTGCTGTGGTAGCTGCTATTTATTTGCTACTAATATAACGCAGCATACGTTGAAGAGCTCGTTGGGCAAATCACTACGAAAGACGGGTAGGGACATTCCAACTTCAGTGTTCCGACTTCGAACTTCTAAGTTCCAACTTCCAACTTCCATGTTCCATGTTTCATTCTCCATTTTATCAGTAGCCACGTGTGTGTAAGGTTGTGGTAATAGCTTAAATAAAGCAAGTTTTTATCAATATTTATAGTTTATAAATACAGTTAGTACAGATATCTAATACTGATTGAATTATTTTTTAAGTCGGAGGGGTGGCCGAATGGTTAGCGTGTGCGCGCTGTACCATTAGGTCTGTTATCGATTCAACTGGCTTGGTTTCGATTCCCCGGTCGTACGTGACAGTTAGTAGGCTCGCCTATCCAGTCCCCGGGTTATCTACGGGTCTTTCGGTTTCATCTCACAGCGAAAGACCCCTACGTGCAAGCGAATTATTGAAATGTAATTGAACCATATGCCCCGAAATGAAATGAAATGGGGTTTAACGTCCTACTTTACTGCACCTACCCTGGGCTAATGAAAGACGGTCATACGCCATACAGTATGCTGTGCGGGAAATTTTGCCCGGGCAGTGGCGCTACGGCCTACTCTTATATCAAATTCCAACTAACTGCCAATGGATCTTTTATGTACACGCCAATATGTACACGGGACCTCGGTTTTATGTCCCATCCGAATGACTAGACAGCTGTCCTTGTCAGGCCCTCCGTTCTGCATCACTGCCAAGGTGAAACAACGCCGGATCGAACACCCGACCTCCAGGCTAGCGAGCCAGCGTTTATGTTACATATATATTTGTTGCTTTGTATGAATGTAATTTTTTGTAATTGTATGCTGCTCTTCGTGGGCGTTTTTATGCAATGAATTTACTTTACTTTTTACCCACTTAGCCCACTCAGCCACGTGTTCACCCACCCCGAAATGACCTGATTTGTGCCGAGTGTGCTGTGAATCATTATTCTTTATTACAACTTGCAAGTAAATGTAATAAAACACATTGAAAATAACAGCAATCAAATGAAATGGAGTTTAACGTCATACTGTTCTTTCTTGAGGTTTATGGTGGCAATTTTTCCTGGACAGCGGAGCTACGACCAATTTAACGAATTCCATCAGGGATCTTTTAGCTTGTCTTAAATTCGTTTTATTAATTATGGCATCTCAGTAAGAAGGGGGGAGGGGATTATGCGAGTCCTTGATCCTGATGGAATATATCGTCGTTAGGCCCATCGATTAATCAGGCGTCAGTGTTCTACACCAGGACCATACTTCATCTGGCCTTAAATTTGGATTGGTTAAAACCTTATTATTTTGCAATACAGGAGCAATTGGCGGATTTACGTGACTCTGGAGATAGCATTCCTCAAGACGGTTTGCGATATTGTTTTATGTCAGTTCTCCGACTGGAACTAGTATTCTGGACGCTCAGGAAGGGGGGGGGGGTCAAATGGGCACAAATCCAGACCCAACTTATAGAGTAAAATTTTGCGTAGAAGATGATGCCGAGTGGTAACCAGTCCGTCGTTGGGAGCGTTTTCGAGATATTGGCAGTCAATGGTCAAATGATTTCATTTGCACTGAAACTGAATGCGCAGTCAGTCTTGTATCATGAAAATAAGCTAAAAATGATCGAAAGTAATCACCCTTTCAATAAAAATGTAAACCTGCTAAATAGTTCTTTGTGATCCTGGAGGTTAAAAGGTCAAATTTTCCGCTTAGCACTAGGAAGATTTAAAGCAATAAATGTCAGCGTAAAATATAAAAACTGTAGCGAAACCTGATCATTAAAATTTATCTTTAGGTGGTCTTAGCACTGTACATTTACTTTTGAACGTCGAAAAAGACTATTCGAAATTGTACATAATATACGTAATAGTTATTTAAATGTAAACCCCCACATTGTCATTTACCTCAATAACAAACTTGGATTAGGGAAGAACATTAAAAGCCTCTCTAGTAATCTACCGTTTACGCATGTTTAATCCATATTCAATCTTAAGCAGGGTTTCTAGAGAATCGCCAAAAATGTGCTTCAATCATGTCTTTATTTTTCGATATCCAAGCTTCCAGCCCCCACCCCTACAGAAATTTGGCTACAGTCCAGGTAAGGTAAGGTACCAAGCACTGACAAAATGCAATCATGCTTAAAGAACGACATGTAATAGGCGAGGAACCCAGCTAATGTTTAACAAGTTTTCTTGGGAAATGTAATGCCCTTTCTTATTTCTTATTGGTGAATAAATAAATGTAAACCATTTTATTTTTAACGTTTTAACGTTGTTTATTAACCAGGGGCGTTTTAAGGTTTATCATGGCGGAGGCTATACTAATTTGAGGGCCCTCATTCGTGATTTCCTTGCATCTGTATCCATTCCAAGAGCTGTTTGGCTGATATTTCGTCTAAGTAAACGTTCGGAACGGACATATTTGGGTCTGAGAAAAGTCACTTTTAGCTGTAAAAAAGGGCACTGTCGAAAATTAAGACCCATCGCCCCCCCCCCTTAAATCCATACATGTACATATAGATGTTTTAAATGACAATTAGGGATCTTACTACATGTTCTGACGGTAGTGGTTTTTTAAAACATGTAAAACCTGTAAATTATCTGATATTGCATATTACTAATTGAACAGTTATTAAAAGGATTACAATCCCTGTATCTAAAGCTATCCAATGAAACAGATTATTCTTGTATTATGTATATTTCCAAAATAAGCATAACACAATTAATATATAAAAATAAAAAAGCTAAAAATTATCAGGAGATCGCAATGCAGGATATGCCCACATGGACAGAGAACGAGCTAACAAAAAAAAAATAATGTGATTTTTTTGTACAACCAGGGTCCATACTCCAGGAGGTTACGGTCCGGTGTGCGTGAATATCGAACGCAACCAACGTCCACGTGATAAAGCAGGCGTATAAAAAGGAGAGAGAGAGAGAGAGAGAGAGAGAGAAATGGGGTTTAACGTCCACTCGACACAACTAGGTCATTTCAGGACTAACACATGGTTTTTAATTTTATTTCAATAATTCGCTTGCGCGTAGGGGTCTTTAGCAGTGGGAGGAAACCGGAGTGCCCGGAGGAAACCCACGAGGTTGAGAAGGCGCCCCTATCTCCATGCCACATACGCTCACACCAGGGCTCGAAACCACAGCCGCAAGCCAGAGGTGACCGGCCAGCTAGAGGTCGAAGCGCGCACTCTAGACCACTAGGCCATCCCAACCCCCTTATAAAAAGGAAAATTACATCTGTCAAGATCTAGACACTGCTGTAAACAGTGAAGTGAAAACCACTTTTGGTTTAGTTCTTGATTATGTGTCTTACATGTAGATGGAAATTATTAAGAATTTAAAAAAATTGATACGTGCGCACGCTGTATCATACGGCCTACCGTTGAGTCAACTGGTGTGGTTTCGAATCCCCTTTTGTACGTGGCAAGGGGAATTCAGGGTCGCCTTCCAACATCGTGTGTTTTCTCCGGGTACTCCAGTCCTCCCAATGCTAAAGATCCCTACGCGCAAGCGAATTGTTGAAATAAAATTAAACCATATGTTAGTCCTAAAATGACCTAGTTTGTGTCGAGTGGACGTTAAATAAACCCCATTATCTCCTCCCTCTCTCTCTCTCTCTCTCTCTCTCTCTCTCTCTCTCTCTCTCTCTATCTCTCTCTCTCTCTCTCTCTCTCTCTCCGTCAAATAGTTGTTTAAGCTCATTCATTTTAATTTTTTAATCACGTGATGTTCTCGCCATCTGACCGTATTGCTATCACGTGATACTATGAACTTGGAAGTAGGAACTTGGAACTTGGAACACGGAACACTGAAGTTGGAAGTTGGCATGTCGATCTTTCGTAGATACTTGTACTAAGTGTATTTATAAACTATAAATATTGATAAAAACTTGCTTTATTTAAGCTATTATCACAATCTTACACACACGTGGCTACTGATAAAATGGAGAATGAAACATGGAACATGGAAGTTGGAAGTCGGAAGTAGGAACATGGAAGTTGGAACTTAGAAGTTTGCAGTCGGAACTTTGAAGTTGGAATGTCCCTCCCCGTCTTCCGTAAATCACCAATACTTCTTTTGTTAGATTCCACGCTTCGGCAGTGGAGGCAACAATTTTGAGATCATATGATATCAATGTGGCCGATTGGCTTATGAAAATGGTTCGCTTGACATTATACCCTGGACACGGACAGACGAGCGGATTTCCCTGCGAGTTGTATACCATTGGCAGCACGTTAAAAATAAGTCGCAGTGCCTGGGGAAAAAATTGAAATCTTTGAAAAGTTGAGAATCTTCAGTCATTCATTGCTTGCCTAGCCCAATTACAATAATTTACGATCAATTTTTTTAATAGTGTGTTGTGTCGCTCATACTGGTTCTCGCGAGGTAAGCAAGGTCTTATTTTCTCACTGAGATGTTCAGTTACACCGGTCAGGCGTTCACAGGGACTGACATGCGACCATTTAGCAGTAAAAAGTTGTCCAGTAAAATTGCCTGGGAAGCGATTCTACTATCGACAAGGATTCAATAGGAAAGTCCCTGAACGTACAGGACGAGTGTAATGAGACCTACGTTCAGAGCTGAACTAGTGCAAAACACGCACAAGAGAGTAATGAGGTTTAACATCCACTCGACACAAACTAGATAAGTTTGGGACTAATTTATTACCATAATTCGCTCGCGACGCGTCCTTAGCTGTGGAGGAAATCGGGGTCCCGAGGTTGGACAGGTAACTCTACTCCTTGTCACGTAGAGGTGGGAAATCGAAGCAACACAACTTGACTCAATTACATGACTTATGATCTACAGCGCACACACGTTAAATCATTCAGGCACACCCCAAGCCTGGTTGCCGTTTCAGAAAAAAATATGTAATCGTCCTTAATCAGACATAAAAGTACAATTTATTAATGTGTCTGTTATACATCGCCTAGGGATTATTACATAAACTTGTTTTAACGCTTGATTTAGTATAATAAAGCAGGCACTCAATCGTGAAACTAGAGAAATAACGCTACCGATTATTTTTGAAAATA
This sequence comes from Patella ulyssiponensis, assembly GCA_963678685.1. Lineage (NCBI taxonomy): Eukaryota > Metazoa > Mollusca > Gastropoda > Patellidae > Patella > Patella ulyssiponensis. The sequence goes on along the minus strand of OY783229.1, from coordinate 19,206,151 downwards.
AACATAATAAAGTCCTGCGGATCTAAGAACTTTTGGACCGGTGGAGTGGGGGGGGGGGGTCCCGGTAAAAGATTTGCTTACATATACAAATCAAAATCTGAAATGTGACGAAACAGCGTATTTATTTGTTCGGAATTTTCAACTCAAAATTTTGAGCCGTTAGAGGTTACGAAATTTGTACAGATGGCTTGCCTCCATTTTTTCGTTAGGAAACAATAGAAATGAGGGTATTCTATGTCGTTGACCAAGGTTAACTAACTGAGGTTTATGCCATGAGATTAATTTAAAAGAAATATACCGAAATTTATATTTATATCACAACAACGAGTTTGGGACTCACAATAAAAATGGACCGGTGTCACTATTAGGCCAACTGCAAATGTCCAGCCCTGCCTATACCGGTAAAAAAACAATCCCGATATATGCACATCGTTACTTTTACTGTACACGTGTATTTCAAAAGGTGCTTTGTTTAACATATTAGTTTAAAAAAACGAGAAATGGGCTATGTAACTCTTAGACTAACTCACAGACATTTTCTGCAACCGTCAATTGCTGAAAGTAGGGTACCATCGTCCAATCATTTCGTGCACAGATTAGTACAATTAAAAAGAATAATGTTGACTAAAACGGTACCCATTCGAAACACTTGCCAATGACTGTTAATTGTTCCGCTCTTCGGGGAACATCATAACAACAGCCTCCTTGGAATAGAGGCTAGGGTGAAGCCATCATTAGTTTTCCCAGAAGGACGTCCCCACAACCTCCTCGGTTGAGCGACTGGGAAACAGACATCATTCGGAGTTCCTAGAGAGACATCATTTGGAGTTCGTAGAGAGACATCATTTTTAGTTTGTAGAAGGACGTTCATACAGCCGCTTCCGCCAAGAGCCTGGGAAACATGCGTCATGTCGAGATCCTATGAAAAAACATCGTTCGGAGTTCCTAGGGGAACATCATACGAACAACATCCTCGGGATCAGCTTAGGGGCTAGGGAGAGACATTATTTGGAGTTCGTAGGAAGAGGGGAGAGCATCATGTAGATTTAGAGAGCAGAGCGTAACGCCACTAGCTGTGTGTGTAGTTTCCTGTACATAACCGTTGTATGTGGATGTTATAAAGATATAAAACCAACCGTATGCAACTTACTATTCGTATTCATAATAACTAGTTTATTCATGCGATATCTGTGAGAGTATGGGAACGTTGCATGCAATAAACAAAGAAGCAGTAAATCCATAAAATTGTGTCGTTATTAATGTCATACCTCTGTTTCTAAATGTCATTAAGCTATAGCATCGACATAATATTTACGTAACGTTCTATTTCTATGCATTATTTAAACACATAAACATAAAACGCAGAAACACAGCTTCATAAGGATATTGAATTCGCCAAACATTATTATTTTATTAGTGTTGGCTCAATTATACACGAAATATTTTTTACGCGGTTGTAGATCTGAAATGAAATGAAAAGGAGTTTAACGTCCGACTGGGCTAATGAAGACAGGGGTTGTAGATCTTTATTAAAGGGCGCTGATGTCTTTTTTAAAAGGGGAAACTTTCTATACGCCCACATTTTCATGTGGACGCATATTGTCGTCGCCCCTGTTCGTCAGTCCGTCCGTCCAAAATTGTTTGTGAACAGTCTACAGGTCACATTTTTATCCGATTTCAATGAAACTTGAAATATAGGTTTATCATCCCAAGATCTCGGTTTCTTTCGATATTGGCGTGTATCGGACTGTACGAAAAATCACGTTTTTAGCCTGTGAACAGTGTAGAGGCCACAATGTTGAACCGATTTTGATGAAACTTGAAATGCATGTTCATAACCCAAAGATCTTGGTTCCTGTCGATATTTGCGCCCATCGGATTGTAACTTCCTGAATTATGGCCCCTGATTGTCCCAAAAATCGCCCTTTTTAGCTTGTGGTCCCTCTGGAGGTCAAAGTTGTTATCCGATTTAAAAAACCGTTTGATTATACCACCGGTAATGGAGGCTGAGTTCGAATTTCGTGAAAATCAGACCAAAATTGACGGACAAAATGGCCGCCGTTTGTACGCGAATAGTGTGAAAATATGTTATATCAAGATTGTGGACCGTATAGAGGTCATAATTTTAATTCGATTTTGATGAGACTTGAAATACCTGTTAATAACCTAAACATCTTGGTTCCATTCCATATTTGCACATATCGGATTGTAACTTCCTGAATTATGGCCCCTGATTGTACGAAAAATCGCCTTTATTGGATTGTGGTCCCTCTGGAGGTCACAATTATTACGTGATTTAAAAAAACCGTTTGATTATATCACCGTTACAGGGTAATGTAGGCTGAGTTAAGATTTCGTGAAAATTGGACAAAACTTGACGGACAAAATGGCCGTTTGTATGCGAATAGTGTAAAAATATGGTATATCAATGTTGTGGACCCTATAGAGATCACAATTATAATTCGATTTTGATGAAACTTGAAATACATGTTTATTACCTAAAGGTAGAGGTCACAATTTTAATTAGATTTTGATGAAATTTGAAATGTAAGTTTATAACCACATGATCACGGTTTCTTTCGATATTCAGGCACATTAAACCATAACTTCCTGAATTATGGTCCCTGATTGTACGGAATCTCATGTTTTTGCCTTGTGGGCCCTATGAAGGTCAGTATTTTATTCCGAATTAAAAAACCATTTGACTATATTCCCGTTACACATTAATGATGATTGAGTTTGAATTTGTTGAAAATCGATAACTGAACAGCTAAATCCATAATATTAAATGTTTCGTATACTAAACGTTAGCATGGGGCAGAACTTTATAAAAACCAAACAAATTCTACTGATTTTCTGATAATTACTGCCTGGACGATTTAGCTGCCGTGGGCGTATGTTTCGTTGCCTGGCAATCTATTTTTAGTTTATCGAGAGGAACTAAATTGTTAGCTTTATAGAACTTTGACTTTAGATCGATATTATCGTATGTGCATGAACAACCCACGACGGTTATAATCATATAATACCCCCCCTTCAATATTTTATTTAATTAATTGTGACACTTTGGGCAGGTTGTGGTTATAAAGATTTAGATACTCGGGTGACAGGAATTTTTAGAATTAAAATGTTGAAGTCAATGGGGACATAATTATTAAGCTAAACTAGAAGTTTTGTTTCTAAGAAAAAAAATGTTCAAATGTCCTCAAACTTGTTTTTAGAATTAAAATGTTGAAGTCAATGGGGACATAATTATTAAGCTAAACTAGAAGCTTTGTTTCTAAGAAAAAAAATGTTAAAATGTTCTTAAACTTGTTTTGGGCAAAGTTTGGGATATTTTGCTTTATTTTAACTATTTAGCCTTCTCCATCCTCATTCCAGACATTTACACATTGATGTTGGTAATATATTTTTAAATCTTGTCTTTAAAGGTATCATTTTTGTCGCTTGAAGCCCCAACTTTATAAAAGCATAGCTCATCTCATTTGACACCAAAATAAACCCCTGCTGTCTGACACAAAACTAAATTGGTTTGACAAAATATCTCCAAAACATGCAGTACCTTTACAATGTTTCGCTTAGTTGAGAGAGAGAGGGAGAGAGGGGAGTGGGGTTTAACGTCCACATTCGGCTATTTATCACTCGTCACTAAGTCTTCAGCCGGTTATATAGAAGGATAACTCGTGTTTTTGCTTTGCGTTCGCCACATCCTTTTGTTGAAACCTTCAAATCCGATCATCATGGCATTCAGCATTCTTGTTTCTTGGACAGTTACCCATCGATTGACCAACTTTTATTCCACGATGGCGGTGATGCCATCTTGTCCGGTTCCTCCTGGTCTATGTAATACCCTTGCATCCGTTTTCAAATTTATTTGGTTGCCCATAATCAGTTATAAAAGTACAATTTAAATGTATCTCACATACATCGCCTGGGGATTATTACACGAACTATTATTTTAACGCCTGATTTAATATATTGATAAAGACTGCTAGTCGATTGTGCCATTGATTGTAAACGGGTTAAATACCTCAAGTCAGAGGCGGATCAAGGCTCTTGCGGGCTCTAGGCAGCTGGACCAGCTGAGCCCTTTGCGGGACGACTGTAAGTGAAACGAAATTTACGAGGATAATGATGGACTAATGTCAAGCACTACACCTTAGTCAAACATTACCATGTCAGTCGTTCTGACAATCGATTGATGCTCAGTAGAGGAGCACAGCAAAATACAGCCAATTACTGGATAAAATGAAAATTTAATTAATTATTACTTAAAAGAAAAATATATTCTGTAATTCACTTTCACACATCTGAAATCACCTTCGAAAACTTTCAAACCCTAACGAGTGGCAGCTTTCTATTTTTGTCGCTCAAGAAACCGAGTGAGGTTCCTTTCCTACACTGCCTACGGGATAATCCACCTTTGCCTCAAGTGTGAATCTAAGTTGTTTGGACGGTATGTGTGTGTGTGGGGGGGGGGGGGGCTTTAGATATGCAAATAAAACACCGAAATGTGAAGAGATCGCGTTTTTAATTAGTGATCACCAAAGCAGTTTAAAGACGTTACGTAATTCTTATAGAAGGATCGCTTCACGTTGTTCATGGGAAACCATATAGATGCGGCTATTCGATACCCACGCCATGGAATTTGTTAACAGATCTCATAAATATCGCCACCATCCCTCTGAAAACGTCTAAATCTACATCAGGTTATGTAGTCTGACGGGTGTTCTGTTTCGGTCTCACAAAAATATTTTTGTAGTAGGATTAATCGATTTGCTTGGTTTATTGTCGAACACAAAAACAAATAAACACAATCCGTGCAGTGGCGGATGTCGTAATTAGATCCTGATTAATCAAGTTTTGGTTTTTTTTACTCGATAAAAGTCACAATTATTCATTCCTTTGATATGAATACAACTCGTTTGTGGAAATCTTTAAATTGTTTTAGCATACGATTGCTTTTTTTATGAAAAGGCAAACATATTTGCAATAAGAGAAAAACACGCGATTACTTACGGGTTATATTATATAGTGGAAAACACCGAAAAAACAACCGGAAAACTAACGGAAAACACCATGTTATACTGAATACCGGAAAATACCGCCAAACCCTAAATACCGGAAAACACACTAAATACCGGAAAACACCCTAATAAATAGGTAACCCGGAGCCGGGTTATACTGTATACTGGAAACTACCCCCCCCCCCCCACACAGAGGACCAGGTTCCGGGTTAAGAATTGTAATTATTACACGAAGAAAACATTCAATTTAAACATATAATACCATTTCTACAATTTTTACACACCCATATGTAAATGTGGATACAGGCCCGTAGCCAGGGGGTGGCAAGGGGGGGGCAATGCCCCCCTGGAAAAATGTTTTGCCCCCCCAAAAGAAAATTTGCCAACCATAACTCTAAAATAACTACTGTAGACTGTAACGGGTGTGACCCCCTAAAAACTTCACTGCCCCTCTGAAGCCAGGAAGCTGGCTACGGGCCTGTGTGGATATATAGAAGGCAGACCACCATTAAATTTCACCATCTCGGTAGTTCGTCTATTTATAGCAGTTCTCTCTCTGTCTCTTTTCTCCCCTTTTGCATGCCCATTTTTGTTGATTTTTTGGTCTAGAATGGACGAAGGGGGTTTTTGTAAATATTCAGGATTTTGAGGCGGGAGGATAATGGCGTTATGAGGTTGGCTACGGTGATATGTACAGCAACTAGATACATGTTTTTAGTATGCTTCTTCAAGTTCGTGTATCTCAAAATTTTGGTGGTCAACCTCTTACAAATTTTAGTGCAAAGACATGGCCATTTGTTCTTCTGTCTGTAGTGAAAAGCATTCAGCCCAACGAAAATTTGGGGAAAAGTTGGAGGTGGGCAAAGAGTCCAGAATTAACATTGAAGTCAATGGGGAAATTAATTGTGGTCTGCCTCCATATATTGTGGCCCTTCACGTAAATGTATTAAAACGGTGTTCAGGTCTGAGTTTTTGTCATATTTTCATGACAGCAACTACCACCCAGGCAGCGGCCCTACAGCCCACCCTAATATTGAATTCCAATTGCCAATGGATCTTTTACGTGCACGCCAATGTGTACACAGGACTTCGGTTTTTCGTCCCATCCGAACGACCAGACAGCTGTCCTTGTAAGGCACTGACAACAGGAAACCATGCCGGAAAATCTGGATGAACTTTTCCCGGCCAATGCAGGGATCGAACACCTGACCTCCAGGCTAGCGATCCAGCGTCGTACCCATTTAGCAACGTGATCCCTGGATCAAAACATAAGGTGCACCGGTTGTAAGTTTTATTGATTGTAAGTATGTATATTACAGTATGATACAAGTCTTATCATATATCGCCATCTTTGTTCATGCATATATTCCTTCGATCTTAAAATAGCACGCCTTTTACTCAATACTTATGGCCGTATATTAGTGCCAAAATTCTAACATGCTATCGTCTCATTTCTTACTTCTATTCATGTAATTTCTAACCTCCATTCATGTAACTTCTAACTTCCTTTCATGTAATTTCTAAATTAAGACAATGTATAATTCAACTTCTTTATTTGTTCAGTGTAAATATCAATTCTGTTTCATCTTATTTATATTATTGAGGCGAAAAATGTCTACTTCATTGTGGTATTACGTGTTAAGCATGAACGGCAAACAAATTTAGAATTATGATACTTCTACCTAGCAACCATCATTATGACATCGTTTGGTGTCGCCACCATGTGCTCAGTTTGGCGATTGAGCACCTGATCGGGACCATTCTATTGACACAAACGACTCGCTCTTCGTCAGATTGAGTGGCTTGCCTGAGTGTTAAAATTGAAAACAACATCGGGAGAGAGAGATGGGGACATGGGGTTTAACATCCACTCGACACCAACCAGGTCATTTCGGTATTAACACCGTTCAATTGTATTTCAATAATTCGCTTGTGCGTAGGAGTGTTTAGCAGTGGGAGGAAACCGGAAGACCCGGTGAAAACCCACGAGGTTGGAAAGGCGGCCCTACTCCATGTCACGTAAAAAGGGGAAATCGAAACCACGCCAGTTTATTCAATGACAGACCTTATGTTACAGCGTGCACGTGCTAACCATTCGGCCATCCTACCCTCTAAACAACATTGAACGTGATATAAATGTATGGTTTGCAAATACTATTTCGAATACCGTGGGTAAGACGCAGGCTCGCTAGGCTGTTGGTCGGGAGTTCGACCCCTGCATTAGTCGAAAAAAGTTCATCCAGATTTTCTGGCGTGGTTCCCCCTTATTAGTGTCTTGTCGTTCCGATGGGATGAAAACCCGAGGTTCCATGTACATGTTGGCGTGCACGTAAAAGATCCCGTGACCGTTAGACTTCGATATAAGTCCAGGTCGTAGATCCGCTCTCCGGGCAATATTTCCCTAAAGCACACTGTATGGCGTATGTCCGTCTCAATTAGCCCGGTTCGGAGCAAAACAGTAAGGCGTTAAACCCTCTTTCATTTCATTTCATTTTCTATTTCAAATATAAGCTAAACGGGATTTGGAGAATTTTATTTGATTTTTTTTTACGGTTGAGCCAATAATTAATATTTGTATGCAGTTGGTCTATATTAACACAGGGTATAAATGTTATGGATAGGCCTACACAGTTTTTCTCTCTCTCTCTCTCTCTCTCAGCACGCCTTCCAACCTTCAACCAAACGAAGAATGGGTCGTTTATACCAAATAATTGTCCCGATCAGGTGCGCAATCACCCAATTGAGCACGCAGTGGCGACACCAAACGTCTTCATAATGATTGTTGCTAGGCAGAAATGTATAAATCCTAAATTCGTTGATGTTGATGCTAAACATGTAAAGCGTCTATTAAGAAGTCATTTTTCGTTTAAAGTTACAATTTCATATTTTCTAAGAAAGTCAAAACATAATTATTTCTATGTCTTTTGCTCAAAAGGTTGTCAACTCACTTTTATACGATCATGGGCAAAATTTTTGGGGCATTAAAATGGGTGACACAGGTTGATTGAGGAAATAGTTACTCAATTACCTCCCTTGTTTTCCCATTCCTCTCCATGGACGGCCATCTTCAAACGTTTGAATTTGAAGTTGAAAATGATATTTTTGCCAATTTCTCAACTGGCAATAGTGAATTATAGGATTAATAGGATTATTCTTAAAGTTGCAATAGCATTTTTTTAAGTTATATTTTTAAAATGTATTAAAATAAAGCCCTAAAATAGATTGAACCTATAAACAGTCCTACCTTGTTTAAGAATAATCCTATTAATCCTATAATTCACTATTGCCAGTTGAGAAATTGGCAAAAATATCATTTTCAACTTCAAATTCAAATGTTTGAAGATGGCCGTCCATGGAGAGGAATGGGAAAACAAGAGAGGTAATTGAGTAACTATTTCCTCAATCAACCTGTGTCACCCATTTTAATGCCCCAAAAATTTTGCCCATGATCGTATAATAGTGAGTTGACAACCTTTTGAGCAAAAGACATAGAAATAATTATGTTTTGACTTTCTTAGAAAATATGAAATTGTAACTTTAAACAAGGTAGGACTGTTTATAGGTTCAATCTATTTTAGGGCTTTATTTTAATACATTTTAAAAATATAACTTAAAAAAATGCTATTGCAACTTTAAATAATAGAAACAAGTTGGAAAAGAATTGGAATTTACACTGAACAAATAAAGAAGTTGGGTTATACATTGTCTTAAATTAGAAATTACATAAATGGAAGTTAGAAGTTACAGGAATGGAGGTTAGAAATTACATGAATAGAAGTAAGAAATTAGACGATAGCATGTTAGAATTTTGACACTAATATACCGCCATAAATACTATCCACAGTCTTCGACATGGCAAACACGACTTATATACTGATTAATTTACATGAACATTGATGTTGTTATCTTATCGTGACAAGATGGGCTTCTATGTCCAATATTTCATTGCGTCTACCCGGTAGTACCGGGTATTATAAAATGTCGTTAAAGTGCGCGTACCCGGTATTACCGGGTACTCAATAAGGCCCTCGCTAAATTTGACGTTGTAACTGCAAGTGCCATCTATCGTCTTTTCTATACACTAGAATATATTTCCACGTGTTTCGAAGCGGCAAACTGTAAAATGGCGGGGTACAGAGTTCCAAGTAGACGTTTCACCCTCGACGAAGTCGTGGATGACATCTTCGCTGACGAAGACAGTGGAGACAATTTTGAGGCGGATGATACATGTAGTTCGTTCCCAGTTGATAATGATAGCAGTCTGGACAGTGATTGGGAGTATGACGTCGGCGATTTGATGCTCGACGTCCCGGCTATGTCCCCCGTACATACTGAACAAGGCCAAAATGACCATGGTAGCCCTATGTCTTTAGTAGATTCTGAGACTGACGTTATTTCTGATGTTGATACTGATGTTGATACTGATGCTGGCCGGCAAGATCGTAAAAGACGTAGGCAATCCCCGAGTCCCGAACGTCTAGATTTATTGCCTTACTATAGTGATAATGATATTGGAACAGGGGATGCAAGTGAGGGTGAAAATGAGGCAGTGCTAGCCGAACGTGGTCGTGGCAGAGGCAGGCGTGGTCCGCGTGTTCGTGGTGGCATCGCTCGTTGTCCGGTTCCTGGTGGGCCTATGGTGAAGAACAATAGTGGTTTTAGTTGTGGTAGACGTGGTCCACGTGTTCGTGGTGGCTCTGTTCGTGGTCCACGTGTTCGTGGTTGCTCTGCTCGTGGTCACGGTGTCCGTGTTCGAGGTGGCCATGGTGGTGACAGAGGTGGCCCCGTTAGAGATCAGAGGGGCCGACCGCGCGCTAGAGGACACGGGCGGAGGCCTGCCAGAGCTCAGAACCCCAAGATAGTTTGGGATATTGATCAGAATGACAGTTACATGCCAAAACAAATTCCATTCGTCGGTGGCGAAAGACTCAAAGTTAGAATTGGTGACAATGCTACTATTGACGAATTCTTTGCCCAGTACTTCACTGACGATATCTTCGGGCATATTGTAGAGGAAACAAATCGATATGCTCACCAATTCATCCAGGAGAATCAAAACAACTTCAAAGAGTTTTCCAGGGTTCATTCATGGAAAGATACTACTGTACCCGAAATGAAGACATTCTTTGGTTTACTTGGACTGATGGGTATTGTTCATAAGCCGAGGCTGGAGATGTATTGGTCCAAACTAGATCTGATTGAAACGCCAATATTTGGGCAAATAATGACAAGGGATAGGTTCTTCCTTCTTCTAAAATTCCTGCATTTTGCAAATAATCAAGACCCAGCATATGACCCAAAAGACCCCAATAGGGACAGGCTTTACAAGGTAAGGCCACTGATCAGAAAGGTGAGGGACCGCATGAGGCGGGTATATGCCCCCGATAAAAATCTCTGCGTTGATGAGTCTCTTTTATTATTCAAGGGCAGGCTTCTTTTCAAACAATGTATCCGAACTAAGAGGTCTCGCTTTGGAATAAAGTTCTATGAACTTACTACATCCGAGGGTATTTCTCTTGATTTTATAGTCTACTCCGGTGAAAACACATTTAGAGATCATGCTGACCCAGAGCCTCAAATGCTGGTAACTGAGCGAATCCCTCTGAATCTGATGCAGCCATATCTTGGCCTTGGCCACACACTGTTCCTTGATAACTACTACACATCTCCTGCTTTGGCTACCTACCTCCTTGATCACGATACATACCTCTGTGGGACCATCAACCCAAAGCGTGCAAATTATCCTGCTGACCTTGGCACTAGACGACTTGAGAAAGGGTCATCATGTTTCATGAAGTCACAAACAGGGAACATGCAAGCTGTAAAGTTCAGGGCGAAGAAAGACAAATCAAATGGCAAACCCAAAGAAGTATGTATGTTGACCACAGAAGGAAGTGCTGCTATGATTCCTACTGGAAAAAATGACAAGGATGGAAATCCTATTGCCAAACCTGCCTGCATCATTGCTTACAACCACAAGATGGGTGGGGTTGATATGGTAGATCAGCAGCTCCACAGTGTGACCGTGGTGCGGAAGACATACAAATGGTACAAAAAGGTAGCTTTGAGGTTGTTCATGACGTGTATTATGTGCGCATAAACTTCATCGCAAGTTCACGCCGTCCACCAAAGATTTCCTAACGGACCTCAAGGATCTCCTGGCAATACTTGTAAGTTCCAGTCCGAAACTAAACAAAGACGTTATTAGGACAGACACAGTACAGAGGCTTACAGGGAGGCACTTTCCACAGAAAAGAGAGACAAAGGCAGGCAATACAGGGTACAGAAAGGACAAAATGTGTCGTGTGTGCTGGGCGCGCGGACTTCGCAGCAGGGCTGGTAGAGAAATCAGGACAGTTTGGATATGCCCTGACTGCCCAAGCCAGCCAGGTCTTCATGCAGATCAAGATTGTTTCAAAGCCTATCACACAATATTTGATTACTCTGTAAGTCCTGGTGGAGACAATGGAGATTCGTCCGATGGAGACGAGTAAATGTTCAACTTTCATGGTTATTCACGATTCTGGTATCGTGCATACATTCCTGTCTTCTTTTGAATAAAAGAAAAAAATAATAATCAAAACTTTATATTTTTGTTCATTTTATGTGTCTTTATCAATATTTAGCGAAAAAAACAATATTCCATATGTATTTCATTGAGAAAAAACTGTTTCTGTCATAGATTTAGTGAAAAACGAGAAATCCAAACTGGCCGCCATGACGTCACGTGACTATATGATTATGCAAATTTTCATAGTTCTATTTTTTTTCTCTTAGTCCAACCTCATGCCCATCCCAACACGCAAAAAGAATTCCCCAAAAAGCTTTTATAAGTAATTTATGGCATTAAGTTCAAAACCCCTCTTTTTCCTCAAAAACGGGTCTAGCACAGGCGGTGAATTTACGTCTAGCATTGAAAGGGTTACTAAAAATAAACAGCACCCAGTCTTTACATGTAGTCAAAACAAACTATATTGTTATAACCATCTACAAACCTTGGCTCTACATTAATCAAAGACAACGTCTGTGAATAATCCATTTACACAATATTTGTTATGGATACAAGTCACATTAATCCTGTCATGAAGTTGAACAAGTACGATCGCATCCAACTACAAACCAGGAACGAAAAGGACGTCGTCGCCGCCAGAGCCTTACATATAGAAAAGGCTCTGGTCGCCGCCATCTTGGAATTGTGATGTCATATTAAAAACCGAATCGTTGATCGTAATTGATTTGGCAGATCCTTAGGCCGGCTTTCCATGAACGCATTTTCGTTGCTTTTCTGTGTGTGTTTCCGCCGGCGAAAAAGTCGACCGTTTCCACCGGGCAAAAACATGGAAACCGGGCCATGCTATTCGAAGAGCGTTGGCCCAAAGAAGAAGAACAGGCGGCTTGGGTTGGGAACCAGTTCCTTGTCCAAACAGGATACTGGTGCATGTTTTGCTGTCTCAAAAGCAAACCATTTTCGTGACATAAAAACATCTTTCATTTATCTGTACATGTGTATTTGAAAAGAAACAGAATAAATATGGACATTACATTAGTTTTATTACTGTGTCATATTCAAACAAATAAACATGGAACACAGAAGCAATGTTTCATTTGTCACCATAAATTCTTATTTTATTATGGCACGTGTTCGTTCTATTATAAACAAAACACTTTTCACACGGTTGTAGATAAGGCGCGGACATTCTTTTGTTTCAAAATTAAAACAACATCAAAACTCATGAAATTATTTGGCCAGAAACATTTAACGAAAAATGAAATAACAATTGATCCGACAGGATTATGAAAAATTGTTTGTTGTATTAAAAAAAAAACGAAACAAAAAAAATTATGTTAAAGGAGCTAATTCTCTATATTCTTTGGCACCTAAGAAATGGAGTCAACGGGGTCGCAACGATGATTATAATAATGTAATATGAACTGATTTACATTCAATCGTTCCTTGCTGTAATTTCTAATCAGTATGTTCAAACTGAATGGCAGTCTTTGGCGTCTGGTTATTCCGATCTACACCGGTAGTTTTCTCACCTGGGTTAAGTTTAGTTAGGATAAGTTATGCCTCGTTCTTCGAGTCGCCTCATTACAAATGACGCTGAAAAGCATCCTGACCTTCTAATACGTATGCCAATTTTGAAATTATCATTTTGTTTTAATTAATAAAAACATTGCTTGCTATGTTAAACATATCCATGACTTAATTTTTTGTTTTCCTTTCAAATACACACCTAGGTAAGTAATCGACAATATATACCGAAAACACCGGAAAACAATCGGAAAACACCATGTTATACTGAATACTGGAAACATTACCGGTAAATACCAGAAAAAAACCACTAAATATTGGAAAACACCCTAAATAGGTAACCACAGTAGATACATGTTTTTTTTCTGGATTTTACCCAAATTTGGGTTGTGTTTAGCCTTTACGTGCCTGTCACGAAATCTCTTTGACAAAATATGAATGCCCCAATTAGGTTTTAGACTATATCGACTGTTCTTTGTCATGAGTATTTATCTAAACTTTTTAAAAATATCAAACCCCAAACGGATCTAAAAAAAAAAACTGTTTGTATATAGTAAGTTACCATAGCTACACATCGTCTCAATAAGTGGGGTTGTTGTGGTAAAGGAGATTGTTCTTGTAGCAATAGGTACATTACATGCAAACAAAAACAAGCATTTATTCAGCCCCCACGCCAAACAAAGGGGACAACTTGAAATATAAACAATAAAATCCCAAACGACAAAACTTGTGAACCCAAAAGTGTAAGTACTTTAATTTGAACATCAAATTAAATTTGAAAGCCGAAATTCCTATCGATTTTACAAATAGAAAGTTATGTCGCAAAACAGGCCTAAAAGCATAGGCCATTGTGAAAATATTTGTACAATATATAGTAATTCAAAGTATGGTGTTTATTTCAACAATTTCTTTTACTTTAGTGATGAAATATTCCGTTTGTTTTTACAGTATATGACCATTGATCTATTGCGATAAGAAAAATAAAACATTTATTTATAAAAATATTGGTAAATTAAAGAGGAAAATATCCCTAGTTGCTAAAATACATAGACCATGAATTCTTCTGATTATTTTTGTATGACACAGGCTAATGATCTATTAACAATACTATATTATTTTGACCCATATCCATGAAAAACCGTTAGGGTTTAATGGCCGAATGGTTAGCAAGTGCATGCTGTATCACAAGGTCTGACATCGAGTCAACTGGCTCACCGTTTCCCCGGTTGTACGTGACAAAGAGTATGGTCGCCTGTCCAGCCTCGTGGGTTTTCTCCGGGTCGTCCGGTTTACTAACACTGCTATAGACCCGTAAGCGAATTATTCAATATCCCTATATGCCCAAGCGAGTTATTTTTTTTTAAAAAAAGGACAGTGTGTTAGTCCCGAAATGACCTAGAGCGAAAATGGTCTTTCACGTCCAGTCGACACAAACTATGCCATTTCGGGACTAACGCAAGGTTTAAGGTTTAATTTCTTTAAATCGACATTAAGAATTCGACGAGGCGGAAACGCCACTCCATAAAAGTAATTTATTCAGTCCATTTATCAAAACAAAACAAAAAATTCCTGCGCATGTCTATCCCTTGGCGCGTGAAGATGAATAAATTGTTCCAAAAAAATTCTATCGTGACTTCCAGTTTATTTTAATTGTACTTCTCTTTCATATAATGGCAAAGGAATAACAAAAACGTTGGCTGTGAGCCTTTTTTTACAAACTGATTCATTTACATGAAAGCTTCAATTTGTCTTCTTTGATTAAATATTCCTCACAAATGCAAAATCAATTAAATAGCCCTTAGGTAGATTTATAACTAAAGATAACATCACAATTGATGAATAGTCAATGTGTCATACAAAATAACATTTAATTAAATTATACTTTGCTACAAAGTTTGTCAAGAATTACAAAAAAACTTATGCATAGGAATGTTTTAATTGCGCCAATTCTACGCCATTTGTATTTGGTGTGATTGTATTTACTCAAAATTGATTGAAAACAAATTGTTATAAAAATTACAATGATTTATAAAAAGGTAGAATGTTATTGTTAAGAAGGATGAAATAGGTTCAACGTTTTACTTTTAAGGAGCGATTGGGCAAATGTGCTGCCTATATATGATTAATATACTATTAGCTCCGCTTGAGAACAGACACTAAGTTAGTTAATTTTGAGTCCTAAATCGATTTTAGTCGAAAACATTAGATATACTGTGAAATTTTTTTGAAGTATTTATTCTGCCTTCATTTAGTGAAACTGAAAAGGTTTATGAATTGTGTGTATGAAGATATGAAATGGAGGAGAACTGTATTACAATAAAGTATATTATTTTTGGGATATTGCGGACATTCAAGGCAAAAAACTATTCTCGGGAGTAGATTGTTGTGTTCAGAGGATGCCTATGTATGAGCATGTTCCTTTAGCAACGTTCACGAGTTATACAACACCTCTCCGTTGCTTGAATACTCAGCAATTCCCCGAACTTTGCGCTAGTTGTTTTACAAGTGACTAATTAGCATTGTCCAATCAGAGTTCGTGGCACCAAACACACTATAAACAAACAGGGTTTTTTAAATTGAGAAACTCGTGGGAAAACAGCAACCGTGACATTGATCGATCTTTGAACTTTGCAACTCGATTGTCACATGTAGGCATTTTAGCTATAAAGCACGAGACTTGGTATTCACGAGGACCGATGAATCTGATAGGTTCCCAAGCTGGGCTTGTGACAATCGAACTTAGTGGCGAAATATACAGGGTATTACGTGAAGGGCTTGATAAGATGTATGTAGTTAAGGCGAGATCAAGTCTTCTATTGAAGATGGTGTATGAGTGACATTTAGATAGAACCCTGGACCAGATATATAGAACAACTATCGCGGCTCCCGTAATTGTTCAAACCGAAAATAGTGCGGGAAATAATCTGCCATAATTTTTTTACAAGTAAAATGGTAGGCATATATAACATGCTGTACAATACTCAAAAGACATAATAATTTAAGAAACAAAAATTAGAAATATGTAAACATATATAAATACATAACGCTAACGCTACAATATACGTCCACATCCTCCGCTTTGATTGATATGGTACTTTGTCAAGAAGGCTAGGCGTTTGGTTTGTTTAGCGTTGAGGGTCGTGCATCAACATCAATAGTTGCCGTCCTTCGAGTATAAGGAATAAGTATACCAAGATAATCCATTCAGAATTGTGCCTTTCTGACGCTAAAGGCAAAAAGTGGGCGTGGCTCTGCCCCTGGGCGTCGGGACATTCACCAAAATCTATAGTGGACGCCCTCAGGCAGGCTATAAGGAATACATATGCCAAGTACCAAGCTGATTCATTCAGAATTGCGGCCTGTAACCGACAAACATAAAAATTGGGGGTCGGGACATGCAATTGTCGTCCTTAGGCAATAAGGAATATATATCCCATGTTTAAATACGATCCATTAAGAATCCTGGCCTGTAGGCAACACACACAGACAGAAGTAAAAATGGACATGGCTCTGCCCCTGGGGGTTGGGCAATCACCAAAAAACAATAGGGGTCATCCTTAGGGTATAAGGAATAGATATGCAAAGGATCTGTTAAGAATTGCATCCTGTAGGTGAACACAAGACACACAAACATTGGGCGTGGCTCTGTCCCAGGGGGTCGGGCATGCACCAAAAATAATAGTGGTCAGCCTTAGGGTATAAGTAATAAGTATACAAAAGATTTTAAGGCGATCGATTAAGAATTGTGGCCTGTAGGTGACACATAGACACACAAAAAGAAAATGGGTGAGGCACTGTCCCTGGGGGTTGGGCATGCATCCAAAACGATAGGGATCTTCCTTAAGGTACAAAGAATAAGTATGCAAAGTTTCAAGATGATACGTTAAGAAATGCAGCCTGTAGACGACAAACAAACAAATACAAGAAATGGGTGTGGCTCTGTCCCAGGGGGGTCGGGCATGCACCCAAAACAATAGGGATCATCCTTATGGTATAAGGAATAAGTATTTTAAGTTTCAAGATGATCGATTAAGAATTGTGGCCTGTAGGCGACACACAGATACACTAAAAGAAAATGGGCGTGGCTCTGCCCCTGGGGGTTGGGCATGCCCCCCATATGATAGGGATGTTCCTTAGGGTACAAAGCATACGTATTCAAAGTTTCGAGATAATACGTTAAGAAATGTGGCTTGTAGACGACAAACAAACAAATACAAGAAATGGGCGTGCCTCTGTCCCAGGGGGGTCGGGCATGCCCCCAAAACAATAGGGATCATCCTTAGGGTATAAAGAATAAGTATGTAAAGTTTCAAGATGATCAATGAAGAATTGTGGCCTGTAGGCGACACACAGACACACTAAAAGAAAATGGGCGTGGCTCTGACCCTGGGGGTTGGGCATACACCCCAAACAATAGGGATGTGGCTTAGGGTACAAAGAATAAGTATGCAAACTTTCAAAATGATACATTAAGAAATGAGTCCTGTAGACGACAAACAAACAAATACAAGAAATGGGCTTGGCTCAGTCCCTGGGGGTCGGGCATGCACCAAAAACAATAGGAATCGTCCTTAGGGTATAAGGAATAAGTATACAAATTTTGAAGAAAATCCAGTAAGAATTGCGCCCTGTAGGCCAACCACAGATACACATACATACATACATACATACATATATACATATATGCATACACACACACACGGAGATAGACGGGGGCGACGGCATAATACGTCCACATTAAGAATGTGGACGTATAAAAAATGTAGAGAAAAAGGTCCTAATGAAAAGTTTACACTAAGTGATTACGGTATCAAAATAAATTACTATGTAAATAAGAAATGCGAAATCAAATATTTATACAATAATGAACGTGTTGAAAATCTCTTTGACATAGGGCTACTTAAATACAATTATTAATTAACAGTTTATAAAAACATGCGATTAAATAAATACGTAACTGGTGATTTTATCACTTAAATCCCATGGCCATTTAACCGAGACAAACTTGGTAGGCCTAATTTGTCAAACCGCCACATCGACCACTGTGAATAGAAGTACGACGGAGAGAGGGGTGAGGGTTTAACGTCCACTCGATACAAATCAGGTCGTCTACTACAGACAAACATATTTGGTACATCCCCCCTCTCCCTTCCACATACACCCAACCAATCAACATAAAGAAATAACTTTTTTAATCTGAGCGAATTTAGATAATAAACAATATTTAAGACTGGTATTTTATGTTGGTTAAACTCCTTTAAGTCCCCTAATTTCTAGGTATCTTTAATAGATGCGACTACTTACTGTATCGGCATTCAGTTTCTCACCTGATTCGGATAGAGGACCACCTGGGAAACTATTTTATCCTGCGTGCACCTTCTTAAACCCGGCAATACATGTATAGATATTTTTTTCATGTTTTTGTCGAAATTATTCCGGCTTGAAACCACAGCCAAAAACAGAGGTAGGTGAAACATAAAATCATGTAACGTCACAGTGTCATTCTACAAATGTCGTTACCCCGCCCTCCATCGCCCAGACACAAAATATTAGGTATAAATAAAATAAACCAAGTACAAACAATCCAAACCATTAGACAAAATTCGAAGTCCTAAAAAAAAACAGTATCGGCAAAATACGTTGGGATCGTTACAATATGTCGGATCACATAGAGTGTCGGAATAGCCAGCTTTCTCAAAACCGAAAGTATTGTGACTTCGAAAACTGGAAGTATTATTACAATGTAGCTTCGAATCACCACTGTACATTCAAATTTTTATTACATTAATTTTTATTTCATTTAACATGCGTGGGCATTTTGAATAGGTCAACTCTGTCGTTAATTTACCGTTGATCTTCCGTTGATCACACGCGTGTCTTTGATAATCTGTCGTTCTATGTCAAGGTTGTCATGTAATTGGGCAAAATAGTGTAATCAGCAAATCGACTGTTCACCGTGTACAAAATACACGACAAACAATGGTAACTGCTGTCCTGAAGAGTAAACTTACCCTGCCTGGCGTCACTTGAAATGAAAATGGACATTCCATAAACTAACTTTTAAGTTATTGATAGTGTCAATCTATATTTATTCCCATATCTGAACCGATTACAGGTTGAAAACCTTTTCCAGAAGATCATATATGACCATTACCGAATAAAAGAATCACCCAATCGTATTACAGAACCGGAAATTATCAATCGCTTTTGAAATGGCATTGTCATAGTAACTTGTCTATTTATCTTTGGGATTAGCAACATTTAGGAGGATGTGACATCAACGTATGAATCGCTCTATCGGCCTTTAATTATTGTCTGAAGTAATGTGTGTTGTTGTAAATGAAAATACATAATGATTGTTTACTTTATATTGTGCGAGCATAGACAAGGACGCGCAATATAAAGCGTCTAGTCGTCCGGGTGGAGCGATAAAACCGAGTTCCCATGTCCACGTTAACATGCACGTAAAAGAATACTTGATAGTTGAAACCGTTCAGTGTTAGCCCCGAAATGATCTACTTTTGTGTCGAGTGGACGTTAAACCCCATTTCTCTCTCTCTCTCTCTCTCTCTCTCTCTCTCTCTCTCGCTCTCTTCTCTCTCGCTCTCTCTCTCGCTCGCTCTCTCTCTCTTTTGTGTAGAGGTTACACGCCTATATCATACCATGTACTATTAAAACAGGTGGGGCTCAATGCATATAAATAAATGTTAATATTTGAATATATGAGGGACTATGGTCTAAACTTAATGAAGGTTGTGGAGCACATTATCACAAACCACTAAAGCAACCTTTTCAATAAGAGGAAGCAGAATAAATACTTCTAAAAATTCTAGAGAGCGTTTTCATTAAAAGCGTTGATTTAGGACTTCAAAGTCGATCAGCTAGTTTATTGTCTGTCTCAAGCGGAACTAATTGCAGACAGAGTAAGTCTTGTACGGAGCATACACCGACGAGGCGTCAGTAGAAGCTGTCTGCAATCATGGCCAAAGACAGTGCAAGTGACTGTCTTGCACTGAATAAAAAATAGTGTCGATATTGATTGGAACAGGATGCATCCCGTTTTTGATATACCGTGTATATCTTGGTTGAATTAATTCAGACATGATCAATTGAAAACCTGGCGTGAACTTATCACCCTGTACTAGTTTATGTCAATCATTATTGATAATCGATCATCGATAAACTAACTTTTTGTTGACATCACAATCCTTTTACTCGTTCTAAATGGGTTCCGTCATGGTAGATTTCATATGGAGGTTTGTGGTACAAGATGCTTTAAATATCAACACAATTGATATATAGAAAACAATCATAGGTTTAAAAAAAACATATAGCACGACGTTTCGACAAGTAATCTCTTATCCTACTACAAAATTCTGTACTTGATAACGATAAGAGTATACATGTCAAAACGTCGTGCTATATGTGTATTAACCAGTGATTGTTTTCCATATAAATTGTGTTGTGTTTGTTTAATGTTTTCAATCGCTAAATGCGACTCAAGGATTATGCTTTAAAGGTGATCGATTTGTGCCCGCTAAGGGCATAATTAATTAGCCAGCTAGCGAATATTATTAGTCACTGTCTAGACGAAATTTGAGCCGCTGTACACCAGAGCCCGTTGGCGAATGCACCCACTTCTGCTCGCCCCACCGTGCTCTGCCGCTGGCTCAACCTTTCTATAACATCTGATACCAGTTCTCATTTAGAGGATTCACAAAGCCAACAAATCGTTGTTATACTGTAATTTTGTTATCTTCAAGACATTTTTTAATTTCTCTCTTTTTTTGAAATATACTTTCAGTTTACACAGCGGGGTTCACCACGGTGACTCCTTATGATCAAACAGTAATGGGAGCCAATGGAACTTTCAACGACACGGAATGTTGGTGCCCCTGTGACGACGATTACTACTTCAATGGCTCCTTAAAAACAGATCAAGATTTGAGTAGGCTAGTTTTTGCGTTAGTAAACGGATTAGCGATTGACAAGAAAACGGTCTCCCAGACCATAAGAAAAAAGACGAGCGCCAAAGATGATCGTCCGTCCGCTCAAGGAATTGGTTATGTTGGTGTTCTTGTCATTATATCTACGTTCGTCACCATTCTGCTCTTGGATGTTCAAACTTTATGGACAGATTTCAAAAGGGCACGTCTTAATATCAGAAAATTGTTTGAAGAATCGGAATCGACATCTGTTACGTATTCAAGAGATGGGATTCCACTAGAAGCACCACCCACTGATGTCATCAACCGTCCTAAAATTTCCTGATTTCAGAAACATTATTGATTTCTCACAAAGAAGGAAGCAAAAAAAAAATGCCCCAAACTTTTAAATCCGTAAAATTGATAAAAACAATAAATGCGGCTCAGGATAGAGGTTAACATTGAACTTGATAAAACGGCGAGAAATTTGTGCATCTTTTCATAGATAACTCTTGGATGCTAAAAATACATACGTTGGTTGTTACTCAGGTTAAAGATTTTGTCTATGACTGGAAACTGGCAGTAA
The DNA here is from genome assembly GCA_963678685.1 of Patella ulyssiponensis. NCBI lineage: Eukaryota > Metazoa > Mollusca > Gastropoda > Patellidae > Patella > Patella ulyssiponensis. The sequence goes on along the minus strand of OY783229.1, from coordinate 19,184,578 downwards.
GAAAGGTAAATTCTATCTATCTGCCGCTTGCACAAGGAAGATATGCGGTGTTGTCTATTCCAACAAAACTGGATAACCAAAAATAATGCACACAATGTCCCAATGTAGGTATTCGCGTTTTATAGTTTGTTTGTTTTTAAATGAGATTATTACAGATATATATTTAAAATCACATGTTAGAAACATAATGATAAAAGACTTTGTTTATAATATTGTTTCATTTTTATACGCCCACATTGAAGTGTTGTCGTATATTGTCGTCACCCCCGTCCGTCAGTCCGTCCGGCGTCCACAATTGCTTGTGGACGCCCTAGAGGCCACAGTTAATATCCGATTGACTTTAAATTTATACATAGTGTTTAAGGTCATGAGACGAAGAAGCGTATTGATTTTTATCGAATTCCGATAATTAATGTTAGAGTTATGACCCTTGATCACTTAAAAAAATCGTGTGGACGTCTCTATAGGCCAAAGTTAATATCCTATTGACTTTAAATTTATACACAGTGTTTAAGGTCATGAGACGAAGAAGCCTACCGATAATTACTGTTAGGTTATGGCCCTTGATCACTTGAAAAAATCTTGTGGACGCTGTGGAGCCCAAAGTTAATACCCGATTGTCTTCAAATTTATACACAGTGTTTAAGGTCATAAGACGAAGAAGTTTATTGATTTTGCAGCGATTTCCGAAAAATCTTTTGTAACGCTCTAGAGGCCAAACTTATCACCCAATTGACTTCAGATTGATACACAGAGTTTAAGGTCTTGAGACGAACAAGTATATTGATTTTCAATGAATTTTGATAACTGAACAGCTAAATCCATGATATTAAATGTATCGTATACTAAACGTTAGCATGGGGCAGAACTTTATAAAAACCAAACAAATTCTAATGATTTTCTGATGAGTACTTAATGATTGGTTACTCTTAATCAGATTTTAGTGTATTATGAATGTTTCATTTCTGAAAATAGTAAAATTATGCTGACTGCCCGGACGATTTAGCTGCTGTGGACGTATGTTTCGTTGCCTGGCAACCTATCTTTGATATAGATATGATTATTTGATAACTCTGTTGTTGATACGACTATTTGATAATTCTGGTAATAATCTGATTATTTGATAACTCAGTTAAGTTGAAACTTGTTAATAATTTTTATCGACTACTTTATTAATTTGATAACCCTGTTAATGATAAGATTATTTAATAACCCTGTTAATGATAAGATTATTTGAAAACTCTTTTACTGATATGATTATTTGATAACTATGTTAGTTATCTGTTTATTTGATAATCCTGTTAATGATATATGTTTTATTGATAACTCTGTTAATGATATGTTTTATTGATAACTCTGTTAATGATATATTTTATTTATAACTCTGCTTTCACATGTTTCTCTTGTTACGAAATATTATATCATGTTAATAAAATTTAAATAATTGTGTAAAATGATTGTTGTTATTATATAGGATACGTTTTCATCAGTTTAATATATTTTAACCCTCATTTATAACGTGGAAAGTTTGATAATTCTGTTAATTACATGTTTTATTGGTAATTCTGTTAATTATTTGATTATATGAAAGCTCTGATAATTATATGTATAACGACAATCACCATGTTTCTCTTGTTACAAAATGTTATATTATGTTAAATATTATTTAAATGATTGTTGTAAATGATTGTTGTTTATAGCTTTATTTATTATAGCTACGTTTTCATCAGTTTTAATATATTTTAACCCCCATTTTTGACGTGGAAAAACTCTAAACCGTCAACATAGATATGTGTGAAGATATATATATATTATATATTATAGATATGATATGTCAAAGTTCTCTGGTGGAATGATAGGTCTAATAGAAACAAAAACAAAACAAACGTCGCGGTGACATTTAACTTTTAACGTGAAAAAAATATGTATTTCGTCGTCGGTGTACCACTTTAAATTAAATGTCAAACGCCTATATCTCTGCAATGAACTAACAGATGTGTCCCCAAATTTTGCATTCAATCAAATGTGAACACCATTGAAGTACAATTTTAAATATGTGAAATTTTTGGGTTTTAATCAACTAACGAAGATTTCTCAAGCGTTGTGGAAACGTATGATAGATCATCGACCAAAAAATTATTAAACAAATCGAAAGTACTCTGTTATTGACAAACAATGTAAAATTATCCCACATCGATCGGGATATATATTTGTTTGGCGTTATGATGTAATGTAAGTGACACTGACAGCCTGTATTGTTTATAAGGTCTTCTAGTTCAGATTGTTTGCTTATTGTCTTAGTCGTTTTCATTAACTCTGATTTTTGGCGGTGGTGTCTCTCCATACTTCTGATGGATGTGAAGGGTTTTCCAACTGATACGTTTTTTATTGCACGTGCATCTGTGATTAAGCTTTGTTTTAGACTCTATAATTTAACTTTTTTTATTGTGATACTTTGAGGTTTTAAGTAAGAATTTGATTAAATTATAAAAGTTGATGTATACTAATATAACAATACCATGGTTACTAATTATAACAAATTATAAACATCATGTATAATGCAGTCCATCAATTATATTTTTCTATCTGATTTTCCATTTGTCTTGTCGAGATGTCTAATCACGCATGTTGTAATGTTATTAAAATCGATGGAATCATTTTTCTGGTAAGTGTGTTAATATGGTACATTTGTATTATCTAATATTAATGTATTTTGTCATCATTGTTTTCAGTGTATTTGTGCAATCATATAACTACTTCAATATGATGCACGTGGGAATTCGGGCTATAGAAATGGGTAATACCATTATTGTATTTTCATGCGACTGTTGTCAACGTCAGGATCAAGCATCATATTCAACTTCAGTTGTCTATTTACAATTGGCTTCATCTGGGAACAGGACACTAAGCAAGTCGTCGACATTTTAAGTCCTAAATCGACGATTTTAGTTGAAAACACTAAGTAATTTTTCGAAAAATTGGAGAAGTATATATTCTGCTTTCATTTAATAAAATTGAAACAGGTGTGAGCTGGGGCAGGACTCGTTACAAACAGGTATACATGTACTTAAAGCGGGAATTTCATATTTTCTAAGAAAGTCAAAGCATAATTATTTCTATGTCTTTTGCTCAAAAGGTTGTCAACTCACTGTTATACGATCATGGGCAATATTTCACTTACATAAAAATCCCTGACACCGAAAATAATAACTCAATTACTTGGATTACCTCCCTTGTTTTCCCATTCCCCTCCATGCAATGGCGATCTTCAAACGTTTGAATTTGAAGTTGAAAATGATATTTTTGCCAATTTCTCAACTGGCAATAGTGAATTATAGGACTAATAGGATTATTCTTTAACAAAGTAGGACTCTATTTTAGGGCTTCATTTTATTATATTATAAAAATATAACTAAAAAATATGAAATTGCCGTTTTAAGGGTGGATATCACTGTAATTTGTAAATTTGATTATTGATATATCCCCTTTGATGCTAGTAAAATTAATTTTTTACTCATTAAAATTGAAAATAATGTTCACCACTATGTCATACACATAAAGGGGTCCGTGATTCCAAAAATGTAATGATTATATTTATGTCAAAAATATGAAAAATTGAATAAATTTGAGTGTCTTAAAAAAAAAGTAAGGAACTCTACTAATGTAATGTAATGCTGTAAAAATAAAATACTTGGGGTGTCGTCAAAAATTTTAACAAATTCAACTCAGATTTTATTTAATGTAATACTGTTATTTATGTAATAAAATGTTGAAAAATAGATTAATACATTTCTGGTACTCCAATTATATTGTAAAGATGAGATCGTATCTGGAACTTCATAGAGGGGAAGACAGAGAAAGAGAGAAAGAGGGGGGGGGGGGTAGCAGTTAGAGAGGGGTAGGGGCTCTGGGGAAACGTTCATTCGACACAAACTGTGTCATTTCAGGACTAACAATACATGTATATAGTTTAATTTTATTTCAATAATTTGCCTGCGCATAGAGATCTCAAGCACCGAGAGGAAAAACCCCACGAGCTTGGACATGCTACCCTACTCCTTGCAATGTACCACACCACTTGACTCAATGACAGACCTTGTGATCTAACACGCACGCGTTAATTTTAAACAATTCGCGCGCCCGACGCCCTGTAACCTTTAGACGCCAAATAATGTCTACCGTAGTACAGAAATTACACGTCTTGTGTCTGCTTCGTATGGAACATAACTGTATTTTAAACATCCGTAGCAGTTAATAATATACGATTTCAGTCGCTGCTCAATTGCTTTACAACATTATTTGTGATGTGGACGTACATTGACTTCCCCTGCGCAGTATGGGGCGCCGTTTGTAAAATAATCATTTAATTTTTTTTATAGCAAAAAACATTAGATTTAACTCCGGATATATTTAGATAAACATTAGAACAAAAATGGCATATATGTAAATATAAAAAAATATTGTAGCTAAAAGTCGAGTTTTTGGTCTATGAAAAACTTTAAATGTTATATCTTGATTTCACATCGCTTAGTTAAATATATAGCTAAATGTGCTGTTTCTCGTAGGTCTAAATGCTAAATACTAAATCACTGAAAAATCTAAAGTTAAATATTTAGCTAAATATATAAACATTTAGCTAAATATATAAACATTTAGTTAAATATATAAACATTTAGTTAAATATATAAACATTTAGCTAAATAAAAACATTTAGCTAAATAAAAACATTTAGCTAAATATATAAACATTTAGCTAAATAAATAAACATTTAGCTAAATATATATATTTATTTATATAAACATTTAACTAAATATATAAACATTTAACTAAATATATTTATTTAGTTAAATATATAAACAGTTAACTAAATATATAAATATCATGCTAAATATATATTATTATATGTTTAGCTAAATGTATAAATACTTAACTAAATATACTATTCAAAAAAAGTAGGGGATATTTGATTTTTAAGTGTTATTTAAAAAGTCACCTAATGAAACTGACGAAGAAACAAATGACAAAATGAAATGAAGTTCACATTCATCGATTTATTCCAAATGATCGTTAGACTAAGTAAGGCACAGACTGACCATTATAAGGGTAAAATGATACCCGGGGTCAAACAGCAAAGTTACCACAGCATCACAACAAAGTCAGTAACGGGTAAATCCTCCTCTGTTTGCCAAACAAGCATTGATCCGACGTGGCATACTCCTAATGAGACGTCTAAGGTCATTTTGGTCCAGATTGTCCCATTCCTGTTGCAACGCAGCAGTAAGTTCTTGGACATTGGCAGGACGTTGTTGACGTTGACGTAACCTCTGTCCAAGCATGTCCCAGACATGCTCGATGGGGGAGAGGTCGGGACTCAGTGCTGGCCAAGGTAATGTGGTGATGTTCTGTTGTTGGAGGTAACCTGTAACGATCCTGGGCCTGTGACATCTTGCGTTGTCATCCTGGAAGATGACGTCGTGCGAACGGCACAACATGGACTGCCAAGATGTTGTCCCGGTAGTACTGGCCTGTAACACGCCCTGCAACAACATGTAAAGCCGTTCTTCCAGCAACAGTGATGCCTCCCCACACCATAACAGAACCACCCCCAAATCGATCATGTCTGATGACGTTAACGTCTTGGAAGCGCTCGTTTCGACGACGCCACACCCTCCTACGTCTGTCCAAAAAATCAACAGTGAACCTTGACTCATCTGAAAACATCACATTTCTCCAGCGTCGATTATCCCAGTGTTGACGATCCCTACACCAACGACGTATTGCCTGAATGTGATGATCTCTCAAACAAGGGATCACGCGAGGACGTCGGGCGCGAAGGTGACCCCTATGCAGTCGATTCCGAATCGTCTGGCCACTCACTCTCACCCCAGTGTCTGTTTGAAGACGAGCGCTGATCTGATTTGCTGTGATGACACGATTTCTCAAGGCCAAGGTACGGATAAATCGATCCTGGGCTTGAGTTGTCGCCCTTGTTCGACCTGAGAGTGGTCTGTCCTGTACAGATTGTGTATCACGGTATCTGGACCATAGCCTGCTTATGACAGACTGAGAAACATTCATCGTCCGCGCCACAACCACCTGTGTTGTGCCGATCTGTAGCATGCCAAGGGCACGTAACCTTTCATTTTGGGTAAGCCGACGCATATCAAAATTTGTTTTCTGGTCACTAAAACAATTAAACTGATGTTTCCACCCTGGAATTCAATGCCACATTGACTGTAACATTCAAAGTCAGAGTCGTGCAAATCTTGGGTTGGACCCCCATGATGATCCCAAGCGCATCACCTGCATTCCATGCGGTAGCTATTGGTGCGTTTGGGCGTCACATGTAACTGGAAATGTTTCTTCTGTTAGGTTCTATAGTGACTTTTTTCGTAGTCATTTGCATATTTTAGTATTATGCCCCCAAAATCAAATATCCCCTACTTTTTTTGAATAGTATATATTTGTGGTCCCGCCAATATTTCTATTATCGTAAGCGACACAAAAAACTGCGCATAAAATGATGGCGTGTACCCGACACGTTAACCCGTATGTCGTGAACTTACCATATTTATGAGTGATCGATGTCTAACGTTACATATATGTAGGCATTATTAACGAATTGCGGATGTAAGAACTAAGCTGAGCGTTCAGGTACCAGATAGTACTATGTTGTGCAGTCAATGGAAAGTTGTACACTACGTCATCGTTTAGTGTGAAGTCGCTCACAACAATAATTATTTTACAAACGGCGTGGTACGATTGCGCTTTGTAAATTTAACTATATGTTTAGTTAAATATATAATTATTTAGTTAAATATATAAATATTTAGCTTAATATATATTATTTAGCTAAATATATATTATTTAGCTAAATATATAAATGTTTAACTACACAATAAAAAGATATAGAATCAAAAAGTCTTTACTAATAGTTTCATGTGCGATGCACACTCTTCAGAAGACAATTATGAAATGAAATTTGAATATACAAAACATAGTTACGTTAATGACGTCAACAAGGTAACAAGACAACAAAACAACAAAAACCGTTAACTGGTGTCGAAAGGAAACACGTGGTGAAAGCTATCACTTAAAGTTTTGTAATAAATGTTTATGAACATGCCTACAGGTTGTTACAAGTTCGTTTCTTCTGTTAAGGGTAGAAAGTTCCGGTTTACAAATTATAAAATATTTTTCCCATAGGCATAAGTTGCATCTATTGGACGAGGGGTTGTATGGTAGGGATCGCTTTAAAATTTTCCATTTGATAATGTGGTCGGTGTTTTCTTCCTTTAGTTTCCATATATATTTACTTAATTCTGTGCTGTTTATCATCTTGGGGTTTCTAAAAGAATAGGTATGGTTGTTGAATCTTGTTTTAAAGGGACCCTCTGTTAGACCTACATAAGTTTCATCTTGTTTGTTCTTAGCAGAGACTGTAGCTTGATATATTACGGATTCGGTTAAACATTTATTTTGTAAGGGGCAATCTTGGCGCGTTCTACAATTACATACTTTATTATTTGGATGAGGTTCACTTTTATTCAGGATCGATTTATTGTGGTTATTGATACTTTGTTGGATATTGCTCATAGTGCAGTAACTTATTTTAACGGTGTTCCTGTTGAAAAGTTTATGAAGTTTGTTGGTAGCTGGAAATTCTTTATCTAATAATTTTAGGAACAATTTCCCAACATTTGTCTGCACGTTTTTGCTATATGGGGGGTTAAACCAAATGATGTTTCTCTGTCTTTTTCGGGAATCGGCTTGTTTGCTGCAGTTCGGTGGTACACTCGGGGAGTAGGAGAGTTTGTGTGTATATCCGCTTTTATCCAATGCTGTTTGATATAGGGGGGCAGCCTTGTCAAATGTTTCTTGATCACTTGATATTTCACTTAAACGTTTGTTAACTAAATATTTTAACATTTAACTAAATATTTTAACATTTAACTAAATATATATATTTAGCTAAATGTTTAAACATTTAACTAAATATTTAGCTAAATATTTATATATCAAATCTCTTGTTTTGGTCTAAATATTCAATGCTAAATGTTAAATATGAAAATAGAGACAAATCAAGAAATATTTATATATATTATGTTAAATATTGAGTTTTTGTTGTATTTTTAGTTTAAATATTAAAAGTGAAAAATTTGCACAAAAGTCGAGATTTAACTATATATATAATTTTAAATTAAATCTAGTGTTTTTTGCTATATAAAAAGCTAAATAATTAATTTACAAACGGCGCCCCATAGCGCAGGGGCGTTTTAAAATTTATCATGGCGGAGGCTATATTATTTTGTGGGCCCTCTTTCGCGCGGGGGGGGGGGTCTTAATTGATGATTTTTATGCAAATTCAATGACTGCATTCTTATTCAGTAATGAATTCGACAGTAACAGTGAATAGAAAGCGATCGACTTGGACTGGGGGCCCTTTCCCTTGGTCAGCGGGGCCCTTTTGTCAGGCGTGGGGCCCCTTTGTCTGCTTTTGGGGTCCCCTAATTAGGATACATTTTCATTTTTCTCATCGGCTTTAGCATTTTTCTCCTGTTTTATTTTTCCAATTTCTTTGGGGTTTTTCGCGAGGAGACTGGTGCCTCCAGCGCCTCAGCTATAAAACGCCTTTGCCCCCGCGTCTATTTCCGTACATGTGTATGCCATTCCCCCATCCATATTTTCTGAACACTTTGTCGGGTAGACTTTTTATCGGCCTTTTATCAGTTTTGCAGGGATGCTTTAGGAACGCCCTATTCGATTCAGAGTAATCCACCAACTACGGTCTACGGTGATTTACGTGCACGCGAACCAGTGTCTTACTCACTTTTACTTAAGCCACTGCAGCTTCCTCGCTTTTAAAGATTATGGAAAGAGCATATACAGGAAAAAATTCCCAATGAAATTATTTAAGACTCTAGCGGGATTGTTCACTTAGGCATAAGATGGAATCCAGTTAAATTAAGAAAATTTCGATATGAAGTACCGACGTGATTTTCAAGTCAAAAGTCTGTGATCCTGACCGCACGATAGTCGATAATCGATAGCGATGAACAATATCTTTTGGACTAAAATTGAATTCAATTATGACCATCTCTAACAATGGTTCCTAACCCTTTGCTGGTTACGACAAAATTTCAGAAATTCCCTTCCCTATGAAACACAATCATTATTTAAAGACCATAATGGTGTAATGAGAAACATGAAAGACGATTGAAAATGTGGCAAGGTATGTATAGATCAGAGATTTACGAAAGCTGGCTGAAAAGTTCTAAGCCTATCTGTGAAAGACATGTACAAAGTCGATGATTTCCGTTTATTTTACTACATTGTACCCTTGGTTGTCGGTCAGGAAGAAATTTTCTTAAACCATTCTTTACTACGAAAATGACGACCGACTGGTTCCTTTTGTATTTTTGGAAACAGGTCTCATCAATGGTTACAAATGTGGCCGAATAAAAATTACCAACGGCGGTGATCGCAACGACAGGTCAGGAATCTGACAAGGTTTCTGCAGTGAAGAGCTTTGAAACATATTTTGTAGAAACTTTGTGTCATTCCTATGAGAAATGCCCACAAAAAAGGCAACAAGCCGAGTGGTCAATCGTCGATCAGTCATAACTATGTCATGAACCCAGGCGGGTCATCGCCAAGACTCTCTCTGTCACGCTTAAATTCCACGACCCACTTCTTTACTGTGGAAAAGGAAGGGGCATCATAATGTGCCCAAGCTTCTTACGAGAGATGCCTACAGCGATATGTTGGGTGTTTAGTCGTCGATCAACCATTGCCATGTCATGCAACAGGGTAATGTTTTCTCGAACGGTTGCTGTTGGATGCTTTACAAGGACGTGGGTCATCGTTGGGGCTGTATCTTCTACGCTTCAATTCCACAGCCAACTTCTTTACTTTGGAAAAGGAAAGTGCATCACCCCCACCCCACCCCATCATACTTTTCAAATTTTCGGGGCCTTCGGTTGACACTTTCCGCTCTGGTCGGATAAATAGTGATCAGGCGACAGGCGATATTTGTTCAACTCTATTTATCTCAACAATACGTACCTAAATACTGTAAGACTGCATTTTCGAATGTTTATTTTTCAAAATTTCTTGGGTGATGTCGCCCATACGGCCATACCCCTACTTTGCTGCCCATGATATGACTTTGTCGAGGTTGATAAATCCGTTGGTTTGACACGTTTCAGTCGATCGGATAAACTGGTGGTCAGGCGACAGGCGGTATCTGGTCTATTTATCTCGACGTTCAGTGTCTGAAATACTATAATGGTGATAATACTGTGAATTGTTTGTATTTCATTCTTTCATTTATACATTTCTATTATTCTTGTGTTTCTATTAATCCTTCGTTGTTAATTAGACATTAACCTACTTTATCTAATGATAGAAAATTGACAGCAGACACAACAATGGGTTTAATTATACACTTTATTTTACTGCAATGTCCTTTATATTTTAATTTTTCCTCTTTAATTGTTATTAGTAACCTTGGTGTATATTGTTAATTCCCAAGATACTATTTTGTTATAAATACCGATTTGTACATAGGTTTCATTCCGTTTCCAGGATAGTTACTCTGTATTATGTTTAATGTTTTCCTGTAATAAATAAGATTTACACTGTTACAATACTGCCAGACTACATTTTCGGCAGTCTTTTTTTTTTCAAAAAATTCTTTGGCAGACGCCCCCCCCCCCCGCCCCATACCCCTAGTTAAAGCTCGCGCCGCCACTGTTTTAAAGAGAAGACCATGTCGGTCTGTATTTGTATTGGGGTTAGTCCTTTCCTTTGCAGGTATTTGATGAGTGCACTATAGACATTTTTGTCCACTTCTTTGTTTCCTCACAATCGACCTCTCCTTTAAGACGTATATTTTTCAGCCAGTCCTCGTGTAGGCCTATGCTTTATGCTTTTCATGAAAACATAGCGAACCTAACAAAAGTTCTTCCCGACCCTAGTTGAGGTCGCGACCCGGAGGTCGGGAACCTAGAACTTACGATAAACAAATCCAGCAAGTTTTCTATTAAACGTTCCTACCTATAAACCCTGTTTGCAAGGTGTAACAGCTACGGTTAATTGTGATAAGTAATTGAATTCCAAGTCATCCATGGGGTCCCATAAGAATCCATATCTGAAAAGTATCAACGAGTCATTCAATATTTTATCTAGAACAGGTCTCCTGGAGTAATTGATGTCACGCTAAAGTGCAACAAAAAATAGAATTGATATTTAATCGACACATCCGCAAATGTGCAGTGACTTGTCGAAAATTGGTTTAGATTGCACGGAAGTATTACCATATCCTGCCCCGTGTATGCCACCAATTACTATAGCCATTGATATTTGATAATTAGGGAAATATAATTCCAAAAGCAATCTATGGAAGTAACGTCTTGGGGCAGGGGAATTTACCTAAAATGGAAGAGAAAGGATAAGATTTAAGGGGAACTCGATATTTTAGTGAATATAATAAACTGACCAGACTACTTCTGTGTGAAGTACATGTGTAGGTCTAATGTCTGAAACTCTTGCATTCCTTGCTGAACAAATGTTTCCGAGTATGTTTGGCGATTGATTATAGTATACAGTTCATACTGCGCTATCCGTCCGTCGACAATCATGTATTTAGCAGGCCCGTAGCTAATTTTATTTTTCTTTTAATTGAATACCGCGAATTTGTACTAAATGGATTAAAACATTTTGTCTGGAGCCACTCTACTTTGTGCCACATTTTTGGGGCATTTGTGAATGCAGCTGCAACAGTCCGATTGGGTGGTTGGAATTCAGGTCGCCATAGAGTGGGATTTCGGTTACAAAACGATTCGAAAATTGAACGTTGATTTACTCTTGGGTTAGAATAGCAGAAAAAAACGCATATGCGGCGGTTGTTTGCGATTCGGGTAAGTCACCATTTTTCTGATGCCATGGCCCAAGAAATCCCTGTCTGGCCATTGCTGGTTAGCAACGTGACAGTCCTTCATTTAACCTGGGGTCTTCCCTAATACGTTGGACAGTTTGTCACGCAATTGATTTTTCTGCAACCTTCTGCTATGCACGAGTTGGGTATAATAAAATCGTGGGCCATAACGTAACGTTATATAAAAATATTTGGCCCAATTTGAAATTCAGTTTAAAGCGTAAGGATATTATAACGTAGTTAGCTGTTGGTTGTTAATCAAACTACTGACCAGTGATAATTTGGAACAGAAATTTGCTTCCATTACAGCAGTGTTAAGTGGGAATGGCTCTAATCAAGCGAAAAACTACGAGGAGTGTGGTACGCCACCTAAGGTAGAATATATTGCAAAACATTTAAGTTGCTGCATGTATTCACGGGCTGGAATAGCAGGAAAACACGTTTGCGGCAGTCAAAATTTGCTCCGACGGCCCCGTCTCCGTGGAGTATAAACGATTGACTGGAATTCAACTCAGCCACCTAAGTAAGGCTATATAAGACCGCCTACTGTATTCGGAGACTGGAATAGCAAGAAAACGCGTTTGAGGTCGTCGAATTATCCAAATTTTCGGGGGGGGGGCGTCCTTTGACGTCTGTAGGCCTAACCTGAAATATTTGTTCGGGCATTATAGGTTCTGCCTTCCTAACATTCATCGAGCCCTAGGACTATGGAGAGCACCTTATAGACCTTTCCACGGTTCCACGGTTCCACGGTACCGTTCGCCGTGGACCGTCAAGTGTAGGTAATTGGCGCCCACACAAGCCCCATCGGCGCCCCCAGAAGTCTTTGCCGCCCTAACAATTTTGGGCTAGCTACGGACCTGTTTAGGCCTACGTCCACGCCAACATGGTTCGTCCCATCCGAACGACTAGACACCTTTCCCTGTAACGGATCCTCTGCTCACCCGTAGGCCTACCTATTGTAATGGGGAAAAGCGTTTAATTTCATATAGTCTTAGTAACTTACTTTAGGATTCCATGATAGAAATATATATTTTTTACCCGTATATGTTTAGTCAACTTTATAGTAGGCTACTTTTGACATGAAATGATGAAATCGAATTTGGAAAGCCATTTCTGGTCCCGATTATTGATTATTTGCTTTACCTCATTATTTTAGCATTTTGTTTTTCTCTTATAAACCAGATAATTAATTTAATGTTTGTCGATATTTTATAACATTTTCGGTATCTATTATTTTTTTCTAATAATATTATTGCGTTTCGTTATTTGTAGGCCAAAATTTGTAGAATTTAAAATGGCAGCCTCCAATGGATTAAACGTGGAGTCGAAATTTATCGACTCCTCTAAGGTATTTATGGCCTTAAATTAATTAAATAATTGAATAGTAATGAATATAGTTACGTCGGCAAGAAATGACCCCATTCAACAGTTTAATATAGCTCTATTCCCAAGGAAATAAATGAAAATATCTGTCGTGCCTCCAGGTAAACATTGCAAGGGGAGTAACTCCAGTTATCGATTTTGAAGTAAATTTTTGATTGATTGCCGATTACTCTTATTACTGTTATGAAATGATTATTAATTATTGTCTCCGCCACAGCGATTACAAATTAGCAATTTTCTCTAAAATTCAGTGCCATTCATTGTAGGCTTATGTTGTAGAGGGGATCTGGGGTCGTCAAAATAAACAATCCAGACGGGTTCAAAACTTTATTACTGTATAAACCAGGCAAGTAATTAAAAAACCCTGCAAATATACAATTCAATATAATAATATATGTTTTACAAACAAAAAGGAAAAACAAAAATACAAACATCATTAACACATATCTTCTAATACAATTACTACAGTACAGAAATAATCTGTTCTACAAAGCAAATGTGAAATGTGAATGTATGTATAGTATGTAAATTAACTTTATCAACTTTATCCATAAAAACTAAGAACTTCAGTATTAAAATATAAAACTACAGAGCTAAACTTATACATCTTATACAATCAGTAAAATATAATCCAACATACATGGCAAATAGCTACAATCCTTTAACAAAACTTCAAGAAATCAATCACAAATAATAATAATAATAATAATAATATCTTTATTTCAAAAGGGTGAACAATCTAGGTCCGATATGGATGGACCTTTCTGACACGTTGTGCCCTTTATAACAAAAACAATAAAAATAACAAATATAACAAGGTTATCAATTGAAATAAACATTAAACATAATTCATTAATTGCTTACATATCGATCTTGCACCAATTATGTACCGTGTGGTACATACGGTACACACTTTTCTCAAACACCTCTTTGACTGAAAGACGGCTAGAAACTGAATATTTCCACCAACAAATACATCACATGACACAAAAACAAATGAAACTCAGCTAAATATACTCACTATTGTTAAAGCTACAACAGCTTAAAGAAATTGACAAATGAAGTTTAGAACTTAAAAGTGGGGATTTAAAGGTGCATATACACATGTAGGCTACATCTGGTAACCAACTCCAGTGTTAGTTTTAGTATTGTGATTTGTTGTAACCTGTGATTATTGTTACCAGTTTGTTTCTGTAAACCACAACTCTCAGTATCGTAGGTACGTGTGTGAAATGGGGTTTAACGTCCTGCTGTTCTGCGCCTAACCTGGGCTAATGAAGACGGGCATATGCCATACAGTGTGCTATGAGGGAAATTTTGCCCCGGACATCTGTCCTTGTCTGGCTCTACACTACATCCTTTATCAATGACAGGGGAAAACCATGCCGGAACCAAGAAGTTCATACGCTCATACATTGCATTGAAGTGAACTCATGACAGGGTTAGGGTTGCAACTTGAACCCTCTCCTTGTCTCAAAAAGGTATTACATTGAAGATTGGAGAACCGTCACTTGTCTTTTTGTAGACCAGCATTTTTGTCCTTTGATAGGAATAGGCCTATATACCTCATTGTTCGGCAATCATGTTTGATCCGACTCCCTTTTACATTCCATCACTTTTACATTTATATTTGTTGGTACATATGTTCAGCGTCCATATACATGAGTGTATGGTAGATGTCACCCTTTTCTCAGCCTAGACACTGTGGTTGTTCTGACTCCTTCCTGTACTGAGTCATATGTAAAAGAGTCATATAAACCATAGAGGCACAACAATTCCAAAGTACAAGGGAGTCTGAACAACCTAGACCCACTCCACAAGAGCATAAGTCTTAGGTAAGGTATGTGGGGAGGGCCAGGTTTAGGGTCAGGTATGTAAGATTAAAACCTATAAATTTGAGGTTAGGGTGATAAAAACAGCAATATATTTATCTGCTATCAATTCTGTGACAATTTCTATCACATTTTCCCTATACAAGAAAAAGTAGTCATAACAGCCATAGTGCCACAAGGCACAAACATATATTTGTCGACAAAACACTGAAATTCAACATAATTTAAAAAAAACCACTCATACATGGAAGAACTAATAATCTTTTCACTTACCTACTTTTTATTTACTTTCTGTACTGCCACAACAATAATATATTGAGACACAAAAATGGGAGGCACATCAAACATGAATGCCCATTGTTCATTCTTTATTTACAGGGACGAGGACTATTTTCCAAAAAAGATATTAAAGAAGGTGAAACTATTTTAGATGAGGCACCACTTGTTTCCACACAGTTCCTATGGAATGAACTTTATAAATATCAAGCATGTGAATATTGTTTACGATCTTTGGAAAAAGCTGAAGCTATGGCCAGGCGATTGGCTAATAATCCAGCTTTGATATTACCCTTCCCAGAATGCTGTGAAGTGAAGACAGAAGAAATTGTTGTTTGTACACAATGTCAGGTAAATTGAGTTGGAATAAAAAAAAGATAACGAATAAGTCAGGATTTCTTTGCTTATTTTGAGCTGAAGATTTAATCCTGAAACTTTTGTAGAAAAAAGCCACAGAGATGTTCTAGTGTAATATTCTTGCTAAAAGACTTTGGATAAAATAATTCAACGAGTTTACCAATTTTCTTTTGAGCAAGGTAAAATTAATGTTGCATGAAAACTTTATGATATATTTACTTAGAAAAATGAACTACAGGTATAAGCAATGAGATATAAGAACATCGTTTTAGTTGGCAGGTAAGAGTGTTGGGTCATTTGGAGGGGAAGAAAAAATGAAGAACCCTTGACAGTTAGACATGTGCTCTGTATCATAAGGTCTGTCATTGAGTAAACAGGCGTTGTTTCGTTTCCCTTGTTGTACATGACCAGGAGTACTCCGTAGGGTCGCCTGTCAAACCTTGTGTGTTTTCTCCAGGTCCTCCCACTGTTAAAGATCTCTACACCCAACAGAATTATTGAAATAAAATTTAATCATGTGTTAGTCCCAAAATGACCTAGTATGTGTTGAGTAGATGTTAACCCCATTTCTCTCTTTCACAACATGGCAGATTGTTGTCTTTATTAGCCTTTGGGGCACTAAAAAGAGATGTTAACTCCATTTCACTCATCCGTTTCACCAGAGTTCACTAGAGTAATGAAATGTATAATAAGTAGGAAGGGCTACTTGATTGAACCTTCCAAAATTCAATTCTCTTAATCCTACAAGATGTGTCAATAGAATATTCACAAGGATTTTAAGTGACTATATGTGCGCCAACTGAATACAATACTAATTAAGTCAACCTATCATCATTGCCAGAACATTGGAAAAAAACATTACTTTTATTATCTATTTATCATTTTTTGATATTTTTCAGATGTTATATTGCAGTGAAGAATGTCGGAAGGCATCATGGGACAGACATCATCAAGTTTTATGTTTAGGTTCGTCCAGTCAAGATTCAGATCATCCTCTGGCCAGATTACAAGAAATATGGAGGTACAGTTTTGAACAGTGTTTGTATTTAGTAACTGGTTACCCATTTGCTCATAAAATAATATAAGGCTTGCAATAAGAATGAAAATATATATACATATGAATCTATTTTATATGGAGTCTCAATTAAGTTAAAGTTGGGTTCCCAGATAAGTATTTATCGGGTGGTTATTGCCTATAAAAGTATGACAATTTTGGTATATATGGAAAGAAGAGATACCCAATCTTACTAGAAAAATACTGGATCCCCTGAAAAACACTCGAATGGAGCGTAAACAGGACAAAAATGTAAGGGATTCCCTTAATAGTCAACCCAACGAATAAGGGTACCTGCACGCTTGGCGTTGAAGGCTGCACGCGAACTTGAGTGATTTGTGTACATGTTGAAAAACTTTATGAAGAGTTAGACATACAACAATTTCTGGGGTAAAAATCACGGAAAAAGACGCGGGCAGTGGATAATCCGAGAATTTAATTAGGATTCGATATTTGTAGTAAATAGTCAGCGCTTACAGACAACATCGTCTTGTGTATGCAATGCATTCTCCCCTGTCGTCTGCCACCGTTGCCATTGGTTACGGCGAGGGGTAATCGCCTGACGCAAACATGGTCTCTTTCGATAGATTTTTATAGCAGGCTATTTTCGTCAATTACAATGTTTTGAGAACGATTTGAAGCAAAATTATAATAAAATAATTAGTTTGAATATGTTTTTAATTCTAATATATCATCAAATCACACAGTTTGTATCCGGGAACCCAACTTTAACTATTTATCCACTTAAATAAAATGAAAAAAAAATACTATGCTTAGAAAGCTCGAATAAATATTAAAAAATTATGTAACTGCAAGTCATAATGATATACTGGATTGGGTTGTCCTGATTTAATTATTATTTTGTCGTTCATATTACATTGTTGAAGTTAAAACGTTTCTTTAGGATGACGACATATAAATGGTAAAAAAAGTTCCTTATATGATTTTATTTTGCTTAGGAATATACATTATCCTCCAGAAACGGCTAGTATAATGTTAATATGTAAAATGATTGCTATGGTAAAACAGACGTCTAATCCCAGTTCTATGGTTCATAGTTTTAATCAGTTTGTTAAATCTACGATTAATGAAGAACAGCAAATAGCTCATAAATTATTAGGTCAAGAATTTAAGGTAAATATTATTCTTTAACAATAACATACTCCACTTGTTGGTCAAGATTTAGTTATCTTTGTGATGTGTTGAAAAAACCCTGCAATTGTAATTATTTAGAAAAATGCACCTATCTCTAGGCTCAAAAAACAAAACGGTGGCTTTATGTTTAGAACTGCAGTGGAGGAACTTTATTATCAACAGCGCAAAAGTGCTAATTTATTACAAAATGGTGTTTTAACACTGACAGTACGCTCAGACATGAAACTGATAAAGTATAGCAGCTGAATTATCATGTAAACAAAAAAATTCTAATACTGTTTGTAAAAAGATATCAGCATTTTATATAAATTCTGACAGCCAATTACTGTAGAATCAATTGTTTTAACAAGCACAGTAAAAATATTTTTATATAATTTCCATTTATTAATAGATTTTTGTATCATATTTTAGGATCAGTTAGAATTGCTAAGATCTACAACTGCAGGAATTCTATTTGATGATGCTATACAACAGGTATGTACTACAAAGTATAACAAAGTCGCACCCATCTTCAGGATTTTAATGGTCGGAAATAAACTTGTATTTAGCAAGGCATACCGTACCTATAACAATAGTACATATCAGCTTTAGATGTAATATAAGAATTAGTAATAAATTAGTTAATAAATGAGATAGGTAAATGGTGTAAGTAAATTAACTACTGCAACATTGACCAAATAAAAAAAATCTCTCCGATCACATTTTTTTGATAAATTGTCTTTGAACCTGTATATATTTTGTGTATGGTCTTTTATCTCCATGCTTATTAACCCATTCATAAATCTCCAATAAATATTATCAATGTTGCAGACCCCCTGATATAAAATAATTTTATTAAAATATTTCAGTGGTTTACACCAGAAGGTTTTCAGTCATTGTTTGCTTTGATAGGCACAAATGGTCAGGGTATAGGAACAAGGTATGATATAATTATTATTGCCCATTGATGTTGGTCAAATATTTGTCATCTATACAAGCTGTGAGTTCCAACCCTAGCTATTCAAAATTCCTCTAACTGTTTAAAAGCCCACATGCAAATTAATATTGCTCTCAGACAGTCACTGTGATTCAGTGAGTAAGGCACTAGCTAATAATTAGGAGTTTCCAGCCTGCTTGTCCATTATAATTGTCAGTGGTGCAGAATGGAGTGCCTAGCGTAGAAAAGTGTTTGATCAGTTGGATTGAACAAAACAATCGAAGTGCCGTGTATTTGCCTTTTAAGATTTCAGACTGGATGGGTTTATGAGGCCCACGCTAAGGAAAATCACTAAACTGTCTATGAGGATGGAATACTGTTAGGTTGATCAATGTCGTTTATATTCCTTACTACTTTAGGGCTTGCTTAAAATAAGTTACACATTAACCATTTATTGAAGAAAAATTAAATATATCTGCATATATTGGCTTTTATAGTCATGTTGATTTACGCATATCGAGATATAGATAGAAGCTTTATGGTCATTCTGTTATTTTACATTATGGGGGCTAACAGTAAATTTTTAATTAGATTTCTTTAATTCTGTGTTCTAACAATTGATGATTACAATATAATAGATTGAGAATCCAGTTGTTATTGTGTTATATTTCAGTTCAATCAGTGTGTGGGTTAAAAACTGTGATGATTTGAGTTTACCAGAAGATAAAAGAAAGGAATTGGATGATTTTATAGATAAAATGTATGAAGAATTAGAAAATGGTTTGTTCATTTATATTTGATCTGAACATTTATATAAGAGGGGTTTATTAACACTTTACGTAAGTCATACAGTAATTATTTTCCCAGTGGTTATGTGTGCACTAATGAAAGGGTAAGAACTATAACTCTATTCCTGTAGAATCAGCACTCAGTAAAATCCCTCTTACTGATTTGCTCATTTTGGTAATAGCTCTATTGTTTGGAACCTTAATAGAGACGAAAATGGGTCTAAAAAACACACATTAATGTGATATGAGTATATATAAAGTGATTTCATTCAATTTTAATTTCTATTATTGTTTTTTTTTTTTTAAGTCCAAATTGAACGACAGTCATTTGCGCCAGCTTAGTTCATTCTACACATTTTTTTTATATTGTGATTTGTGCATCAGCAATTTTTACTTACTTCAGTGTTGTCTATTGGAACATGTGTTTTTTTGCTCATTTCAAATGGTTCCTAAGGTCATAGAGTACTGATTTTAAAATGTTTATTGTGTCTCAAATATTGAATATCAGAATCCCAAATTTCATGGTAAGATAACAACATCAATATGTTTTTAATTATGAATGTTATGAATAATTTTGAGTTTGAGGTTTAGCTCCTTTAAATAATATGTTATTGTTTTAATGTTTTGTAGAAGCTGGTATGTTTTTAAATTGTGAAGGAGCAGGTTTATATCAGTTAACCAGTAGTTGTAAGTAATTTAACTCTACTTCTACTTGTTTTTACATATGCTAGTCTTCTTCACCAGAATCCAAATTATTGTTCTAATTAGTTATAAATAGTGGAAGCAGACGTTAATAAAGCTATTTCACATTACTCTTTTTTAGAATATTTTTCATGTATTTGAAGCCATTGAAAAGAATTTTTTCCGGTCAGTGGCAAGGAAAATCATCTAGTAGTTCAGATGGGCCAAAAAAACGATGTCCCATGAATGTATACCATTGATAGAACATTAAAGATTGTCTGATAATTGGAAATCAAAAAAAAAAGTAGGCCATAAAGCTGTTATTGGGACAAAATTTGTCTCAAAGTGCTTTACATAGTGTCTACCCATTTAACTCATTTTTGCATTCATTTCAGTTGAGTGAGATTTGTTGCCTACATAATCAAGAATTTGTTATTGTTAGCTATGTGTTGGGAGTGAACAAGTCCGCATTATAAAATACATTTCATTTAAAGGAAAAATATTTAAATATATTTCGGCTTTTTATTGCAGGTAATCATAGTTGTGAACCGAATGCTAGTATAACCTTTCCATATAATAATCATATATCATCCTTAGTAGCACTAAAAGATATTCATCCAGAAGAGGTTGGTGTATTTATCAAATTCAAAATCAAGTCTTTTTGTCTTACTGTGATAAAAGTAAGACATAATCATTTTCCAATGGGATTGGGGAACAGGCTTAGCTTATGTAAAAAAAACCTCTCTGAGGTTGTAAATTGTTATATATTTCCTGATCATGTGAACTAATTGACCAATCAGATTATGCGTGTAATAATTTTTGGAGGCTCTGTTAGCACAGGAGGTTATGGAAAAGTAGATGAAAAGAGCAACCTCCATGGAAACAGATCAATCGTGCATGCCTGATAAAATCTTCTTTGTTCCTCTTTAATGAACCAAACTTCAAAGTATGGCAATAAATTAGATAACTACATCAGGCTCAAATCTGCCAATTTAAAATATTTTCCATTTAGCGTAAGTAAGTTTATTCTAAATATCACATCGTCTGACTGAACTAATTGTAGGAAGGAGGACAGAGAAGGAAATTAATTGATGCTAGCCATATCCAAAACAAGAGTCTGTTGTACAATTATATAATAACTATGAAGTGATGTATAAATTTTGAATTTTAGTCAGTGTTATTGCCAAATTCTGAAAAGAAATCTGTTTTTTGTACTTTCAGGAGATATTCATCAGTTACATCAGTGAATGTCAAAGAAGCAGAAGTAGACATAGCAGACAAAAAATCCTGAGGTAAATCTTTATTAAAAAAATTTGTTATCAAACATCTAAAATTGCATTTATTTTATCTGGGTCATTGTTTTCTAAATGTCCAAAACATTAAAACTGAGGCAGATTTTTAAGAATACCTAGCTACCAGGAATGTATGCCTAGTTGTTGGAAACGTATGACAAACTATGGCATGTACATAAAGAACCCTTGACATAGAAATCCACGAAGAGAGGGTGCAAACAAAACTCTCCTACCTTGAAATGTAATTATAAAGATTGCCACTATAGCAACCCGTGCGCGGACAAGAAGTGTTGACGATTCGACGAAAAAGGGGCATAACTCAAAAATTTAAATATGCGATTTTGATGGAAAAAATTAGGGATCCTCATTTTGTCCAAATAAAGTTTCCTGAAAGTTTCATAAAATTCCAATAAAAACTGTAGCCTCTGTAGCACTGACAAGAAAGTGTGGACACATGGAAATGGTGACATGTGAGCATATAAAAATAATATGTTTGTCTCAAAATGACCCAAGATATTCCATTCCATTAAGGTAACAAAGCTGCTGGTCGGTATTTTATACAGATTTTCTGTGTCAAATAAAACTTACCAAATTTTGTTTTTGTATTTTTCAGAGAGAATTACATATTTAATTGCCATTGTATGAAATGTAATGATGAGGCAGATCAACCTGATGTTACTTCAGAAGAAGATATGCAATCTGATGAAGAAGCAGATGAAATGGATAATAATTAAATAATGTAACCCAAAAATAAAAATATGAAATATTAAAAAAATTATTTATAAAACTACAATTTGTTTTTGTTGGTTCATACAATGGGACCTCAGGCAACCCTTCATTAATCTTAAAATCATATTAACACTTGTCAACTTACTTGTGATGAAGGGAAGGGGAGAGCACCACGGTACAGTGTCTTTTCCAGTGATGGATTTACCATGGATGTGAAATTGGTTTTATAATCATAATATCTGTGAGACTGAGCAGCCACCTTTCTCGTGATGTATGGTTCGCCACTACCCCTCTGCCCCCCCCCCCCCCGGCCCCCTCTCACCAGCTATATACTGTAAACCAGTAGTCAATACATGTATAGAAAGTATATATCTTTTTAACAAAAACAATTCTCTAGCATTGCAATAGGATTAAATTTTATGGAATAAATGCATAGATCTTTAACTGCTACATTTGAAGTTGACATACTGACACAGTTTCTGAAGCCCATAATCATATAAATGCCAGAAATAAATATCACAAAGTGGAGAGATTTGAAATGAGTACAATTTTTAATCTTCATGACACGTTTGCAAAGAAATTAACTTTCAGTGCTGTTACATCATTTTCTTTTGACATAAAACGAACAGTTGCCAAACATGTAATGTGATATTGTTTACCCTTTTAAAACTATTAATGGATAAAAACAAATAGGTCTACTGTTATATTTATGCCAATGGGTCGGCAAAACAGAACTAGATGATGATGCAATGATATTTTGCAACCTTTAACTTTGACCTGACCGCCTGCAGACCAATCAAATTATTTGTTTTTGACCAAGCCTCCAAAATATGACCTTGAAGCCACTCGCGGTTGTGCTTCCGGTTTATGTTTTAGAAAGTCAACACAGGGTTTTTTCCTCTGTTTATATGCACGTGCTTGTGAATTGTAAGGTATGTGTAAATTGGAGCCTGTTAATAATTTAGTTAATTACATGTAGGCTCTTTGTTTAATGAAAATCCATTATGTTTAAAGATAGTATCTTATCATTCTTAGGAAAGCACTTGACAACACACATGACGGCATCATCATCATGCCTTCATGGTTTACCGTAGCGTATGCAAGTTCAAATGCAAGCAAGCAACACGGTACACCAGACATAAATAACTCATTTTTGCATGAGTGCTGTAGACCATATCTAAATCATATTAACATAACAAAAGAAATTTTGTCATTTCCCAATATTGCAAAGAACAGAGATCAAAAATTTCAGTTACTCACGACTGACAATCATTTTTTGACCATTTAAGAATGCATTACCGGTGTAGGGGAGAGCGGGGCTCAGTGGGCCATGGGGCACAGTTAGCCAGGCTTTGTAATTGTTCACTGTTTTGGCAAAATTCAATTGTGACATCACTGAGGAATTGCCCTTAATAGCCCCCATTTGTCCTCCTAAATTCAATAAATTCATGTAAACTGATTGATATTTATCAGCCATTAACCGTTTTTCTGACACAAAAGTGAATTTTTGGTGGACTGGTTAAACTGCTAGGCTACTCAAGATTTTGTTACAGCCCACAAACTTGATATTCCAGGCGAAGGAGATAGTGATTGACTCTCATTAGAAATATTTTGTTTCATAATACTATCGCATGTCTTCCTGCCATTTTTGATTTTCTGTCATGGTTGATGATGGGGCACAGTGGGGCACACTTCAGAGGGGCACACTGGGCATAAGCATTTCGAGTTTAGCTAAATATCATCTGTCCATTTTAGACAGAATCTGGATATTTGAGCTGTTTTTAAGGAAATATTGGTCCTAGGCTACGAATCGTTACTGATTTACAAGTCATAGGAATTGTTCGCATAAAGGATTTTTTTTCTTCTGTTAAAGAATTTTTGATTCAATGTTATGTTGGGGTTTTTTAATTTTCAGATGTGTATCTGTGTTCAAGTCTTAAAACAAATTCATATTTTGAACTAAAAGATTAGTTTTTACAGTCCTTATGAGGTTCAGTCAATTCAGTGTGTTTTCTATACATTTTTTTTAAGAAACATACTTGATGGCCAACTGTGTCCCATAGTGTGACCCAGTGTACCCCACATACGGGGCACATTGGGTCAAAAAAAATTTTGGTTTTACAATGATCTACACATAAATAGTTTCAATTTATTAACTTCTTAACAGCACTCTTAAATAGAACATATGACTGGCTTCAACTGAGTACATAGTTTGGTTCTCTGTAGGATTTCACTTCTGGTCAATTTACTAAAAAAAGAAATCATGCCCACTGTGCCCCGCTCTCCCCTATATATGTAAGATTTGGTAAAGAGGTGACAGTTACAGATCTCGCTATAATTAAAAAAATAGATAGGTAATGAATGGAGTTATGGCCGTTTGAAGAACAATTTTTTGTAATCATGTTTAAATCTATTGAAAATCAAAACCATTCGATGGTCGAGAGAGTTGATTACGGACTTGAAATGGGGCATAAATGTTAAATTAGTGATGTTCATGTATCATAACATTTGAAGCCAACAAAGGTTTTGCAATGGGCAGATTTAGCTCTTACACATATAGCCCCAGTTATTAATAAATACTGGGCTAATCCAATATATATATATTTAAACATTGTATTGTGTTAATATATACCATCTAGAATGAAAACAAGTTTCTTAATGTTGTTTATACATGCATATGCAGAAATCTACTTTTTCAATTGGTGGTACACTGTACTGTCCCAAATATTGGGCGAGAAAGTTCATTCCGATTTTCAGGCGTGGTTCCCCCTGGTCAGTGATGCAGGACAGAGGCCCTGACAAGGACAACTGTCTAGTCGTTTGGATTGGATCAAAAACCGAGGTCTTGTGTATACATTGACATGCACTTAAAAGATCCCTTGTCAGTTGGAATTCGATATAAGAGTAGGCTGTAGTGCTGCTGCCCAAAGCAAATAGAAATAAGTATTTGTGATATGTTCGGTAATCAATAAACTAGTGATCAAGTGACCGGTATCTATTTATCTTGACAATAGGTGTCTGAATAGTGTCAGAAGCCCCCTCAAACTTGGACTTTGCCCCAGCTGTCCCCTTCCAACCCCTGTCCATCCGTGTATACATACATATCAAAAAGTTAAAAGAACCCATGACATTTGGAAATTGAGGGAAAGTAGTTGACAACACTGCAGCCTGGGCAAAGATTACCAACTTCAATAATGTAACCGTGACATGGCATAGAAACAAAATCAACATATTATTTTGTATCAAAATGGCTAACTAGACATTAAATTCCATTTCATTCCCACACCAACTTTTTAAACAAAGTGCATCACATGATTTTTCTGCCATTAAAGAAATCAATAAAAATAAAACAGACTAATTGGTGGGATATAGAAAAAATTATCTTAAAAAAAACAATAATCATCCAATCTCTTTAAATTTATTTTTATTCTGATCCTCGCTTATTGACTCATACTTACAAGCTGATCACTGTAATCTTACATTCCTTGATGAGGTATTTCTTTAGTGCTACAGAAAAATTTCCGTTGTATTTTCCCTAGTAATATCTAGTAGGAGGTTATTTCAGAATGCAAGGATTAGATAGTGCGAGGATCCTAACAACAGTGGCATTATAGATCAAATTTCTCTGCTGCTCTACATTTAATGAACTTTTGATTACATATAATTTTAAAAACCGGTATGATTGAATGTTAAATCCAGGATTTCATACTGTACATTAATTGCGTAGTAAAATTAAAACTGGCAGTGACCTGTCAATCAATAGGAGAGCAACATAAAATTGATTAATGTATTTGCAACGTTAGCAACCGTAACTGACATTTAGTCAATTTTCCCTTCTTGAGACTGGGTTTATTAACTCCCCACATTCTCGTCTCCCATCTTCTCAATAAATCAATAAAAAGATAGAATAGATACTTCTACATGTATTTAAAGATGTCTGTTTAAAACTAGAGACAATTTAGCTGTTGTTTTATGCAGTTCTAATAATGAAAAATATATTTTAGTGATGATCACTGTTAACAAAAACATTAAATTTTACTAAGAGTAAATTAATTAATGAAGATTCTTAAAAGCTGACAAATCTTAAATGCTCATGTGGTACATGTATAACTCGCACTATTTTGTCTAGTCGCAGGCGAGGCAAACTGAACATACTTTAGGCAGGAATATTCTACATGCAAGTTTTGTATTTTGTAAATAACATTTTAGTTAAAGTTAAAGGAAACATGAAAAATATATTTCTACTGAATTATGTCTCATATTTGCAGAATCTTGTCAATAGTCACTATCTGATCTATTGTAACCATTTCAGTTAATTACTTCTAAGGGTTATTGTCCTTGATTATGTTGTCAAATCTTGTCAATGTGTTGATGGATATTTTACAGGATAAATATTTTGATTTTACCTGTGACAATCTGTATGGAATGCTGGAGTGATTTTGCTGCTGTAAGTATATGATTATTGTTTAATTTCAGGAAATACCGGTTCCAAAATGGCTATGACTTTACCTCAAGTGAACATCGATGAACCTCGATATGATCAGAGTACTTATACTGGACGAGCTAAACATTTCTTCATTACAACTAATCCTCTTAATCTCTTTTCCTCGACAACACAACTAGAAAAAGCTAAAGAAATTGTAGAAAATTACAGGTAATGTGGGATTGAAGTTTTTAAAGATGTTTAAAATGGATTAAAATATGCCATGATAGGTAAGACACTAAACCATGACTGGGGGTGTTCTACATTGTCTTATCATCAAATTTCTAAATTCTATCAATGGCATGATCAACCACACAGCCTTTCTACCAAGTGGATGTATGTCAAATCCCTACATACATATAGGCATAAGCTCCATGGCAAATATGTACAAATAGCTGACTCTGGAACATTACAAACTTTTTTTTTGATTACTTTTTTTTTGATTTCTCGTATGTATACATTAACTTTAAAATTAAATGTGCTGCTTTATAGAACAAAGCTAGATTTTATCATAATATATGTTTCTCCCATGCTTGATTTCTTTAACTTTAATCTACATGTACTTTTGGTTTCATATCCATAACCCCCTGCAAAGGCATCACCATTACTATTGCTACAGATTGATCTAAATCTAGCTAATTAGATACATGTAGGATGTTGTCAAAAGAAAAGTTTCCCTGGAGGTGATCAGGGATGGTAGCAAGCTTTTATTAGAATTTTATGTTTTGACAATAAACACCTGAATAAATATTGTATTTTTAAATTTTTATATACATGGTCGTTTATTTTCTTTTAATCAATAGCTTGTTTGATGATTTATTTGTATATTTATAGGAAAGGTCTTCCATTACCTGGTTTGACGATTGATGATGTATGGAAAGCAAAACACCTCTATGATTCAGCCTACCATCCTGATACTAAAGAGAGAATGTTTATACTAGGTCGCATGTCTGCACAAGTTCCTTGTAACATGTCAATAACGGGCTGCATGATGACATTTTATCAGTAAGTTGAATTCATTCTATTACTTCTGCCAATTGGTTCTCAACCTTTTTGTACCAAAGGCACACCTTGGAACATATGAAAAAATAGCGACAATATATAAGAAAAATATTTGAATTTTGCAAGTCATAGAAAGCATAAAACTCTAGACACAGACTAGTCATAGACACATAGAATGACTCAAAGTGAAAAAAAACCCCCAAAACATGGCTATGGACTTTCCAGAAGACATCAGTGAATACTCAGTTGGGATCATGTGGTTTTTCGCATTTTCTTAGTGTGCCATTCAAAATTTCTCTACACACTTAGGGAGATCTTGCGACACACCTTTGTGCCACGGTACACTGGTTAACTTTTAAGAATCACTGCTACTGCCTCTTGAGTGGGAAATTCTAACCAAAGTTATTAATCTGAACTGGGTTATCTCCCTTGCCACAGGTTTAGAGTGTTTTATGCACAAGATCCCAGACAGGAATTTATTCTCTTACTAATTCTTTTTTTTTTATTTATGTATCTTTAAAACCTGCTCCTTGTTTTCAGGACAACTCCAGCAGTATTATTTTGGCAGTGGATTAACCAGTCTTTTAATGCTATAGTTAATTATACAAATCGTAGTGGTGATTCACCTATACCATTAAAGTAAGGATATTTTTTATATTGAATACAGTGTTATATTATTACAAACCCAGAAGGTTATGGGAGAGTAGATTACATCAGTGACTTTCTTAAAGATGCATTATGTAAATTTCAGATAAAGAGCTGCCAGTTCTCGCTATAATAGTTGAAATATAGATAATGAAAGAATATATTGAAAATTTCACTCAAATAACTTCATTCTGACCAAAGTTATTGTTGTTAAAAGAACAATGTAGTCTACGTAATAAACAAAATGTCAATTATCCATTTTTATACGCCCACATTTTCATGTGGACGTATATTGTCGTCGCCCCTGTTCGTCCGTCCGTCCGTCCACAATTGTTTGTGAACAGTCACAATTTTTATCCGATTTCAATGAAACTTTAAATATAGGTTTATCACCCTAAGATCTCGGTTCCTTTCGATATTGGCATGTATCGGACCGTAACTTCATGGGTTATGGCCCCTGATTGTACGAAAAATCATGTTTTTTAGCTTGTGAACAGTGTAGAGGTCACAATTTTGAACCGATTTGGATGAAACTTGAAATGCATGTTTATAACCCAAAGATCTTGGTTATTTTCGATATTTGCGCCAATCAGATCGTAACTTCCTGAATTATGGCCCCTGATTGTCTGAAAAATCGCCCTTTTTAGCTTGTTGTCCCTCTGGAGGTCAAAATTATTTTCCGATTTAAAAAAACGTTTGATTATATCACCGTCCCATGGTTATGAAGGTTGAGTTCGAATTTCGTGAAAATCGGACCAAAATTGACGGCCAAAATGGCCGCCGTTTGTACGCGAATAGTGTGAAAATATGTTATATCAAGGTTGTGGACCTTATAGAGGTCACAATTTTGAACCGATTTTGATGAAACTTGACATGTATGTTTATAACCCAAAGATCTTGGTTCCTTTTGATATTTGCGCCCATCGGATCGTAACTTCCTGAATTATGGCCCCTGATTGTCCGAAAAGTCGCCCTTTTTAGCTTGTGGTCTCTCTGGAGGTCAAAATTGTTATCCAATTTAAAAAACCGCTAGAATATATCACCGTTCCATGGTTATGAAGGTTGAGTTCGAATTTCGTGAAAATCGGACTAAAATTGACCGACAAAATGGCCGCCGTTTGTACGCGAATGGTGTGAAAATATGTTATATCAAGGTTGTGGACCTTATAGAGGTCACAATTTTGAACCGATTTTGATGAAACTTGACATGTATGTTTATAACCCAAAGATCTTGGTTCTTTGCGATATTTTCGCCCATCGGATCATAACTTCCTGAATTATGGCCCCTGATTGTCTGAAAAATCGCCCTTTTTAGCTTGTGGTCCCTCTGGAGGTCAAAATTATTATCCGATTTAAAAAACCGTTAGAGTATATCACCGTTCCATGGTTATGAATGTTGAGTTCGAATTTCGTGAAAATCGGACCAAAATTGACCGACAAAATGGCCGCCGTTTGTACGCGAATGGTGTGAAAATATGTTATATCAAGGTTGTGGACCTTATAGAGGTCACAATTTTGAACCGATTTTGATGAAACTTGACATGTATGTTTATAACCCAAAGATCTTTGTTCTTTGCGATATTTTCGCCCATCGGATCATAACTTCCTGAATTATGGCCCCTGATTGTCCGAAAAATCGCCCTTTTTAGCTTGTGGTCCCTCTGGAGGTCAAAATTATTATCCGATTTAAAAAACCGTTAGGGTATATCACCGTTCCATGGTTATGAAAGTTGAGTTCGAATTTCGTGAAAATCGGACCAAAATTGACGGACAAAATGGCCGTCGTTTGTACGCGAATGGTGTGAAAATATGTTATATCAAGGTTGTGGGCCTTATAGAGGTCACAATTTTGAACCGATTTTGATGAAACTTGACATGTATGTTTATAACCCAAAGATCTTGGTTCCTTTCGATATTTGCGCCCATCGAATCATAACTTCATGAATTATGTCCCCTGATTGTCCGAAAAATCGCTTTTGTTAGCTTGTGGTCCCTCTGGAGGTGAAAAATTATTATCCGATTTAAAAAACCGTTTGATTATATCACGGTTTCATGGTAATGAAGAGAGAATTTGAATTTCGTGAAAATTGGACCAGAGTTGACGGATAAAATGGCCGCCGTCTGTACGCGAATTGTGTAAAAATATGTTATATCAAGGTTGTGGACCCTATAGAGGTCACAATTTTGAACTGATTTTGATGAAACTTGAAATACATGTTTATAACTTAATGATCTTGGTTCCATTGCATATTTGCCCATATCGGATCGTAACTTCCTGAATCATGGTCCCTGATTGTACGAAAAATCACCCTTTTTAGCTTGTGGTTCCTCTGGAGGTCACAATTATGATCTGATTTAAAAAAACGTTTGATTATATCACAGTTACATCGTAGTTATGGGGAAGTTTGAATTATGATTTTCTGGTGATTACTTAAAATGCAACAACTCTTGTTGACTGCCCGGACGATTTGGCTGCTGTGTGGGCGTATGTTTCGTTGCCTGGCAACCTATTTTTTAATTAAATTTGTCGAAAAACAAAAGCATCCAATGGTCTATGGCATTGATTATGGGCTTGACATGTGAATAAATGTCTACTTAATGATTTATGTTATATTTGAGGCCAAACAAAGATCTGTATTAGTCAGATTTAGCTCTTACATAATGCATCTTTAACTAATCATTTTAAGTATATTTTAACATAGTTGAAGCTATGAAAAATTAGATATTATTCTAAAAATGCAAATGGCAAGCTGCGATTAAAGCTCATATCAGATCAACTGGTCTGATTTTGTTTTATCTTCTATACATTTAACACCAATATGAAGATGTATTTTGGTATAAGATACATGTTAATACTAAAAGAGTAAATATTCTATATGCTTATTAATAAAGGTTTTGATATATTATATTCCTGTTTATCCCCCAGACAGTTAGGTTTATCATATGTATTAGCTACAGGAGGAGCAGTTACAACAGCTTTAACTCTTAATTCTATGGTCAAAGTAAGTACAATACAATATAAAAATTATTGTAAAATGAGAGAAATGGGGTTAACATCCACTGGACATAAACTTGATTTTAATAACTTGTTGAAAGTAAACAGAGAAAACCCATGCAGTTAGGCAGACAACCTTACTCCTTATCATAAGCAAGATTTCGATCAAACCTTATAAATTAAAGCGCATGCATCTTAGTCAATATCATTCAAATTCTTTGACACTGAAAACACAAATTATTTGTCCATTTAAATCAATATTGATGTTGCGGTCTTACAGGGAAAAGATGGGTGTCTGATATCGAATATTTAAGACAAAATAAACATTTTAACATTGGTACACAAATCATGTCCCATAATGCGTGTCAGTACCATTTGTGTCAATTTCAAGGTCCCAAATATTAGCAGTTGAGCTACTTTAAGTTGTATGTGAAATTAGAGACAGATTTGCCAGTAGATAAGAACAAAAAATTTTGATATCAATTTTACACTGCATACAGATTTTACACAGGTAATAATACTTTGTATTTTGTAGAGATTTCCACCTTTAATAGGACGGTTTGTGCCATTTGCTGCTGTAGCTGCTGCGAACTGTATCAACATTCCTTGTATGAGAAGTCGGTAAGTTCCATATCTTTTAAAAACTTTAGTGTTATTACATCAAGCAGGGTCATAAGTTTCGTAAACTCAGTCTATTTCTTCCAAAATTAACTACCTGGTGTACTATTACGTGTGCAGCAATATGTACACCGGTGGATCTTAATCTATTTCATGACACCCCTTACAAGGGAGAGTTGTGGGTTGAAAATAAAACATCTGATTACAACAGCCTCTATGTTTATAAAACAGATATGAGCTCTGTGTTTAAAGCGAGATTTTAATATACTGCGCGCCATAGTAAACGCATCACTTAGTTTTTCGTATAACAAAATGATCCTGTAAACATATCTTATTTATTTTGCTTCTTATTGTGAACAATATTCAAATGGGAACACATCAATGAAATAGTACCTGACATTTTCAACTTAGTGCCGGACATGTATTAATAATATCAATAAAAAAAGACAAATCAGTGCCAGACAAAGCCTGAATCTGTGCCTGACATTGTCTGTGACAAGTGCCTTATTTCCAGGCTTGCTGCTGTTTAAAATACACGTAATCACCAGTTTATGATTTTTGATTAGATTACCGGTACCCATAGATATTGTCAATATTCCTGAATATAGAATATAATATTGAAATATTGAAACAATATTGGTGTATTTGATTTTTATTTTGTCAGTGAAATATTAAAATGTGGTGTATTTTGTTTTTGTTTTAGTGAAATATTAAATGGTATTCCAGTTTTTGATGAAGATGGTACACGTTTAGGAGAATCCAAGAAGGCAGCAAATTCAGCGATTTCTCAAGTTGTGGTATCTAGAGTATTTATGGCTACTCCAGGAATGTGTAAGTTATAAAATCATTAATTGGTCATTCATTAAACCATTTTGGGTTCGGTGGCTGAATACACGAAAGACAAGACAGCTAAAAAATGATGCTTTAGCTTCGAAGAATGTCCTATGAGGATTACATGTTTTCTGTGCCCTACTACCTGATTATATGAATGGAATTCCAGGAATTAGAATCTATCTATATTTTACAAAAAAGTTAAACAATTTTAAAATTGTCTGCTAAAAGTACCACTACTAAGTACCATGTAGTATTTTTGTGTTTTAACCAGATAAGGAAAGTGATGAGAAAAGTTGAGATTATTCATCTGATTAAGAATTAAGTATTTATTTTACTATTTTCAGTGATTCCACCATTTATTATGAATTATTTGGAAAAGAAGCACTTTTTAAAGGTGAGTGGAGTTATTATAATGCTGTTGGAAACTGGCACATCTGTAAAACTGTTCAAGTCTGAATCTTCTGTATCCTCAAATACTGATTAGGGATACACAGATTTTATCTCTGAAGGAGTAAACAACCCTTAAATACTGACAAAATAAAAATAATACAATAGAAACTTTCTCCTGCATCAGAGATATCTTTGAAAGATAGTCTGAGAAACAATATCATTATTTGATGTTTATATTATTACAGACTCGTCCATGGTTAAATGCTCCTATACAAGTTGGAATTATTGGAGTCTTGTAAGTAATATTATTATTATATGAATTATATACAGTTTGACCAGTACCTAGGTATATGTAGAGAGACTCTACACAAACTAGGTTATTTCTGGACTAACATATGTTTTAATTTTATTTCAATAATTCATTTGCGCGTAGGGGTCTTTAGCAGTGGGAGGAAACCAGAGGACCCGGAGAAAATCCACAGGGTTGGACAGGCGACCCTACTCACTGCCATCTAATCCCCCATGTATTTGTAGAAATTAGAGGACTGTGATAATTACATTGTCATTTTTTTTGTATTGTGAAACAGGGGAGTGAAATTGAGTTTAGATATTGCTCGAAGGCTAAAATTGAAACAAAGCGATGTCAAAAGAAACATAAGTTAGTCTTGTTTCAAAAAATCAGCAAACTCTACAGAGACCGTAAACAAGCATCTTATTTTAAAATTCAATAAATAAATATATTTGTTTCAGTTTGGTATTTGCTACACCATTGTGTTGTGCTCTGTTTCCACAGAAAAGGTTTGTATTATTATTATTGTATTATTCTTCTGTTAGGTTAAGTTAGGTATAAGCAATTTGATTGCTTGATGTTTTACAAAAAGATCAGTGTTCCATTAATCATCATCTATTTACAATTTAGTTTGGGAATGACTTAGTAGTACAAATATTAAAATTGTTACAACTGTAGACCAATCCAAGTGAAAAACATTTCGTCTTTAACGGACAAAATGACATGCTGTCTTTGACGTCACGGAGGAACTGACAGTCACTGTAAATAAATAAAACAGTATCATGTGATAGTCATAGACCCAACAAATTTCTTATTGTGTATTGACCTACAGCTAGTGTTTACTAGCTATTAAAGCACATATTGCTGGTCTATTGTTTTGTCAGTTCTCTAGTGATGTCACATGTTAATTAAAGGTAAAACAATTGTATTTTGTGTTGAGCATATTTAAAACTATGGATTTTATCACATGAATAAAATGTTAAAAGAATATGCAACGAAGAAGTAAAATATTCAACACATTAAATAGTTTTTTTGAAAAATAGTTTTATTTCTTCATTCAAGAAATAAGTAAAAGAAATAGCCATTCTATGGAATATGTTTTCACTTCAGGTGTGAATGTCTTAATAACTTGCATTAACAATATCTGACTGTATTAGTAAGCAGTTTGAAACAAAATAAACCCTATAAATCCCCTCACATTGTTCATAACAAAGTACTTGGGTTAGACTGAAAATAATTTGTTTCATTTTACACCTAAAGAAGTCATCCCTCATTCACTGGTTCATTGGCTTTTGGTATTTTAGCGAGGACACATCACCTATTTTGTTTGATAATAATATCAGAAACCCCATGATCTAAAACAATCCCCTAATTTCATAAGTTCCTCATTGGATTTGACATTTTTATCACACTTTGGATGAATCCACAAAATAATTAGTGTATCTGTTTTACATATTGAACAATCTTCACTAGCACTGGTAGAATATATTCCATATCTACCGTCTGCAATTACCACTTTAAAATGTTTTTCTTGAATGGTTATCCCTTTTTCGTATGCAAGTTCAGGGTTCTCTGTTTTAGCAAGAATGTCCGTAAAGTCCTTTTCTGTGATGGAAAACTCTTCACTACATGTTAACACAGCATCATTGTCTATATGATAAATGGCGGCACCAAGTCCTTGCTTTGAATCTTTCATGAATTTAATTTTAAATTGTCTCCACACTGATAGAATATATTTCATTCTTTCTTCTTCTGTATCAAATGTAGGTCCCTTATCCTTGTTGGAATTATCCTGGCTTGGAGAACCATCACTATGTGTTTGTGGTTTTGTGGCCACGGTCGACATTTCAGTTTTCAAACCTTTTGTCCAGGACTTAACTATGTCCAAATTTTACAGTTTTTATAAATAGGCCAAAATTTGTCGTCACACCAGACAATATTGTCCGGTTTGTCTCTATGATTAAGCAACCCATAGAGATATTAAAGAGTTGTAAATAGTTTAAAATATTCACTAGATATGTAACCATTGTATAAAAAAGAAGTCAATATTCTGTTATGTAGTTTAGATATTGTGTTTGTTGATAATATATTCTATTACTAAATCTCTTTCAATCCTTAATGTGTTTTTATTGTGTGCACTAGAAAGAAAGAGTTTATTGTGAATATGTAATTCATTGACCGATTCCTTTTCATGTGTTTGTGTTCTATAAATAGAGATACATGCTAATAGTTTTTTTTATTTCTTTTTGATCCTTTCGATAATTGAGTTGTTACACCCTAACAACTAGTCAACTACACTATTTATGTAACAACCATTACAAGCAAGTTGTATACAATAGACATCATAGAATGTAAGAGAAATTATGAAAGACATATTTTTGTTGGTAAAGGCTGTGAGTGAGCGTTATGAAGTATTGACTCTTAATAGGGCACACACTTCAACCATTTGCTAGTTTTTTTTGTTTGTTATAGTTCTTATATTCAAATCTGAAAGACCATACTAGAAATTTTACCATTTATTACTAAATAAAACGGAAAAAAATATATGCTATGCATTTATGAGTAATCTGGTAGATTCAGATTTCTCATCCAGACTGGAAACAATGGCTGATTTAATTCCCATTTTTGAAAATTCATGTTTGTTTATTAGTCAGGATGCAAAATTCTTGCCAGAATTTCTCAAAATTCAAATTGTATGGGTACTTGAACATAGATTTTGAATGAAATAATCAAGTTTGGCAAGAGAATGTTATATTGTTCATGGAGAACCCTTTGTATTAAATAGTTGAATCGTTCATATGAGTTGTAATAGAAAACTATTACGATTTAAAGGAATAAAAACCTTTAATCACAGGAATAATTTTGTCTTGTTTTTTCATATTTTTCAGTTCTATAGCCACATCTAGTTTAGAACCAGAAATCCAAGAAAAAATTCGAAGTTTACCCAATCCTCCGACTAGAGTTTATTTTAATAAAGGTTTATAATGAATGAATGAATTAAATATATGTATCTTACTAGTAACATATTGATATTTTATATGGCATTTATTTTAATCTGCATTATTCATTATTTGTAGTACTCGTTTAAAGGCTGCCATTTTTAATTTGTAATAATTATTACTGGAACCATCACTCTCAACTAAGAAAATCTAAAATGTGATTCATTCTCAATAATATCAGAGTTTGAATAGGTGCTAACTGGTTCTAAAATCAGGAGTTAACTGGTTAGGGTTAGTGTTAAAAATCCTCTTGATGTCTGAAACATGGTACATTCACTTTAGAATTAGAATGTCATTAAGAATTAATGCTACTATATTTTACTTCAAGAGTATTCATAAAATTGTGTGAAATAAACAGACAAAATATATACATACAAATGATTCGTATATTGAAAAATATATTGTATATATCTCAACAATTGCTTGGCTAATTTGTCTCAGATTTTGATCCGGTCTGATGTGACTATTGCCAAATCATTTCGAAATTGAATTTTTTTTCACTAACCATATAATTATGTTTTAAAGTGGGTTTCATTTCTAATCTCAGGCAAATTTATCTCAGAGATATATCCCATTTTCAAAAGCTATATTCATTAAAACTCTGATTTGAATAGATGAATGAAATGGGGTTTAACATCCTACTTTTCTGCACCAACTGGGCTAATGAAGATGGGTTTGAATTGAGAGATAGATGGATGGTGAGTAGGTGTTGGTAAAGAAGGGTATGGGTCCCACATGATTGAAATTAATGCTGCCTGGTGCAGATTGTGGTTAAATGTTTATATGTATATATGTTAATGATTTTCCTAATTCATAGGAAGTACATAATAACATAATGTCAAGATGCAGAATGGAATGATAAGTGCTACCAGTATTTGATTGATAATGCATTTATTTTGATTATGATTTATTGATAAACTAATAATGTGATAATGGAATATTCTTGTTTTGATATTGATTATAATAATCTATATAATAATGAAATACTTTGCATACATTTCGAGAC
Source organism: Patella ulyssiponensis (assembly GCA_963678685.1). Classification (NCBI taxonomy): domain Eukaryota; kingdom Metazoa; phylum Mollusca; class Gastropoda; family Patellidae; genus Patella; species Patella ulyssiponensis. The sequence continues at coordinate 19,146,913 of OY783229.1, read as the reverse complement.
TAGGATTAAGGAGAGGCCCATCAAAAGATTTCACATGACGATTATAGGTGATGCTGGCTTGTCTGCAAAATGTTGCAAAATTTAAATTCATCATATCATTGTAAATACTGAATGGAACTAAACCATTTTTTAGACTAATATTCTATTTATAGATCCAATTTTTTCAATATTATAGTTTGTAAGGGATTTAAAGGATAATCACTGGCTCTATGCTAATTTACACTAATATAAAATTATGAAAAGTATTGCTCACATAATGTATCCTGTATAAATAGATTTACATAATTATTCATAATTTCATTGTTATTGTTTGCATAAATTAATATTAATGATGTTAATGAAATTATTTTATGGGTGCTTGATTTGATTAATCGCTTGATGTTGTTTAAATGTAAACTTTTATAATAACTTGAACATGGTTGATGAATCTTATCCTCTGGGTTGATAAAAAAAACAACTATTTGACAATTGTTAATTTCCATGTGAATTCTTAAATATTTGTTGTATTAGAGATTGCCAGAGACTCCATTTTATTTACAAACTCTGTAAGTAGAACTATTTTAACGAAGTATGAAAAAAGTATAATTTATCAGAGAGCTTAGATTTTTTAAGTTTTAATAAAATGATCGATTTGATGCTCTTTCTTTTTGTAATATAAAATTGAATATAATACAAGGACGTAAGTCTCACTAATAATATGGTGTTTATAAGGTACATGTTGTATGGTATATAAACTCAATATTCTATATCATTTACATCAGATATTTCAATACTAGTCCATAAATATTATAATTTGTATTTGATATGAGAAGAGACATAAATATTATAATTTGTATTTGATATAAGAAGAGACAGTAAGAAGATCGATTTATCTCTCGATTTCATTCTTTCAAAAGATGGAGAGAGAGAAGTGAGGTTTATCGACAAAAACTCAGATCATTTCGGAACTAGCATTTGGTTCATTTTCACAATTTCATTTCAAGTGGGACAGGCCACCCTACTACTTGTAAGTAAAAGTTGGAATCGAAACTATGCCACTTGACTTAATGACAGACCTTATGAGACAAACCAAAAATAAACAGAAAGTTATCACTGTAGATATCTATGTTATTAAACTAGGAATATCACTTGTATTTATAATGCAGTGTTTATTCCATCTTACACAATTGTGAATAAATTTGTATTAAAGATACATTATGGGAGATTTTTGTAAGGAGTTTGCCATTCTTGCTATAACAGTTCAAAAATAGATGATGAAAGAGGAATATATTGAAAATTTCATTAAAATTACTTTATTCTGAACATTGTTATTGCCACTGTAATTTTTGACTAGAAATAGTGGTTAATTCCATCTACACCTTTTCTGAATATGGCCGATGGTTTGATTGACGGGCCTTAACTCCACCTACATACCATTAGACTATTCGGTTTGCTCAGGGAAGTAAAAATATTTTTATTGATATTATTAAGACAGAAGACCTGTCCGTCTGTTTTAGTCATCACACGGTCTCCAGGAATTGTATAATTTGTCATTATCTGTTTTTGGTTTATTGCACTTTAGTTTAGATGTCATTTGTTATGGCCTCGCCCAACAGCGGCCTCGCTTCGTACACTCTATCATTTAGCCTTGATCTAAAATTTCCAGGAGTATGACGTCAACCTAACGGTTAATCTCTGCTCACAACGCCATTTAAATTTTAATCAATCAATGGAATCCTGTTTAAATCCAAGCCCAATCCAAGAAATCCGTGGGTCTACAGAGTTGATTTTGTGCTTGTGTAAATAATTTCTATGACATCTGAAGCCTAAATAAAGACTTGCAATAATCAGATTTAGCTCTTACATAATGTATGTTTAACTAATCACAAAAATTTACATAATATATTATTATGATATGCAAATTGGTGTGAATATGGTGCAAATAAAGGAAGAAGTGATACATGTACTTTGGGTTTTTTTTAAATTCTATATTATGAATTTCTGGACTAAAATCAAAATGCAGCATAAATGTGATTAGGAAGAGCGTTGTGCAGATGATCCAAAGCACATAACACATTATCCTTGACCTTTCAAGAGGAAGCATTTAACCCTGGCAAGTGATGGACAGAATTTGAAAATCCTAGCTGTTCTGGTAAAGGGGGTACTGGTGATTACCGGTGTGTCATCTAACCAGACTTAATTAAATGGCGTTTAATGTCTTAGTGTTTTGCACCGAATGTGCTAATGAAAATGGGCATACACTATACCGTGTGCTAAGAGGGAAATTTTGCTCGGACAGCAGTGCCACAGCCTACTTTTATATCATATTACAAGAAACAAGAGATTTGTTTTACATGTATAGCAAGTGTACATGGTACATGGGATCTACTGTCATATCCGAATGACTAGACAGTTGTCCTTTTCACCTGCACCACTGACAACTAGAAACTTTCTCAGCAAACCTAAGACATTCAGGCAAGCCAGCATTTTACCTACAGATTTGGTGCCACAGTTGTGTGAAACAATGAATAGAGGTTTGTACAATATGCTCTTAAGTTTTCAGTCACAGACCACATGCAAATTTGAGGGGCTGATTTCAAATAGGGTTCCAGTCACTTTGGAAGAAAAATCTAAAAAATTGTTGATTTTCCAGGTGTTAACATGGTTGTGTTCAGTGACTCTGTCAAGAACTCCAAGCTGTAGAGTCTTTATAAATGGTTCACTAATGTAAGCTTATAAAAAGACCAGAAAACAAATCAAATCAATTTTTTCAGTATATTTAATGATTATTATACAACTTGCAGTTAATAAACAAAAATATTTCATTTAACTAACTTAAGAAGAAAAAGAATAAATAAAGCTATTATATCTACAATATTGGCATGGGACTAACTTAGAGTAATATCTACTATCTAAAACATAGATCATTTCCAGCTTTGACATTTACAAAATGAAATACATTTACTATATGTTTCTACAGAAATATAATATATGCAATCTTTTAAACCTTGCAAGTTTTAAACCTTGCAAATAGTGAAAGGCAATCCCTGTGCTTGTCATCTATAGCAGAGAACTTATTTTGTTGCTTTGATAATGGATTAAGAATCCAGCGAAGAACTAGGACTAATTAAGTATAATAAAAGACAAGTGAAGAATGAGATCAGAGTTCTTGTATCAATGTGAATTTTATTATTAAATATATATATAGACTAGTATATAACTAATATCACAGCTACAGTTTGATTATACAATATTACTACCAAGATACACTATATTAAACAAAATGTCGTGAAATTGACCAAATATTCCTTTATTTACTGAAGTCAGGATGAGGCGAATTGGTTCTGAGGATTTTGTTGTGTACCCCTAATATGTATTTTTTAACGTCCTTAAATTTTGTTATGGAACTAACCGTGGATTAATATTCAGCGGAAGAAAAAAATAATAATTGCCATTTAATAATATCAACTGATAGAACATCAAATAAAATATTTTCTAGTAATAGCTACTTAATGTAGAATATTTACAATAATAGATTCATATTATATAACATTATCAAAGTTTAGTATCTTGAAGCTTGCAAATAGTAAATGTGTATAAAATGATACACCTATGCTATACCCTAGGTGAAGACCTATAAGCTTATATACATTTACATAAACTATTATCTATCATTCTGTTCATTTTACTGTATCTGTGGTCTAAAGATTGGCACCTTGAAGATAGCAGCTATCAATATCTGCAAAATCTGTGGTCAAAAGTTAGGCCACTTCAAAATAGTACTGTTAATATACCAGAAAGTTAGGCACCATACAAATAGCAGGTACTATTAATATATCAGATTTGTTTATAAAACTTTTTTTTATCACCTCAGTTAACTAACAAAGGGTCTCTATTTCTATAATAAGCAACCTAATGCAGGTTCTCAATTTCTAACATAAACTTAACTCAAAGATCAGTTGACATTAATCAACATAAATCATAAATAATGGAATATACAGAACAAAGATCACGGATTATAAATAAATATAAATCATGGTGCAATATCAAAAATATTCAAACAAGGTTTATATATGGGGATGGATTCGTAGATAATTTAGGATTATAATTCTTATATATTGAAAAGTTTAAGGCACTGGTGGTACATATCTACATTACCACAGTAGAAACATCAATCAGTACAATACAATCTCTCTTAGTTTATAAATAATTAATGGTACATGTGGAATAATCAATAACTATACACAGAAAAGCAATGCCTGGATTGAGCTATCTAATTATTGACAGGCTTGAAGATGGACAACTTCTATTAAAGAAGATCAGCTTTCAGTCAACTGAGGTATCACTGATTATAATTATTAGAGATTGAATCAAACTAAGAGAGATTGTTATATAGGTTTATATATTTTATAACTTTGGATAATATATGAGGTGCATTTGAATAAATGTAGTATTTCACACATTAATAAATATTTTTACAGTTGTATATCAGAAAAGAGCCAGATCATATACAAGTCTGCCAATTCATCTCTACTTTCACTTTCACATGTTTTTAGAATCTGTGGATTGGCATATGAACTAGCACTTCTCCTTTTCATAATGAGTATATAGATGTAAGATAATAAACGATACACTATCTGACCTGCTGCCATTAGGGTCATATGCATAGGTCTTGTTTAAAATGTTCTGTGTTATTCTTTTGTCTATCTTGAATATATTTTATCATTTGATTATTACTTGTTTTTATGGTGGACATCATCAGACTTTATGCTATGATACCTGCTCGACGTAATACATTATTCTGTACTTTCTGAAATTTACAAAAAATGTAAAATAAAATGAAAAATATTTCAAACAGCTGTACGAACTGGACCAGGGCAGTTAAGTTACTAGTTATTTATATTTGAAAGTTATATATCAATGCCAACTAAAGTTTTTGTGTTGAAACCAAATTTATACAGCAAGGCAGACAGAGAGACAAAAGGACACATGTGACACTAACATCATTTCATAGTTATACAGGGCAATGGAAATGACGTCAACCATGCCCAGAACAAAATCCAGATCAATTACCTGTCTCTACCGATTAACTAACTACCAGTCTCTACTGATTAAATTAACTACCAGACTCTACTGATTAATTAACAACCAGTCTCTATCAACTGCTTTATGAACTGCTAATATCTACTGATTAACTACAGATTAACGAACTACTAATCTCTACTGATAAACAAACTATTAATCTCTACAGATTGACTACCTACTAGATTGCTTGTAACACTTTTCTTGCAAATTCTATCATTAAAGTCCTCTCAGGCTTAACCTAGGCACACTGCAGTATGCAGACTTTAGGGAATCACAGATGGACCAGATACAATTTATCAAGAATTGAAACATGTGACAAAGAGAAACATCTACTAAACATGAACTAAATCATTGATTGGGAAATGAAACTTGATACTTACTCTATTAAATACCATGGCTCGTAATCTATTGAGTTTATATTGTTGCCGTCTCTTCTCCATTAATTCACGATACTTTACTTCTGGTAAACGACGATACAACCTACAAAATATGGGACAAGAAACATAAGGTTCACCCATGTACATGCTGGAATTGAAGTCAAAGAAATTGAAATAGAGTTTAACGCCACACTGTTCTGCCCTGACTGGGCTGATAAAGACGGGCATACGCCGTACAATAAGCTGAGGGAAATTTTGCGTGGGCAGCAGCACTAAGGCCTACTCTTATATCGAATTCCAACTGCCAAGGGATTTTTTATGTGCACATGGAATCTCGGTTTTTTGTCACAGTTAAACTCCATTTATATTCTTTCAAAACGTACACCCAACAATTTCATTGTACTTTAAATGTGATATATTTTTTATACATTCAAATTTTGTTTGAGAATATGTATTTTGATAGAATGTTCATACCTATGGGTTATAGCTTTCATTTCTTGCTTTGTAAACAGTTTCTTTTTGGGGAATTTATATAGCGTCTCAGCTGAAAAAAGAAAATTTAATTTACAAACAACATCACTGTAGATAAAAATGTGTTTCAATACAGAAATTAAACATTAAAATGACAAATGGTCCAAATTGCTACTTTAAACATGTTCAATCTCTCAAAATTCACAAGAAAAAAAAAGATTCCACTTCTCAAGATGAGACGTTCACAGAGCGAATAATTTACTATTTGTTACTGATGAAAATGTAAACAAAGAATGATGAGATTGTGGCGAACTATTAAATAATACTAACCTTTATATCCAGATGGATATTCTATTTGTCTTCCCTTTCTTTTTCTATCACCAAATATACGATCTCTTTCAGCTTCTAGATAATCCTGCATTTGTCGATGTTCAGAAGCTAGAGCTATTCTCTTCTGTCTTTCACGAGATTGTGATATAAAATCTTTCTTATTTAACAAAAGAGCTTCCTGAAAATGGAAATAAAATCATTCAGGTAAAAGAGTTATCTTATCTTCATTTTATTTATCAATCTCTAAACTATCATTAAACTAAAAAAAAACACACACATTGTACATATTTGGCTTGATAAAAAAAATTTCCCCCTAAATTTACTTTCAATAACTGTGTACCTGTAACAACAAAACACATACATGTAGTTAAGGAAAACCTTGTGTATTTTAGGCGATGTTTTGTAGAGTATTCTCTCAACGAAACGTCACCTAAAATACTCTAGTAAGTGTTTTCCATAAGTATGTGTTTTGTTGTTACTCTATCCAGTTACTAAATGCTATTTAAAGATCATTGTGTACCTGTAGTGTTATACATGGCTTCAGTGGTAGCATTTCCTTATCATTATCAACTGGTTGTTCCAGTCTATCTTGCTTATCTTGTCTATCCAGCCTTTCCTGTCTATCAACCCTAGCATCTATTGTCCAACCTGGTGATTTTATTTGATCGTTGTTCATACCCCACTCTCCTCTACTTCTGCGTTGATCTGTGATCTGTGTTTCTGGTGGTCTCTCTTGAAGTGGGTTTGGAATGTTCCTCTTCTCCTCTGTTAATGGTATGTACCATGACACAGCTATAAATAAAAATACATACAACATTTATAAATATGAATGAAACAGTGTGAGATCTTAGCAGGGAGTATATAGACAGAATGGATGATAAAATCAAACTACAACTAAATATTTACATATTGTTTTAAATTCAGGTTATTAAAGGTATTGAGTAGTCTAAAATACGCATTAACTTTTCAACAACAATCTTTTTAAGAGTTTGCACACTTGTTTAATGTGTAAAATAATCCAGAGGAGATATAACAGTCCGGCCGTTTGTTGTGTAATAATGGAGATAAAAGCGGAAAGAGAAAACTGTTTATAGCAAACGAGAAGGTTTCATCAACCTGGATCACTGACGTCTATCTATATCTATAATACGTCAGAAAGAGTTCCTCTAAGACAGTCAGACACAATTATTCAGCTCAACCATCTATGGCGACTGAAACATGGCTGAATTTCATTTATTGATGGCCAAAGACTACCATTTTTGTTGTGGATGTTTCAAAAAATTTACCGGAAATCACAAAATCTTGTTAGAAGGTAAATAAGCCACAAAGATTTTAAAATACTTATGAACAAAACATACAGTGCTAGCTTTAAAATATGCATTTTAAACTGCTCAATACTCTAAATCATTCAGTTGTTTTGTAATCACTTTAAAGAAATTCATAATTTAGCATATTAACCATTACCATATAGACCAGAATTATGGTCCTTTTGTAAGCTATTTTTGTCAATCTAGCAGGCATTGAATTGTTCACCAGAACCATTACATGGATAAGAATGACCAGTGGGGAAGGTTTAAATTGTAAACAAAGCACTTATCTTTATAAAAAACTTACGTGGTTTGGGTTTTTCTTTTTTCTTAATACGTTTTGGTGGAATATTTTCTCTCATATCAGAACTGTACATTCTCGGCATAAAAACAGCCCGGGTTCCATGTTTACCTTTCTTTAACACAGGAACAGAAATAATTTGAAGGTCTCCATAGGTTGGCGAACATGACCTTGATCTCATTTTCGGTGACGTCTGCACACCTCTGCTCCTATGGTGTCTGTCTGGTGAGATGCTGCGTGCTCGATGTGATTCTTCATGATGTTTATGGGACGGATCTCGAGATCTACGAGTTGATTTGGACGATGATTTGACTGGTGATATATCTCTAGCTAAACTATGTAATAATGAGGCACTTCGCGATGATTTGTGTGGTGACGACATTCTAGTAGACTCACGATCCCATTTAACTGGAGAAATTTCAAAGGATTCTGGTTTTTTGGGAGATTTCTGTTTACGATCTTTTACGCGGTATGGAGAACTGTGATTTTTAGGTCTGGTTTCTACAATCTTTCGTCCTTTTTCTTTCAGTTTAACAGGTTTTTCTTTCGCTTTGTCTTTTGGCGATCTTGCCTTCTCCATTTTTCTTCTTTTTTTCTCTTCTTTGATTAGCCAACTTGGGGAATCTTCACCGTCTGTCAAAGTTGCAGAAGAACCAGAACTAAGAAGATATCGTAAGGCAGCTTCATATTGTTCCTCTGCATTTTTCTGTTTGCTGCGATTTAATTTCACTCGATGTGCTTCATAGCTACTATCTTTAACTGTTGTGGACATTTCTTCCGAAATATCCCCAGAGTGAGCTGATAACGTTAGGGTAGATTCACCGCTCAGAAGTTCTGGAGATTCTGAGAAAGATGCAGCAGTCGATGTGGATGATATTGAATTCATGTTATTAGCTAAAACAAAATTACCAATTAAACCACTTTTCTTGGCCTTTAGTAGTTGCTCTAACTTCCATAACTTTTCCATTCGTTTCAATTCCCGACGTCTCTCTTTTTCTATTTTATCTCTCTGGCGTCTAATTTTACTTTTCAGCGTTGACATTGGATCTGACACGCTCAAATCGCGACTGTCTTGTGACTGGCTGTTACTAGTTGCTGCTAGCGTATCGTTACTCTGATCTTCAGGGATAGCATATAAGGTTTCTGAATTCTCTGCTGAGTGCTGGGAGGCACGTTTTGAAGTCTTGGAATGTTTTTCATGCTTTTGTTTCTGAGAAGATCTAGAGTGAGACTTTGCCTTTGTCTCTCTATGAAGTCTTTTCGCCCTCTCTGCTGCAAGAGCTTCCAAGATTTCTGCATAACTTGCATTAATTTGTTCAAAATTTGCTGAATTTATTTGGTCTTCTGAGGAGTTCATTTTCTTTGGACGATTAAGAGCCTGACGATGACGATACTCTCGTTCTTCTGCTAAGCGATCTTCTAAAATTTGTCGTGATTTCTCCCGTTCGTTAAAATACTGGTTGATTAAGGGCTTCGTGGGACGTGTCACTAGACTGGCGTATACTTCAGATTGTAAAGGATTAACTTGACTTTCGGCTTCAGATGGCATAATCTCAGAAAATCTTCGCCACACTGCTGGCAGATCTTGTGGATGAGTTTGAGCTATTTCTTGTTCTAGAGCTTGTCTTAAACGTTGAGCACGAAGGCTATGAGGTGTACGATCTAAACCACGAAGATATTCTTCTTCAGATGTCGAATCGTGACCATACTGGGGTCTGAAATAAAGAAGCAAAATTGATAGAATTAAATAATTCATTATCTATCTCTAACAGATAACATAAAGCTCAATGAACTCCACAGCCACTAAAAATAAAGTTCTTCAGACTTTCAATTTCACTACTATCAAGCGTGAAAAATATAAGTGAAACGAATCTGATTAAGATACTGATCTATATTTCATTTCATTTTTTTATACTTTCGATGACCTTCACTACATGAAGAGCTGAACAGTTGTATAGGGAGGTTGCGTCAGGGGCCATATGAGCCACGACTGACCCTATGACATTGATTAGCGTTGACATTTCTAGTGGTTTACCTACAGTTCTGTGCAGAGTACACCAAGAACTCGACTAATGCCTGTTATATAACAACTCTTTCACATCCTTGTGCTGTGAAGACAAGTAAAACAAAATTTTGAACTATAAAAAAAGAAACGAAATAGGATCTGTGTTTTGAATCAGACTGGAGTGAAATAAGAGCCCTGCATGGCATAGACTACACAGTCTGATCGTTTTTCGCCTTCTAGGGTATTATATTTTCAATTCTAACAATCAAGGAATATTTTGGTACATGCTTACATATATATACAGGATAGTAATTTGAATGTGAATTAAACTGTCCTAAAGACAATGATAAAATGCAAATTTTCAATTGTTACTTATTATAAACTAGTATTACTCTAGGCATTTTTGAAGACATTTAATACTTAATTTACAGAAACACCAAAGAATGAAAGAAACTATTTACCTCTTCCTTTCTGAATGTTTTCTTCTTTCTGTTCTCTTTGTAGGTTTCATGATAATTTCATCATTTGTTCTAACAAGAATAAAAGAAATAAAATAATTCGTTGTCCATTCTAAAAAAATATACATTTACCTTGAGAAACAGGGAAGTTGAGACATAAAAGAAAGGTAATGAAAGAGGGGGTTTAGTGTCTTACTTGTCTGCACTGACAGACAATATAATAGAATGTTCCCTCTGTTGAGTTTCAAGAGCTCTGTTGGATCAGTGAGTACATGTATGGTGCTGGCTCACTAACCCAGTGATCCAGGGTTTGATCCTAGACTTGGCAGTGAAAGTTTCCTTACAATTTTTCAGCCTGGTTTCCACTTGCCAGTGGGGCATGTCACAGCAACAATTGCTTAGTCCTTCGGACGTGCGAAAAAACATGTATACCATTGGCAGCACGTTACAGAATAGGCCATAGTGACAATGCCCAGGTAAAATGTTCCTTATACCACACTAGTCAGCTAGTGCAGTAAAATGTTTATTCCATATTTATATTAAGATTAAACAATTAAAGATACATTATGGGAGATTTTTACAAGGAGTTAGCCATTCTTGCTATAACAGTTCAAAAATAGATGCCGAAACTAGAATATATTGAAAATTTCAGTCAAATTACTTTATCCTGAACAAAGTTGTTACCACTATAATTTTTTACTAGAAATGGTAGTTAAATTCATCGACACCCTTTTCCCATTATGGCCGATTGTTAATTGACAGGCGTTAACTCCACCTATATAGTCTCGATTATCAAGTAATGTTTACAATGACTAGTACCGATAGCATATTCGGTTTGAGACAGGACTGCAATTCAATTCGTATACATTTATTTTTTACTATAAATTAGAATTAAGACTTTTAATATATAGATAAGAAGAGAAAGTCTGCGATAGGATATTAAAGTTTGAAAGGAATGGGCCAAATCAACGAGGCAGTATTGTAAATAAATTATAATAAATAGCCGACTTCTTGCGTTGCCTGCGTGTACTCTTTTGTACTTCAGGTAGGCCTAAGCGACTCCCTAAGCAGACGAATAGAAAACAGTCCGGAAGTATGATGACGTCAACGTCACGGAGAAGCCCTGCCCACGACGCCATAGTGATTAAATCAGTCAACGAAGTCCTGTTTTAATCCGAGCCCAATCCAAGCCATCCGTGGGTCTACAGAGTTCATTTTAGGCTTGTTGTTTAAATAAAGATCTAATTTATAATTTCTATGACTTCTGAGGCCCAAAGGAAGACCGACAAAAGTCTGTTTTTGCTCTCCTATAATGTATGTTTAACAGGCTTTTAAAAATACACTGACCCAAGTGAATCATCCACTCAAACAATATATTTCTTCACTCATTAATTAAATATAGTATCAAAACCAGGTAATAATATCTTACCCATTAGAAAGTCTAGATCCAGTGTAGTCAGGTTTCTCATTCTGAAAAATAAAAATTATAACAACATTTTCAAAAACACTATCAACAAGGAAGAGAGAGAGAGAGAAATGGGGTTTAACATCCACTCGACACAAACTAGGTCATTTTGGGACTAACATATAGTTTCAATTTTATTTCAATAATTCCCTTGCGCGTAGGGGTCTTTAGCAGTGGGAGGAAACCGGAGTGCCCGGAGGAAACCCATGAGGTTGAGAAGGCGCCCCTATCTCCATGCCACATACGCTCACACCAGGGATCGAAACCACAGCCGCAAGCCAGAGGTGACCGGCCAGCTAGAGGTCGAAGCACGGCACTCTAGACCACTAGGCCATCCCAACCCCTCCAACAAGGAAGAATTTTATATATACAAATTGTACAATCCTAAATGACAATAATGAATAATCTTGTCAATGTAAACAAAGTAATCGTTACAGACTGTTACCTGAATATAGGACACAGGTGAGTTTCTGGTATCCATGGCAATTGGGGACAAATGTCGGCCATGTTGTCTACTTTCTCTTTCTTCCACTATTCTTTGTTGATCCACATCTCTATACTGCCCTCTATCGTGGGAGACAACCTGTGTTGGACTTCTGGAACCAGATGGTGAGACACGTCCTGGATAGTCATTCTCGGTTTCCATTTTTGACTTGGCAGAATGAAATTGATGACCATTTGATTCAAATTGCATTTCTTCGAAATAAGGAGAATTTGACCTTTGACTCTGGAGATGTGCTTGAGATGGAGGAGCTTTGTAAAGGTCATCGAAAGGTGAACGTCTTCCAGATTCTCTTTTTTGATGTCTTCCTGGAGAATATTCTGGAGGATTATTACCCATAAATCTCTGATTGCGAACATCCTGCACAATAGCTTCATGTGTCTTTTTGAAATCCGAGACATCTTCATAAGCTTGTGGAGATAGAGGTTCCATGTTTGTTGATTGTCTGTATTGGTCACTTGATTCAAACAGATTTCTCTTAACAGATCTCTGAATATTAAAAGAAATGTTAATATATATGACAGCATAGAATACCATTTTTCTATACTCATTTGGAAACCTTACCAAAAATTTATTGTTTTGTTTGTATGGCTCTATAAATATAAAGATATGGGTTTAACATCTCAGTTTTCTGCAACAGACTCTAAAGAGAAAGAGAGACAGGAATGGGGTTTAACGACACAAACTAGATCATTTCGGGACTAACATATGGATAAATTTCTTTTCTCAATAATCTGCTTGCATGTAGAGGACTTTAGTAGTGGAAGGAAACCAGAGGACCCAGAGAAAATCTATGAGCTTGGACAGTCGGCCCTACTCCTTGTCACATACAACCGGGGAATCAATACCACGCCAGTTGACTCAATGCCACCCAATATTAATTCACTTACATAAGACTTACTAATAGTTAAACAATTATGGTTATCCTTTATATTGTAAGAGTAACAAACCTGTTCTTGATATGGGGTATCAATTTTATGTTTAACTTGTGGTATTAAATAACCATTTTCATCTACTAGTTGTTGATCAACATTTCGACTATCATCTCGTAATGACGAATATACATCATCACCATCAGGCTCATTATCATAAATAAGACCTTCTAGAGATGAGTAGACGCCTTCTTCCATTTCATTTCCCTGGGGTAGGGTTTGTTGGTTCATGGTACGACCTCCTTGAGGCAATGAGTATACCAGACTATCCACTTGCTGGCCTGTTGAACGATCTCCTTGTGAAACAGTGTACACTTTACTATCCGCTTGCTGATCTGTTGTACGACCTCCCTTGGACACTGCGTATGCTCCACTGTCATCTTGCTGATCTATAGGGCGACCTCCTTGAGGAACTTTATACAGACCACTATTGAGTTGTTGATTTAGTGTCTGAGTTCCATGAGGTAAAGTGTGTATTCCACTATCTGCTTGTTGGTTGATTGTTCGACTGTCATGTGGTAATGTGTATAGTCCACTGTCTAATTGTTGGTTGATTGTATGTCCACCATGAGATAAAGTATACAGACCACTGTCTATCTGCTGACGATCGTCAGGTTTTCTAGGTAAAGACTGATCACTACCAGAACTCTTCATACTCTCCACTGATTTCTCATCCTGTCAAAAATACAATATATCTTACAAAATAAACAAAGAGAAAGTAAAATGTAGTTTAAAAAGATTCTCACTCATTATTAAAACAAGTTTCGAAAATGTCTAAAACAACCATGTGGTTTCTAGCAAGCCTAACCAAGTTGTGATGAACGTTTGATTCTGTCAAAAACGGTTGATTCCGGTGAGAAACGATCTGTCCACCAGAAAAGAAGAGGATAACATTGCTGGCATGGTATGGTTATAAATGTAAAATTAGTCAAAATAACATTGAATGAAAATAAAAGCACTGGTCTAAATAGACTTCAGCAGTCAGGAGCATCCCAGTCCACAGCATTCGTTAATTCTGATATTAACATTCTTAAAGAATGCTCCAAAAACAAAACCGGAAAAAATTGATGAACAAAATTACCAAAGCTTAATTCTGTATCCATACCCCTTGATTCCCCATACAATAATAATTACTCACAGCAACCGATTTTTCCTCTATAGTTGATAAAGCTGGTTCTGTAACTAAAGTTGACATCTGATGTGTTTGTTTAGAATAGATTCCAATCTGCTGTTTAGGATCAGGTCGGGACCCTAAAACTGTCCTGGGTAAATCAGGTCCCTGTGCATCATCAGAACCTAAAATAAAACAATTTCATAAATGTTACCCAGAATTAGATTTATATCATTTTCCCACAAGTTCTTTGGACAATTTTCATTTCTCTGACATAAGTTTTTTCAACTGAACATTCAGATATTCTCACAATTTCGATGATGATTGTGGTGTGATAAGAATCGTAGATCTCTTCAAGTTATTATGTATAGCCATGTTTTATACTATATTTACCTGTATGTGTACTTTCGACAGTTGTGATACTGTCAGCTATAGATGCTGTATCACTTTCTATAAATGGATGACCACTTGAAGCCCTGTAATATTAAGTTATTGTGTGATGTAGATAAGGTAAAAACATACTTGAAGACTATACTAACATGATGAGAACAAGACTTTTAACAAGTGTGATGAAAGCAATTTGATAGTAGTTGCTCTCTAAATTAAAATAAAATTGTATAAACAACTAAATAAAACTATCAACAACTATACCTGTAAGGTCTAAATCTAGACTTCGGTTTAATTCCACTAGAATCAGAATCTTGAGATGTATAACGAGGTGAAACAGGTGATTGTCTCTCTTTTATATCCTCTTTATCTACAACAAATATATAAAAATAGGTTGCCAGGCAACGAAACATACGCCCACACAGCAGCCAAATCGTCCGGGCAGTCAACAAGAGTTGTTGCATTTCAAGTAATCATCAGAAAATCATAATTCAAACTCACCCATAACTACGGTGTAACTGTGATATAATCAAACGTTTTTTTAAATCAGATAATAATTGTGACCTCCAGAGGGACCACAAGCTAAAAAGGGTGATTTTTCGTACAATCAGGGGCCATGATTCAGGAAGTTACGATCCGATATGGGCAAATATGCAATGGAACCAAGATCATTAGGTTATAAACATGTATTTCAAGTTTCATCAAAATCAGTTCAAAATTGTGACCTCTGTAGGGTCCACAACCTTGATATAACATATTCTTACACAATTCGCGTACAGACGGCGGCCATTTTATCCGTCAACTCTGGTCCGATTTTCACAAAATTAAAATTCTCTCTTCATTACCATGAAACCGTGATATAATCAAACAGTTTTTTAAATCGGATAATAATTTTGACCTCCAGAGGGACCATAAGCTAACAAAAGCGATTTTTCGGACAATCAGGGGACATAATTCAGGAAGTTATGATTCGATGGGCGCAAATATCGAAAGGAACCAAGATCTTTGGGTTATAAACATACATGTCAATTTTAATCAAAATCGGTTCAAAATTGTGACCTCTATAAGGTCCACAACCTTGATATAACATATTTTCACACAATTCGCGTACAAACAGCGGCCATTTTGTCCGTCAATTTTGGTCCGATTTTCACGAACTTCAAACTCAACCTTCATAACCATGGAACGGTGATATAATCAAACGGTTTTTTAAATCGGTTAATAATTTTGACCTCAGGAGGGACCACAAGCTAAAAAGGGCGATTTTTCGGACAATCAGGGGCCATAATTCAGGAAGTTACGATTCGATGGGCGCAAATATCGAAAGGAACCAAGATCTTTGAGTTATAAACATACATGTCAAGTTTCATCAAAATCGGTTCAAAATTGTGACCTCTATAAGGTCCACAACCTTGATATAACATATTTTCACACAATTCGCGTACAAACGGCGGCCATTTTGTCTTTCAATTTTGGTCCGATTTTCACGAAATTCGAACTCAACCTTCATAACCATGGAACGGTGATATTATCAAACGTTTTTTTAAATCGGATAACAATTTTGACCTCCAGAGGGACCACAAGCTAAAAAGGGCGATTTTTCGGACAATCAGGGGCCATAATTCAGGAAGTTACGATCCGATGCGCGCAAATATCGAAAAGAACCAAGATCTTTGGGTTATAAACATACATGTCAAGTTTCATCAAAATCGGTTCAAAATTGTGACCTCTATAAGGTCCACAACCTTGATATAACATATTTTCACACTATTCGCGTACAAACGGCGGCCATTTTGTAGGTCAATTTTGGTCTGATTTTCACGAAATTCGAACTCAACCTTCATAACCATGGGACGGTGATAAAATCAAACGGTTTTTTAAATCGGATAACAATTTTGACCTCCAGAGGGACCACAAGCTAAAAAGGGCGATTTTTCGGAGAATCAGGGGCCATAATTAAGGAAGTTACGATCCGATTGGCGCAAATATCGAAAGGAACCAAGATCTTTGGGTTATAAACATGCATTTCAAGTTTCATCCAAATCGGTTCAAAATTGTGACCTCTACACTGTTCACAAGCTAAAAAACGTGATTTTTCGTACAATCAGGGGCCATAACCCATGAAGTTACGGTCCGATACATGCCAATATCGAAAGGAACCGAGATCTTAGGGTGATAAACCTATATTTTAAGTTTCATTGAAATCGGATAAAAATTGTGACCTGTAGACTGTTCACAAACAATTGTGGACGGACGGACGGACGTCCAGACGGACGGACGTCCGGACGGACGGACGGACGGACGGACGAACAGGGGCGACGACAATATACGTCCACATGAAAATGTGGGCGTATAAAAATTAAATCTATACAAATTTCAAAAATACTTCTTGAAAAAAAATTAATAAAGTATACTTTTTTTTAGATATTTATTTAAAAAGATGTACCTTGACCTACCATACCTATTCAAACTTTAAACACCTCTATCAAATAATGAGAGACAGTCTAAAAACCACAAAACAGTAATTTGAAGACTATGGTAGATTAAGTAACTAAGTACCAAATAACCTATTTTATCAACAAATATTTCTAAACCTTTTGTTTACAAAACCATCAATTGTTTAAAAATTAATCAGGTACTAATTAAGTAGTAGAGTGCTTAATTAATGAAGTCTGAGATTGATCAATAGATTTAATAATGCATGACAGACAAAATAAGACAATATAAGGTTTTATCTGTTGCTATAAATAAGTCTATTCAATAATACAGCTCTAGGAGGAATATATCAATTAATGTAGTCTATTGTGCTGTTAATCCTTTCAACCAGTCTCGTTAATGGCATGTATCTGATTGTATTATCTGTTTGATAAAGACTAGAGAATCCTAGAAATAAATAGTTATTGTATTCCACTAAATTATGTCCTGTGTATACATGTATATCCAGTTCAATTACTTCATGTAAATAACACTGAAACAGCTCATAAAGTCTAAAAAAATAAAGAGTCAAGGGGTCTTTTAAGTGCACGATGTGGTGTACACAGGCACTCAGATTTTGTCCCATCCAAATGATTAGACACAGTTCCTTACCAGGCCCTCCGTGTTAAAGAAACCATACCTGTAGTGGAATGTACTGCTGTCCTTCTAGAGTTTACAGGTCCACCAAGGTCAGGTATTTCAGGGTGTCGGAATTGCCAATCTGGGGAAATTTCACCTCTTTCTCTGTTTGAAAATAAATAGAAGATTAATACATAAAATAACATGCAGACCAACATCTTACTAATTCAGTTGAGAAGACACTATCAGTGTTGAATTTAATACAAATGTGGAACACTCTGACTATTTGATTTTAGTCCATGTCGTAAAATGGTTTTTAATTTAATCGAACAAATAGACTAAGATTGCTCCTTGATTACTGATTTAACTTAAACATACATTATGCAAGAACTAAATCAAAATCTGCCTATTAAAGGTCTTTTCATAGGCCTGAAATATCACATAAACTATTAATTTGATCCATATTTATATTACTAACACAACAAGACCAAAATCATGTCTTGATGTCGATATTAAGTAGATAAGAACCGTCAGCCCTATTTTGATTTAATTTAAGGAAGAGTGGGGCTTACATGTACATACGAACAACCAGTACGGTGGTTGCAAGCAATGCATTTTGTTAAACCTTTAAAGGCTAAGATCTTCACTCACAATAGAATAATTTGAAAAGAATTTTTAATATAATCATTTTGCATTATCTATTTTCAAAATACTATAGCGAGAATGGTTAGCTCTCTATCTAAATCTTGTATGATGTATCTTTAAGATACAGAAAAAGTCTGTAACTTTGAAGTTCCATTCTACCTGGGTGCAAAACTGTCCATTGTACAACGATCCGAAGCATCTTAAATAAATTTGAAGTTCCATTCTACCTGGGTGCAATGATCTGAATGATCTGAAACATCTTACATAAATTTCAGATATGGTAGACAGACATGACAAGATAAGCTCTTTATATCATTGGGAGAATTCATGAATATCGGATATATTAATTGAACATCATGAACAATATTTGCATTATACCTTGTTGGAGAAGAAGCTGAGCGTCGATCTGTTGTTGAAAAGGTTGTTTCTGCACCTGACTCGGATAACATATCTGACTGGCTCTTTTCACTAGTTACAGTTGTTAAGGATGTTTCAGTTCTGTAATTAGACATATTAACATATTCCATTAAATATGGCCTGCTTTCATTTTGAATTTCAACTGTCAGGTGATCTTGAACGGGCTGCCAATGGTATACAAGGACCTTGGTTTACTATCTCATTCGAACATCCAGACACCTTACTTTGCCATGCAATCCATCCTGCACCACTGACAAGTGCAAACTAGGCTGGAAAATCCAGCGGAACTTCCTCGGCCCAAACAGGGATTGAACATGATTACTTTCTTTCTGGCTTTCCTATTCATACTAAAACATGGTTTGCATCCAAAATTAATAAAACTTGTA
Source organism: Patella ulyssiponensis (assembly GCA_963678685.1). Classification (NCBI taxonomy): domain Eukaryota; kingdom Metazoa; phylum Mollusca; class Gastropoda; family Patellidae; genus Patella; species Patella ulyssiponensis. Next base: position 19,127,701 of record OY783229.1, on the reverse strand, counting down.
AATCATTTGTAAATATATAACAAAATGAGGAGGTAAATAACTAGATAACAGTTGGCACTACTCATATGCTATTACCTACATGTATGTCGGAATATCACCATCAAGAAACATAATAGAGAGAAGACGAACACCATCAAAACAGGTTGCATTGTTGCGTCTTTCTTGTCAATCACTGCTTTGTTTTACATTTTCAGTGCTGCCAGAATAGGACGCTTACAGCTAGCCCCCGGATCCATTCACTTGATTGATATTTTGTGTCTTGTTTGCAGGTTTATTTAATCGGTTTTGATTGCGAGTGGTGTGGTCCTCATGCACTTATAATTATGTAACTATTTAATTCAAGAAACGGAAAGATTCCCCAAACTGCCAGATTTTACAGCTTACTTCTACAACTAATATTAAGTTAAACTACATGTACCTACCTTAAGGATGTAAACTGTGAATCCGTGACATTTGTCTTGTCAGCAAAATTGGAATTCCCCATTGATTCAAAATCTCTGTAAAAAAAAGACCACATGAAATGTTATAATCTGTTTATCGCAGAGTTCAGCAGACGACATTGTATTACCAATAATTATAAACATCTCTATAACTAATACCATAAAATATCTTTCAGCCTAAACAACCAATCCCATAGAAAAATAGTATGGCAAATTTGCATCTGGATAATAACTCTCTGCATTCATCGGTATATTTTGATCTAATATTCAAGAAAAATAAAAAATATGAAAAACAAACTTACCTGGCCACATTAGTAACTTGTCCTGATTGTGGCCACATATCACTGGGGTCATCTGATCTTACTACAGGGCCCTCACGTAATGGCTGTGTCTCATATTTATTTTCAGACTGGTTTTGTTGATCTTTCTGATAACCATAAACTGGGTAACACTGTAACACATGTTTCTTTGGTGTTCTGTAATCGAGGCTGTGGGAGGTCAAAGCTGACTCAGCATTACGTAGGGTAGACATTTTACCCTTTAAATCAAGACGTGGAACCGGTGGCTTTTGTTGGGTATCAGTTGCCGGGATATTTGACAAATCTAATCTTCGTCGAACCGTATCCATAGCTATGGTGAAGCTCTGTGAAGAGTCATCAAGACCTAAAGATGTATCAGAGAAACTTGAATCTGAATAAACTCTTCTGAATATCTTTTCTCTTAAATCTTTTTCTTGATTGAAAACATCATTTAGATAGCCGTCAGCTTGCGTTGAAGGGTTGTCTTTCTTTAAAATGCTATGAACTTGATTGGCTAATCCTTGGGTCTGAGCAGGTACATGGTGTGTTTCTGATTGGTTTGGATGTGGCTGACCTGAAAAATATCTACCAGTGGTCCTGTACCTCTCCTCGACAGCTTGACGTTGAGCTCTCAAGGCCTCAATTAAATTATCCACATTATGTCTCTGGTTTATTGTTTGTAGAATGTTAACGTTGTTTATTTCCATTCCATCTCTCGTTGGTTCATCAATATCTTGTTCCGTTAATGTCACCTCACTTTCAGTCTTATCAGATACATCACCATCAACATGTCCACTGCTGGAGGATGTTCTTGTTTCTTCCCCTTCAGAACAGTATCTCGTTCTACGGGATGCATTTTTATCAACCTGATCACAATTGACGAATGCTTGGCTATCAGCTCTTCTTTGGTTAATAGAAAATACAGAAGTACGCATTTGACTTAATCTCGAACCAGATAAATCTATATTACCTGATAAAATTGGCTGTTCCATACTTCCACCGCTGTTTCTACCAATGAAAAGGCCTGTATCATCATAACCAATATCGGCAGCATAATCCCACATTAATTTCTTAGTTTTTTCTGGAGTTGAGCTAGTAGTGCTTGGAACTATATCAGTACTCTCAGCATCTGAAGAATGTTGAGGATCTTTCGAAACCTCCGCTAAGGCATTGGTTTTAGTTTCTGTTGATGTGTTACTTTCTGGATGTTGTGTAGTATTCTGATTACTGAAACTACAGCCAGAATCAAATGACGATTTGATGGAGAGATCTGAAATTTTATTATTGGTCAGACTTTTCTGTATTTGTAGTAAATCCAGTTGAATCTTTTTATAGTCCATTTGTTTTTCGGGACTATTTTGTGGAGAGATTGAGAAGTTGTGACCAATAAGAGGATTATCTTTCTTCATCTGCTCTAGATAAGCAGTGCTCGATAAAATACCTTCTACTTTCGATTGCAAACTACCAGAATGGTAAGATGTTTCTTTGTCTCTACTTCCAGTGTTTTCTTGCTTCCCAAGAGAGGAATCTTTGCTTTCAAGTTGGTCTCTTGCTTCAGCACCTGCTACAAACCTCTGTCCAAACATTGAGGTAAATGTCCCTGTTACATTAGACAGTCTGGTTTGGGGTTCAACTCTATCTGGTTCTGATACGTTGTCTGGATCAGAAACTTTTGTGCTTCTATTTGGAAATCTGTCACCAGAAAGATGAGAAAAACCATGTGTAAGGGAGCTTTGTGTATAGGATCCAAAAGATGTTCTATTTGAAGGCATTGGTTTTGTTTTGGATGCTGTATCACGACTTGAACTTTGGTATGGGAAGGTGGCCAAATATTCCCCAACATCAGCTAAAAAGTTTGGATCTGTGCGTGAAATTCTAATTCTGTCTAAATTATCTGTTGAGGCAAACTTTTTTCCATTAATCTTCTCAGATGCATCGTCTTTCGTAAGATCATCCATGGATTTGGAATATGAAGTATTTAAGTTTGTTTTCGTTGTATCCCCTGGAAGAGGCTTTGTAGTTTGTTGATTGAAGTCTGAATTTTGGAAAGATTTTAAGCTTTTCTCTAGAAGCCTGTTGGCATCTTCACGTATTTGATCAGTACTCTTCAAATCTATCGGTTTCTCTGATGAGAGAATCTCTTTTATCGTTGAAGTATTTGATGAAGAAGCTGTTGTTGGCTTTTCCTGTTTCTTTTGATCAATTTCTAGTTTCTCTTTATTGTTTGTTGTAGTCTTGTGCACAATTAGATCTGGCACAGACCCCTCTAAACGTGGTGAACCATCATTAGAATCTGTGCTGGAAGAAGCCATTTCATTTTCCTCAGCAAGTTCTTTTTCAGGTTGGACTTCAAGGGTAACTTTAGCTGGAGGTGGGGTATTGTTCCTATTATCCTTATTGACTGTAGCGGCTTTGTCATTAATATCATCCTCCAACTGTGGAGTATTGGGAGAGATATGCCCATTAACCAGGTCAGCAGCATTATCAACAATATCAGCTGGCTTGTCTGACAAAACAGTTGAGGCTTCAACTTCATTCAACTCCTTAAAAGATGTTGAATTATGCTCTGTAGCTTCAGAAACATCACTCAGAGTAATGTTAAATCTATTAGCTTGCTGCTGCATGTGCGTTGAATTTAAAACAGTACTGGATAACAAAGGTGAAAACTCAATAATGGAAGAAGATGATTTATTCGTTAAGTTATTAGGCGTTGAATTAGTGCTACTTGCTTTCATGAGACTTGATGTATGTGAGGTTGATGCTGGAAAATATGAGGACACTGGATCATGCTTTAATGACTGTGCTCTGGAGCTTGTTAGTGCTGGAGAGAAGCTTGAAATTTCTGATTTTGTTTCTTCTTTAACAGTGTCCATGAAGGGTGGTGTAGGTTTATCTTCTGAGTTTTCGTTGTTTGTGAATTTTGAACTTGAAAGTTGAGGAGAAAAGGAAGAAATATCTGATTCTTTTCCATTAAAGTGTTGCTCTTTGACTACCTCTGATTCTGTTTCAATTTCTTCTATTTTTGTAATTTTGTTTGCTTGGGGTTCCATTCGTGGTGTCAGATTAGAGTCTGATTCTGTTGTGTACGGATTCCAATCATTGTCAGACAAACCAGAAGCATTTTCTGGATATTTAGCTACACTTGATTTTAATCTGCGACTCTCAAAATCAGAAGATAAATGAGAACTATCGCTATCCTCATCCACAAGATTTCCACTGGATAAATTACCAGAGATAAATTCACTGGATATTTCCATGATGGCTTGTTGGATTTCTTCATAATTCAGATTATTTTTTGTTTCTGTTTGATCTGCTGATGGAGGAACATCTGAAAAATAGAATTGAAAATATATTTTAAAACACTCTCCTTTAAAGATAGGTTCCCAGAAAAGTACTTATCGGGTTGTTATTTCAAATAAAATTATGGCAATTTTACTTTAGTGTACACCTATATATACGGAAAGTAGATTAAAGACAACATCATCTTGAGTACACAATGAATCCTCCTGCGATTTCGCACCCATTGCTGGTTAGTTTGTCAGCAAAGTCATGTGACACAAACATGAGCTCTTTTTAATTAACAGATTTTTTCATTGCAGGGTATTCCCTCGCGTAAACAGTGTTTTGAGAAGGATTTGAAGCAAAATTTTGACAGATTAATTAGTTTGAATATGTTTTTAGTCCAAATATATCATCAGATCACCCAGTTTGTAAACGGGAACGTATCTTTAATGTTTTTTCAACCCTATTTCAATGTCAGTGATAATCTAACAACATTGTCACCATCTAATATTTAAATAAATTACTTCATCATGTGAAGACTACAAAAAATCTGTGCTTCAAAAAAGAGTAGGGTATGGCAGGTCACACCCTATTTTCTAGGCAGTATCATTCACCCAGATCAAGTTGCAAAAAATGCATTCATTTCTTGTATTTTGTTTTCGGTTAATATTCAAGACTGATATTTGTTGGGTTTATTTGAAACCTATTTGGGAAAAGTCTTGTAAATAAAATAGTAAATTTACCTGGTGATTCCTTTGGTTCAACTTCCGTATCATTGTCATCATGGTTACCACTTAATGATGAAACTAGCGTAGAATCCATATCTAAAGTATTATCCTCTACCAAGGCTTCAAACTATATAATATGAAAAACATCATTCGTAAAACTATAATTAAATGATAGATAACGTACATATAGATACATGTACAAATACATGTAATGTACATGTATGTAACAACTGATTGATTTGAATAATTTTTGGACCAATATGCTTTTTAATAAGACAAGTATGGTCTAAAAAATCGGTATTTGCCTTTTACATAAGAGTGGAAAATTGGACGTTTAATTAATTCTAATTTTGATAATACCTGTCCAAAGAGAAGAACTTAATGTGGAATAAAATTAAGATAAAAATACATGTATCCACTATTTGCTGCATTTACATGTATCTACCATACTTACATGTAAGCCCACAATCAGACATATACAATATTACAACAGTTACTACATGTATCATGCATGTACATGTAATGACTTGGTAAAATGCTACATGTACATTTGTCATGTAGTCTGTGATTGGCCAATAATGTACATCCAAGTTAGTAAACACTGATGTTAGTAAATCTTACGAGGCTAATACCTACTTGCGTTGTATTATTATCAAAGTTAACTTTCTTTGGTATCCTACATGTACTTCGTTCATTCACAATTATACTTCTTTCAGGTACATTTAAATTCTGTGTCTGAGTTTCAATTTTAATGTCCGACACTCTGTCAACTCGTGTGATTACTTCACAGGAAGTTGATGAATCTTTCTTTTCAGTAAAAGAGTTTATTTTGTTGAGTTTATTGTTCGAAGAAGTGCTTTGATTTTGCGTAAAGAGATTCTCAACACAAATCGAAGGTTTTGATGGCTCTAAAGTTTTACGCGATCGCCTTCTACTTTCACTTGATTCTGATGTATGAGAAGCTGAATTCAAGCAAGAGTTGTCTTTGTGACTTTGATTTGAATAAGTTGATAAACGGTCTGAATACACAAAACTGTCTTTTGATGAACGTCGAGAAAAATCAATTGATCTTCTTTCTAAAGAAGACAGGCTTTCAAAAGTATCAAAACTTGGCAAAGAGCCAGCTTTGAATGAATTTTCTTTGAACTTTAAAATATCCTTAACGTCATCACAAAACTCTTTTTCAGAATTTTGAGTATTATTCTTTGTTATTAAATTATCTGAAGTATCAAAATATTTTGTGATTGGGTTTAGCAATCTTTGTTCTGTAATCTGCGGTTTTTCTAAGGTCTCCAACTCTTCACAAACTGAATGATGTTTTGCTAATTTTGTCTCTAACAAATGAGATGCTTTTTTTGCAGATTCCTGTCTGGATTTCTTGCTTTCTATTTGATTTGAATCAAAATGCGGTTTTTCCTTTACCGGTAAAATATCCAAATGAGAATTTTGAATTTGTGCTGACTCCTCCTCACAGCTTAAACCAGATTTATTGACACTTTTAACATTAAGATGGGAATCTGATTTAGTAGATTTCACAGAAGTGGTTGAATTGTTAAATAAATTTTCAGTATTTTTACTTTTCTCACAAAACTTATCAAGGCTGGCCTTTTTGTTACTCTTATCTGAAGTTATATCAAAATATGAACAATCATTTACCGAAGAAGAATTATTATCTTCCCTATGTCTTGTTTTAAAACAAACCCCTTCAAAAAGCTTATCAAGGTCAGATTTATCTTGCTTGTTATTTACTGTTTTGTCAGTTACCGATGATTTATTATGTTCAGTAGTTTTGTCAGACTGAAGAACAACCTTTCGATGTAGTTCATCTGACTTATGTTCTTTGGAACTTTTGACACTTTTTCCCGACTTTGGCTTAACTTTTTCAAAAAGTATTTCAATATCAGATTTGGAAGCCTGAGTAGTATGAATCTCAACTTTGGAATAGGATTCTAATATCTTAGAATCAGGAGAATTTTTATTCTTCCTTCGATTGTTTGGCGAAGTTTGAATTCTAGGTATTCGACTTCCAGACAAATGTCTTTGGCGACCTTGCTCCTTTGATGCTGGGTTCAAATTTGACTTTTTCTTTCCTGTGGACTGACGACTTCGTAACCGTAATTGCTCGGCTTGCTCATAAAGTTTTTGTTCATAAACTAATTTTTCCTGATAACCACTTAAATGGCAATTCTTGGTGATTTGCCCTTTACGTTTTTCATGAGATCTACTTTCAGATTTTTTCTTTTCCTTTTGACTGTTGTAACAATATTTTTGATTTATTTCACAACCAAGTGAGGTCTGACTTGGTATTTTAGAATCTCTGTAATGCTGTGGTCTTTTATTTTTCACAATACTTTCATTCACATTAATTTTCTCAACATCTATGGAATATTTGTCATTGGTTTTGCTTGTAGGCCTTTCTTTATTTTCCTGGATTAGGTCTACTGTTGATTTATCAACGGATTTAATTTCCCCAGTTTTCAGAACGGCACATTCATTAGAAAGTCTCCCTAAGCTATACTGACTCAAATCTGGAAATGTCAAACACAAATCTCCTGAATAATTAACGTTTAACGAAGTCTGTTCGCTTTCTGAGCTCTTCTTACTTTTCCTTTCAGAAATCAAAGTTCCAGTCGTAAGATCACACACTTGCAAACTTTTACGATCATCAAAAGATAACTCGTCTGCAAAACAACTTGAATGACGACTTGAAAGATTATATTCCGACAATCTGCCACTTGGTTCTTCAACACTTGTCAACCGATCTTTTTGGGGAGTATCCGGATCTAAACTGTACTGACTAAGGCTACTATTACTAGAATAAACTTCAGAGTTGTGTGATTCTCCATATCTTGATTTCCATTTGGATTTAAAAGTTTTTAAACTACAATCGTCTTTATCTGAATCAGGGTCAGCAGATAACTCTAACCATCTACTTGTTTCAGTGGTCTGCAAAGAAAGAAATAATACTTCAACAAATGTATGCACAGGTTTTTGATTGCAATAATGAACATACATGTACAGGTGAGGTCCTTGGGGACGGGGGGGGGGGGGGGGGGGGGGGGAGAGATTTTAAGGCAAGGGTCTGTCACAGTCATGCTTCGAAATGTACATATCCATGTAGCTGTAATATGTGCACTAGCCTGAAACTAATGATTATGGAAAGCCAAATCAATGTTCAAATGATGATACATGTTGGTGTACATGCAGATTCAAATACATGTAATCTTGTGCTTAAATTAACCTACAGTAATTTAAATACAAATTGCTACCAACAATTTTAAATTTGTTACATATTCGGAACTAGGACAGTTACAAAAAAATAATGTAGGCCTACATATATGTAACTTGTAACTTAAATAAGGTCACCATGGCCAATAAACTACTGATCTGATTTTGCCATTTTTTTAGATCCTAAAAGTCATTAGAGATTGTCTATGTTTAATGAAATCAAATCAAATGCAAACTCTAATAAAATAAATAAAATACAGTCTTTACCTGTAAACAAATTAAAAACAAACATTAAATTCTTCTCTTTGCTTATTTTAGATAAATAATTTAAATCTAAATATTATTTATTAAATAAACTAACATGGGTGTAAATTAAATACAAGATAACCATGCACAGGCATGACAAAAATGCAGTTTAATTACCCTGTTTACCAATGGTTTGGCAGGGGCCCCTGTTTGGCAGAGATCTACCCCAAAATGTATACTATTTCGAGCTGTCTTTAATTATTTTGTTCTTTGTAAGCAATATCCTGGTTCCATACCTTTTTTGACTACCTTGGGTTTGAGGAAACATTTCCATCGGGAAAATAGCGTTTCAACTCCTACATAATCCAACACTAATCAAACACACGTAATACTATCATTTTCGTGTACTCAAGAATCAACCATCAACCTTTTTTACGCCGGGAGATTGGCGGGGGTAAGGAACAAGTTATGACATGAAATAACTTGCTGCTAACAATCAAAGTGTCAACAGAAGCCAACATGCATTATTAATAATTAATGCAATTATAGGTGCATACTACTGCATTGATGTCGATACTAATCAAATATTCGACATTTGGTGTGACATGGGGGTAGGCGTGCATTAAACAAAACTTATAAGAAATTGTTATACCTCATTAGACATGGCTCTTTTTATTAAAATATTATTTTTGTTTTTGTTTTTCAATGTTACCGCTCTGTTCGAATGGCTGCCTGTTCGGTAATTTCCGTAAACTCCCGACTGATTCAAAACCCCATAATATCTTTCATGTGAAGATTGAAATTGGCACAAAAGGTAATGAAAATACGCCTCTCTAAAATCAAAACAGATAATGATCTCAAATTTCAATGTTTCACTCCACGTCTCCACACAAACTTGAAATAGTTTGCGAAGAAAATTTCCCATCATGCCCGTGAAAAATGTCAGCGCCCACGAATATTATCATGTCGATTGTCATTTATTTTAAAAGTGTTAATTTCTTCCAAAATTCATTTTGTTGATTTGTATTTTGTGAAAATATTGACAATGGTATAGGTATTGCTGCAATGCCGAAATGTCTTCGAAATTATATTGCAGACATCATTTCTTAAAACATATTCTAAGTCTACGAAAGCCAAAACTTTCAACCAAACATAACCAAATTTTGGGTTGTATTGTTGACTATGATAATTATAATATCAAAAGTCAAAGACACAGGTCAAACGAACGAGAAAAAGGTCTAAGCTCGTTAGTGCGCCCAATTCCTGTGAAACTATCAAATAATGCAGATGATATTAATGTGGGAGCTGAACTGACAGGAGGGATTAAAAAAGGTGAACTGTTTTGTTTGGCTTTGCTTTGGGCTTAAAAAGTAAACGAAACACCAACCCCTTAGGTAGTTCAGCTCTGAACGTTGGTCTCATTACACTCACCCTGAACGTTCAGGGACTGGCCCATTCAATCAATGTCGAAAATAATTTGACCCCCAATTTTACTGGGCAACTTTTCCCTGCTAAACGATGGATGTCACTCCGTGTGGACGCGTGTACAGTGTAAAGGAACATCTCAGTGAGAAAATAAGACCTTGCTCATTTCGCTAGAGTCAGTATGAGCATCACAACACGCTGTGTCATGGTGGCGAAAGGATAGATTGATAGGAGGGGACGTATTTTAAACAGCGTGTTGTTGTCGCTAATACTGAGTCTAGCGAGGTAAGCAAGGTCTTATTTTGTCACTAAGATGTTCCTTTACATTGTACAGACGTCCACACGGATTGACACTCCGATGTTTCGCAGTGAAAAGTTGCCCAGTAAAATTGACTGGGGTTCAAATTATTTTCGACATTGACTGAATAGGCCAGTCCCTGAACGGTCAGGGTGAGTGTAATGAGACCGACGTTCAGAGCTGAACTACCCCTTAGGGTGGCTTCAGTTTGGATAATTTCATCCCACATGTAAATCTGGGGCTGGTAATGAAATAAAATGTATACCAGTCTCTACAATTAAAGCTGTCAATTTGATTTCTCAGTACTAAATTACAAATACATTATAGAAAATGTTTACTTAATTTTAAAGAACATGTTTACTTAAAGTTAAAGGACAATATTGGTGTCAGTCATTATCACATATGTGATAGAACTGGTTAAATACGTTCCAAAATATAATTTTAACACAAAGATCATTGCTAAGATAGATGCATAATAAAGGTTTGATCATGGACCTTATAAGGTCCATGGTTTCATCAATGGAAAGTGACAAACGCAAAAGGAAAACATGAGTCAGTTATATAGAGGGATAACTCGTGCTTTCCTTTTGCATTCGTCACTTACGATTGTTGAAACCTTTATTACTCATCTATCGTAGCAATGATCTCTATGTTCGAATTATATTTGGAACATCTTTAACCAATTGTATCACATATGTGATAATGACTGACACCAATATTGTCCTTTAATTTTAAAGAAAATGTTTACTTAAATTTAAAGAAAATGTTTACTTAATTTTAAAGAAAATGTTTACTTAAATTTAAAGAGAATGTTTACTTAATTTAAAGAAAATCTACTTTCCTTCAAATAATATGAAATAAATATTTGACCATACAATATTTCGGATATATTTCAAATATGGACAAAAAATCATCTAGTGTTTGAAGATTAAACACAGTTTCCTAATGACTTCTTTTATTTTCAGATGAACTGTTGAAATTATTAAATCAATTTGCAAGAAGACCAATTGTACTGAAACTAGCAGCAGAAAACGGTTTAGATAGTAAGAATGTTTTCTACGCTGGGTAATCTTTGGCTAATTTGTATAAGAAAACTTAAAAATACACAAGAGATCCTTTTGAAGTACAAAACTAAATGAAAGAAAATAAAAGCGGATTTCCATGGGAAAAGTTTTGCCTCGATTACCTGCATTTTTATAGAGTGCATGTATGTACATTACTGTTGAATTCAAGGTTGCAAACCTTTTTTTTTTTAACAAATTCTTTTTTCAGTAGTGTTCGTAATTTTCTAATACAAATTATTATTATTTCAGCAACATTATTCCACAAAGCTTTTATAAGTTTTCGTTTATTTTGTGCCGATTCTGAACAGTTACCTGTCGATCTTCATATAGTTCTCAGTGATATTTTACAAAATGCAGGTAAGTTTTTTTTATGATATTACTCATATGGTAAAACATAATAAAACACAACAAGAGAATTTTGGCTTTAATGGACAAGGATTTAAAAAAAATTTAATTTATCTTTTACAGGCCATGTGGATGATATTTTTCCATATTTCCTACGACATGCAAAACATACATTTCCACATCTTGATTGCATGGAAGACCTACAAAATATTAGTGACCTTAGATTGCCAGCTAATTGGTAAGTATTGTACTAGTCAAGGTTATTTGTCCTGTCATTGAGTCAACTAGGGTGACAATGAGTAGGGTCATGGATCCATTCATGTGAGTAGGTTGTACTTTTATGGCTGAATATATCCAGGTTTATTGTCTTGTCTTTTGAGTTTAGTTGATTGTTATATGGTGTGTTTCTCCACTCATTATTAAAATCGCTTTTATATAATTGACTGTAAGAAATTATTGATTACAGGTATCCAGAAGCTCGATCTACACCACGTAAAATAATCATCCATGCTGGTCCTACAAACAGTGGAAAGACATACCATGCCCTGGAACGATTTCTATCTTCCAAATCAGGTGTATACTGCGGTCCTTTAAAACTCTTAGCTACAGAAGTTTTTCACAAGAGTAATAAATTGGTGGGTATACAGGATTATTTTACAGTTATTACTAATGGAAATCTGACGCAATTTACGCGTGGAATTTAGTTATACATAGTATTCTGCAATGTTGATGTTTTCCTTGAATCAACACTGGCACAGGGCCCTTAGTGGAACTCTTGACAGTTGAAATTTGAAAAAGTGTAATGACTGAAGTGTTCTGTCAACTAGACCTTACATTGTTATTAGCAGCAGTGTAGTTATTTTTTCTGTTGATCTTTTGTGTGGTGTACTGGTGTTGATAAATTTCGGGGTATATGGTACACCCCATGATTTAGTTTCTCAGGGTACACCATGTGATCTAGTGTGTTGATATTTTCAGGGTACACCATGTGATCTAGTGTGTTGATATTTTCAGGGTACACCATGTGATCAAGACGTGTGTTGATATTTTCAGGGTACACCATGTGATCTAGTGTGTTGATATTTTCAGGGTACACCATGTGATCTAGTTTGTTGATATTTTCAGGGTACACCATGTGATCTGGTTACTGGAGAAGAAAGACGAATGGTTAACGGAGATGATAATCCAACTGATCATGTTGCTTGTACTGTAGAGATGGTCAATGTTACCAAACCATGTAAGTTACATTAGAGACTAATTTTTTAACAAATAGGGAAAGTTGGGGGCGTCCTTCAGATTTAGTATAAGTTTACCTAAATGAAGAAATTGTCCTGGACAGCGTTAATACGAAAAAAGCAATATGTATATTTTCTGATCAATGCAGGAGTCACGGTGGTTCGGTGAATATGGCATGATTCCTGTAATTGTTTGTTCCCGTAATTGGCCATAAAAGTTGCTCAGGATTCCTTTGAATATTTACATGTGGTTTTGTGAAACACACTATCCATAAACTTTTGTAACCCTCCATATATCATATATGCTTTGTGAAATGGTACCCTTTTCTTGGAATGGATTTGTGCTCATTAACTTCTGTAAGTTCTGTATACTTTTAAATTTTTCCTGGAGCAATATATCATATTTCTATATGAACAGTTGAAGTTGCTGTAATTGATGAGATTCAAATGATAAAAGATCCACAGAGAGGATGGGCATGGACAAGAGCACTACTCGGTCTCTGTGCAGAAGAAGTACATCTCTGTGGAGAGGGTTCAGCTATTAATATGGTATCTGATTTGATGACGAGTATTGGTGATGAAGTTCAAGTAGGTTATCTTTTACTTTGGCGCAGGATAGCCTTAATTTTTGGGTAGATGCTTATTTTTTTTTCCTTAAAAGATTCTTTGGGGATGCTCGATTCACAGTCCAGAACGTCCCGAATTGACAGAATTGCAATAGAGTGACATGGAATTGAGTATTTTAAGTAACAAATATGTATCAGCTGCCATGATTGGTTGAGATATTTTTTATGCAGTCGGCACATGCGTTGTACTCCGAAATTCTCCTTTTCACTCGATTGACACTGTTTTTGGAATTGAGAGAATTTAATTCCGGAATGTTCAATCGAGTACGCCCATAGTTATAAACTGTCCCAGAATGTCAGGGTTCAGGTGGCCAAATGGTTAGCACATGCACGCAGTATCATAAGGCCTGTCTAACTTTGTAGGTTTTCTTCGGGCCTTCCGGTTTCCTTTCACTGCTAAACACCCCTACACGCAAACGAATGAATGAAATAAAATTGAACCATGTGTTAGTCCCAAAATGACCTAGTTTGTGTCAAGTGGATGTTAAACCCCATTTCTCTCTCCGTCTGTCCCAGAATGTTATACCCTGGAAAGTGAGACAAAATACTGATATACTATATAGACAAAATATCTCTACATTTTTGAAGTTTGTTTTAATTTGTGATTTATTTAAATATATTATAGGTGAGGAAATACAAACGTTTAACAAAGTTGACATATTTAGATTACGCTGTAGGTAGGTATATTTCTCTGCTAACTGACGTAGTACAGTATGTGTAGTGACTGGCATATCACCATGTGTTAGTAGGTTGGCTGGTTTTAGAACTGTACATAACTTACAAAAAACAAATAAGTCATTATATATATTCTTAAACATATATTATGCAAGAGCTAAATCTGACTTGCAGGTCTTTGTTTAAGTCTGAAATAATATCTTAATTATTAATTCAACATTAATTGATTTATCCAGACCATAATCAACTCTCGATGCCATCACTAGTCTGCGATATTTATTGGATTACATTCCGACTTGCTGGTCGACTTCCATTCATAATTAAATTAAAAAATGGATAATCTAGACCCTGTTTTTTTTCCTACCGACTTCAGTAATGATGATCAACGCTAGACTCAATATTCAATTGCTAAAATCTTGGTTCATATTGGATGAATTTGAGCAAATTTCCATTACATTATCTGGTTTTTTAACTATTATAGTGAGAATTGCCAGCTCTTTATTTTATCTCCCATAATGTATCTTTAACCAAACATAAGACTTGCAAGAAACTGTAAAAAAAATTTGGCGCTATATTGTCTAGACGAGGTGGAGTGAAATTGAGACAAACACAACCGGCTCAACTTTAACCCTGATGGTGGGTGTGCAGTGACTAGTAGTTGTTGTTCTTAGTGTTAACGTCTGCTTCCACCGAAGGTAATATGACAGACAAGTCTTATTTCTATTATTTTTTTCCAGAATCATTTGAAAATGTGAAGGCTGGTGATTGTATTGTGTGTTTTAGTAAAAATGATATTTATCATATAAGTCGACAGTTAGAATTACGTGGCAGGGAAGTGGCTGTTATATATGGAGGATTACCCCCAGGTAAATAATTTATTTGGAAACTGTTTTACTTTCCTTTGCTGTTTTGTTGATTTGTAGTCAACTCATTTAAAAATCATCATAAAAAGGATATGGCATTTTGAAACAAATTATGTCAAATTTCACCCTGGTATGCTTGTACCTAGTCATTCAGATAGGACAAAAAAGATCTATCTTATACCTAGTTATTCAGATAGGACAAAAAAATCTACCTTATACATTGGTGTGCATGCTAATGATTATTTATGACTTGAAATAATGTATTTTTGTTATTCATCCAATATACATTTATTTCCAGGTACAAAACTTGCCCAAGCCCAGAAGTTTAATGATCCAAATGATCCATGTAAAATAATGGTGGCTACAGATGCTATTGGTATGGGATTAAATCTGTAAGTTTACATCCAGAGTGTGTGTTTGTTTCAGAGTACCTAGTTTTCGGTTTATTTTCTCAAACCTTGATTAAAGTCTTGGATCTCTTAGACCACAGAACCACACTATAAAGAAGGACATTATTGGTATCTTAAGACGACAACGCGTGCAAGTTCAAACATAACAAAGATCTTCTCGTAGTAAAGATTTGACATAGTTATGAATAATCAAAATATCTGTCTGTCTCTTGGTGGTTTAACGTCTGCTTCCACAATAGTGATTTTGCTGACATGAAGATGTGATAGTGATATTTATTGGATAGCTGGCAGTTTCTAGTGAATACATTTCATTATTACACAAAATATTTGAACAAAGTAGGCCATGTTTGTTTGAAGAGGATTGACTCCTGGTTGAATTTATTGTGTATCAATCAATACACCTCATCAGATACATCATGTGGTTGTGAACCTTGTAGTATGCAATCTGATACACATATGGAGGAGTGAAACAATTAGAAAACAGTTGGAACTCCACTTGCCCACTTCAAACCAAGTTTATGTAAATTGTCTACTCTGTGTTCTGAAATAAAGGGTTTTGGAATGATCAAGCTAGATATCTGTCTTGTTTTATGGCCCAGTGAAATTCAGTCATGGTGTAATTAGTTATTTTTCTGTGGGGAAACAATAAAATAACTTTAAAAATTTCAGGTCAATCAAGAGAATTATATTTTATTCTATGATGAAACCAACTTTAAATGAAAAAGGTGAGAAAGAAATGGATGTTATCAGTACATCACAGGCATTACAGATCGGAGGCCGAGCAGGAAGATATGGTACAGAATATGAAAATGGTGAAGTAACTACATTTAGAAATGAAGATTTACAGATATTGAAAGATGTCTCGTCTAGGTTGATAGAACCCATTGTAGTGAGTTTTCGATTTATAATGCTTATACTGAAACACCTTCACATGTACATGATTGAACGTTCTGGAATTGAAATTCTCTCAATCCCAAAAATAACGACAATCGAGTGAAAAGGTGTATTTCAGGCTACAACGCATGCATAGATTAGATGAATAAATATCACAACCAACCATACTGTCGAAACATATTCGTTGTGTTTAATAAGGTCACAGTTCTACTCACACCACCTTCGTAGTCGGGACTGACAGAACTGGGACAGGATTGAATTCCACGTCACTCGAATACAATTCTGTCAAATCGGGATGTTCTGGACTGTGAATTGAGCATCCCCTCTGTCAGCTTATTATATTTGTCAAGGGGATCACAGTGGCTAAGTGGGTAAGACCCTGGCTCGCTAGCCTCCCTGCGTTGTTTATTGTGGGATCATAGTGGCTAAGTGGGTAAGACACTGGCTCGCTAGCCCAGAAGTGTTCGATCCCTGCATTGGTCGAGAAAGTTCATCCAGATTTCCCAGCATGTTTCCCCCTTGTCAGTGATGCAGGACCAAGGGCCTGACAAGGACAGCTGTCTAGTCGTTTGGATGGAATGAAAAATCGAAGTCTTGTGTACACATTGGCGTGCACATAAAAGAGCCCTTGACAGTTGGCTGGCGTATGCTCGTCTCATTAGCCCAGTTCGTCTTTATTAGCCCACCTTCACCATGTCAGATTACCGTATTTGTCAAATATAGAGATAAATTAATTGCATTACTTTTATAAACTATAGACTACAGTGTACTACATCGCTACCCACATCTATCTTTAAATATACTAGTTCAGTATATATCTATCTTATAGAAACACTCAATTAAAGTTACATTATGGGAGATAAGATAAAGAGATGGCAGTTCTCACTATAATAGTTAAAAACTAGATAGTGTAAAGGTAATTTGCTGAAAATTTCAGTCAAATTGGTCCACTATTAGCCGAGAAAAAAGCGTTTGAAATATTCACATAGCCTCGGTCATCATTACTCAAATCATTAATATAAACAGCATAGTCTCGATTATCCACTTGATTGATTTAATTATCAACGGCCATTAAGCGGCATATAGGAATTCAATCCGCCAACATCGAAGGCTCTCCTTGACTTTAAGAGTTTATTATTGTCTGGATATCTTAATTAAACTGTTTCAATGGCATTTAGTAATTGAACTAGAGTATACAGGTCACAATTCTATGGAATACAATTACTGCTTAGTCGAAACGTCGCTCAGTAATAAGCAGTAATTGTATTCCATAGAATTGTGACCTGTATACTGTATATCTTAATTAATGTCTAATTGATTATTTAGATAACATCTCGGGCCTAAAGAAAGACCTGTAAGCAGATTTTGCTCTTGCATAATGCTATTTTAAATAGATTTATAGATATAGTTACACCAGTTGGCCTGTTTTTGTTACTAAAGTCATAATTCCTGCTTATAAGGGTAGATTGTTGTGGACAATCTTGAGAGTTGATTATTTTGTGGTTATGTTAGAGTTATTGCCCTTGTTTTAAGATTCAGTGAGCTGGACAATTAATATGATTCCATAACAGAATTTCATGAAACTTTTTCATGTTTTCAGATTTCCACAAAGGCCCAACTTATTTGACACTGTGCACTTGGTTTATGTAGAAAGGCATTTGAGAGAAATGTATTAAATTTATTCCTTTATGAAATTATTACATACTTTTTTTTTATACAAATCAAGTTTGTTTTACTTTAATTTATTTTGTAGCAAGCTGGTTTACATCCAACAGCAGATCAGATAGAATTATTTGCGTATCATCTACCTAAAGCCACTCTTTCTAATCTTATAGTGAGTTATATTTCATATCTTCTGATTCAAGTATATTACCTATCAATTATGACAGTGTTACTCATTTCAGAAATATACACTTTTAGACCATACACAAAAATAAGGGGTCCTAAAAAGACATTTTGGTTCAAAAATTAATGTTAGTTTTGTCCATGTAAAGTTCATACTTTCAATCGATTTCATGTTGCTATCTTTAGTTTATTGAATGCCTATAGGAATAATTCATTTCTACGCATGAACATAAATCAGCTGAAGATGTTTATCTATCCTTCCCAGGATCTTTGTTTCATTTAATTTCAGGCCTTAGTTTTGTTACATTAAAATAAGAGTTTTGTTACATTAAAATAAGAAAAATAATTATTTTGAAACTTTGATGTGGAACATTATTTTGTATGAAAGTATACTATTATTAAATTTCACGAAAAGTGTAGTCACTTCAAACTTCAAGAGGGAGAAATTTGTACTGAACAAAAGAATTTGACTTAACGGTAAATGGCATCTGCTTCTGCATTCCAGGTTATTATATCTACCTCCAAAATTATCATGTTCTGTTGAGTGGACTTTAAACCCTATTTCTCGGTCACTCTTACAATAAATTGTATAATTTCTATTGTAGGATATATTTGTTACTCTGTGTCGATTGGATAATGATAATTATTTTATGTGTGATATGGAAGATTTTAAGTTTTTAGCTGATATGATACAACATGTGCCTTTAAATTTACGAGTACGGTATACATTCTGCTGTGCTCCAATACCTAAGAAACAACCTTATGTCTGTACCATGTTCCTAAAGGTAAGTTAAAAACAACCTTCAAAACAAGTAGGATTAAAGATCTTGTCATTTTGTCAAGTCAATGAATTTTTGAGACTAACACCTTGCAGTTTTACTTTGGTGGTAGGAATTCTGTCTGGACAGTAGATGATTCTATCTTTTCTACAAATTTCCAACAGTCAACTGACGAGATCTCCAAATTAAACTACCGCATTATACATGATGATGAATCTATTGTACATGATGATGATGAATCTTCTGTTTTCTATCCAATCCAAATAACTAAACAGTTCCCTTGTCGGACCTGCAGGTACATACCTTATGTCTGAAATTTGGGACTGTGCATGGAAAACCCTGAATATCCAAGGCCATGTAGAGATTCCAGGACATATGATTGGAGAGTTCAATACATTAAATAATCACATTTTTTTTTGTGACAAGGCTGTGATCGGAACTTGGGCCATTCTAGAACTATTGTAAACAACATATTACACACATACACCTCTTTAAGTGTTAACATGTATATTAAACAAGAGTTTGGTTATTATTTCAGTTTGCCCGTCAGTTTAGTAGAAATGAACCATTAACACTAGACTGGTTGTGTCTACAAATTGGATGGCCATTTGCACCACCTGGTGTTCTTGCTGACTTGGTTCATCTTGAAGGCGTATTTGACATACTTGATCTATATCTATGGTTAAGGTAAGCATGAAACAATCTTAAAACCAAACAATTGTTTTCTGTTTAATTGGTTGGTTGGTTGGTTTTACCACTGTTGACTTTCCCCAAGAGGAGTTGAGTAATTAATTACTCAACACTGCTTGAGAAAATAAACAGTTGTACACCGCCACGCATGATCTAATCAAGACAAACATTTTATTCTATGCGACAATAGGAACCCAATGTTTTTTGATGATTATCAACAAATTTAAACAAATTGCCAACAATAATTTGAAACTAAACATTAAATACAGAAACTCCCACTAAAACGGAACACCAACAAAATACTTGAATTGTAGTCTGTTTTATGTGGAATTACACGAAATACAATATTTGATCTATTTATTTTCTTGTTGGTAGTTATAATTCATCTTTAAACCAATTTTTACCTTTTTTTTTGTAGCTACCGATTTCCAGAGATGTTTCCTGATGTAACCCATATAAGAGATATGCAGACAGAATTAGACCAGGTTATCCAGCAAGGTGTTAGGCAATTAACAACCCTACTCAAGTCACGTGAAAGTACAATGTCAACTGGAACACAAGACATTGAGGACGATTTCGAAATTAAAGTGAAAAAATCAAAGAGAAAACATAAACTGAAATTAGACAGTTTAGTAAATGAATTAACAAAGATAGACAATTTCGATAAAAATGAAGATAAACAAAAATATGGTGGGCTTACAGGGAAACTTATAGGAGATGGGCTTATAACTTCTGCAATGGCTGATAAAATGCACGAGGAGTGGTCTAAAAAAATTAACAAAAATAAAAGTGATGATTAAGAGTATCTGTGATTAAAATACTTTTTACCTAACTAATAGTGATGAATTATTCTTTTTATTGCCAGTTTTACACTATACCAGCAGTTGTGGAGGGTGGCATCCAAGTCATTATCATGTGGCAGTTAAGCTCTTGGGATTCTGTGTGAAATTTTATCCAATTGTCACAGTATTTATGTTTACAGGACTAAAAATTGCTAGACATCTTATTCCCTAATCAAGGAAAAAATATGGATTTTATATGCTGATTAGTGGAATAACAATCTGGCTTCTTTTTGAAAGTTTTGTGTTTGTAGGTAAAAGTCTGTGTTGAGCTTTATGAAAAATCAGTTCTAAGTCAAAATTGAAATTCAATTTTTTAAAGGGACAATAACACTCTTGCTGGCTTGGCAGCCCCAGAAAATAAATAATAGCTTTATTCTAAGTACTAGATGTTTAAGTGTCCTACCTGTTGTGTAAATTATCCATTACGACCTATTTTACTTGTCCAGAGGGTTCGAAAATATCTTAAAATCAGAGTCACATTTTTCAAATCAATTAGTTGAATTTTTGCAATTTTTTGAATTAGGTGTGTTAAGATGAAATTTATATCATCAATTAATTGGAATATTGTAAAATAATACAATTTGTTGACCAGAATGAAGATTGGGACATATTATTTAGTTACAACAAGAGTGTTATTGGGGCTTTAAACAAGCCACTTTTTCTTAATCTTTCATAAAAAATAATGTGGTATAGAAACTTGAGCAATTACTAATCAAAATAAACCCAAATAAAAACTTTATTTTAACCTAAATTAAAGAGGTTTATGTTGATGATATTGCTACTAAGCAGTTAGTATTTTGTGTACTAATTGGGGGAGATGCAGTGGTTCAGTGAGTAAGATGCTGGCTCGCAAACCAGGAAGCCTCGGGTTTGCTCCCATGGCGTTGGCCGAGAAAGTTCTTCGGGACTTGGGGGGTTGGGATGGCCTAGTTGTCTAGAGTGCCGCGCTTCGACCTCTAGCTGTGATTTCGAGCCCTGGTGTGAGCGTATGTGGCATGGAGACAGGGGCGCCTTCTCAACCGCGTGGGTTTCCTCCGGGCACTCCAGTTTCCTCCCACTGCTAAAGACCCCTACGCGCAAGCGAATTATTGAAATAAAATTAAACCATATGTTAGTCTCGAAATGACCTCTCTCTCTCTTCAGGACTTTCCAGTGCAGTTTCCCCTTGTCACTAAGGAAGGATGCCTGACAAGGACAATGTTAAGTCGTTTGGATGGGACGGAAAGCCATTTTTTTTCTAATGTCCACAATTTTCAGTCTGCTGTATAAAAATATACTGAAAACAGCACAATAACTTCATATTTATGTTCAAAATTTACAAAAGAGCAATCCTAAAACACTTTAAAATGGTTTGCAAGGTAGCGACAACATTCTGAGAAATAATATATGTGGTTTTATTAATCAAGGGACATAACTTGATTGTATTTTATTGAACTGTTCTCCAACACCCACATTACCAAAATTAGATATAGCACTAGCAGTGAGAAACAATGATGGATTCCAGCTAAATAGGGCATAGCCTAACCTTTAAAGTCCTTCTGACAAGTACACTTAGCAGTGTATTTTATTGAACTGTTTGTTTCAAATACTCTTTAGTTATAATCTACCTCACAGTGCTATGGACAAAGAAACTTGGCGATAAAAACAAAGCAAATTAATCCCTAGAGAGAATTGCCAAAAATGCGCACAAGATTGACTTCGCCATGAAGGTTCAATGCTGAAACCCTGATTAGAGTCATCTCCCTTGAATTCAGTGGCAGAATTAAACACAAAATCCGAATGCAGCGCCCTAAGCAGTTATTTAATTAGTTATAGGCTTGTCAGACTGAAACCAGTGGTTTTCAAGATGAAACCTATGGTCTTGAAGATAGGGGGTGGGGGGGGGGGTCTCCGACCAGGGTGAATAATACTTTTGAAACTGTCATTTAATGGCCTTCCTGTAGTGTTTAACATCAATCGTTTATTCCTGGCTTTGAATTATAATTTAAAGATACTTTCATCTCCATCTAGTCGTGAAGTTGAGGGATTTGGAGGGGTTTTATAAGTAGAAAAGTATAAGACTTCCCTTCATCAAAATCCGACACTGCAATAATTTCCTGGGTATTTTTGGAATAGAATAGGCCTATTCCCATAATGTATAATATTCAAACTTCTTGTTGATGTTCATTAGGCGAATGTCTTGATTAATCTTAGCCCAGGCTAAAAAATAAATCAATTAGATTTGTCGATGCTTTGATTCTAATTAAGGAGGCAAAATGTTCACGTTTTGATTGATCACAAGATTTCAATGACTTTAAAGCCAGAGATAAATCAAACGCATAATCCGATTCACAGAAGCAAGCACTACATAGTCAACACGGGAAAGCTATCTCAGTAAGTTTCTTTCCTACCATCCGCTAGGAAACTACCAACATGGGCATCTCAAATATTTATCCAGTGTGCTCCACCATACTTCATATTATGCTGTATAGACAAGTCACACCTACACGTGTATGTATCTTCGTTAGACCCCAGATGTTTGTTCGATAATGATAATATTTGGTTATTTGACTATCCTGATTTTAATGAATCAGGCCCGTATCTAGACACCATAAAGCTGGGGGGCATAACCTTTCGGTAGGGGGGCGAACATTTTGAGGAAATTTTCGGAAAGGTCATTCTAACATACTGGAACTGCTGTAATCATCATGCTATGTAGTTACCTAGGCGTCTAATAAGCATTTTAAAATAAGTATTCAAACAATTAAAATTTAGCTTTTTTAGGTTAATATAAGGAACTGTGTATACTTAATGATTGTTAGCAATTTCTGAGGGGGGGGGGGGCGAGCATTTCACGCGGGGGGGATGCCCCCCCGCGCCCCCCTGTAGATACGGGCCCGTAATGAATATAAATATATCATTGTTAAAGGACACTTTTGTTGTCAGTCATTATCACATATTTTTCTAGATCTAGATGTATTTAAACGCGTTCAAAATATATTTTTAACACAAAGATCATTGCTACGATAAGAGCGTAACGAAACTTTGAAGAAACAGAAGTGATACACGGGCGAATTTGGCGCACTGATAATTCCTTTGAAGACCAAACGTTGTTACGATTCGAGGCTGCGAGAGGACATCTGACAATTCAAAAAAATTTTCTAAACACCCATAAAAAAAACCCGTCAGTACGATTTCAAAATCAGAAAGACACTTTCATCAAATCATTCAAGAAAACGGCTTACTAAATCGATCAAAGCAATTTTTGTGAACCGTATCTTGATACATTAGTAATCAATTCATCACAATTCCTAGACAATACGAGAAGCTGTCGTGATTCGTGGCAAGCTCCTGACTTTGCAGTGTGAATGATTCAATCAGGTATGGAGGTGCATTTTATAGGGCTGGTCCAGGTGAACAGCACGTGTAGCATGAGTTACATATAACAATCATGGAGAACACATTACCATCTAAGAAGTCAGGTTGCGTCTCTGAGAACATTTCCTGGGTTTAATGCGCCTATAAGACGATCATTATTTATATTAACATTATCACATTTCCCGCCATTTTTAGGCATACGGTTTCTAAGAAAAGCCCCCCTCAAACTCCTGATCACAAAATCGTGATCTTCTCAAAAAAAAGCTGCCCCAGAAAAACTTGGTCTCAGAAATATCTCCTCTCAGGTGGCGATACTCCCCCTTCAGCCACCGGACTATTTCAGTTATCTTATCTGATATTAGACTAAAGTTCCCAAGGTTTAACCGTGACATTCTTATTACGTTCTCTTATCAATTTAATGCAAACTTACCAACTACCCAGTCTATGTGTTATTTGTACCTTTGCTGAAGCAACATGAAGATCATTGCAGCTTTGATGATAACGTTCCTTGCTTTAAAAGATGCCAATGCCTCTGCAAAAAAGGGAATATGTGTTGGGCCAGGATCCTATCTCTGTAATGATACCCACGCATTTCATGGCGTTTCTTGGTGGTAAGTCTTTTTGTTTCAACAATAATGGTATTAATTTACAGTCATGTTGGAGAAAGGTCAAAATAATTGTACTTTGGACTTTTCCCCGCTAAAGACCCCCCCCCTCCTTCCTCGCTTAGAAAGGCTAAGAAACTCAGAACATTCGCCAACGATTTAGGGAAACGGAAATCAATCATTTGACATATTTCCAGAAAGTTGAATCTTATGCGTGAATGACAAATATATATTATATAGTTTCTCGAATGAGCACAGATTTAGTGCCTTGAGTTTGGAATTGGAAGAAAGGACTCAAAATTTACACGTCCTCTGATGAATAGTACCCCCTCCCCCTCCCCATCCTTTTACTAAGTCAGAATATTTCTATACAGTTTATGCATTCGTTCGTTCGTTGCATACTGAATGAATTCATTTCAATTTTTCCAGGTACGATTGGGGAGCTTGGGAATATTCCCACAAGCACCATCATTGCACGAACAAACCAACTGGTGAATATGTACCAATGTTTTGGGGAGAAAAATCAATCACCAGGGATAGTGTTCCAGCAGGTTCCCATTATGTGCTAGGATTCAACGAACCAGATCATACACACCAATCCCACATGAGCCCAGAGAAAGTGGCAGAGCTGTGGCCAGCATTGGAAAGAAAGGCTCATGGTCACAAATTAATCGGTCCTGCGCTTGCTGGATGTGATAATACTAAACACTGCATAAGCTGGTTTACAGAGTTTTTCAAGGCTTGTAAAAATTGTCGAGTTGATGCTTTGGCTGTTCATAGTTATAGCTGCAATGCCGCCCATGTCGTTAACGCAATCAAAACCATATCTCAACATTTCAACAAAAAGGTTTGGTTAACAGAATTTGCTTGCGCTAGCGGTAAAACTGAGGCACAGCAACTGCACTTCATGTCCCAGATACTACCAAAGTTGGAGGCGTCTCCTTTTGTTGAAAAATATGCCTGGTATGAGACACGACTGGCGAAAAACGGGAGTTTTATAAATACTTCAATTAACCTGCTGGATAGCCATACATCAACGTTAACCAACCTTGGCAAGTTTTATGATAGTTACAAATATTCTGGAGTTATAGGTTAAACAGCTCCGGATATCATGTCAAAATAAATTAAGATTCAAACACTGTTTGATTTTAGAAATAAAGAGATTAATAAATAATTATAGAGTTTGTCTGTTTATTTTATGCTTTTCTAATATTGTGGTTCCTTTTTAGAATACCGGTACTAGAATCTTTGCAATTCCAAAAAAATCTGACCAATAATAGACAGAAAGGAACGTCGTAGTAAAAAGCCATGCTTTAGTTATCTTGGAGCCTGTCCTAGTAAATTTGAAAGCATTCTAATAATGCCTTATTTGTGTGAATTTAGAATGGAATTTCCATTGTATGCCCACTTGAATTCCACCCAGACTTCCTCATGATGGTTTGAACACTTACATCTGACGGCTACTCTTCTCCCTTTCCACCCATTTGCATTTCTAATTTGGTTGACCCTAAGTTAAGAGTTTGGTTTCAAACGGCAGGGCAGATAGTTGCAGGTTTATTATTATGGTGAAACTACCAGTTTCAAGATTTCCATGGCGAACCCCACGCATGCTTTTCAGCAAGATATTGCTGCGTTTGTGATAGAATGTGTTAACCCAACGGACTTTTTTCGAAAAGGAAACGCTGGTTAATTGGAATTGGAAAATTAATGTTGTACCGTGACCGTTTAGTATTTTAACGCTTGTTGGAGTCACCGCCCTGGCATAACGTGCAGGATATAGGCATTATCAATATAAAAAAATTGTTACTGCACTGAACCTATGTATGAGCACGCCACACTCAAACATGTTGTTTATTCGATCATGATAATGTCTGGCTATTTGAGACCTGGCTTGCGCATGTCGTGTAATAGGCCACTAGCTTTAAAGGCATATAGCAGAGTAAGGAATAATTTTAGCCGGTAAGCACTAAAAACCAGTTCGCCGAAATGGAATAAAATGAAATGGGGTATAACGCCCTACAGCTCTGCTCCGAACAGGGCTAAATTAGACGGGCAACTCGCCGAGCTTATGAATTCCAAGAAAGGGTTCATACGAATTGGTGCGAACCGACTGAATCTCACCATTGGATTTAAGGTATCGGACATGGTCTAGAAATTCAGAATCACTGCTTTCTATTCTAGCCTAGTGACAGGACAGGACTAGTTGTACTATCTTACCTGATAGTAGACTACAGTTCCCAAAGTTAAACCAAAACATTCCCATCCCTTCCATATACCTTCTCTTAAATTTTATGTAATATTTTCAACTATCCTGTCCATATTTTATTTGTACATTAACCGAAGCAACACGAAGATCATTGAAGCTTTCATGATAACGTTCCTTGTTTTAAATTTTACAAACGCCTCTACAGAAAAAAGGAATATGCGTTGGTGCAAAATCGTATCTTTGTAAACATACCCACGCATTTCATGATGTTTCTTGGTGGTAAGTACTTTTGTTTTACCAATACTGGTATCGATTTGCAATGAGAAACTGTACCGGTTTTGACTTTGGAAGGTGTAGAAAGGGCTCTAAAGTCTTCGAATGAATGCGGACACCTCCCATTCCTAAATGACACTATTTCTGAAATCTAGGTTCATCCAACAGTTCTATTTAACTGCAAAAAATGGAAACATAACTGTTTACGTATTGGTTGCATTCTTTTATTTTAGAAACACCCGAAATTAATTTATTTTTCTTCTCAGGTACGATTGGGGGCTTGGGAATATTCCCACAAGCACCATCACTGCACGAACAAACCAGCTGGTGAATATGTACAAGGGATAGTGTTCCAACAGGTTCCCATTATGTGCTAACCAGATCATGCGGACCAATCCCACATTAGCCCAGAGAAAGTGGCAGAGCTGTGGCCAGCACTGGAAAGAAAGGCTCGTGGTCATAAATTAATCAGCCCTGCTCTTGGTGGATGTAACAATGCCCAAAAGTGCATTAACCGGTTCACACAGTTTTTCGAGGCTTGCAAAAATTGTCGAGTTGATGCCGTGGCTGTTCACAGTTATAGTTGTAATGTCACCCATGTCGTTTACGCAATCCAAAAAAATACCTCAGCATTTCAACAAAAATGTTTGACTCGTTCGTTCGTTCGTTCCTAAATGAATAAAATCGAAGGCGAAACAACTGGTTTGTAAACTGTTTTTTGATTGGTTTGTAGACCTTATCTACAATCAAGGCCATCGCATATAATTTGAAATAGTACAAACCCTATGGATTAACCCAGGGTATAGTGGAGTAGAACGTAATGAGAACACTGTGAATAACGAGGATGGAATTGCTTATGTTGTATTCGTGTATGCTTTCAAAAGTATAGTGTCAGTCAGTGACCCGCTGAAGTTTGGTGATGCCCGCGGCCAACCTTTGATTGTGTGCACCCCAAGTCTCAGATATAGAGCCCAGTATTGAGAAATTAAATATATATCAGTGCCCCAAATAAGATCTTCTGTCAAAAAACAATTTTACAGGTTCTCTACTCTGGTCGCGTTTACTAGAACATGGATCCACATTTATACCAGCTTATGGGACTGGAGGGCAGCATGTAGACCGAAGTTTGAATTTCACTCTTTGATTGGGTGACCCACTGAAATAGATACCAGGGACCACCACTGATAAGGGCAAATTAGAAACCGCACTATTTTTCTCGGCCAGCACCGGAATCGAACCATGGACCTCGTGGTAAGTGAGCCGGTGCCTTAATCACCGGACTACCGTAATTCCCCAGACAATACAGAAACCAACTTCAATAAAAACACACATCTTTTTACAATCGGCACAGTGGGTTCACTAATAATCAATTTAATAGAACTTCAATTGTTTCAAGATATTCGCGGTATCAAGAATATCCCTCAATAAATGGGGACGATTCTAATAGGGCTAATACTTGCTTCATGTAGTGCAGTTGCTGTTCCGGTGTTTTGAACGCGATATACAGCTAACGATTCGACGTGGACAATTGCTGCAAGCTGCAAAAAATGTGTAACAATTGCCAGCTAATGTATGTTGAGCATTGCAAAGCCCAGCTAGTGCAGGACTGATGGGTTTCTTTCCAGTCGACTTATTTTCTACTTCCGGTCATAGTTCAGCACATCTTGCAGTGCCCATATTTGCTTAGCTTTTATAATTTTGTTCATTGAAGCTCAAACGTATTTCGCCTGGACTGGAATGTGGACAGAGTTGGTGTACTTCTCTCCCCAAATCATTTGAACATACTTGCTGGAGTATTTTGGCGGTGTTATCATTGGTATTATTCATGGTCATAATGCCAGTCATACCTACATAAATACAACACAAAACAATGATAACAGTACAAAAAATATCACTTTCTTTAACAAAAAGAAAAAATAACCACAAAAAAGTGAACAGACCTGTCCTCTAACAGGTATGCTCAAGTGAACTTTACCACCACGAAATGCCATGGAAAGTATTTGGCATTACAACTTAAGCTCGGAGTTGAATTGTGTTCTAATGATTACTTCCATGATCTCAGCGATCATGTTATGAAGATATTAGAATTGGACAATGGCGTGTCGACTGTCTAAACACTGACTACCCAAGCATGTGAAATTCTTATCCAAAGCGAAGATTGCCCCAAAAGCGATCATACAAAGTATGTTTTTTTATTCAGTATGCGATCGAGACGTTTCTGAAGAAGTGTAGTAAGAAATCGGTTACAAAATCCACGTTATGCAATTTTTTTGTATGTCTCTTCTGGAATTATTTAAAGAAAATGTATTCTATGAAGGCCACGGCGACCTTTTTATCTATTCGCTGATACGACGTCTTTCAAACAAGACTATGTAAAGATAAGGTCAACATCAGATCTATTATTTACCGTCAACTGAACAATGTATGGTGTTGTATATTTTATTCTACTCATTTGTTTACATGAAGTTTCTACGAGCAAGAAGAAAGGCATAGCTGTGGGACCTGGCCTTTATAAATGTAATGACACATGGGCCTTCAACGATATTTCTTGGTGGTAGGTATGCTTACAACGATTTTGTTAAGTTAAAGGTTGGCCCATGTTAACTTAGCTATTTAAACGAAAAGTTTGAATATCTTACTGATAAGCACTTCGCATTTGGATATATTAGGAACATTACGAGTCAATAACCCCTATTGCCTACAAAAACGGCACGGCAATCTGCAGCCCAGACCTGGAACCACCAGTACCGGATCTAGGGGAGCTAAAGTGGGACAAATGTTCCGGGTCCCCCACATTTAGGGGCCCACCACAAGTCTGGGTCGGACCAATATTTTATCCCGGACGGAGCAAACCAGTACCTTGGCTTCGAGGGGGTGGGGATGGGGGCCCTGGGACTGGTAGGTCAACTTATTCTAAACGTCAATGAAATCGCTGCCTAAATTGTCTCAGATGCACTGGAATTGATCCTAATTTTAAAAAAAATCCTGGAGGAAACACCCAAGGCACCAAATGGGGCGGAGTACATACTAGTATGATCCGTGGTCAGCACGAACAATTTGAACACAAACAACAATGGGGCCCCCGCACAGTTGGTATGTACAAGGTTAATCCGGCACTGGGAACCACACCACTATATACCTGATTCCGTCCAGTATTTACCCACCGAAATGGGATGATCAAGACCTTGATTAAATGCCGTCTGCTTGATATTTAGGTACTGGTAGCAAATTTAACAAATTTCTTGTATTAAACATACCAACTTAAATAGATGGTTCTGCCAAAGATTTCTAAATAGGTCAATTTCTTGATTTGTAAATCATAACCCGATCAGACTCGAAAAGACCCAGGTTTTATAGAAGAAAATCTTAAGGGGCTAAATTTTCGTGAATATTTTACCGAACTTTCAACCACATCATTCATATCTAAAATTGAAATATAACTTTTGCAGGTACGACTGGCATGCCAATTTGTACACACATAGCCGACATGGCTGTTTTAACCGTCCAAATGGTGAATATGTGCCAATGCTTTGGGGTGAAGCCCGAATGCACAATGCCACTGTATATTCCATTTCTGATCATGTTCTTGGATTCAACGAACCAAATGTTAAAAAACAAGCAAATATGACCCCTGAGAGAGCTGCTGCCTTGTGGCCGGAAGTTGAAAAGAAAGCTTCAGGGAGGACTATTATTAGCCCCGCTATAGCTGGATGTGATAATGCTCAACACTGTATTAACTGGTTTACAAAGTTTTTTGCAGCTTGTCGAAAATGTCGAGTTGATGCTTTGGCCGTTCATGCGTACAACTGTGATGCAAAACATCTGACTACCTCATTAGAAACAGTTGCAAAACATTTCAACAAAAAGATCTGGTTAACAGAATTCGCCTGTCACTCGGCTAAAACCCAAGAACAGCAATTACACTACATGAAGCAGATACTACCCTTGCTAGAGTCATCTCCGTTTGTTGAACGTTATGCATGGTATGAAACACGAACCTATAAGAATACAACCTTTATCACCTCGTCCACAGACTTGTTGGACAGGAATGCTTCTACCTTAAACAAGCTTGGTCAGTTTTATGATAGTTACAGACATTCTGGAATTATTGGTTAAACAGGGCAGGCTCATGGACAAATAAATGAGGTTTCACATTAGATCAGATTAGCGTTGTTTTTGTTATTGAAAGGGATTAAAGCTGTTCTTCTTTTATATTTAATGAATTTTTAATATGAAGTCTAGTTTATGTAACCGACAACGCTGTAAGAATTTATATTGTGCAATATTCATTTGTTAGTTAACCCTATATGCTAAAAAATGGGAACCTTACTTTAACCGTGCACGGGAGTACTAAACAACCGAGGCGGGGATATTATTCTACAGATGTCATAACATTTCTTTGTCTTCTTTATCTATTTCATTATATCGATATTTCTGCATTTACCTAATTGATGTGCCATTATGATAGGAACTGATACTACTTCCCAACGGAAAAGCCATTTGCATTCGAATTTGATTGTCCTGTGGGCTCCGTGGTATTACATTTTATTGGAGTTTGTACCTTGTTCAGCTGTGATCATTCCCATTGTTTGTTAACTTTCACACAATTTCAACTCACACTTATCTTCTCTTATCATATATACATGTAAACACCGAACAGAATAACATATAGTAAGAATGCAGGTGTTCTTTGGGTCTGTTTTTATCGCCATTTTGTCGTTTACACACGTTGGAGCTACTCCAAAGAAGGGTATTGGTGTTGGCAAGCACCTGTATCTCTGTAACGATACTAATGCATTTCATGACGTCTCCTGGTGGTAAGATTATTTCTAACTAGTCCAGATAAATCTATTTGTGTTTTGACCCCCAAGTTGAGTTTCCCTAAGTTTTAAAAAACATGCAACTTTATTTCTATAGCAATTATAGTGTTAAGCCGTCCTTTTCATATTTTGACCAGATAATATTTTGCCTTTCCGCGGGGCTTTTGAGATGTGGCAGAACATGGAGAAACTCCATACGTCAACAACGCGGCCCAACTTTTTGTAAACTATAATCAATACATTGGACCCGATGTCATGTTATATTACCCTATAAGCATTGACATTTACGTGAATTCCTCAAATATTCAACTCAGTGCGGGAAATCCCGCCAATAAATATTTTTAAGAATTAGTGCAAAATCAGATGCTACGAATAATGCGTTTTATAAAGCCTAATTCAGTGAAGGTTTGTGTTTCTGAAAGCTGGGGATATACAGAATAACTTACTAAAAAATTTCGGTCCCTTTCGGTCATTCCAATAAAGTCAGGGTGACCATTTATGGCAGCTTTATGGCCTCGTTTACAAACACTGGATAAATTACATCATTTAAAACGGTTGGAGGGGGGTAAATAATGTTTAACGTCTATACAACATAGCTTTAGCTAACTATCTTGTAGGTATGACTGGCATTACGTACCATCTGAACATCAGAATAAACATTGTACAAATGATCCACATGGTGAATACGTTCCGATGTTGTGGGGTGAGAAGTCTGTTCTCAATTCGACAATACATGTACAGAATGGGTCTCAACACGTCCTTGGATTCAATGAACCAAACGTTAAACACCAATCAAATATGAGCCCAGAGAAAGCTGCTGAATTGTGGCCGGAAATAGAAAAGAAAGCTGCCGGTAAGAAACTAATAAGTCCTGCTCTTGCAGGTTGTGACGACCCAAAGCGTTGTATTATCTGGTTTATCCAGTTCTTTGCTGCGTGTAAGTATTGTCAAGTGGATGCCCTGGCTGTTCACGCTTATACGTGCGATGCTGGACGTCTCATAGCATCTTTAGAAGATATTGCAAAGTATTTCAGCAAACCCATATGGTTGACAGAATTTTCTTGCCATTCGGCTGAGACTCCGGAACAGCAGCTAAACTACATGAAGCAGATACTACCCCTGTTAGAGTCATCTCCCTACATAGAAAGATATTCTTGGTTCCAGACTCGTATTACCCACAATTCAAGCTTCATCACCACCACCACTGATCTACTGGAAAGGAATTCGTCAACATTAACCGAACTTGGTCGATTTTATGATGAGTATCAATCTTCACGTACTGTTCGCTAAAGACATGAAATAAAGCTACTATTGGGTCACAAAATCAATTTTTGTTTTAAAATTGTTTGAAAAAATAGTGCTATTATAACAAGTAGTTTCGCGAGTGTACAAAGGAATGCACGTGTCGAGCTACGAAGAGTGAACAAACATATGGAGTGTGCACTGTATAGAACAATATTTGTATTGTTCAAACAGGCCATTATTACATCAGGTAAATACGGACATGGGTTATATATTACATAGTGTGGACATAGGCGTACGGGGAAATTTTTGACTGGGGGCGGTGGTGGTTGGTGCCCCAAAAATGTAGTTAGGTTCTTGGTTATGTTAGTCGTGGCTTACTGTACTCCAAACAATAGAGGGTTCGAGTCTTAAGATTTATATTTAATTGAAATTCGCTGTTAAATTGGACACATTCAAGAACACAATATTTTTTTATACAACTTTTACAAAGTACAATTGTGTGCCCAAATTTTCACAGCATTTGGTGCCAAAAATGGCGGAGGGGGTGGGGGCAGCCCCCCCCCTGCTCGTACGCCAATGGGTGTGGATAGCTCAAATCAAAATCTTCTGTGCCCCACCGTTGTCAATAATCAACCGAACGTTAAACGGTTGACGCCAGAGTTTTTCTGTCACTCGGCTAAACCCACAGATAGGATTACTTCCCTTGATGTCATACGTGTAGTTCGTCTGTTTATATCCTGCCCCGCCACCCTTTTGCTTGACAATTATATGAATTTAGTGTCTGGAAAAGAATAACAGTTTTAGTCCTTAGATGCCTTTAACCTGGCATAGAAATATTAATCAAGATATTCAGTCACCTTTAGTATTTTGTTAAATTAATTACTTGTGACATCGTTTCCACCCACACTCCCTCTTGTTGTATTGTATGATATACAAACACAGCCATTATCAACTCTTCCACTAACAGAAATACTTTAAACATGGAACTTCGCATTGAGGTTTCAATCATAAAACTACTTTGAACGCAGTGGGCACCTCGAACAACATACAGTTAAACCTTCTAGGAATTAATCCCTGGAGATAGAGATGTTGACCAGATAAAAATTATATTGGCTTCCAATGCGCCACGCAAATAAACCCCCTAAGATAACGCTATATAATCCCATTCTATAAGATATAACCAATTCTCAATTAATCTGCTATTCCAGATATACTATTCAAAAAAAGTAGGGGATATTTGATTTTTAAGTGTTATTAAAGTCACCTAATGAAACTGACGAAGAAACAAATGACAAAATGAAATGAAGTTCACATTCATCGATTTATTCCAAATGATCGTTAGACTAAGTAAGGCACAGACTGACCATTATAAGGGTAAAATGAGACCCGGGGTCAAACAGCAAAGTTACGTCAGCATCACAACAAAGTCAGTAACGGGTAAATCCTCCTCTGCTTGCCAAACAAGCATTGATCCGACGTGGCATACTCCTAACGAGACGTCTAAGGTCATTTTGGTCCAGATTGTCCCATTCCTGTTGCAACGCAGCAGCAAGTTCTTGGACATTGGCAGGACGTCGTTGACGTTGACGTAACCTCTGTCCAAGCATGTCCCAGACATGCTCGATGGGGGAGAGGTCGGGACTCAGTGCTGGCCAAGGTAATGTGGTGATGTTCTGTTGTTGGATGTAACCTGTAACTATCCTGGCCCTGTGACATCTTGCGTTGTCATCCTGGAAGATGAAACGGCGGCCATGACGTCGTGCGAACGGCACAACATGGACTGCCAAGATGTTGTCCCGGTAGTACTGGCCTGTAACACGCCCTGCAACAACATGTTAAGCCGTTCTTCCAGCAACAGTGATGCCTCCCCACACCATAACAGAACCACCCCCAAATCGATCATGTCTGAAGACGTTAACGTCTTGGAAGCGCTCGTTTCGACGACGCCACACCCTCCTACGTCTGTCCAAAAAATCAACAGTGAACCGTGACTCATCTGAAAACATCACATTGCTCCAGCGTCGATTATCCCAGTGTTGACGATCCCTACACCAACGACGTCTTGCCTGAATGTGATGATCTCTCAAACAAGGGATCACGCGAGGACGTCGGGCGCGAAGGTGACCCCTATGCAGTCGATTCCGAATCGTCTGGCCACTCACTCTCACACCAGTGTCTGTTTGAAGACGAGCGCTGATCTGATTTGCTGTGATGACACGATTTCTCAAGGCCAAGGTACGGATAAATCGATCCTGGGCTTGAGTTGTCGCCCTTGGTCGACCTGAGCGTGGTCTGTCCTGTACAGATTGTGTATCACGGTATCTGGACCATAGCCTGCTTATGGCAGACTGAGAAACATTCATCGTCCGCGCCAAAACCGCCTGTGTTGTGCCGATCTGTAGCATGCCAAGGGCACGTAACCTTTCATTTTGGGTAAGCCGACGCATATCAAAATTTGTTTTCTGGTCACTAAAACAATTAAACTGATGTTTCCACCCTGGAATTCAATGCCACAATGACTGTAACATTCAAAGTCAGAGTCGTGCAAATCTTGGGTTGGACCCCCATGATGATCTCAAGCATCACCTGTAATCCATGCGGTAGCTATTGGTGCGTTTGGGCGTCACATGTAACTGGAAATGTTTCTTCTGTTAGGTTCTATAGTGACTTTTTCGTAGTCATTTGCATATGTTAGTATTATGCCCCCAAAATCAAATATCCCCTACTTTTTTGAATAGTATATAAAAAAGCAGGCGGGAAATTATTGTTGATAACTATGAAATGTCTGGGTGAGGAGGTTTCTAAACTACTAAGGCAAAGCTTATTAAAACGTAACCGAAGACTTCTAACCGTTGTCATCAAAGATTTGTCTATATTTATCCAAGGCCATTTCATTTGACACATTCGCTGGTAAAAATCCACATACTTTTGAATTATTATGTCCTCACTTTCTCTTTGGTACTACATTCGTATTCATGTTCAGCTGTTACTATTCCCATTACATGCACGTTTATAGTGGTAACCTTCACATTTACCAACTCTTCAGCTCACACCTACCTTTACTTATCATATTTACCCGAACTCATTTTTACTTTTACGAATAGCGTAGTGAGTATGAAGATGTTCTTCGGGTCTGTTTTTATCGCCATCTTGTGTTTTACATCCGTTGGAGCTACTCCAAAGAAGGGCATTGGTGTTGGCAAGCCCCTGTATCTCTGTAGCGATACTCATGCATTTCATGACGTCTCCTGGTGGTAAGACTATTTTCACTAGTTCAGTCCAATCCATTTATGTTTTTACCCACCATTATTTGTAATACAAACCAAGTTGTGTTTTCGTAAGCTTTCAGAAAAACACAGTTTCGGCGTGGTAATATTTGGCCTGTGGGCGTTTGAGAAGTGGCAAAACACGTATAGAGACTACATGGCGATCCTACTCATTGTAAAATATAGTCAATGGATTGGGCCTATTACTATGATGATGAAGAATATCAACAGCACAGCGCTCTAGACGACTCAAATATCAAACTTAGTGTACGAAACACTTTCAATAAATATTTTTTAAAATTCTCAATTCTAAACATCTAATACCAAATCAGGTGTCACGGCGTTTTTCTAAACTGTCCATAAGCAGTTTATTATTACCTTTCGCTACGGATAAATAATTGAACTACTGTATTTTTGTAGGTATGACTGGCATTACATACCAATTGAACATCAAAGTAAACATTGTACAAATGATCCACGCGGTGAATACGTTCCGATGTTGTGGGGTGAGAAGTCTGTTCGCGATTCAACAATACATGTACAGCATGGATCTAAACACGTCCTCGGTTTCAATGAACCAAACATTGATAGTCAGTCCCACATGAGCCCAGAGAAAGCTGCTGAACTTTGGCCGGAAATAGAAAAGAAAGCTGCCGGGAAGAAACTAATAAGTCCTGCTCCAGCCGGCTGTGTCGATTCAAAGCGTTGCATCAGTTGGTTTACCAAATTCTTTGCTGCTTGTAAGCATTGTAAAGTGGATGCCTTGGCTGTTCATGCTTATTCGTGCAATGCTGACCACGTAATTGCATCATTAGAAGCTATTGCAAAGCACTTCCACAAAAAGATATGGTTGACTGAATTTTCCTGCCACTCGACTAAGAATCCGGAACACCAACTTAGGTACATGAAGCAGATACTACCCCTGTTAGAGTCATCTCCCTACATAGAAAGATATTCTTGGTTCCAGACTCGTATTACCCACAACTCAACTTTCATGAATACCTCCACTGATCTACTGGAACGGAATTCATCAACCTTAACCAAACTAGGGCGATATTATGATGAGTATAAACCTCCAGGTATTGTTGGTTAAATACATGGAATAAAACTACTGTTTTTCACAAAATAGATTTGTCTTTGGAAATTGTTTTTCAAATAGTGGTACTGTTTTTAACAGATTTTATGAAAGCTGAACTTAATATCCTGGAATTAAAATTTTAAAATAGTTTTAAATTTCAACACAATAACTTGAAACCCCAACATATGTTTCTGATGAAATATAAATGTTATCTTTTGATTTGATTTTCTAAAATATATATAACCATTATATTTAATTATTATTACGACAAAAGTTAATTTTTAT
Source organism: Patella ulyssiponensis (assembly GCA_963678685.1). Taxonomy (NCBI): domain Eukaryota; kingdom Metazoa; phylum Mollusca; class Gastropoda; family Patellidae; genus Patella; species Patella ulyssiponensis. The sequence continues at coordinate 19,090,352 of OY783229.1, read as the reverse complement.
TTTAGTACATGTATACAAATGTCAAAATACGAAAATGAAGTAATAAAAATTAAGGACAATGATTTACGAACACTGGTTAAAGAGCTGTTTGGTTTTCCAAACACTGCTGTAGGCATATTCCCGTCTTCATTTCGATATTAAAACTATCCAGGCAAAGGAATTTACCATCAAAATGTAAATATTCCCAGTCATCATCCAGATGCGTGCTGAGGGGACTCCGAAGGAACGTAGGCAGACTAAACGTCGGGCACGTTGGGAGGGGGGAAGCGTGATCTGCTCTCCAATCGTTCCTGTAAAGTATTTAAATATTGGAACATAAAAATAGCTGCTTATATCGATCGAGACTGTTGAAATTGATTACCTTAAAGGGTTAATCCCGATAATATATTTAGGAATATAACTGCTTAATTTTGTGTTAAAATACCTTCAAATCCCCTACCAAAGGGCTGAGCAACTAACACAGTATTTGTGATACGTTTTCAACACGCCAGTCTTCTTCTGAATATTGAGACCATGTCCGAAACTGTATTATGCGGTGTCTACGTAAAACCAGGTTTCTTTTAAATAAAAATAATGTGTAGGTGAAATTTACGCTTCATTATCATGTACAGCACATGGGCTATTCACTATATAGATCTCTTTAGGAACGGGTATCGATTATCAGGTCACCAACGAAAAAATTGGCCCGGAATCTTAAAAGGGTTACGTGTCCGGATAAGCAGTTTTGACGTTCAAGGCCAAACGACTCAATATTTTGAGCTGAAATATTTAGACAAGGTCAATACACCATTCTCCGATATTTTAGCGTTTAAATTTCATATGTTCTCGGACTTTTATTTTTGAGACTCTGTTCAAATCGGGACTGCCCCTTTAAGTGTTAAAATACAAGAGAAATGGAAACAATACCCCCGCTTGAGAAATATACCCACTGATAGTGTGGAACAAAATCGGTATTGAAGGAAACTCGTCACTTGCGTAATATAGATGTGAGTAACAGTTTGTGAACATACAGCCACCGTAGAATTATGAAATGTTGTTCGTTCTGCGCAAAATACGTGTATAATTGAACAATGACTGAATACTTGACGGGTTTTCAGCGACAAAACCAAGCGGGTGTGTTTGGTCAATCCCTTTCCCTGATTATAGACAGACAATACCATCAAAAGACCATAATTCATAACTTTGTTACTGCTGTTGACAGTGTAACCTATCCGGGAAATACTCCATATCCCGTTTTTATGAAAATTTTCCGGGAAAAGCTACCTGCACCTCCTCTGACACCAAGCAAAAATGGAACCTTCAAGCGCGGCCACAACTAAGGCTGCTTTGTGAGTTTAAGACGTCCCAAACTTTGTTTGAAGAACATCCTAAGAAACAAATTAATAAGAAGAATTTATTAATCATAGAGTTCTTGAGACACCAATCAAATATGAGACATTTTCAACCAGGTACATTTTGAGTTGCTCTTTGCATTTTGTATTATGATTCGTTAATAAATATATATATTCATGGCTGAAATCCATCATATGCTTGTCCGAGTTCGGTTAAAGTGGAAGAACTCCATTGAAGTAAATCGGTGGAGTTGTTAATGAAGTCGGTTTTCTTGGTGAAGCGAGTGACAAACCAGGAATATCTTTCCACAGCTGCTGACGATTCTAACATCGGTTGAATCTGCTTCAAGAACGTTAGTTGCTCTGCCACTGTTTTTGCTTTGGCGCAAGAAAATTCCGTTAGCCACATTTTCTTCTGAAATTTAGCAGAAATCGCTTCCAACGAACTGATTATACCATCTGCGTCACAACTGTAAGCGTGAGCTGCTAATAAATCAACTCGGCAAGATTTACAATAAAGAAAGAATTCGGTCAACCATTCAATGCAATGATTTGCATCTCCGCATCCGGAAAGTGCAGGCCCAATTAAAATTTTACCCTTTGCTTTAAGTTCAACTTGCGGCCAGAGCTCTGCCACTTTTTGTGGAGTCATGTTTGACTGGTCTGGTCTGTCTGGTTCATTGAAACCCAGAACATATTTTGCAGCTTTTGGGAGTAAAACTGTCTTCAGCGCCTTTTCTCCCCATATCATAGGGACGTATTCCCCACGAGTTGTAGTGGAACAGTTCTGGATATGATGTTCAGATTGATTGTAACCCCAGTCATACCTTTAAAAAGAGATAGAGAAATGGGATTTAATGTCCACTCAACAAAAAATATACAAATTCAAGGGCTTACATACGGTGCTATTTTGCTATGTCAATAATTCACTTAGCAGAGTTTATTTACCTCTCATGCTGACTGTTCATTTTTTATGGTTTTGTGGTTTCTGGTATATTAGTCAATGATTAAAACAATGTGCATTGCATTATACAATTGAGTCTCCTACAAAATCTTTAATCAAAGAGAAATTCAAGATAAATACTCGTGACTCAATGTTCTCGTGGGAACTCACCACCAAGTTGCGCCGGTAAAGGCGAATGTATCACCACACAAATATGCATTAGGCGCAACAGACACCCCCTCCTTTGGTGTTGCTGATAATCCTTCCGTTAAAAACAACAGGAATCCCAATGGAATGAAAATCAAGACTTGCATGTTTCTACAACAATGGTGTTCCCTATGCTCAGTGATGTCCTAACGCCTGACGATTATATCTTCTGATTCAAGGTTAGATTTGGGGTTCTGTCTTATCACAAGTCGTTTTGTACGTCTGTCAATATATGTGACCTATTGATAAGCTCCAAGAGATAAATATGCGCGTGTGCTCAATACGCACGTACCGGTAGTGATAAAATTCTGGTTCGAGTAATATGCATTAACTTCTTTGACCCTTAACGGTCAATAAATAAGACACTTAATAGCTGAATTATATGAACGGTTTCTTGTGATTTTGATTCATATGCATTATTGTCAGCCTTTGAAAGGTCGTTTAAAAACAAATCATAAAGTCATAGTTATCATTTGGTCATTAAAAGTGAAAAATATTGCCGCAATTACTCTATCAACATACTACGTGGGCAATACTTTCCAAATGCTTATGTGTGGTCGGAAATGCACAGTTTCGCCAAGGCAGTATTTTGAGTAAATTCGAAATTCAAACGTTATTTAGTTTGACAGAAAGTGTTGAATTGGTTTGACCTGTTGCATATTTTGCGGAAATTGGTATCAACAGAAGTACATTTTGCACATCGAAGGTAGATCCCACAAAACAAGCCAATACGTGAAATTTAAACAGATTTGACAAAATCCGAGGTCCACCCATGTATACCCGTTGGAGTGCACGTAAAAGAACCCTTGACAGAATTCATGAAGACTGGGTGGAAATGCAGTTGTATGGTCAACCTTTCCCTCCAAGCGTGACATATGCTCCTCTTATTTAGCAAAGTTGGTACATAAAAGTAGGACGTTAACCCCTAATCTATTTCATTTCATTTTCAAACAAATCATCGATCATTATCAAAGACTTCTAGTTAATTTCAACAATTCACATTACTAAAGAATTATAGTGACCTCCACATTTATTGCTGGAGATATAATTTATTTGACAAAGACATTTAATTCGTGTATCAAAATCAGTTGCGACACCGATTATCTCAATCGGATTATTGTTCGTTGAAATGTAAACATGTCAGCGAGCGCCATTTCACGGTCATGAATTATTCGAGTAGCCTGAATAAGTAAGGCGGGATTCAAGATTGTCACCATCAACAACCAATCTAGTTAATTCATTTACACCATGACACTTCATTGGTATTACACGTACTCAATAATTGGTTACGTCACGACAACAATGACGTATGCCGGAGGTGGGTATTTACAAGATAGCACGTGGCGAATAATAAATTGAAATACACGAAGACGTTACTTCAATAACTGTAATATTACTAGAATGACTGCCAGAATGTCGCATGCAGATGCTAAGAATGCCAATTGAAAGATAATATTTCGAAAAAAGCATGAAAGTTTTGAGTGTTGTTTTTAAAGCAGCTTTGTAGGAAGCAACGGTGCGTTGATTTGTGTGAAATAGCGGGGTAAAATAATATTCTGGTCTTCCATGTCATGGTTCACAATTGAAACCGCAATATAATAACAAAAAAAATAATACTCTACAGATAAAATAACAAGAGCGTTAATTTTCGGTTTAAAAATGAAGGAATTGCCATAGACGGGAACCTTGGCAAACCGATATAATATTCGAAAAACTTTGAAATTAGGCTACCGGTAGATCATTCAAAAATCGATGGAGGATCTGGCAAGGAACAAAGCCTAGTCTATCTTAAACCCGAGCTGACGAGTAGGCCTACACATGGGCATGTACATAAAAGCTTACAATTGCCGTTATCCTGGACATTTTTCCCTCCTCTATAGCCCGGCGACTACAGAAAAGTGGGACATTAAACCCCATTTATAGCTGTATCTTAAAATGCCACTTCTATGATCTTCGGTAGCCTAATTCGCCAAGTCTAATAGGCTACTATTTCAAATATTAATACATGTACTATATAAAATGTTCTTGTCGAAATTTCCAATGAAATGAAATGAAATGGGGTTTAATGTCCTACTCTTCTGCTCCTAACCTGGGCTAATGAAGACGAGCATACGCCATACAGTGAGGGAAATTTTGCCCGGGCAGCGGCGCTACGGCCTGCTCTTCTTATATCTAATTCCAACTGCCAAGGGATCTTTTACGTGCACGCCAATGTGTACACAGGACCTCGGTTTTTCGTCCCATCCGAACGACTAGACAGCTGTCTTTGTCAGGCCCTCCGTCCTGTATCACTGACAAGGTCCAATCCATAGGTCTAAGCCTATAGTAAAGTACGACCCTAGTAGGTTTATCGAAAAAAATCGTCCGGGCAGTCAACAAGAGTTGTTGCATTTTAAGTAATCATCAGAAAATCATAATTCAAACTCACCCATAACTACGGTGAAACTGTGATATAATCAAACGTTTTTTTAAATCAGATAATAATTGTGACCTCCAGAGGGACCACAAGCTAAAAAGGGTGATTTTTCGTACAATCAGGGGCCATAATTCAGGAAGTTACGATCCGATATGGGCAAATATGCAATGGAACCAAGATCATTAGGTTATAAACATGTATTTCAAGTTTCATCAAAATCAGTTCAAAATTGTGACCTCTATAGGGTCCACAACCTTGATATAACATATTTTCACACAATTCGCGTACAGACGGCGGCCATTTTATCCGTCAACTCTGGTCCGATTTTCACGAAATTCAAATTCTCTCTTCATTACCATGAAACCGTGATATAATCAAACGTTTTTTTAAATCGGATAATAATTTTGACCTCCAGAGGGACCACAAGCTAACAAAAGCGATTTTTCGGACAATCAGGGGACATAATTCAGGAAGTTATGATCCGATGGGCGCAAATATTGAAAGGAACCAAGATCTTTGGGTTATAAACATACATGTCAAGTTTCATCAAAAACGGTTCAAAATTGTGACCTCTATAGAGTCCACAACCTTGATATAACATATTTTCACACTATTCGTGTACAAACGGCGGCCATTTTGTCCGTCAATTCTAGTCCGATTTTCACGAAATTCGAACTCAACCTTCATAACCATGGAACGGTGATATAATCAAACGTTTTTTTTAAAATCGGATAACAATTTTGACCTCCAGAGGGACCGCAACTAAAAAGGGCGATTTTTCGGACAATGAGGGGCCATAATTCAGGAATTTACGATCCGATGGGCGCAAATATCGAAAGGAACCAAGATCTTTGGGTTATAAACATACATGTCAAGTTTCATCAAAATCGGTTCAAAATTGTGACCTCTATAAGGTCCACAACCTTGATATAAAATATTTTCACACTATTCGCGTACAAACAGCGGCCATTTTGTCCGTCAATTTTGGTCCGATTTTCACGAAATTCGAACTCAACCTTCATAACCATGGAACGGTGATATAATCAAACGGTTTTTTAAATCGGATAACAATTTTGACCTCCAGAGGGACCATAAGCTAAAAAGGGCGATTTTTCGGACAATCAGGGGCCATAATTCAGGAAGTTACAATCCGATTGGCGCAAATATCGAAAGGAACCAAGATCTTTATTCACAAGCTAAAAAACGTGAGTTTTCGTACAATCAGGGGCCATAATCCATGAAGTTACAGTCCGATACATGCCAATATCGAAAGGAACCGAGATATTAGGGTGATAAACCTATATTTTAAGTTTCATTGAAATCGGATAAAAATTGTGACCTGTAGACTGTTCACAAACAATTGTGGACGGACGGACGGACGGATAGACGGACAGGGGCGACGACAATATACGTCCACATGAAAATGTGGGCGTATAAAAATAGGTATAAAGTTTCTAACTGCATTACACGCTAGATTAAATTCATCTCTTTTTACCCACTTCAATTTTCTAGTCAATCAAATTTTACTTATTCTAAATCTAATGAACATTAAATTCAAGTGTACTTTGTCATCAAGAATAAATTAACCCTTTCGCTCCCAACACGACGTGGGATAAATTAACCGCTAAGTAGTAGTAAATGGGCTCGAACATGTAATTATTTCATCAAAACATCTCGTTTCAATACCTGCTGCAAGCTGGAGGGTAGAACTGATTCATTCAACTTCTGACACCATTGCTTCAGGCTCAACCAACTACGTCATTACTTAACGACGTTATAAATATGTGCATTACGTCACTTAATAATGGGGTCTGTAGAGAAATGAACGAGTGTTGCTTCTCTAATAAACAACTTATCGTGTGAATAAAGCGGGGATAATGATGATAAGACATCAACGATGATGAGAACAGAAGTTCATAACTCATCAATCTTTTGATCTTTCTAAATACGATTGAAATGAAAATAAAACCGCACTGCACCGTTGATGAGTGAATCTGAATTTTTATAGTTTTTACATTGCCTAAATATCGGCTAGATTTTAAAGATGGTAGGCTTTGTCCATAATATGGTAGTGTGGACTACGTGAAAATAGTTGGCTTGTCATGAAAAGCTGTAGAAACTACAGTCAAACATCCAAAGCCACCCCTCCCCAAATCCGAAAAAGATAATGAAATGATTATGAAATTAAAATTAAAAGTTGGCTGAAGCAAAATGAAACCCAAGGTAAGCATTGCCAACAACAGTGCTTTGATATGAGCAAAGTAAAACTGGTTGTCTAAAAGAAAAACTAGCAGAAGTATACTGCACATAATGGAAATTCAATACGTTGACCTATATCTACACGTGATAATTTCGGACATACAAAATGACGCTTTATTTAGTAAACATGACAGAATTACGAAAATAATCGCAATAGACTTAAAAGTATTAATATTTCACATTTTTATGTAATTAGATTCAAACAAGATATCCATGTGAATCACAGTATACAGACACATCTCTATTTCCACGTAATCTCCGGAAATGTATCATGTCTGTACAAAGTTAACTCAATAATCTTTAATGAAATTGTACGAATAAAACATAATTCATGACTTGTCATCACCTAAGTGTTTAATAACCATATAATTAAATATATTCACTACTCGCCACGTGTTGTCGCCTAAATACACATCTTCCGGTTAACGCCATTGTTGTCGTGACGTAATCAATTATTGTGTACGCGTAAAAGGTATGCGAAGTGTCATGAATATAAAGAATTAGTTAGATTTGATGCTGATAGTGACAGAATGTAGTCCCGCCCCTGTTTTAACACCTGATTAAAGGGTATAGGATAGGGGATTCTATGTAGATATAACGGGTATATACGGTCTTTCATTAAATAAATGGGATTTTAATGAAGAATGTAGCCTAATAAACAGGGCTTGTCTTCAAAAAACATCAGCCTCGCAATATTTAACGGGAAAGAAAGAAGAAAACTTCTCTTTATTCAAGCAACTTAACTTGTCGAAAAATGCAGCTAACATAGTGTGATTGTGCAAACATTAATTTATCGTAATATTCTAATTTGTCAATGTCAAAGACGTAAAGAATGCAATCAAATTAAATCAGATCTTCACATCCTTCCAGGGAGCAAAGGTGGGTTAGTGAGTAGGCCTAACCACTAGTTCACCAACCTGGATGTATCGTGTTCGATCCTGGTATTTGCCGAGAAAGTTCTTCTGCATTTGTCAGTGTGGTTTCTCCTTATCAATGATGGGGGCCGGGGGAACAGACAAGGAATTGTTTCTAGACGTTCTGATAGACGAAACGCCGAGGTGTGCTCTTAAAGAAACCTTGTCATGGAATTAGAAATAAGGATAGTTCGTAGGGCTGAGGTACAAGTTAAAGTAGCTAAGTCTCTAACTCAATATCATCCAAAATCTTCAACATTGAAAACACGAACTATTTGTCAATTTAAATCAACACTGATGCCGTGATCTCACCGGAAAAAAATGGGCTTCTGATATCCAATATTTAAGACAAAAAAAAAATTTTACCATTGGTATACACGAATCGTGTACCATAATGCGTTTCATCCCCAGTTGTAACAAGAGACTCGATGGAGGAGGCTACACACATTGCACCAAATCCAACGGCGTATGTAGACTGGAATAACCAGACGCTAGAAATTTGCATTCGATGGAGACTGTTGGCTTATTTCGCCGAACATAACTGATTTGACATTAGAGTAAAAACGGAAACCATTGAATGTAAATCAGTTTTATATACATTCATATTACAGTATTATATGCGTTGCCACCCATTTGTGTCAATTTCTAGGTCCAAAATGTTAGCGATTTAGCTCCTTTAAATTTCCGTTTTCAATAACCCATTTGGTACAGAACTGTAGGACGTTAAACCCCCTTTCAATTCAATTTCGTCACAACTTGGGAATACTGTAGATCTGCTCTATGTGAGGCCGAGCTGCTGTTCTCTTTTTGAAGCTATGATTGGCTAAAAACCATTATTGCTAAAGCAAAGGTATCTTTTCAATTTGTTTGTGTAAATGGGGGGGTCAAATCAGGTCTATTAAAGTTATAAACTCCATAAATATGTTGTTATAGACCTTTATTTAAACTATAATTGAAAGGCCTATGGTGTTTAAAGGTTTTAATTAGATCGTAAAGAATTTAAAGATCTATAACTTTCTAGTTTTCCGGTACTCGCTGCCGATATGAGAGATTATTATATGAAATCGATTACAGGGAAATGATGTGGCAACATGGAAGTATTGCGAAACTTAAAGATTTTACGGGTTATTTTTGCCGTAAATAATCCGAACACAACTTGATTAAACATATTTTAATTAAAGGTTGTTAAATATCTGGCAAAATTAAGAAACAACAATGTTTATCATTCAAGGCGCCAAATATATTCGTCTGCACTATTTGTCAGATATCGGCAGTATGCCCGCATCTTGCTATTACTTCAAATAAAACGGGGGAAAAACATCAATATTTAACCTTAGTAGCCATAAAAACGACCAATTATTCCCTTCATTTATTCCAAGACCAATTTTCTTCCTGCCTTTTGCGATCTTTCGACAGAAAATGAACTTTTGTGTTGTTAATTTCAGTTTCCTAGACAACCATATGACGGTGTTTCTGGTGATAATATAGTTGTCTTGGTGATATACAGGGGTATTACATCCGGGAAATGAGGCGATTAAAAGTGATTACTCAATTGTCAGTCAGTTTGAATTAACCACAATAATGGTTGTCCGGATGTTTTACGAGTTTTGGTTTCAGATTTGACGATTAATGAGACGAATTAGGCTGTTCATCAAGAAATATTTACTTCATTTCACTCAAATTTGGTGATTTTCCACTTTGTTCCGCTTCTCATTACCTTCTTCTAATACTGCTATTAATCACGCGAGAAAACACGAGAAGTGTTAATCAATCGGAAGAGTAGCACGTGAAATTGGATTAATGAATTTTCCGGTAATAAAAGAGTCGAGTAGCAGACGATATACAGTTGTCGTTATTCTTTGTCGTCGAGATTATTTAACATTCAGCAGAAGCTGATTCACGGCGCATGAGTTGTTTCATTACGTCTGGTTGTCTTTTAAGCGTATCTATTTGCCGTTTAGTCAAAGTATATATTAATTTACCATAAGATTTATTCATTGTGTATTTCAATTATCCTTTCTACTTTTATTTTATTCTTTTATTTCCATGTCTTTTCCGGACGAGTTTACAAACGGATGTTTGACATTTAAAACAGTCTAATAGGAGAACTAACTATAACATAACGGGATCATTTATTCAGATAGCTGTGTACTAAACAAGTAAATATTCTCAGTAAAACAAATGTGCACTTTAAATGTTTCACTTAAATGAATCAAATCTGATGTTGTACAATATACAAGTGATTGAATATGGGCTTTAAACCATGCACAATAAAACAGATTTTCATTTTTTTTTTTTTTTTAACAGAATAAATTAAAGAGGTCAATCACCCGCCCCCAACAAACGCCTAATCCGCATTCTCAGAAGGAAGGAGGAGAGGGTGTCACATCAATGATTATTACTGTTGATGGTTTATGAATTGTATTTGTTCTAGAGTATTCATAGGCGCACGGGCTCGATGACAGTTAGTGGGGGGGGGGCAGAACCCGAATGGCCCGAAAATTTTCGGGCTCACAGACAGCGCCACCCCCCCTTTCCAAGAACATTTTTGAATATTTGACGGCGGGGTATGGGAGTCTCACCCTCCCGGAGCAATTTTTGAAAATTTAACCACCGCAAATGGGTTTACTGCTATTCTAGCCCGTGTAAGCAACTCCAAAAGTATCCAATGGTTTTGTTCCCGAAATCCCACTCCGAATTCCAAGCATCCAATCAGACTGTTGCAGCTGCATTCACAAATACTAATCGATGCCCGAAAAATGTCGCACAAAGTAGATTGGCTCCAGACAAAATGCTTTAATCTATAGTCAACTCAGTACAAATTCGTGATATTCAATTAAAAGAAAAGTAAAATTAGTGTTTTATTAGGACTCAATGACAGTTAGGGAAGCAAAACAAACTAGAAATGCCCGAAAATTTTCAGGTTTAGAGACAGCGGAGCCGGTTTTCTTCGAGAGGCGAAGAAGCGGAGCTGACGTTGTGTAGACCCCCCCCCCTCCACCAAGAAAATTTTGGAATATTTGACGGCCGCAGACGCTTTTTACTGCTATTCCAGTCCGTAAAATTAGTGTTTTATTAGATAACGGGCACTTTATTTTGCCAAGTAGATGAAATAACATTATTTTTTCTCACTTTACCCGTCTGCCCGAAAAGTCAGCTTGCCCGAAAGTTAGGGGGGCAGCTGCCCCCCCCCCCCCGTCCCCCTGGCTCGTACGCCTATGAATGTATTCAACATATGGATTTGCTTTTTCTGATAATTTTATCTTAATGAAATATGTAATTTGAACGCCTGTTTGTAACTTCGCATGCTTCTACGAGTGATATCACATCACACGGCGTCGATCATTTGCCTCGATAACGCATACATTGTTTGTATACAGTAAATTGGTCCTGGCAGAATGGTGCCTTTAACTCATAACACGCCTACGCATACTTTTTTACGACCCATTTACACTAAATAGGAAATATTTTTATCCAGATATACTTCAAACACCTTTATTTATTTTCTAATACTTCAAAAATATGTTTTAGAAATTAATTTGCAGAAGGAAAAGGGTTAATATTGTGAGCCAATTAACTCGCGCCGAAGTCTCCCCTTTTAGTGATTGTAGCGGCCTAGCGAATTCTCTGCTGTACAGTTTTGTTGGGTTGTTCACCTGAACTACTTGTTATATGCTTCAATGCGTCAAGGGAGACAATCAATATATATCCCCTATCTTAAATTCCATCTTTCTTAAATAAATATTTTAATTGCAAAGCCACTTGAAGATAGCGTCTTAATATCAATTGTTTCTTTACAAACTTTCTTTTTCCTATATTTATCAAACTATCCTAATAATTAAGAAAGAGTACATCGAATTCAACCCTTATTTATAGATTTCATGTTGTGCACAATTTAAAAAAATGTCTAATTTGTTCGAAAGAATACTGACAATGATGTTATTGTCTTCGGTCATGCATATTTTTTATGAATTAATACATTAATAATAGTAACATTCAAATCAATATGCTATCCGCTCTTTAAATGATTTCAAAATATTATACTATTTTTTTTCTTGTAAATTATGAGTGTTTTGTGTTTATTATTCGACTACCCGCATGATTATTCACAATGAACTGGACACGCGTACATTTTCCCGCCATTATTACATTCACGGACCTTTATTTCAAGAAACTTTTCAGTCAGTTGTTTGTGTAACTGTAGAACACTTTATAGTTGAACTTCCAATATTTCAACGATGCCATTTTGTTTTGATGACACATGCCATAAATGCAGCATCTACCATTTTTTTAATGAATCTTCGAAAAAGTGCAAAAGTGCTAAAGCTTTGCAGACATTTTCATCTATATAGAAGACGTGTCAAGAAAGGCAGAAACCCATTTACTCCGTCAAATTTATTTCTAGTTCTATTCAAAGACCCTTTTTTTAAATTTTGAGAAACACAGATTCATTTTTTTGAAAAAAAGAATGGAAATGGCTTAAATTGAAACATATATTAGTACATTATTCCTTTTTTTCTCTTTTTTTAAATACAGTCTATATAGGCAGCCTGTTCAAAGAATACAAAAATGGTATATGAATTTTTATCTCTGTTTCTTTTTATTACAATTTTCTTGTATATAATTTATAATAAGACAATGCTATATATGAATTTTTATCTTTGTTTCTTTTTATTACAATTTTCTTATCGTATAATTTCTAGTAAGACAAAATGTATACAAGCTTAAAATTATGCATGTTAAAATACATGTTTCTATTCGGCGATAACTGAACGTTTTTATAGCTCACGTATCTTATTTTTCCAGTAGAACTTCTGAATGTCTCAAAACGTGAACCGATATTTCAATAGTTTGTTTAATTCAAACAGGCAATTACGTGCTTTATAATGTTTCTAACTCATTAATGGAACGGTTTTTAACCACTTTGGAACAAACAATTAATAATGAACAAATGAAAATAAAAAATGGCTAATTTCGTGTTGATTCCATCGATTGCTACAACTTTTACTTGGGCTAATATAAATATTAGGCACCATTAATTACATGTAAAACAACAGATGAAGATTTTAATTAGATTTACAGCAAGAAATTATAACTGTTTATGAGGACTGCTCATTATTTTCTCTTTCTGTTCAATAATCTAGATCATCAAGACGTTTTAATCACGCATATTTACATAAAGGGATAATGCACCGAAAAAAATATTTAATAGCCTATATATCTAACACAATATCATTGGTCACCTAGGCGGGTCGCGAAATCGGTCTCTATGAATGTTTTTGTACAGTGTCCTTTTCTTTTATCTTAGCTTGAAATGTCCGTACATTCCCTTGATTTTATTCATTCTATACTTAATAAAAACACAGACTTTTCTTAGAAAATTTCGTTTTCTGTTATCTAATGATAGTCTTTTCTTTTTTTTTTGAATTGTCAGATATCCTCCTACAGTCTTGTATAACTTTTGGTCCTCGAAGGAAATACTTGTGATTAGAAATTCGCCCCTGTATCTGTTACCAATCAGCTATATAGAGGGATAACTCGTGTTTTCCTTTCTTCACTTCCGTTTCTTGAAATCTTCATTACGCATCTAGCTGTGTTAAAATTATATTTGGAACTTGCTTAATAGTTCTATCACATATGTGATCATAGCTGACACCTTAAAGACAAGCACGTTATCGACATCTGAATTTGAACAACCTGATTAAAATTTCAGTTTGTTTTTATTATAACTTCGATCAAACCAAAATAAAAAAATTGCACTATATAAAAATGAAACGAAAAAAGACATGTAATTTCAAACCAAAATAAAAGAAATTGCACTATATAAAAATGAAACGAAAAAAGACCTGTAATTTCAACTGTCAGCGGGTTACATATGACCTTGGTGCAACCCGATGTGCTAATCGGTCCACTCAAGGATTCGAACCCGGAACGCTCGATAGTCGTGAATTCAGCATCCCGATTGCCAATATTTACCAGACAAAATTGTTATACATTTCTTAGTTTGTTAAATTTCTATTTTTATGGGTCTATATGTGTCAGCATTTTTCTCTGTAGAATAACCATTTAAAGCATCGTGATAAACAAGACTATCTTTTGAATAAGAAGTTTAAACTAAATTTTGAATAAAAATCAAAGGTTGTTCGATACTTTGAAAAGTTTGAATAAATACAAGTAGCAGTAATTATCGTTAAAAACCTAATTGGATAAACTAAGAATTAAAAGCACATTATCCTGCTCGCATCGATTAAGCAATTAAATGATAATTGGATGTATTTCATATAATAAAACTATTATTAATTGTTCAAAAATTGGTGATTAGCGATTAAAAATATATAAGAAATGGTCATTGGCATGTAAGCATGTAAAGGTAGTTGGGTATGGAACAGAATAATTTATTGTAAGAAATATTTAATTGGTATTAATGTAAGATATATAGATAAATAAATAAATATATATGCGAATAACATGCTTTGACCCTGTGTATCCTTGAGGTCAATAAAGGAAATTTACTAAAGAAAAAAGGGCTTTAAACATCTCGTCAACATTGTTGGAAATAGCATATGCTTCGGCCATATTATTGAGACTGACATCTGCTTCGGCCATATTATTGGGACTAACATATGGTCGTAGGTGTTATCTTATGTGATGATGTAAACGATAGTTGGAAAGGAAGCTGGGAGAAGATTCCCGCACTGGGGTGTTTCTATCACCAACCAAAAGATTTTTCTACTGCATTACTCATTAATTTGAACACGGAGCTGCCACACCCCGTCTACTCTCACACAGAGCTTTACTCCGTCGTCATGTTATTCGAGTCCGACCATACCCAAATTCGGCGCCACATAAATATGTCCATTGGGGTTTTTATCCTTAAATTAGGATACCCTAAGGAAGTCGTCACATTTTTTCTGACCTTCCTCAATTTCTTCATTATCAGAGACTTAATATGGGAATAACTGACCAGACCATACAGCAAATAATTGAATAAACATCGTGTTCTTTGATGGCAAGATGGTCAGAAGGTTAATACACCCGGTATGACCAGTTGATTCAATTAGAATTTAACCAGTGTAAATAATTCCCATATACCATTGTATACACCAAATTACCTACATACATAATTAAATACATTCAAGTTACAATAACATGTTATTTCATTACACATGCTTGGTGGTCTGCTCCGAGGCCCGTGACACATTTGTCATCAACCACTCATTTGATTGTTAATTTTAAACTTATTTAAAAGGTGAAATGTTCATTTTGCATCTAAATATTCCCTTCCATTCTGTTAAATTCTATTAAACTTTTGTCTCGGGATCATCTGCTTGGCAGAATCCCCAAACAAAACTTCGTATTTTTCTTCTCCTGCGCGTTTATTCAATGAGGAAGCGTTTACAACTAATTAAAAACGGTCTAACTTGATTGTCCCGTTCAGTCAGCTCTTTTCACTAATAAGAGCTATTGTCCGGTAGGTACTTGAGTAAGAGGATTAGGGGCTGGGCAGTTATTTTCACAGTAAAATGTTAAAGTGTTCTAGTCTTGAGAATTAACAGTTCTGTCATGGATGTAGCCCTGGGTTGTATGTTTAATTAATGTGGGAGAAATCTGTCCGATATTTTTTTCTAATTAATAGTTTATTTAATAAATATAAAATAAATGAAATAGAAACATGATAAAGAAAGTGTCCCGATAAGTTAATCTTTAGAAATATGTCATTTCTACCATTTTCATCAACGTAATTCAAACATACCATTTGATTTTCCGGCGCGATTTCCCCTTGTCAGTGAAACAGAAGAAGGGCCTGACAAGGACAGCTGCCTAGTCGTTCGGATGGGACGAAAAACCGAGGTCCCGTGTACACATTGGAGTGCACGTAAAAGATCCCTTGGCAATTGGAATTCGATATAAGAGTAGGCCGTAGCGCCACTGCCCGGGCAAAATTTCCCTCATAGCACACTGTATGGCGTATGCCCGTCTTCCATTAGCCCAGGTTAGGTACAAAAGAGTAGGACGTTAAACCCCATTTCATTTTCATTTCATTTGAACTACAGTTTCATGGGGCATGATAGGCTTACCCTTTCTGGAACATCGGCTACCACTTTTCAGTTGTATGGGAAGTTCGCATAGCTGACACTTTTTGTTGTACTTTTGTATTCTATAAATAAACCTAGATAATAAATTATAAAAGTTATCATAACTCATATTTTGATTATTAACTAAAATTCTATATGTTCCTTAGGAAGATGGAGTTAAGCATGCATTTTTTTGATTGAATCATTTCTTAGTCTATCTTTTAATGACCGGGTTTATCATATTCTGAAGCATTGTTAACAAAAATTCAGTCTTGGTATTCATTTTCTTCAGAAGTCAATTAGACATCTGAGATATTTAATCTTAAAGTATTAATGAATGCTAATTGATAACTGTTAATCAAGAGGTTATTAAATTAATTTACAAGGAAAGACAATACATGTTTCCAACTACCAAAGTGTATGAACAATCTGGGCACGGTGACTATAAGCTAAACACGTAACAGATCAAAAGAAAATTCTAAGAAGAAGTTCAACATTTAAAAAGGTATAAAAGGGTTATCTTTTAAATGGTATAATGACTTAAATCAGTGAGAGAAAATTAAATTAATAAAGCTAAAGTTTATTTCAGACTAACCAAAGGGAATGAAAAGTTCACCGTCCACCAACAACAGAAGTAAAAACATTAATCTACTGTCAATATTTAATACGTGATCTGGTTTATATTTTGTTTTTAACACCTAATGCGGTCAATATTATGATACACTGGCGACTAGGAGATTAGAAAAACTCGTGCTCGTCTGGTAGTTCTACAGGGTTCCTACTTGTAACGGCCGTTATTATGATATTGTATAAAGGGTTTGGTGTATGTGGGCTCTTTTGAGAATTTTAATAATAGGAGTTTATGGCGAAGTTTATTTTAAAAATTAGATAGTTGAAATCATTTCTTGTAAATCAACCAACTCATTACAACAGAGTAGAATTAAAAAATAAAACCAAAATGACAATTTAATGCGATAGATTCGATCAACGTGCAACTGTGTGTGTATATAAACTCTTTAAATCTACTGCTTTGTACGATTCAAATAGAATAAAGAACTATTTTACACGATTTAATATTAATGGAACTGAAATCATGCGTAAATATCGCCTAAAAACCACCAATGCATTCGATGAATTAAAGTCGGTTTCAGTTTAAATTTCCAAGTGTCCTTTTTAACATAAAGTGGTTCGTTCAATTGTTTCACAAAGTATAGTTTCTTTTGGGGGTGTCTGTATTTAACTACCATATTTCGTTTTTTAGAGACAAACACACACCAGATTGCATCAGATTATCTCGTATATGTTAATAATTTTATTTACCCTAAATTATCTGTATCTATTAATTAGTGCTCATTAAAAAACTTAATTGGTCAATGAGCCAGTTGCTCTGTTAAACTTTAAAGAATGATGATTTTGGACTTTCTTATATTTCAAATAAATTACACGCATATGAGCCGTTTCTGTCTGTGAATTGTTCAGAAATAATTGAACGGTAGTACACAATTCTAAAAAAAAAGTAAACATAGCCTACCTTATGCACGACACTGTCATAATTAATAGCTACATTATAATTGGAACTGGGCATACATGCAGATGTATGTCTTTCAAGTATCATTTATATATTTTAATATTCTTATAAATGGTGAACTGCCCTAGCCATACAACAAGCCGTAGCACCAGAAAAAAATAAAAAGCTTAGCCAGTTATTCTCATGATGTGCCCACTTAATAATGTTACCCGTTTCGTTTCAAATCGCAGAATACAATTATATGAAAATTGTTCGTTATTTGGTATTTGATTTAGTAGCAGTCAATCAGAAAAAATACAGTTCATAAAATAGACAATTTATTCTTCGAATCCCACATTAAACTGTGTTCTTATTCAGTCTTTTATTCGAAATAACAACAACAGAAACTTTTACACCGAAATCTTTATACCATATCATAATAAAGGCCGTTACAAGTATTAACCCTGTAGAACCATCAGACGAGAGCGGGTTCTTTTAATCTCCAGGTCGCCAGTAAATCATAATATTGACTTCATTTAGTGTTAGAAATAAAATATTCTCCAGATCAAATAGGAAATAAAGACAACGGAGTTTAAAAAAAAAGCAAATTTATTTTGGTGGTTAGCAGTTGAGAACACTTTCATTATTCCGTCTCGTTTTGTTTCTCTCAGATTTCCGTATTTTAACTAAAATTTCATATTATTCCATACTAAAAATATTAAAACGATTAAAATTTATCTTGATCCTTAAATTAAGGCACACTATATTTTAATTTTGGTTACGTTTTAGTTTGGTATTTAAAGTTTTTTGCCCTTGCTTAGCTGTTCATATTAACTGCATTCCTTACAAATATAAGCCTACACCACGTACAGCTCATAATAGGCTAAATACCAGAACAGTATTTGTATATGTGGGGAAAAACATCTCGGTTGAATTTGCATAAACTTACAAAAGTGGGTCACTCAAAGGCCGATTTCCCACAATTATCTTAAACCTTCTTTCAAAAATCTCAACTTATGAATGTAATATGTCAAAAGGAAATGTTGGTGCAGTTTGAATTTCATATTTTACCTTGAGTAGTAGAAGCAATTCGTTTGTCCATATATTAATATATACCTGTCTTAATTAGCGTATTGTCACTTAACAGGACTTTTTTTTATATAAAGTCCACACTTACATCATTAAATGTTTAAACTAAATTATCATAGGTGCATTTTCCGCACCATTTAACTGTTATCAAAGATGGTGGAATAAATTCAATGTGACGTCTGTTAATGCAGATATTGTTACGTTCTCGCGCGGTTCGCCTTTGATCTTCTCACCCAAAGATGGACAATTGTCAACTCGCATATCCTTTGATTATCCGAGACTTATCATTTCACAAGATTCTTGTCAAAAAATCATTTGTTCATAAAATTTGCCCTAGGTTTGTAAATCTACGGATGAAAAAATAACACCACTCGTTAAAAGAACAAAAACATGGAATATGAAATAAAAAGAAACGACATTATGACCTGTTTACAAAGATACTGAAGAATTAGACACGTCCCAAAGACTTTATGTCCATCAACATTAAGGAAAACCAAATAATCACCGTAATTATAACAAATTAGGTTTTAAATTATCGATAATTCAAATGAATCGCTTTAAACTAAAATAGTAAATGGAATTAGTTGCTTGCTTTGAGAGATTACCTCCTCCCTTGAAATAGTAATAGATGCAATTTATATTCATTTTGATTCAGTTACCTGAAATGTTGATTATTAAATTCAATAAATGATGTATTATAACTTACAAAGGAAGAAAGTACCTGAAAAAATCTAATTAATGTTGCTAAACAGTTCAAAAGTAATATTTCATTAAAAGCTCCCAATAAGGTAAAATTTCAAACCGTCCTTTGCTGTTAAAAAACAGATCATTGGAGATTTTCTTTTATCGAATTCTTCTTTATCAACCTCCGGCGACCATGTTATAAGCATTTCTTCACACTAAATGGGTTTTTGTTATTAATTAATTTAATTCAGCACAAAAAAAGAGAAAATTTTTGGAAATGGTTTTATATCGACTTCTAACTTTAAAAAAACACATTAAAAAACTTCATGTCACTAAATGATCTCATTTGGTACAGTACATTTCATGTTTTCTCTAGAACAGTTTTTCTTTAGAACTAAATGAATCATCTTTAAAACCAAATTAAACTTTTGTTTATGAAACTGAGCAGATTTATGTCTTAGCAAGTAAGTCATTATGAATCACACTAAAAAGAACATTCACACTAAAATATATTTAGCAAGTTGCTTGTCAATAATTTAATTCTGTAAATTTTCTTCTGGCATTGAGACATCTTTCCTTAAAACCGAATTTGTATTCTATTAACCCTGTATTAAACTGTTATAAGACAGAAAATAACAAATTTCTCTTCACACCACAATAGTCTCCGTGTCAGCAGGTAATCATTAGTTTAATTAAAATCTAATTATTACTAATTAAATACTGGTTTTCGTCACCATCAGAATAAAGAAGATGTTCTTATCCCCGTCTCATCCTCTCCCTGCGGGGCGTGTCAGTAATGAAAACACAACTTTTCACATGTAAACTACATTTTATTTACTATCATTCCTTACTCAATGTTTTAAAATTAAATCCCAATCATTTGATTATTTAAATAAGATAAATATCCATCTATCTGTTTGTATCATATTAACTAGCAATTTATATCTTTCAATAAAATATATTTTAAAATTTGTGTATTTTATGGAGCTAATGGGTCGATTCATTGAAATAAAAACTGAAACGTTTTTCATACATTAGCTTGAATTTCTTGAAATCAGTTCCATTTGATATGATATTTTGAAGTGTATTTCAAACATTCCGTAATATATCAAGCAGAAAACGCAAGAATATAATGCATTCCGTTTTGATTTGCTTTCTCTCATATTACGAGCTCCACCCCACACCACCACTACACGGCCATTTCTTCCCAATCCTTTATTCTTCATGATAAGCGAAATATGCAATCCATATGGTGCATTAATAATTATATTCCATGTGTATCATTCATTTTAATAGTTCGCCATTTTTTTTGGGTGTGGGGGGAGATGGATGTAAATTTCTACACGCATTTTAATTTTTTGTAACAATTCATCCACGCCTTAAAATTTTCAAATGATAAATTTAAGTAACTGAATTCAAAATAGAGTTCGAAGAAATAGTTCAATATCTCTTTTTCTTAATTTGTATTATTCAGTTTGTATGCTTTGGATCAGACAGAGGGTAAATTTTGTCTGTCGATGTGCAAAATTATTATAACTGATAAAGATTAAACATTTTAAATTCTTGCTGATAAAGAAGAACATTCGATAATCTTATTTATCAAGCAGCTTGCGGCTCTTTTACCTAATTACTACACGTTCAAGAAGGAATCGATGCACGACGCACGTGTAATAAAACGAATGAACAGGAATAATATTAGTAGAAAGACAATGGGCGATATAGCTTAATAGCCATCTTGGATTCTTAATCGCGTTAATCAGTCTTAATCACACCCTTCCGTTACATACGGGCCGTCAACTCACACTAATATTACCCTTTTCATTGGTTGTTGAGGGGGTCGTAAAGGTTAAACGACCACGTGTTCAAAGAATAGATAGCCACGCCCCTCTAATTGTCAAATCGTATAAAACCATAGGAATAGGATTTGATGTCAAACATTGTTTAATCGAATTATCAATTTGCATCTGCGAGTGGATGGACATACCACATACCGTGTTAGCTTGTGAAAATCTCAAACCGATTTAGTGGATAATTCTAGAACTGATCACTGGACTAATTTGAACTTTTGAATTGGACAATATTCTTTTGGAGAAATTTTATTTGACAAATTTGTGAACTTTTCAAAATGCAGGCTCAATATCATCAAGCTGTTTCTTACCAAATGTGGCCATACGTTCAGATGCTACAAGGAAATCCACAGGAATTCGCCATGCATCCGGCTTTCATGAACACAGCTCTGCCCAATTATTCTCCTTATTACGACTCCCCTCAACTCAAACCTAAAAAGGGATCTTCATTTACCATTGATGCTATTTTAAGCAACAGAAAATCAACATCCAGCAGTGATGAAGAATACGCAATATCGCCGCAACATATTTATAAAGAGCGACAAAATGATTCGTGTACACCTGTACGAAGACATCAAAGGCTATTGGAATCATCTCATCCTTATTATGACAGTGGGGTCAGAGCATCCTCATCACCCGAGTCGATCAAAATGCCATTATCCTTCTCAGGTAGGTTTTTCTCATATTTTTTTAAAAAAAAGTATCCATCATTTGGAAATTCTTTACAAATGGAAGGGAATCAAGAATAAAGTCGGAAAAATATTGAGCATATATTATATCCTACTTTATGCTTCTTAAAAACAGTCTGATCGGTTGTGAGAGGGTGAGCACTTAATGACCTTTGATATATTATTATTCCATGTCAATTTAAAGCTTACATTTTCCTTGGAAAAAGGTCAGATCCACGCTTTATTATATAGAAAAAGTATTTCCGAAAATGCCCTCTCTTGCGTTATAAGTAAAATACTCTTATTTTATTTGAAATACATTTTCAAATATTGATATGTTTTGTCTGTTTTTTGTGTAATATATTTTATTGATAAACAATAAATGTTTCCGTAATTTACTTCACCCGGGGTAATTATCAAACAATAGGTAGAATCATCCATATATTGATACACACAGGATTAATATATTAATATACTCTATAGATTTATCATCGTCGAAAGTCAAGAATTTATCCCCAATTCATGACGAATTAAACAACATAAACACAAAATATCTTTAACAATTTAAGCTTTAAAAAGAATAAATTAAATATCTTAAATCGATCAACAATCCAAGACAACATTTTATCTATTATTCATTTATTAGCATCCTTTTAAGAACTTTATAAAACATCTTGCATAAATAAATAATATTATTTCTTTATTCTAGTATCAAATTACGGCTTAGATTTAATAGGAATTTTAGGATTCTAACATTCATTCAATAATGCTCAAATATTTGATACAATTTAATAATAAAAAACACTATTTATCGAGAATGGAATATGACAAATGCGCGTATTAATATAAAGCTCTCTGTTTAAATAACCGGGGGTAATACATAAATTTTCAGGTTACTTTATAATACTTTATAATAAAGAATTGAGCCGTCTTCCAATAATGGACCGAACAACTTTATGTTATAGTTATTATTCAAATATATGTGGGACAAACAATAGCTGGAACTAATACAAAAAAGACAAAGAAGTTAGATAATAAAAAATAGAAATGCTATTAACCTTTTGTCCGATCAATTAGAGCTTATAATATCTTTGGTATAAAAGTTTTAAAAATCTTATCCAAACGCATTTGACAGACTACAAATAAATTTTCAAATCTAAAATTTAAGAATAATATACATATCAACATTATCTAGGATTTTTATCCTCATATGAAAACTTTCTTAAGACCCCTTTTTTCAAAAGAGATATGGCTACTCAGTCAACTAAATTTGTTTGTCTACCTAAATAGCATTACATTTTGCAATGATTAATTTTAATATACCATACTTTCAGACATTCTTTATGTTCATAATCATGTAGACTAAATCAATTAATGTCGCTTTGAATCGACTATTTCTGGACTTCGGGCAAAGTCAATTGATTTAAAAACCGTAAACAGATTTTTTTTTTTCGACTTAAAAGAACAGTCGCACCTAAAGGATATTGATTAAGCTGTTAATGCCTTTTTTTTAAAAAAAACTATAAAAATGAAATTTTATGCGTTTTATTGAAAAGTTAAATATTACATCTCTGAGTGGGCGAGCATTAACAATAAGCAGGAGCAAACTAAAAGAAGAGATTCGTATAAAAACAGTTTTATATGTAGACTGAGTTATTTTGTCCTCAGTAAAAAATGTATTAACAATTTCTGGGAGAAAAACTGCAGAAGATTTGATTTTGTTTTAAAACTAATTGAATTTTTTTTCAAAAAAAAATAACAAGAAACAGTGCAATGGAATCCGCGTGTGACTCATGCAAAAATAATGTAAATAGAACGGTTAAAACAGGAATTAAATTGGGTTTAATTTTTGGCCACCATGAAAAGAAAAACAATTTATTGTATGTGATGACAGAATATTTCTGTGTCTCTTAATTCAACAGTCGGTCTGTTTATATGACTTGTACGACTGTAGCAAATTGTTTTTAATTTAAATCAACTTCCCGGCTTAGATTTATTGAGTGAATTAATTCGAGCAGGTGTTTTGATCATCAATGGAAGTAAATATATATTTTATTTCAGAATCTGCTCCTTGTTGAAATTCTAAAATATTTACGTTAATGGGTGCTGCTACTTTTCTTTTATTTGAATTTTAGCAACCAATAAATTACTCTCCTCTCTGCGTTTAACTGATAGTATTAAACAACGATACAGCTTGCGATCTGGATTAAATGTTTAAGTGCGCAGCAACTGGCAATATTTTAAATAAAACATTGAAAGTCGGAGTCGGATGTTAAAGGGAATTTTAATTATAGATTTTAAACAAATATTTTAACGAATTAATTCCAGAAAACCCAGACTGTCTAGCTAAATGAAAATATTACATTTCGTCTTCTCACTTTAAAACATATATACAATTTAGTTTAACCCCAAAATGTAAAAGTAAACGGATGGCTAATCGAATGTTGATGACAAAACAAAGGCAGCACGACTTACAGCATTTGTGTTTGTCAAAACAAAGAAACAAAGTCAATTTTCGGAGGTTGTAATTATTAAGATAAATATTTTGAGGAGAATCTAAAATTATACAGCGGGCTAAAAGACCTTAGAGGTTACTGTGATATTCAAAGTAAATATTTTTGTCGGCTTCTTTTGAGATTTACATTCCTAAAAAACTTTCTTTTAGTTTTCGGTCTAGCTCTATGTAATTTGCAACGCAAAGCACCGATCAGAACGTATACAACAATTATTTTCTTTACAGCTTCACCAATATAAAGAGTTTTTTATATATTAAAATTCAAACGTCGAACTAGCAGTAATTCTTCAGAATTCGGAAACAAAAACGAGAATTTATTTTTAAAATCTAAAAAATACACAACTTTCTCATGCTTCCGATTTAGGAATTAAACAGATATATTTAGATATAATCAAATAATTACCCTGCTTTATTAACAGACCCACACAATTAACGCTTTATACACGGAAACTAACAGATTTATAGATTGCACACTCTTTTAACCAAAAGAAAAAAGCAAGTCAGAGAAAAGCTTTAGTTAACATGTAATTTGTGCAGAACAAAAACGTATTATTAAAAATGTGCCAATATCTAAGTTGATAATCAGACCTGCCTACGGGTACAGGTAATCGTCATTATTAGCCACAGTTGAAGATATCAGATAACAGTGCTCAGACCATGTTGTAAAATGCTGTACGCCAGAAAAATTAACAGTGCTTTGGGTTTAAATTTTTTTCAAAGAAAAAAACACAGTTTATTTGAAATTCAAAGTTATATGAAATACACGCAAAAGTATTATCCCTCTCCCCAAGAAAAATGCTTTCACAAACTTTATCTTAGACTATATCTTGAATATCATGTGATTCATGTCGACATTTTCCCTCCAGTAAGGAATGGTTAAAATACGAATTAAAAGGGTGCTAACAAGGATTAATCAAGTAACATCTCGATTAAGTAAAGCGATTGACGGGAGCCTTACTTCTGGCACCTTGAAGTAACACCTTTAACGACCCTTATCCACTTGGTCACACTTACAGACAAACCAATACACCTTCTAGTAATAATATTAGTGCAAATGTAACACACTTTTTCAATCAACAGGAATTAAGTACGTTAAAGAGGTACTTTAGGGGTTAAAAGGGATTAAATCCTAATCCATGGGAACAAGATATTGTTTATTGTATCATAAGATCTGGCCGATTGAAATGGTGGGGCTTTGAATAAAAATGGCCGTTTCTTACATTATGCACATAGATATAACACAATGGAAACGCTGTATGAGATATTAATCAAACGAACTTATTACAGAAGAGCGTTATTCAAATAAAACGTTATTTAAAGCGTTATAACATACATACCATACCTTTATGTCAGGCGCTCTTTATGGAAAATAATGTTCTACAAAATACTACATAATGTTCAAGAAAAAAATCTAATTTTTGAAAACCTTTTGAAATATAACTCACAGAATTGTGATTGTTATGGAATTATTTAATATAATTGTATTCACTATGTTTTTTATTACATTTACTGGATATAATAATATATGTAGTAACACACTTTTAAGAATAATAATAATATATGTAATTTTAACGTCCGACAGTCGATTTTAATTTTATATTTCCTTTCATTTTAGACAAGTCAGAGCGAAGAACAGGTGGAAAGGGAAAAAGAGTCAGAACAATTTTTACCCCAGAACAGTTAGAGAAATTAGAAGCTGAATTTGAAAGACAGCAATACATGGTTGGCACTGAAAGGTAATTTCATTTATATATACTTTACCATCTAACAACCCACATTTGTATTTTCATTGTGTACTGAATATCTCAAGAATGTCATTAATTAGACAAAAAAAATGAGTAGGCTACACATTAAAAATAAAAGATAGGATTTGTAGAATTACTAGTTGATATTTTTATTGTTTTCTTTTTTTAGATATTACTTAGCGGCATCGCTCGGCCTCACGGAAGCTCAAGTTAAGGTTTGGTTCCAGAACCGTAGAATAAAATGGCGAAAACAGAACCTCGAACAACAACAAGCTAAACTCGCCACAATGGACTTATATAATGACGTAGACACAGACACAGAAAGTGATTATGAAGACAGTGCGTCATCAGCAAACGTCAGCAGTTCGTGATTATCACATGACTTAAGTTTTCAAATCGAGAAACGAGAACAGATAGAACATTTTATTATTTATTTAAATTTTGTGAAATTAATGGTTCGACTTTATTAGATTTTGATTCGATCAAAGTATTTGATCGGAAAGTCGTCTTGTGGGCACGAAAAGAAATCACCATTGCTTGCGACTTACCTTTTACCCAAATGGATTCCTGCTAAATAAAAACCAAAAACAATTAATCAATTTAAAGATAATAAGAATCACATAAGAAATGACTAGGTATAGACGAGTAGTGTTTTCGTGTGTCATTGTAAATTTTGTCGATTGTTTAATTTTATTATTATCGTGTAATATATCTACTATTATTTAGAATATGTTGTTTATGTTATTATTATCTATATATATATATTTGTATGTAACATGTATATATCGAATGCTTAATAAATATTCATTTAATGATATATTTAGTTTCAAAATTCAATATTTGCCAAATGGTATGTAACGAATTGATTTTAAATCAGTGTCCAATGTCACGGTTTGACTTGCTACCAGGTTTGACAAGTTATCTTATTTATTTTTTTGGTTACGAAAAAATTAGTGAACTTTTATATTTTTGTAAACAAAGGAGCCAACCTCCCATGACGCGGTACTACATGTATTAAGATTTCCCAACGCTGCGATATGCAGCACATGTTGGACCGTTTTACCTGTACGGACTACTGTAGGTCCCAGGAAGAGGTAAACACGTAAGCATACAGTACTGAAGACACTAAGACAAACCTAATGGCAATAGACAAGTATTGTTAAAAAACAAAATAAGAGATGCAGCACCAAATCAAAGGTTTTTAGGCTACGGTACTTAAGAAATCAAGAAGATAATACAATCCATAGGTTTCAAATGCAAAAGGCCCGATTGTAAATCATATATGCATGTTTATTTATATCGGATTTCATAAAATGTATTATGGCATGAAAACAATTTCGCAATATTGTAAGAAATACTGTTAAACTGGAGATCTCTTCCTGTAATAAAACTGAGTCCCACCATAATGATTCTGCCACCAACTACTACGGGTTGTCTATTACATTTACGTCAGCCTGAAGTTATAATCAATGAAAATAGCAGTTACCGTCCACGGGTATTCAGTGACGTTTGATTGGTGACACGTGACTATGACAGGGAATCATGAATTTGAAATAATGCAGGTAGGCTAGGCGCATTGTAAATTTACCCTGTGCCTTGACAGGATTACTATTGTCTTATTTTTCTCAACCAATTTTAAGCGTGGTTTTGTTCGACAGTAACTTGATGGATCCACGTGATATGACGTCAATACGTTAACGGAAGTGACATGCATTGTTGTCATTATAGGAAGCATAATTATCAAGTCGATGACAATAGTAAAGCTGTTATGGAACAATGGATTAAGCTATTGGCGTTGTTTAACGAAACAAGTGGCTGCATGCCTCCGATAGATTTTGATCGAAGTATTAAGTCGAGAGTAAATGGATCAACAAGTATAGGGGACGCATCAATACCAGTTGGGGATAAAGGACCAAACTTTATCAAGAGCCTAAGAATAAAAGGAATGGGATACGGGACCAGCTACTATAATAGGGGTTAATTATCTATGTTTTGTTATTGAAAATCCACTTATTTTACAGAAAAGGGGAAGCCTCCCATATAATTAGCAGTGGATGAAACCCTAAGTATCGTCATCTATCCAATATTTAGTGTTTGTAATAAATACCGAAGTCCGTAATGTCATTTATTGTCACCATCGCCATATAGGGCCTACACATTTCTAATCGGTCAGCCAAAAAAGCCACTCATATGTGAACAATGAACACGGAAATATTGATCTCTTTCAAAATTTCGAAACGTTTTACTTCTGGCATTGTTATTTATTGCCCGTTTGTAGGGTTTTCCCCTGTTCGATCTGGGCGTTGGTCTGATGGCCGAGAAAGTTTATCGTGATTTTCCGGCGTGGTTCTTCCTTGTGAAGACAGGACACAACACATAGTCGTTCGGATGGGACAAAAACCGAGATCCCGTGTACACATGGATGTGCACGTAAAATACACCCTGACAGTTGGAATTCGATATAGACCGTAACCATAGCATTGTGTAAGTTGTATGCCCATCTTCATGTGCTAAGTAGGAGCAGAACAATTGGACGTTCAACCCCGTTTCATTTCAATTGTTTATTTTCCATAGATATAGAATTTTAAAGTAGTACATTAAAAAACAAATACTATATCAATAAAGTTCCTTATTGCTACCTTACCGCATATTTCTGAAGCAATGGCCCGAGAAATCTCTCTATAGCTATTGTTTATAACAAAAACGTAAAGAAAAAAAGTGACCTAGCTGTGTGAATTCCTTATTCCAGAGGCATTTCAAATTCTAAAAACCCACATACGTTTATTAGAAAGATAATCACGCAATGGTCTTGCTTTGTGTATTTAAAATATACACGCGGGGATTAAAACCGTTATCACAACTAAGGTGATTACAGTTATTTCCCTTTTATTACCACCACTGATATCTTTTGGCGATATATTTAGAAAGTTAGAGACTATATCTAACGTTCCGTTATGTGGAGCTGGTTTGATGTCTAATAATTCACAGATCATTGGATAAATATCAACAGAATTGATGGAATGAGCCGTCATGTTCTTCTTAAAATTCGGGCCCTGAGCTAGGAAAATTGGACGCATGTCTAATAGTCGATTGTCGTAGCCATGGTGCCCATGCAGATCCCCACTTAATGCTCTTTCATCCTGTAATAAAAAGAAAAATTTGCTCAAAATTTGAAATTATTAATTCGCGTTTTAGACAATCTAATAAACACACAAATCCTATTTCGTTTCGTTTTTATAGTTCACAATTTCGCTTTATATGGCTTCACTAAACTGCAAGAGTTGTTATATAACCCGCGTTGTGGTTGATGTGAGGGATTAGTCAATGAAACGGTCTGTTGTGCTGAGTTCTTGGTATACAGTGCACGGAAGTGTGGGTAGACATTAGCAGCGAAAACAGAGTTGTATTTCCAAAGAACCCACTTGAAACGCTGATTGGTTAATGAAATGTCTGACGTCATAGTCAAAAGCCGCTCGTATGACCATTGGCGCGACTTTCCAGTACAACTGGTCAGACCTTCATGTAGTGGAGTTCATCGAAAAAATAAAAAAACGAAACGAAATATACATGTTTTTTTTAACCAAATTGCGTTTTAGACAGAGAGGGGCGAGCACGACAAAGCACACACGAAGAACGAGCATCGATAGGCCTACCCATTTGATTGCAATCAACAAACAGAAGCGATAAAACATTCTCTGAACTCATTGCATTTCCATAATATGCAACGGTGAATGTCTTTACGCAAACTAGGTCATTTCGGGACTAACATATGGTTCAATTCTATTTCAATAATACGTTTGCGAGTAAGGGTCTTTAGCAGTGTGAGGAAACCGGAGGACCCGGTGAAAACTCATTCCTATGCATGGGAAAGAGAGGGGGGGGTGTCAACGTCCACTCTACACAAACTATGTCATTTCGGGACTAACATATGGTTCAGTTTTAGTTCAATAATTCGCTTGCGCGTAGGGGTATTTAGTCGATGTATGGGGAAACCGGAGAACCCGGGGGTTGTACAGGCGACCCCACTCCTTGTCACGTGCAACCGGGGAATCGAAATGCAAATTGACCAAATGAAAGACCTTATCATACAGCGCGCATGCGTTAATCATTTGGCCATCCAACCCCACAGGTTTAGAATGAATTTCTGTGTGCGTCGTATAAGTCCTGAATGGTTGTTGCTTCGGTTGCAAGGTGCTGACTAAAAGAACACAGAACTGTCTTGCCCCAAAACCGACAATTGCAAAAATCTCTCAAAATAGTAAACTTACTATTAACCAGCCATCGGAAGCTATAGCAAGTATAGGCATGATTCTCCTATTGTTTTTAAAATGAAAATGTTCTGGTATGTCGTTCTTCATATAAACGGCCATGTTCGGGTGGGCATTTTTCAAAGCATTATAAACAGCCTGTTCTCGACCATCAACAGGATCAATCTGCATAATAGCTCCTTTGTCCGGCATCCTGGCAATGTACGACATATTTACATACTTGGAGATATCAATTAACTGAAAAAAAAGCCGCATTTAATCAGTTTTTAAGATTCCATGTTAGATAAAATAATTAAACAATGCGAGAGCCAAGATGGCTGTATGTATGACACTGCAGTGGCTCGCCGACTAATTAGGAGGTACCGATGTTGGCCGAGAAAGTTCCTCTGGATTTTCCCGCTTGGTTTCACCATGTCAGTGGTGCAGACCTAGTTGCGAGTCTTCCGACCGACATGGAAACATAGGTTTCGCTGGAGAACTAGGATTCGAGAGGAAATGCGCGAGGCATGGGTAACGGACGAGGAATTTCCAGGCCATTCGAGACGAATCGAAAAGTACTGGCCTGGTACCTCCGTTAGAATGGTTAAGTGGTGCTGTTGGACTGGACCATTCGTACGATGGGTCCGGAAAGGCGATAGTGCTTACTCATTTAGAGGAAACAAGGTTCCGTACCACAGCCTTTCTCATTTCGAGAGATGGCAAACGACCCCCCCTCGAAACAAACATAAGGAAACTCTTCCTAGGTCAACCAGTCTGCGGCGATGAATGACTTCTCTGTCGATAGGTGTTCGGAAAACTTAAAAGAACCCTATTTAAGCTGTTTAGCATATGTCTGTCTTCATTAGCCATTGGGGTGCATTTTGGTCTTCTGATTTATCAGTAGACTTTGACAATGGAAAGTAAATCCCGTTACCTTTTAATAGTGGAAGACAAAACTTACGCGAGTGGTTTTGTTAACGGCTGCCATACCATGGTCACTAGTTAATATAATATTTAACGTGTCCAAAACACCAGCTTCTTTAAGTTGAGACATTAGATTTCCCAGGACTCCGTCCATATATCTGTAAAATGGACGCATTTAGCATATACCCTGAACAGTGAACGCAGTCGATAAATATGATTAATTATGAGATCACAGAATACTCGAGTTGGTTCCGGTATTGGTTAGGGTGTGGATGTGTGTTTAGTTGTTCGATTGTGACGACAGATCGAGGTTCTATGTACAAAAGAGCATGTAAACGAACTTTCCTGGCAGTTTCAACGAAACCCAGAAGTTCGCTTTTCTGCAACTTTTTAATTAAAGCACTATTCTATATAAATTATTCTATTGTATTCAATCACTCCATGTGTTATGTTACATTCGAGGATAGGATGGTTTTTAAATAGTTAAAATATTATATGAAAAATGAAGAACCATAAAATACATACCTAACTTTTTCTTTGACCTCCTCAGAGTAAGGTCCATGTTCATGTCCAGTACTGTCCGGTTCATAAAAATACAGAGTAGCCATGTCAACATTCTCATTTTTGAACCAACTGACCACGGTATCCAATCGTTCCTGGAACGGGACGGACTTGTTGTACGGCTTCCAGAAAGTCGGTCGGAAACCTTGGTGCTCAACCTCGCTTCCGGGCCAGAAATAAGTAGCAGATTTTATTTTCTGTTTAGTTGCTGTTATCCAGATTGGTTCTCCCCCGTTCCACCATTTTTCTATATTTGGGCCATAACTAAATTTCTCTTTAAATACGGGATCGTACATTTTATTACCAACAATTCCGTGGTGCTCTTCCCACAATCCTGAATAAAACAAATGTAATCTTATAGCCGGAACGCCATGAAATCTATTGAATTTGTTGTATTAGCTGTATAAAGAGTGGCGTCATACTCAATTTAAAGTGGCATAAATCTGTGAACAGCTGTTTCTAAGTAGAATCGTAAATCGGTACTTTGAGATTGGATTCTTCCTCAGAATATCGCTATATTGATCGCGGCTACAAGAACCGATGGTCCAAGATGGAGTATGGAAGCCTATTGCGGTCATTGTGTAGTCATTAATTCCTACCGCGATAGGCTTCCATAATGGAGTATTATTTCATTAGTCTAAATCAAGTTTGCATATATTATTTTATGTAAAAGTGTATATGTTTCATTAAAGTAAATGTTCTAAGGGAACCAAATCCCATTGACGTCTACAGTCATATTTCAACCCATGTACAACATTATTACACTGCCGACAGATGTTGTACATGGCGTTTTTACGACAATAGAATAAGAAAACCGCCTTAAAAGCAACGTAACCCAACATGTAAAGATCTAACCCTTCATCCCGTGATCGTTTTCCAAGACAATCTAACATTCCGATTCCTTAAATATTTGTGATACACTGTTACCTCATGTTGATTGGTGGCTGCTTCATGCACAGGATGCACCCTTTTTTTTATGTCGCGTCCTCCAATTGGTTTCGGGTGGAAAGCTGGTCGATCTTGTGTAAACGTTTCTGTTTCTATGGGGTATTGTGTAAACGTTTCTGTTTCTAAGGGGTATTGTGTAAACTTACATGTTGCTATGGAGTAAGTGTAAACTTACCTGTTGCTATGGAGTAATGTGTAGCGAAAGTTGTTGTGATGAAAGTGTTGTTTACATACTGCAATTTCACCCCTTTATCCGCCATCTTCTTGATGTTGGGTAAATCTGGAACCATATCTAGATAATCCCATCTAAATCCATCCATGGAGATTAGTAGAACCTTCTTCGTTCGTTCATTACCGGTTGACAAGACTGGTAAACAGAGGATTAAAACGATGTAATTCCAGATCATCTTACTTGTCTTGTATCTGTAAGATAGAAAAGGAGCCGAGGTGGATGTTAACGTTTTACCAGCGCAATTTGAAACAAGCACATGGTGAATTTAATTAAAAATCATATGATTGTTTAATTTCTAATCAAATGTTTTTTTGGACTACATGGAGATCTCATTGCTTCTTCTTCGTCATCTGCTCTCTACGAATATTTGGACTGGCTAAGACCATTATTTCCATTATTGCCAATGAACAGCACTTCTCTTGTTAGTTTAATGTCGTGGCATTTCAGGTCATTAGAAATTATCTGGAAGTGGACGCAAATCCCTCTAGAAGAGGACGAAGAAGAAGAAAAAAAGAAGAAGAAGAAAAAAAGGTCAGTTGAACATTTTTTTTATGTGGGCGCATTATGCCATCGACACGCTCGACCAGGCGTCCGTTCCGTTTTGGTGCAACCTCTTGAGTTATAGCCCCTGTGTTTTACGGAAAATCTGAAATATGTTGATGTACAAAGTTTGTGGACCATCTGGAGCCCACAATTTGTGTCCGCTTTAGATGGAGTGATCAACAGATCTCGGCGTTCTGGGTGTCCTCCTTTTCCGAAACCCCATGAACGAATGTAGGTTATTACTTTTAACAAATGTTTTTTAAAAAAAATTAGTTTGAAGCACTAGTATCACTAGGGGACGAACGATATTCAGCCTTACATTACGTATAATGCCCAATTGGCCGAGGCTACAGTTTTTAACACTCCTTTATCTAAAGGAAGGCCTGTCATTTATTAGTCAAGTGACGTGGTTTTGATTCCCTGCGTGTGCGCGACAAGCAGTAGGATAGCCTGTCCAACCTCGTGGGGTTTCTGAGGGTCTTCCACTTTCCTTTCACGTTTAAAGACCCCTACGCGCAAGCGAATCATTGACATAAAATAACCACCTTTTTGTTGAGTGGACGTACCCCTCTCTCTCTCTCTCTCTCTCTCTCGCTCCCTCGAAGACGGGTACTTTGTATTGCCTTCAAAAATCACAATATTGGCCAAAGCTAAACTAAATATTGTTTAAAGGGACAATAACACTCTTGCTGGCTTGGCAGCTCCAGAAAAAAATAATAGCCTTATTCTAAATACTAGATGTTTAAAATGTCCTACCTGTTGTGTAAATTTTCCATTACATCCTACTTTACTTGCCCAGAGGGTTCGAAAATATTTTAAAATCCAAGTCACGTTTGAAAAGGTTTACGTTAGAC
Source organism: Patella ulyssiponensis (assembly GCA_963678685.1). Classification (NCBI taxonomy): domain Eukaryota; kingdom Metazoa; phylum Mollusca; class Gastropoda; family Patellidae; genus Patella; species Patella ulyssiponensis. The sequence continues at coordinate 19,055,843 of OY783229.1, read as the reverse complement.
TTTTCAAATCATTTTAGTTGAATTTTTCCAATTTTTTTAATTAGGTGTGTTAAGATGAAATTTGCATCATCAATTAATTGGAATATTGTAAAATAATACAATTTGTTGACCAGATTAAAGATTGGGACTTATTATTCGGTTACATCAAGAGTGGTATTGAGCCTTTAAATAAATATTCTTTCCTTTCAATTGGAAATTGACCTACATATATATAAACTGAAGAGTGTTTTCTTTGCACGTTTGAATGTATTAATATTAGTCATGTATAGCATTACAGTGATCATGCACTTTAATCTCGGTGAACCGAGTGTGCCTTTTCATCTTCGACCGCCACTTTTAACAATGGCGGAGTCAGGATTTCCTATTAGAATAATTTGGGCTGACACAAAAGGTTCACTTGTGAATCAAGACCTAACTCACTAGTTACCTTTCGGAATTACGTAATCCGTCACTGAACAGGGTAGGGTAGGGTTTCGAGAAGAGGTTTGCAGGTATATAATTCATTCTGAAATGAACTACACCCAACTACAATAAAGCCTATAATACACCTGACATGGGTGAAATGGGTGAAAATAAAAGATTTATCTCGACGTTTTTGTGCCTATCCCACAACAGATCAAGCCATTCTTATCCAGTGCCTTTCCACTACGTTTTAGAAAGGTTCAGCTCCTATCTGACAAGACGAGACCAGTCAGTGGGCATGGGCGACAACCAAATGTCACCATATTCTCTTGCCTTTTGTGTACCTCAACGATCTGCGTTGGGCCCGTAATTTACCATAATTGATGATAGTATTCGAAGATATGACAATTGCTATGACGCCACTCAACTCTATATATCACTAAAATAAGAAAAATGAATCTAACCAGATATATAAAATTAAACATTGTATTACTGAATGACGATAAAACTTTCGATTGGCTCAAAATTCAACTTAATCGATTATTAACTGAAACTGCGTCCATTGATGACAATGAAACACCCCTTTCAAAAACAGCGAACAACCTTGAAGTAATGTTTGATCAGAAACTAATCATGAAAAAGTTCATAACAAAAACATGCCCTGCTGTAACTTTCATTGGGAAAATTAGATCATACATAAAAAATATAGAAACAGCCACTATATGTATGTGCTCTTTTGTTTTGTCAACATTTGACTATTGTAATTCCCTCCTTTACCAGATTCCTATCCCAGAGCAAAATCTACTCCAACTAAAATCAACTCATGTTTACTCATGATATTTTATTTTATTGAGCAGGCATACCTCGCCTCGTACACGAAACCTGGGTAATTATTTGGACAAGGATTGCCTCGCCTTTTTAACACACATGAATTCTATCGTCTATTTTTACAAATATAAGAAACCGTGTGTATTAATCATAATCGTAGTCATACTCGTAATTCTCTATATTATGATGTAATGTAATAGAACATAATAAAACAAACCTGTATGTTGGCTGTGTGATATCAACGAGCTGTCACTCATATCTAACTGGATCTTCTCGTTTAATCTCATCCTCATCAAAAACCAAACCTTTATTAAAAGAAATATTATCGGTTCGACCCGGTACACGGATTGGCTTGGTATCCTTTTTTGGTTACAAAAGACGACCTTGTAGCCTACATATGTTTGCATGTAAGACGTGCATAATGCGAACTCACTCAAGTCTCAAGCATAAGAATCCGAGCCAAATCGGGTACCGATTCAAACCGCACTATATGATCATAGGCCTCACGAATTGCTCATGGTGGAAACCCGATACATGTATATGTATATCAAAGAATCAATAGATCTATACGAAAACAAATATTGAATATTTACATTTTATAAATAGAGTATGAGAACCGATGGCTAATACACACACTCCAAGGGATTGACGATTGTGCAACGATTTTCTGGTGATGGCGATGTCGTTGATCTTCTATCGTTATGTATATCGTGACAATACATTTTAATAATCAGAAGAAACATCGGCGAAATGGGGAGCTGGAGAAGGGTCGCCTCCTTGAGTTTCAAAGGTTTCATCTCACAGCTCAAGTCTCCTATACGCGCAAGCGAATAATCGAAATTAAACTGAACCATGTGCTAGTCCTGAAATTACCTAATTAGTGTCGAGCGGATGCGGTCATAGAGGGTTTTTTAGGCACTTACTATTAGTCTTAAAGAACCCATCCTCTTCTGTCTAATTCTAGTTTTCCTGCACTTACAATTAAAGTAGAATTTTAGTACTTCATACTGCCGAATGTTCTCGTTGTTGGGATGTCTGCCTATTAGACCACAGCATTTTATTTATCAATTTTTAGAGTTCTTCAAAATTTTACTCGCATTACAGCCCTTATTATTGTTAAATTTGGGACGTTGTCACCCATGATGTCAACTTGCAGACCGCCACCATTCCATTCAGAAGGCTACCACCGTCAAGCGTTAAACCCAATTTCATTCCCATCTTTGGACCCGAATAGTGCTTCTACTGGTAGCTAGGGATAAAACTAATTTAACAGCAAAACAGTGTTCGGTGGCTTCACCCCCCCCCCCCAACTCATCAGTTTATTATAAAAATAACAAAAAAAGATCTGGCCATGTTATGCGTTTTACTTGTTCAAGAGTAAATAATAACGAAAACAAATCTAGGCATTTTATGTGTTTGCATTGTTCTAGAGTAATTAATAAAAACATACATTTATTACAAAAATAACGAAAAAAAGCTCTATGTTATGTGATTCATTTTTTCTAGTGTGATTAAAGATGCGAAATGAAGATATTGAAAATGTCATTCAAATTACTTTTTTCTGAGAGGAGCTATCACCATTTGAAGTTTAGAAAAGATTTTGCATAAATTGTATACTACCGTTTATTAGCTTATCTTCGCCATTTTTAAATTAAAGCATTAAATGGCGACCAAATTTTAATCCGTTTAAATCTCCTCCATCCAATGGTCTAGAGGGTTGATTATAAGCTTGTCGTTGAATAAATTCTACATTCAGTTTTTATATCTTTTGAAGCCAAAGTAAGACGACAATAGACTTATTAAGCTCTTACATAAGGCATCTTTAATTAAAACATAAATTTATTACAATACCCTTACATCAAGTTCACCAGAAGAAAGTGCCCTATAGACTACCCTTTTTTCCAAGTTCAGTCATAGAGATAGAGATCCTGGCGGAAGGGGTTAGAGAATTTTTGTTTGAACTTTCTCATGTAAATCGCCAAGCCTAAATAACTATGTGAACTCTCAAATATAGGATAGGCTCACAGGAGATTTATAAAAAATTACATCAATTTATTAAAAAACGACAAATTTATTTAGCTATGTGTATCTCTTATTCTAAGGAGATTTCGAATTTAGAAGAAAAAACAACATCTACTTATTACAGAAATAACGAAGACAATAGTGGTCTTGCTTTGTGTATTTAAAAGGTACAGACGGAACTCAGTACCGCCATCACAACTAAGGTGATTAGAGTTATTTCCCTTTTATTACCACCGCTGATATCTTTTGGCGAAATATTAAGAAAGCTAGACACTATATCTAACGTTCCGTTATGTGGAGCTGGTTTAATGTCTAATAATTCACATATCATTGGATAAATATCAACAGAATTGATGGAATGAGCCGCCATGTTCTTCTTAATATTAGGACCCTGAGCTAGGAAGATAGGACGCATGTCTAATAGTCGATTATCATAACCATGTTGTCCATGTGGATCCCAGTTTAGTGGTCCACTATCCTGTAATAAAAAGAAAAATTTACTCAAAATTTGACATGACTGTTTATCGTTTTAGAAACAGAGGAGAAAGGAAGGGTCTGGCAGATGATGAGCAAAACTTCACCAAACCAACACACAACACCAGGATAATTGTTGAAATCCCGATTTGGTGATATATTAGAACTAAAAACATAATTATTCAAACTAATATAATTTTGCTTCAAATCGATCTCAAAACCTTGTAATTGCCAAGTATACCCTGCTATAAAAATCTTTCAAAAGAGACCATGTTAGCGTCAGGGGATTACCCCTCTCCGTACCTATAGCAACGGCGGTGGAGACAGGGGTGATTTCGTTACATACACAAGACGATGTTGTCTGTAATCGCTGACTATTTACTACATATATCGAATCCTAATTAAATTTTCGGATTATCCACTGCCCGCGTGTTTTTCCGTGATTTTTATCTCAGAAAGTGTTGTACTCTTCATAAAGGTTATCAACATGTAGGCCTACACAAAGCGCTCAAGTTCGCGTGCAGCCTTCGACGGCACGAGTGCAGATATTGTGAATCGTCGGGCTGGCTATTAAGGGAACCCCTTACATTTTTGTCCTGTATACGCTCCATGAGTGTTTTTTCAGGGAATCCAGTATTTTTCTAGTAAGATTGGATACCTTTTCTTTCCATATATACCAAAAATGTCATAATTTTATAGGCAATAACCACCCGATAAATACTTATCTGGGAACCCATCTTTAAGCATCTTGTAATTTCAGCATTGTTAAGTGCTAGCATCAATAGCCATTTGATTGAATCAATAACCGAAATCTATCAAAAAATCCCATGATATCAGTTGCTTTCCATATTCGGTGTTGACAAACTTTACTTGGCTGTCCCATAATTGATGTTATGACAAGATCCCAAAATATCAAAAACGCTCTCAGATTTCAATATAAGTGTTTCAGTGCGCTTTTCCGCCGGCGAAAACATAAGTAGGCCTATAAAGCAAATGTAATGGGACCGTTTCTAGATAAGGGTTTCTGCGAAAGAGCAAATGTGCGCGAAAAAGAAAGTGGCTCTATGAGCAGCTTTTTCACAGCGTGTTATCTTCTCGCGCCTACTATACATGTACACGTATACGGGGTCTGCCGTCTTCCTTTTCTGCACCTCCCGGGATAATACGTCATGAAAGTACTAAGGCTACGTCATGCATAATACTAAGAGGGAAAATTTTCCCGGTTAGTGAGCCAACGTCTAGTCACCGCGACTATCTCTACTAACAGAACCCAGAATTGTCACCCAAAATACGCCTTAACGACAATTTCAATCATTACTCAAAATAAAGAAAACTTACTATTAACCAGCCATCGGAAGCTATAGCAAGTATAGGCATGATTCTCCTATTGTTTTTAAAATGAAAATGTTCTGGGATATCGTTCTTCATATAAACGGTCATGTTCGGGTGGGCATTTTTCAAAGCATTATAAACAGCCTGTTCTCGACCATCAACTGGATCAATCTGCATAATAGCTCCTTTATCCGGTGTCCTGACAATGTCCGACATATTTACATAGTTAGTGATATTAATTAACTGAAAAATAAAGAGAGAGAGAGAGGCGGAGAGGTTAAATTCCACTCCAAACAAAGTAGGTCATTTCGGGACTATCACTATAAAAAATGGTTCAAGATTATTTCAATAATTCGATTGTGCGTAGGGGTCTTTAACTGTGAGAGAAAACTGAAGGTCCCGGAGAATACCCACGAGGTCGGACAGACGACCCTACTACCAAGCCCCCTACCCAAAAAATAACTCATATTTAAACATACATCATGCAAGAACTAAATCTGCCTATTATAGGTCCTACTTTAGGCCTAAATCATTAATAAGACATAATCAACTCTAGATGCAATATTTAACCTGTGATATTTAGTACATTTGAATACGTTTTCTGATGGATGACTTAACGTAAAAATGGATAATCGAGACTTTGTTTATTACCGTACCAACGGTAGTAATGACGATCGCAGCTAGCCTAAAAGTGAATCACTAATATCTCGGTTCAGAGTGAAGGAATTTCACTAAAATTTTCAGCATATTCTGTCTCATTTTCTATCTTTTAACTGTCATAATGAGGCAGGCTTTCAATATGTTTAATAAAAAGGTGTATTTATTGTACACGATGAAACCTTTTACTTACTCGGGTGGTTTTGTTAACGGCTGTCATACCATGATCGCTGGTTAATATAATATTCAACGTATCCAAAACACCAGCTTCTTTAAGTTGAAACATTAGATCTCCCAGGACGCCGTCCATATATCTGTAAAATGAATTTTAGACATTGCACAGTCATAAAATGGGAGCATTTATATCATATAACCTGAACAGTTGAAACATTAGATGTAAAATGGATTTTAGACATTTTACAGTCATAAAATGGGAGCATTTATTTATACCATATAACCTGCACAGTGAACACAGTTGATAAATATGAGAATATCGAGTCATTCCGCGGTGACGACAACCTAGGGCTCATTGTGTACGTTGACAATGGACGTATATAAGCAAACTCTCTCGTCAGTCGCATAGAGACCAATAGGCTCCGAATGTTTATCCCGTGTAACAGGGTCGTATATAAGATTTTAATAGAGGGGGCGCCAATATAATGCCCAAATTACTGCACGTGGGGACTGCCGCAATCAAAGTCGCTAAATACGGTCCTGCCGCAGGGGCGTTGTGAGGGCAATTATTGAGAAGAAATTATGAGTAACAAAAAAGATTTTGGCACAAAAACCCTTTTACTGACCGCGGAGCTGTGGCCGGCGAAACCGGCCACCGCGAGCGCCGAAGGCGCCAGCCCGCGGCGGGGGGTCCGGGGGGCCCTCCCCCGGGAAAATTTCGAAAATTAGAAGCCCAGAAACGCAATCTCCAGCAATCCGAGACAAGAAATACGGTAATAAAATATGATTAAATTTTCCAACTTGACTCTTTCAAAATTTTTTTAATTGGGTCAGATGAAACAATTTTTCCACTTACAAATGTTTTTCATTTTTTGAGTAATTTGATTGTGATTTTGGCGCAAAAACGTTTTGGCGCATGAGTATGGCTACTCATGAACTCATTCTCACCACGCCCCTGTCCTGCCGTATAATTAAATCATTGTTTAATATTAATAAGCGTATTCGTATCAAAGCAAAAAAAAATTATATTTCGAGGAAAGGCTGTTTCTCAAATTTGTTTTACAATATGGAGGAATGATGCGCCTAAGGTTTACGTACCTAACTTTCTCTTTGATCTCCTCAGAGTAAGGTCCATACGAATGCCCAGTACTGTCCGGCTCATAGAAGTACAATGTAGCCAAGTCAACACTCTCATTTTTGAACCAACTGACAACAGTGTCCAATCGCTCCTGAAACGGGACAGTTTTGTCATATGGTTTCCAGATAGTTGGTCGTAGGCCTTGAAGCTCAACCTCGCTTCCGGGCCAGAAATAGGTTGCAGTTTTCAATTTCTGTTTAGTTGCTGTTATCCAGATTGGTTCTCCCCCGTTCCACCATTTTTCTATATTTGGACCATAACTAAATTTTTCTTTAAATACGGGATCGTACATTTGATTACCAACAATTCCGTGGTGCTCTTCCCACAATCCTGAATAAAACAAATATAATCTTATAGTCAGAACGCCATGAAATCTATTAAATTTGTTGTATTAAAAACGTATTATGCAAGAGCTAAATCTACCTATTGCAGGTCTTTCTTTAGACCTGAAATGTTATATAAACTATTAATTAGACATTTATTAAAATAGCATTATGCAAGAGCAAAATCTGCTTATTACAGGTCTTTCTTTAGGCCTGAGATGTTATCTAACTAATCAATTAGACATTAATTAACATATCCAGACCATAATAAACTCTTAAAGTCAAGGCTAGCCTTCGATGTTGGCGGATTGAATTCCTATATGCCGCTTAATGGCCGTTGATAATTAAATCAATCAAGTGGATAATCGAGACTATGCTGTTTATATTAATGATTTGAGTAATGATGACCGAGGCTATGTGAATATTTCAAACGCTTTTTTCTCGGTTAATAGTGGACCAATTTGACTGAAATTTTCAGCAAATTACCTTTACACTATCTAGTTTTTAACTATTATAGTGACAACTACCATCTCTTTATCTTATCTCCCATAATGTAACTTTAACAAAACGAGATCATAATCAACTGTCGATGGCGTCGGATACTCGAGATTTTAAGTCGATTAGAACGGTTCGCCATTTAAAAAATGGGAAAGCGAGACTAAGTGTTGCATACATCAGTGGCCTGTTTACCACGATGCATACAAAGGGTGATAACTTGGCTCAGAATGAAGTAATTTGAATGAAATTTTCAATGTGTTCATATTACATTATCTATTTTCCAGCTATTATAGCAGGTCAGTTCTTTATCTAAATCTTACATTTAATGAGTGGTGTCATACCCAATCTAAAGTGGCTTAAAAATGTTTTCAGACATTTGAACATCTGCTTCTAAGTTGAATCGACCAAATAGAACCTTGGGACTGGATTCTTCCTCATAATATCGCTATACTGATCGTAACTACAAGAACCGATTTTTCATAAACATGCGCCCACGTTGAGTAATACATATTTGGTTTGTCTAAATCAGATTCTGTTCATTTCTGTACCTTCTTTACAATTCTAAATGTTTTTTGAATCAATTTTCTAGGGGCATCAGACATCTTTCACACCAACTGCATGTGCCACCGCTCCCACACCTGCTATCAGTTTGCTTTAGGATTGAAAATGCTATCAGTTACAAAATATAAACTTACCAATAACATTGTCAATGGACAAAGGTGTATCCTTGACCGTCGGTCAATATGGTATATTTTCAGACCAGTATGCTACCCGTTGCTGATGGAGTATTGGGAAAACATACATGTTGCTATTAATATTGTGTAAACCTACCAGTTTTGTGTAGACGCACGTGTTGGCATATGGAATTGTGTATACGAACATGTTGCGATGGAATTATGTTGAGGTACATGTTGCTATGGAGAATTATGTTAACGTACCTGTTGCTATGGAATAATGTGTAGCGAAAGTGGTTGTGATAAAAGTGTTGTTTACATACTGCAATTTCACCCCATTCTCCGCCATCTTCTTGATGTTGGGTAAATCTGGAACCATATCTAGATAATCCCATCTAAATCCATCCATGGAGATTAGTAGAACCTTCTTTGTTCGTTCATTACCGGATGACAAGGCTGGTAAACAGAGGATTAAAACGATGTAATTGCAGATCATCTTACTTGTCTTGTATCTGTAAAGAAAAATAACATATCTTGTCAACATATTTAAACTAACAAGCTGAGTAGTGCCTTAGAATTCCTTTCAAACCACAATATTGTGACAGTTGAATCTCTAATAGGAATATCAGCCCGAAAAGGATTAAATTCCGTTCAGTTTTTACAACGAAATGATGAACTGGGACTTACATCGATCCAAAGTAACAAGGCGGTTGCCATTTTGATCTGTCTTAAAACAAATAGATGGGCCTGTTATAAACCCGGGATTATTTTGCATAGGTATACAATGTCCAGCGAATATCGTTCGCTCAAAGACAGTTCCAAAAGGAACTAGGCCGTAACTATCTCAGAGGGGGCGGGAAATGTTGTCCTGGGTACTGTAAAATTGACGGACAGTGTTCATGTATATCTATGGTCGACAATTTTTTCACATGCGGAGGTGGGAGTCATAATTCGGGAAGTTATGGTCCGAGGTCCGATATTCGCGAATATCAAAGGGAATCGAAATCTGTGGAATAGAAACATTTTAAGCTTCATCAAAATAAGCCCACAATCTTGGTATTACATACTTTTACACTATTCGCGTATATGAAGCGGCCATTTTGTCAGACAGTTTCCTTTCTGGTTTTCACGAAAATCGAACCTAACACATCGTTACCTGAATTGAGATTCAAATATTATGAAGACCATGAAGATGATAATTGCTTCTTCTTCGTCGTGTTCTAAATGTGGACACACGAAACAAGTTTCTGAAAGATGGTCGTAATACAGCGTTAGAAATAAAAATGCGGAAGGGGTGCTTATTTCCGATTTTGCGACCAGGTATCTTGGCGATTATTAATTCCCATAAGTGTCCACTTTCTGGATTTGTTTGTCGTATGACTTCAATCCTGGTCAATCTGAACTCTTATTAAAAAGGGTCGGAATATTTTTTTTAAAAAAAACAACATATAACCATTTCATTGGCCCAGCAGTGATTAAATATGATTGACAATAGGGTAGAGAGATTTTATACCATACCGCACAGACGATTGTCATCATTTCATGGCCATTGAAAAGGCCTAAACAAGACTATAGGCAAATAAGAGCAATACAAAACATCCCATTGAAGTCGTCTACCCTACCCCGGCAATCACTTTCTTGATATAGACTATACAAACTATAAAAGCGGTGAATTGTGGATTGTCTAGAACAAGACGCGCCTTCTCAATATTTTAACAGGAAACGGTTGCCTTTATTATTTCATAAAGTTTTCAAAAGAAAAGCACAATATTGGCCAATGATTAAATAAATATTATTTAAAAGAATTTTCTTTCTTGTCACACTAAAATTGTTATAGCCTAAATATTTGAATAAAGGGAGCAGTTTTTTAAACGTTCAAATTGTAATACGAATGTAAGTCATGCATAACATTGCGTGATGAGTCTAACAATTGTCAAGTACTTATTCATTAGGGTTTCACACTGCGTAGCTTGTGTGAAACACTATTGTTTTTGTTAAAATTATTCTTATTATTATTCTTCTTATTATTATTATTTTTTTTTTCCAATTTGCTTATATCTCAGCAACTTCTTGTCGGATCGATACAATGTCTTCAGTTTTACTGGGAAAGTGGGTGTGACTTAGAGATTAAAGCTATTCCCGGCATTCTGCGACATTGCGAAATGTCCGAAATCACCGAAAAGGTCGTTTTTTGAAATATTGCCGTAATATTAACAATAATCATTGGATTTTAGCATATGATGCATTTTGACATAGCCAGAAACAGGGGACATAGCTATGTTACTTTTGATTTTTGATTTTCGACGAATCTTGGAAGATATTAGGCGCCAAATTTTGAAAATTTAAATTTTTACAAAAAACTTTGTTATTTATTAATATTTTTATATGACATTTTAACCAAGGTTAAAGAGTCATCTGATTTGAACAAAAATGTCAACATTTTTTGTTTTCGTAATTTTCCTTGGCCGCCATTGGCTAATTCAGTTTTTCAGTCCTACATTAATTATTTATTGTTCGATTTGTATAAAACCATGTTCATATGTTCCGTGGTTCAAAATGCCATTTTTTTTTGTTACCGGTAAAGTTTCCTGTAGACACCGGAAGTGGCGTAAATTCAGCAAAAACTACAATATTGACAGTTCGGTACAACATTTTGAAAGCAAATACTATTTTCTACTAATCTGATCTTACTCAAAAGATGAGCCCTGTAAAGGTGCACAAAATCTCGGACTCAGTTTTTTTAATTTCGATTTCGTTTTCGGGCCATTTCGGTTAAAAGGTAAAAAAAGGGGTAAAAATAAGCTATTTACAACCCATCCAGTGTCTTCATATATTAAAATATTTCTTCGATACTTTCATAAACTTGTAGCAATAATCCATACAAAGAGAATGTATGTGAAATTTAGTTTGTTATATAAGCAGTTGCCGAGAAATGGGCAATTTTGCATGAGTCACTTTTCACGTTATTTTGGCTGTAAAAGAATCAATTATTATTCGATTTTCAATTTTCTTTCACTGTCTGTTGCCTATTGCCACAGTTGACTATTCCAAACCATTTTAACACTTTCACTGTTACCGGAAGTGACGTCATTTAGGCAATAACTGAATTTCTAGCCTTAAAAATACATTTTTTATTCAAATGAGTATTATTTGTAATATTTTTAGAATTATGAAATTTGGTTCCCATCAACAAATAGAATGAAACGATACGATAATATAGATACCACAAAATGGTTTGTAACTTGTACAGTTGCAGAGAAATGGATGATTTTCCACAAGCCACTTTTTACTTTATTTTGGCTCTAAAAGAATCAGTTATTATTCGATTTTCACAAAATTTTCACCATGTGATGTCTTTTCATAGAACTAATTTAACTTTTTTAGTATCACCGGAAGTGATGTCATTTTGCCAAAAACTGAATTTTTAGCCTGCAAAACAGATATTTTATTCAAATGAGTCTGATTTGTAATGTTTTCAAAATTATGATATTTGATTCCATTCTGCAACTGGATTGAACCCATACGATCATACAGACATCACAAAATGGTTTCTAACTTGTGCGGTTGCAGAGAAATAGTCGATTGTCTACAAGTCACTTTTCAAGGTTTTTGGTCTATAAAAGTGGCAATTATTATTCTATTAACATAAAATTTTCACTATATGATGTCATATGCCATTTCGGATTTCATAAAACTAATTGAACGTTTTCATTATCACCGGAAGTAATGTAATTTTGTCAGGATCACTTACAAGTAACAGATGTATAAAATGAATTGATATTTGCTGGATTTGGTTGATTCTGCGTCCAATTTATTTGATTTGTGCAATGCTTATGGGGAAACCTGTTTAATGGTTTGATTGGTACCAGAAGTGACATATGTTCAAGGGTAACGTGGCACCGGAAGTGACATGTTAAAGGGTAACGTGGCACCAGTGAAACCCGTCATTCCTGCATGCAGGTCTAGTTTTATTTAAATTTATAAACATTTGAGAATGAATATGCTAAAAGGGGGGAAGTTGTCTTTGGTATGTATATTTTAATGTGTGTGCACTCAAACTCTTAATTGATGTAATATTAGTAAAGAAATCCAGTTCGTGCGATTTTAAATCAACTGTCAGAATTTATTTTAGAATACTGATCTGTGTGGTGTGTGGGCAATTATGAATATGTAAATAGATGTGTAACGTAATGTAATATGAAATGTAGGCCTACTATAACAGTAAACTTTAGCATACATTATGCAATTTATAAATCAACCTATTGCAGGTTTTAAGTTAGGCCTGAAATGTTATATAAAATATTGATTAGACAATTATTAACAAAACAAGACAATAATCAACTCTCGATGGCATCGGATACTCGAGATTTTAACAAATATTAGAAATGCTAGCCATTCGAAAATGATATATATAAAAATGGGAAAGCGGGGCTAAGTCTTGAATATACCAGTGCCCTGGTTACCACAATGCAGACATTTTGTCAAAACTACAAACAGTGAAAAGGTTACTTAGGATAAAGTAATTTGAATGAAATTTTCAATAATTTCATTTTACATGTATGTTTTTTTGAGCTATTATAGCTAGAATGGTCAGCTCTTTGTCTAGATCCATATCTTACATAATGTATTTTTAATCTTAAACTTTGGTAAATGTAACGTGTTTTGCTTAAGGCGTTATTACAATATGAATACAAAGTACAACTAAAATCATTGGATATGTCTCAAATAAATTTTTAAGTGTATCAGGTGTTCTATTCTGAACAAGCATACTCCACCTCTTACACGATACCCAAGTTATGGTTTATACCTGGATTATATCAGCAATTTAACAAACATGTACTGTAGATATCACTGTCTTCAATATCCCAGTCGGCACAGAAAAAATAGAACGTTTAACTTTATTTCACTCATTACAGTAGACAACAAAGCGACACAGTTATTAGATTAAGTGTATATATTGTGATAAAATAAACGTAGTAAAACAAACCTGTGTGGTGGCTGTGTATAATATCAATATGATATCTACATGCTGTCACTCATATCTACACGGATTTTCACGTTTAATCGCATCCTGATCCAAAACCAAACCTTTAGGCTATTACAGGAAATATTGACCCAAGTCGCGGTTCAACTTGGTACACGATTTGACTAGGTATATGTCCTGTTAATTACAAACAAGGGGAGACCTTAGAGAGGATGGTGTTCTAGTAAAATATTCAACACTGTAGTTATACAAATGAAATGAAATGGGGTTAATTGTCCTGCTGTTCTGTTCCGACTGAGCTAATAAAGACGGACAAACACCTTACAGTGCGACCTAATCTTATATCGAATTCCAACTGCCAAGGGATCTTTTACGTGCATGTCAACGCGTACACGGGATCTTGGGCTTTTCGTTCAATCCGAATAAGTAACTTGTCCCTTTATCCTGCCACCGACAAGTGAAAACAATACCGGGGAAATCTCGAGGAGCTTTATTAACTAACATCAGAAACGAACCTGAGCTCTTTTGTTTTAACGAGCCAGTGTTTTACAAATTGAGCAGTCGTGGCTCCCTGTTCTCTTCGAAAACTACGAACCAAACAGATACGTACGTATCTGCTTCACGCGAGTTACAAACCCAAGGAATCGAGCCAAACCGGCAACCGCGTCAAACCGCGCCTTCCAAATTTCTCATGGCAGTAAACCCATAGCTCATCTGCTCTAGCTCATTATACTGTACCACCTATGTTCTAATGCATATTTTATTTACGTCAAATGGTCAAAATTGAATCTATGCGAATCAAATGAGCATGACAACCGTAGGAACGCTCCAAGGGTAAGAGCACACCAATACCATTTTCTGATGACGACTCTGATGCTGATTTTCTGCTAAATGTCTTCTAGGTGCATGGACTCGATGAATGTTAGAAGGGGGGGGGGGTGCCCGACAAAATGGTAGGAAGGCAGCTGAACCGACACCCAACCACCACCCCGGTCCCCTTGTTCAAACTTCTATAGACGGAGCATAACATTAACCTTGGACCTTTTCCAGGTCTATTTATTTGTTTGACAGACAGACACGTTCCCCTAAATACAGGTTGATATATATCCCGAAACACGACTGATATCTTGACACATAAAATATATGGCGTAAAAACACGTGACTTTACAACATGTTACAACTACTCAGAACACTTCAGTATAAATTACCCATTGGCTTTGTCTGTTATAACACTATGCAAATTTCGAATAACTGTAAAACTCATACGGTAGGCCTACGTAAAATGGTCTCCCCGGATGTACTTGGCAAGGAGTAGGGTCGCCTGTCCAGCCTCGTTGCTTTACTCTGGCTACTCCGGTTTCCTCCCACTGCCAAAGATCCCTGTGCGCAAGCGAATTACTTGAAATAAAATTAAAAAACATATGTTAGTCCCGAAATGACCTAGTTTGTGTCAAGTGGAAGTTAAACCCCATTTCTCTCTGTCTGTCTCTCTCATGTAAATGGTCAAGATGACTGGACTATAAGGAGATATTTAGACTATAGTTTGTGGCAAGCAAAGGCATGTAGCTTTTTTGCCATCAATATATCGTATTCCAAGCATTTTTTTGTAAGAGAAGTTTAGGGGACACCCCCTGGCTGCCAGTTTCTGTGTCGCGGTGAGACGTGGTATCGCGTTTGGCTCGCTTCCTTGAAAAATCACTATGTAGTTACGTAGGCTATCTATTTGGTCCCCGTGTTCATATGTAACCTATTTTTAACAACAGATAATTGTTTTATTTTTTTGCTTCGATATTTTCCTTGTTTTTATAAGATAAGATTTTTATTGATACATCATAAACAGATAAAAAAAACCATCAATATGCATTGCTCGTCAACCAAAATTACACACTGTGCTTTCGATTAGAGATAAATATATGGGGTTTTTTTCTGTGGTTACATGAGTTATGCGAGGTAGGATAATAATAAAGTGTCCAATGGCCAAACTGCGACGATTCCATTTTTTATTCTTCCATTTCAAGTTTTCGAGCTAGCCAAGTACGAGTGGAACTATTCGAATCCGGAACATTTTAATTTTACTTTCCAATCAGATTAAAACGCAAATCCTATTTCATTTCGTTTTACTTGTCTTTAATACACTAGGATCTGGAAGAGTAATCCCACTAGAAACACCAATGCTGATTGGTTAGTCAAATGTCTAACGTCATAGGGTCAAAATTCGCTCGTATGACCTCTGACGCGACCTCTCACTACAAATGGTCAAATCGTCATGCAGTAGAGGCCACCGAAAGTGTAACAAAAAAACGAAACGAAATATAGATTGTATTTCAATCAGATTTATTTTAGTCGAGATCCGGGGGTCTGTTTCCCGAAATTTTAACAAAGATAAAATCTAAATTTTAGTAATTTGATTAGATAGTATTAGATTGATTTTAGTGCTTAGCCATTATCAAAATCAAATTATCTACTAAAATTTAGATTTTATCTTTAGTTAAAATTTCGAGGACTACCCTCATATTCGGATATACTGTGTATATAATTATATCCACCATTTCCCTTTCCAATATATCGTTGTATTTGTAACTATATAAATATCATAGTACTGAACCGAACAGAGTTCGGTGTCAACCCGCGATATTGCTGTTTATAAATAAACGATAAGCTCATGAATGCATCATAACCCTACAATTCAAATAATGCAATGTTTGCCTAGAGCAATTTTCTCAGAGACGGCTTCTGGTTAAAATTTCCCAGTTCATTCTTTTCCAATATAGACTTGGTATTACAAACTAAACGAAACTTACTGTGTTAAAAATGACAGATCGTTGGTATGCAAATAAGAGTGTCCATGATCATTACACTTTGCCACTTTGTCTCTGTATAAGATCTATCTATCTGTCTATTAATTTTCTTTGAAACATATTTGAAAAAACAAGTCGACTTACCGGCCAGTGGGAATTTAGTAGCAACTGGGAAGAATGTGTATCACTTGAAAACAATTTAAGTTCTACGGTAGGTAAGCACCAACAGAGATAAATTGCGCAAATATAACTATTTTAATGTTTAAATACCTGTATGAATAAGTAAAGGAGTCTGTATATCCACACGACTGTGTTATTTACAGTCGGTCTACTTCTAAAAGTCCTATATTATCTATAGTGGGTTGTTTAAATAGATAAAAATGGATGGATATATAGGAGCCATGGTGGGTCAAGAAGTGAGACGCCGGGTCGCTAACTATATGAGGTATCGGGTTCCCGCACGGTGTTAGCCGAGAAAGTTCCTCGGCATTTTCAGGCGCGGGTTTTTCTAGTCGGTGGCCCAGGGTGGAGGGGCTGATAAGGACAGTGTCTAGTCGTTCGCGTGTATACACAGTGGCATGCGCGTAAAAGAACCCTTGAAAGCATTCGAAATATGGATAGGCTGGAGCAGAAAAGTAGAACGTTAAGCCTGCGCACTTTCATCATATATTTCGGTATAACCTGTTAGTCTTAAAGACTTATTTATTTGTTTACCAGTTACAAAATAAATTGTTTCAATGGAATTGAGCATTAATTGTACAAAATGTTTCGCCCCATAACATTTTTAAGTAGCTAAGTCTCTAATTCAATATCATACAAAGCCTTCATCGTTGAAAACACGAATTATTTGTCAATTTAAATCAACATTGATGCTGTGATCTTATCGGGAAAAGATGGGCTTCTGATTTCCAATATTTCAGACAAAATAAACATTTTACAATTGGTACACGAATCGTGTACCATAATGCGTTTCAGTCCCAGTTCTAGCAAGAGACTCGAGGAACGAGGCTAGACGTATTGCACCAAATCAAACGGCGTATGTAGACTGGAAGAACCAGGCGCTAGAAATTTGCATTCGATTGAGACTTCTGGCTTATTTCTCCGAACATAACTGATTTGAAATTAGAGTAAAAATGGAACCATTGAATGTAAACAAGTTTATATACATTCATATTACAGTATTATATGCGTTGCGACCCACTTGTGTTAATTTCTAGGTCCCAAATATTAGCGATTTATCTCCTTTAAGATTGATGTAGATAAATCTCGCTATGGTCTAAATTCTTAAAAATCTAATGTATTTTAGATTACCCTAGATTCACCTCCAAGCCTTGCCTTGGCCTATTTTAGGGCCCCCAAACTGATCAGCAGTAAATGGATGACATCTGATCGAGTTTAGCAGCTCTCAATATTACCATCTTTTCTTCTGCAAATTAATTTCTAAAGCCATTTTTTTGTGCTGAAAGTATATTTGGATAAAAAAAAATATTTATTATTTTCTTTAAATGAGTACATCAAATAGGCTCTTAAGTGGAGGGAGGCGTAAAATGAGTATAAGGTAATCGTTTTGCATGACGGTCCGCAAATGGAAAAGAATTGGAATTTAACGTCCTACGTCCGCCTATAAACTGGGCTAAGGGGCATACGCCATACAGTGTGCTATGAGTGAAATTTTGCTCGGGCAGCCTGCTCTTAAATCGAATTCCGACTGCCAACGGATCTTTTACGTGCACGGGACCTCGGTTTTTCGTTCCATCCGAACGACTAGACAGCATCACTGACAAGGGGAAATCACGCCGGAAAATTTGGATGAACTTTCTCGGCAAATGCTGGGATCGAACACCCGACCTCCAGGCTAGCGAGCCAGCGTCTAGCCCCCTTAGCCACCGTGTTCCCCGTCCGGAAAAGGATCAGCAGTAAATATTCTCATTGTAGTTACTAGCACGGAGAGAGAGATATCATCTGGGTGAGTTTATTAGCTCTCAATATTAACCTTTTTTTCTTCTGAAAATTAATTTCTAAAGCATTTTTTGGTGATGGAAGTATGCCTGGATAATAATAAAATATGTCTTATTTTTGTGTAAATGCGGAGGCGTACAATGAGTAAACAGATACAGCTATGCACGGAACAATTAGTAATGCATGACTTATCGACGCCGTGTGATGGTAGACCTTACTGCGCGTGGAAAGAGCAGTCATTTTGTTAATATTATGTACGGCATGCACGTAAAAGATCCCTTGCCTGTTGAAATTTGATATACGAGTAGGAAGTAGCGGACCCTGCCACAGCAAAAATTTCCCTCATAGCACAGTTCGGAGCAGAACAGTCCGCAAAACCCTATGTAGTACAAATACCCATGGTAAAAAAAAAAGCAAGAACAAAAAAGAAATGTTGGCAAGGGTAAATATGATAACTTCAGCCCTTTGTACCCGACAATTTGATAACATTAGCACTTCCCCCGAAAAGTTGATAACTTTAGCCCCTGCCCCGAGAAGTTGATAATTTCAACGAAACTTAAGGTAGCTAAGTCTCTAACTCAATATCATCCAAAATCTTCAACATTGAAAACACGAATTATTTGTCAATTTAAATCAACATTGATGCTGTGATCTTATCGGGAAAAGATGGGCTTCTGATATTCAATATTTAAAGGGACAATAACACTCTCGCTGGCTTGCCAGCTCTAAAAATAAATAATAGTCTTATTCTAAGTACCAGATGTTTTAGTGCCCTACACAGTAAAAAGGATAGTGTTACTTTACACCCGTAGGAGTGGCAACTGAGCTGCCACTTGCAATAGCGTATATAAGCACTTCATTGAGTGTAATTAATTACACTTATTTGAGGATATGAGAAATCATCTAAAAGTGTAAATGTCTTCTTTATACCGTGAAATTATATCTAACAAAATTGTAAAATGTTCCTTTAAAAATATAATTAAACACTATTTAGGGTGTACGTATATCCTCTCAATGTGTAAACAAACACCATCTAGGGTATAGATATATCTTCTGAAAGTGTAATTCAACACTATTTAAGATATAGATATATCTCGTGAAAGTGCAATTCAACACTATTTGGGACTTTGGTTTATCTTCTGAAAGCGTAATTCAACACTAATCAGGATGTAAGTATATCTCCCGAAAGTGTAATTCAACACTATTTAGAATATAGCTATGCCTTTTTAAAGTGTAATAAACACCATGTAGGGTATAGCTATATCTTCTGAAAGTGTAAGTGGGTAATATATAGGATACACTTTATCTTCCACAGGGTGTAATTGGATACTAAATAAGTGTAATAGAAACACAGCTCTGGGGTACAATATACACTTGTGGGGGTGGCAACTGAGCTGCCACTTGCTCTGGTGTTTATAAACACTGTACTTGGTGCATGTGCATGCTTACAGTGTGACCGCTTTTTATAAACAATACTAAGGATCTAAGTAAAGAGTAAAAATAACTTTAAATTGAAATGAACAATACTTTATTAACAAATAACTGAAACATATGGATAAGAAGTTTTTTATGTACACACGTCTATTGCTGATAATTTCACTAAATATTTAATAAGGAATAAAGAGTAATACCACTGGACACCACCCTATAAGTATAACCTCAGATACCCGAAATCTTTTCATATCCATTATGAATGGTATGCAACCAGTTATGGGGCAGATATGTTAGCAATAAAGGTCTGACATAAACAGTAATTGTGATAAAAAGCTGAGGGTACCCAATAATAGTGTCAATAAACATGTGTAGTAATAATGAAAAAACTCATAATAAATCAAATTATCATTAATAATCAAATTAAAAAATTAATGGACATACATATTGCTTACCTTTTACTTATTTGTACAAGAAAACACATTCGTTACCAGACATCAAAACATGCCCACAACAACTATGTAGTCCGAGTATTCCACAAAAGTTGTCCCATATTAATTATTTTGTAGGTAAAAATGGGAGTCTTACAACAAAATAAAAACTATCAGGACTAATAACCAATGAAGTAATAATTAAAATCTGATTGGCTTCTAGTTCTTCCTAAAGCTAACAATTACATGTATTATACAAAACATGAACTGGCAATCAGATGAAAACTTTCCCTGGTTTTAGTAAAACTTTGTAATTCAATAGACATAAGTAATGTGTATATATTTCAAATCAATCAAAAAATAACAGCTATAAGGTCCACAGAATTTTAAAAATTGATCGAGGGCAATTACCCCAAAAGTAATTATGGACTTCTTGATCTGATGAACATAGACATTGTATATATTTAAAGGCAAAGTTTTTTCAAAGTGATCAAAGGCAATAACATTGGAAGTAATTATAGAATTGTTGAAATATGCTGCCTTGCTTAAATTTATAAGATAACTTTAGCCTTTAGATGTCCTCAAAATCTTTCAAATTGATCAAGGGTCATAACTCCCATCTGTAATTATCAGAAATAGCATTGAAAATAAACACCATGTATAAATTTCTAGTCAATAAGATGATAACTTTAGCTTCTGATGGATGGTCAAGTGAAGGGTGATAACAATTATACAACCACATTTCAATATGAGTTAATAAACAAAACCCATAATATTACAATAATAGATCAATGTAATTTACATAATGATTAATTCAAAAATTCAATAGACATACTACTTCTCCACTTTTAGGTATTTCAGCAGGGAACTGCATCTAGTAAATTGCCAAGGCATGTTAGTAGCCTATTTGTCCATCAATCATATAAAATATGCCGGTTACATTCATCTGTCCTACTGATGCTATGTGTGGCGTTAGAATTGATTTCCTCAAAATATCTTCCTTGGTTGCAATTACCTGAAATATATAAACATGAAATAATTAGAATTATTAGATACATTTAGCAAATCGTATTTGGGGAGAGGGGATTACCGTGTTATCATAGATAACATTGTGAGCACTGACGACAATGGAATGGCACGTTGTTCACCACTAATATTATTAGGCCTACGTCAGAAAATATTGATGACAACTTATTCATCCAGTGTAATATATTTGTAAGTAGGCCTATAGTAGAATTAATTAACGATTACCCCCACCCTGACACATGTCACCGTGTGTAATTAATATTAAATAACAACATAATTTAATAATAAAGTAGGCTTAGTACTCTAGTAACCTACAGTCTTGACTTGTAATAGGCCTAGCAGCAGTGCAAATACAGTAAATTAATTGTACCGGTAGGCCAACTGTTATTCTAATCGGAGTTACCCATGCTGACTGTGCAAGGGCTACCAATAAATCATTGTTCCTAGAAGTGTTTCGAAGTAGACAAGATCAAGCTTTAATTACTGATCCTGATGATTTCGTCACGTGATTACTGGTGTGTTGCACTGTGCACACGACTCTTACTAAGTCTTATAAGTCTTGGCTTGCTGGATACCTCCTTTTCTATTAGAACCCTACCCGAATAATATTATATCAGCGTGAATTCAAACTATATCGAAACTTTGTTGATTTGTGACGCAACCCTAAACTGACTATAATAAATTAAATAAGACGATATATTCGAAGACAAGCTCGATTTGTGTCACTTTTCCAGACCACTATACTATTGTGCATTGGAACTTAATTTTATTTATTATTATGGCGGTTTGCGAGGTTCCAATTCTGTTTAAAATACCATTAACACTGACTGAACTCTGCTTTACTAACCTTGATCTGTGCACTTTGTTCCTATGACATCTTGGCCGGCGATAGGTTAACAATTCTCCAGCAACATCCATCAACGTACCGGTAACGAAACTCAGACAGCGTTCAAAAGTAGAGCGTTTCGGTGGGAGGAGCTCGATCAGCAGGCATCATGGGAGATTTGGTTTTATTTTAAAAGATATTGAATTATTAAAATAGACGACTTCAAATACTAGAATTAATAATTTTACGATTTATGTAAAACACTTCCACTCGTTATTCAGATTCGTATCATGACATTAGGGCTTAATCTTTCTCGGCTAATGCTTATAATAACACTTTTTAAGAAAGAAGTTTCTCTTTGTGACTGCAAACATTTCACCAGTCAATCGAATTTTCGGATGAGTAAGGAAAATGTTTCTCTTTATGATTGCAAACATTACACCTTTTAAAGACAAATACAAATTTAGTGAAAACAACTCTAGCTGTCAGGTAATGCTACACATTCTAAGAGTAAGCATTTCCTTTGTGAGTGAAAAGTTACGCCTTTTAATCGAAGCGTTTATTTTTTCCGATGACGTAACACCTTCTAAGGGAAATGTTTCTAGTTATAATTGCAAACATTATATGCAATAAATTAAAATACAATTTTCCGGTGAAGTAACACGATCTAAAGGAAAGGTTTCCCTTTATGATAGCAAACATCACACTTAGTGAAGATAAATACAACTACCGTATAATGCTATACTTTCTACGAATAAGGATTCTCTTTGTGGGTAAAACGTTACACAGTCGAAGTTAAATTTATTTCTCGAAAAGTGTATCCTTAGAAACAGTGTGGGATCACACTAAGAATGTTATCAGGTGTAACCGGTTACACCATTGCCAGTGTATGTTGTGATCTCACACTTTAAAGGCCAAACTTTACACCAAAACAAGTGTTTAATTACACATATTTTTAACAGTGTACCTGTTGTGTAAATTATCCATTACATCATATTTTACTTGTCCAGAGGGTTCGAAAATATTTTAAAATCCAAGTCACACTTGAAAAGGTTTACGTGGACCTTTTCAAATCATGTAGTTGAATTTTTCCAATTTTTTAAATTAGGTGTGTTACGATGAAATTTGTATCATCAATTTATTTGAATATTGTAAAATAATACAATTTGCAATCTAATTAAAATATAGATCTATATTTCGTTTCGTTTTTTTATACTTTCGATGGCCTACACTCATGTAGATCTAACTAGTTATAGTGGAAGCTCACGTTCTATGACGTCAGGTATCAAGCACGGGACATTTGACCCGATAACGTCAGTCATTCGATTAACCAATCAGCGACCGCCATGCTTTTCAAAATCTACGTTTGTTTTGTTATGATTTCTATCCGCTGGTGTTTATAGTATAGACGTCGTTGGCTGGTAATATCTACCCACAGTTCCACGCATGAAAAGGTCAAACGGTCGATTCGACAGATCATTTGATTGGCTGACCCCTCATTTCAGCCAGAACACGGATTAAATAACAAGTCCTCCAGATCCAAGAGTAGTGAAGACAAGTAAAAATGAAATTTTGAACTATAAAAAACGAAACGAAATTGGATCTGTGTTTTAATCAGATTGTACAATTTGTTGACCAGAATAAAGATTAGGACATATTATTCAATTACAACAAGAGTGTTATTGGGGCTTTAAGACAAAATAAACATTTTACTATCGGTATACGAATCGTGCACCAAAATGTGTTTCAGCCCCAGTTTTAACAAGAGACTCGTGGGACGAGGCTAAACACACAGCACCAAATCAAACGGCGTATGTAGACTGGAATAACCAGGCGCTAGAAATTTGCGTTCGATTTCGACTGCTGGCTTATTTCGCCGAACATAACTGATTTGAAATTAGAGTAAAAACGAAAACCATTGAATGTAAATCAGTTTATATACATTCATATGACAGTATTATATGCGTTGCGACCCACTCGTGTATATTCCTAGTTCCCAAATGTTAGCGATTTAGGCCTAGCTCCTTTTACAAATATTTAAGGATTGAGCTTGTACCTTAGTGACTTTTAGAGATAAAATAGCCGGATAAAAAGCTAATCCTTTTTATCTCTTGCAACAGAACTGACCAACAGACTTATGGCACAAACAACATCTACAATATAATGGCGGTATGATACTTTAACATGTGAGTGGTCGTATATTAAAGAAATACAATTTATGCAATCAATGAATAAATATTAATTATAATTTCAGCAATTAGCCTACGAATAATGAATGATACATATAATTGAAAAAAATCAACTACATGATATGGATGATCGGGCCAGTATCTACAGGGGGGCGCGGGGGGGCATGCCCCCCCCCCCCCCGCGTGAAATGCTCGCCCCCCCGCTCAGAAATTGCTAACAATCATTAAAGTATACACAGTTCCTTATATTACCCTAAAAAAGCTATTTTTTTTTGTTTGAACACTTATTCTAAAATGCTTATTAGACGTCTAGGTAACTATAGCATGATGATAACAACAGTCTGTTAGAATGACCTTTCCGAAAATTTCCCCAAAATGTTCGCCCCCCTACCGAAAGGTAATGCCCCCCGGCTTAATGGTGTCTAGATACGGGCCTGTGGATGATCATGAGTAAATCAGAGGTCAGGGATCCGAGTATGTCGTCATCGCCACCATCTTGTGACGTCTGTCATTACCGTGGGCAGCTGTAATAAGCATGCCAAGTTTTCGAAGCCAATATCTACACGGTGTTGAAACCGTGTCCCAACACTCTAGGTGATTACCCTCGGCCCGTCGAAAAAACAATCCATCATAAACCTGACAACCCTTTCAGTCATGGTCTTTGCTTCAGGAAGATGTATTTTCGGTATATATCAAATGTTTTCGGCTAAAATCGTCGATTTAGGTCTTAAAATGTCGGCCAACTAGCTTAGTATATGATCTCAAACTGAACTTACTGTAGAGAGACAGTCCGAGTTTAGTATGATTGTCTCTGCTGATGTTAGAAGGGAGATAACTCTATTATTACTGTCAGGATTCAAACTGACAATTCTCTCCGCATTGACTTCACTGTGAAATACATGTCATTCCGTGTCCTTTATACCACATTTTTGAACATTTCGATGATTTTAAGCTTTATTACCACAACAAGCCCAACTTTTCAAAATCATCTGAAAAAAAAAGTATTTAAATAGCTTGATCATTTCAATCTTTTGCTAGACCTAGCCCTGAGTTCACACAGCATTCTCAGACTTAAAGAATTTACTCAAAATTGTTCGCTTTATTTTAATTAAAATATAGCCCCATATAAAACATTTATCGCTTTAATGTATAAAATACATCGATAAGAAACTTTGTGCGAATTTTTGTGTTTCTGGGTCAAAGATATTTCTCATAAACAGTGATTGAAAGTTGGGTAAAATCCTCAAGTTAAGTCTGAGAATGCTTTGTCAACTCGGGGCCAGGTCATAGAAATCTATAGGCAGTGGTGTCAGTGGTGTCAGGGATATTTTACATGCACCGTAATGTGCACACGGGACCTTGGTTTTTGGTTTTTCGCTCCATCCGAACGACTATTCGTTGTCCCTCGCCAGGCCCTCTGTCCTGCACCACTGACATGGGGGGTGGGGGTGTTCACGCTGGAGAATGGGGAGAACGAGAGAATTGCTATAAATAGAGGCATTACATAGTGAGATCAGAGGAAGGAATTACTAAAATAACACAGAGGAAACAGTCCATAAGAGCACCAGAAGCAATCGAGGACAAGGTAATGGGTGGTGGAGTGAGGGGGGGGGGGGGGGGGGTTTGGGGGGGGGGGGGGGGTAAAAATTTTTTAAAACAGTATTTACTTACAGAAAGTGGATTGGATAAGCCTATAGTAGCCCTCTCCATAAACGTAAATATGTATTGAAAACATAAGAGAACAATAATAAGGTATATATATATATATTGTACATAAATCGTTTTTTGAAATATAAAAAATTAGAATAATACGGAGAAGTCAAGGAAGTTGTAGACTGTAGAAACAAATTCTTGGGAATTTTTTAGGTCTTTGAGAATTTCGGTAAAATTTTACATGTTTTGTTATTGTCAGAATCTTTCAAGTGTAATCAGGGCTGTTAGAAATGTGTCTTAGAAATCGATGTCCGTTGAAACCACAGCAAGAGAGTCGAATTCGAAAACGAGAAAGGCAAATTAGGTTGCAAATGCAAGATAATATATCTGCACAATAACTTAAAATTTATGATCTATGGTATATAAAGAGGGGCGTAAATGTGCCCCCATGTCCCTGAAGTAACGACCACAAGTTTTACATTTTACGAAGTTAAGGCGGGATTGAACCTTCTATTGAACATGATATGTCCATGGATACTAGCTACCTGGGTACATAACTCTGCTGTAGTCTCAAATTGGCCCACATAAAGTGTTAATCGTTGCCAGATAAAACAAAAAGTAATAACCGATACGACTATAGCCAATACTAACAAGATTTACTATATCAAATTACTAGAATTGCTAGTTTATTAGGAAAGTGTACTAGACTTGTTTATTTACTAGAATTGCTAGAAAACTATTCTATTGCAACACGGTCGGACAATCGTCGCGATTATGCACTCAAATGAAATGTTGGCGTATAAAAAAATATGACTCGTCTGGGACAGTTTGCCTGGACACCGGCAACTATAATTCATTCAGTTCCAATTGTTCACTGTTCTTTGACGTTTATACCATCGTATTGGCGATGGGTTTTTTTTTTGTATCACCCGAACGACTAAACGCGGTTTCTCCGTCATGCAGTGAGGGATTTATAATTAAGTGAAAAGTTATAAATAGGTACAGACTGTTTTATTATCAAACTTCTGATAAAAGTTCAGATCAGTCAAGGTTACAAGACAGGCAATAAACTGCGGATATACATTGATAAATCTATTGTAAGATACAAACATATTCGTGACACAAACATATTCGTGACAAAACCAGAAGTGGTGAAAAAGAAAATGAATGAATCAGGAAATGTAAACCGGTATATCCCAGTGGGGTCCTTAAGTGACAGGCTAAAAATGAATTACATTACAGCAAACATTGTGAATTCCTCAAATTGGAAGCGGTATTAGGTTTCCCGGAAATACTAACAATACCCTGTTCTGTGCACAACACCCGTCACAACTAAATGGGGTGATAGTGTGAGTCTGTATTTCAGAAACCAGAATCTATACGGAGCAGGAGACAGCGTCGGTCTCTATCGAGCAGAACGAATGGTTCTTGGATATAAACGTAGAAAAATTAAGACTGAAATTGGCCCCTTTCCATCTGGCAACAGAAATGTGATGGAATAAATTACAACCCTACAATTAATACAAAATTGTGAAATATTATGCCCTTTGTATATCTCATATTTTTGAATTCTATACACATTTCTACAGACGCTAATCCTCATCTGATTTAGATGCTGATTTACTTTTAGAATAATTGAGAGCGAAACATCCAAGCGGGTAAGCAACCACCCCGAGGACCCTAATCCATAACTATTCCAGTAGAATAAAGAACGCATCAAAGAGGCCCGTTCTCAGAAAGATCATAATCAATAAAAATCAGTAACGTAGCTTGTTTTTCCTTGGTTCCCTGATATAAATGTTTCTGGCGAGCATACAAGTTTAAAGACGATTGAAATTATTCAATTCGGTCTGTTGTAACGAATCGAAAGATATGGTCATTTGAAGTTTACATTAATTGCTACTGATTTTATTTTTCCGTCTGCGCTGCGTATACAATCTCTGGAAAAACCGATTTTTTCCGCTACATTACATCAACGCTAAAATATCAGGGGCGGGTCCAGAGAAGGGGGGTGGGGTCCTAACACCCTGTTCATTTACATAAAAAATGAATGCTTTGCATCAATGAAATTAAATCACAATGTGATCCTACATCAGTATAAAAATGGGCTCTCTCTTTAAAAAGCTCAATTTGTATGTATGCCTATGTAATTTAGAGATGATATATGACGACAGATTTTCTCAGCAGGAACCTGGCAAACCCCCTCCTGCAAACATTCCTGGCTCCGCCCCTGAATATATTACAAATGAGCTTACCAAATTATACTTTTTACCCCATGTTTGCCCTTAATTTAAATTTTGAAAAAAGTACAAATGTATAATAATGTGTAGCCCCTTTATTAATGCATTGATTTCGAAAACATCTATGAGAACAGTCAAACTTCGAGACATCGCGGTACCGTTTATTTTTGGTGATAAAAATAATAGGAATGGGCAGGAGCCAATATATTAATTACTATGGTCGAATACCGCCTTAACATATCTTGGCAGAGAGTGGCGCAAGGACAAAATATCAAAATATGTTTGCAGAATGCTGGCCACCGCAGTAAATAACTTGTGCGCAACTAATTTGGATTTTGTGTTGACGTGAGCATTGTTCAAAACGTGTGTGTTTCAAAGAGCGATCGGCTGCTACTGAGACGGTACAGAGTTCATATTTTTTATTGTCAACATATGCAGGCTGTGTGGACGGTCATTGACAGTAATGACAGCAGGTGCGTGGACCAGCGGAGCCAGGCTTCACTAGAGAATATAGATGATGCAATATTTATATATTTCACAGAAAACCGCACAAATATCCTGTTTCTAACGGATATTTGACGAAGAAAGATTGAGAAGGGTTAGGCCTCTGGAGATTGTTTACGTTGACATATACAAAATACATGTATTGTGATTTGAGAGGCATAGAAGGATGTTAGCCAACACTATCAGCTGACGGCAGTTATAGAGTAGATTGAACAGTTAACAAATCCTGTTGTTGTCGTAAGTAAAATATGTTTGCTTTTCTCTAGAATTGCGTGCTTAGCTTTTAATTAATGAAAACTGTAGAAATTTATTTATTGCAGAATTTATACTTATTGTAGAAATATAAATATACACTATTTTACCAGAATTGTAGAAATATACACTATTTAACCAAAATTGTTGAATTTTTACTCTATTTCACCAAAATAGAAGAATTTTACACTATTTGACCAAAATTGATGAATTTCATATTGTCTCCAAAACTTTACATTCATTTACGAAAGATTCACGTATAATGACCAAAAAATGTTGAATAAAAAAATGATGAAATTTTAGAAAATCAACTCAAATTGTTTTGTATGCCTGTATTTGCCCAGTTGGAGAAGAAAAGTAGGTTGTAAAACCCTATTTCATTTCATATTTGTTTTGATTATCACGTTTAACTATGTATTATCTTTTAATCATATTTATTATCCCTGGATATCGGTTTGAATTATTTAATAGTAGTAGGCCTAGTATTAGTTCAGCTCTGAACTAGGTCTCATTACACTAGAGTGAGTGTAATGAGACCTATGTTCAGAGCTGAACTAGCCTAATATATGATTTTGTGATACAATTTTGTATGTCTCGTATACATCGGAAACTGCAGAAGCTGAATGCAGAACATCTTTTTCTCGTACAGATAGTAATATGTTTAGCGTGAGCCCAGTTGATGCTGCCATGCCATGAATTTTTTTAATTTCATTCCACCACAAAAACAGCTTTAAATGTATCTTGGGTATAAAATGATTCCAAGTAAGAAAGTTACGAATTGCACAAACTATGAAAGTTTCAGTGAGTCGAAAATATTTGATATATATTCTTACAGAAAGTTTGTAAAAAACTATTTGTATGATGCAATTATTTTGTAAAGAGTGACAGATGTTACATTTAGAAACAAACAAACACTATGGGAATCCAATTTCTATTTCTAAGACAAAAATTGTATAAAAAAAGGGGTCAGCATGAAATGGATAAAATATAAATGACTGGAAAAATGCAAATCATTATTTTGTTAAATATTGGTTTATTTATTGTTATTATTAACACTGATGGATACATAGTGCACTTGAATTAATTTTTGGGGGTCTGGAGGGAAGGGGTAGAATCGATGGTGGTGGGGATTCTTTTGTCCAAGCAACAAGCAAGCCTCCCTATCTAGTTAGTGTGAAAGGTGAGAGACGAGAATTCTGCTTTGGATAATGAGTCTCCTCTACCCCCACCTCCACCCCCATTCTCCATTCCCCAGCTAGCCATGCCCCAAGTTCCTACCAATCTTGGATATGGCCGACTACTTTTACAAGAATGTAGAGCATTTTAAAACCTGTGTATTTGTGTTAAATCAATATTGATAATATACATATGTTATTATAATTATTAATACATCATGTACAACAACACAGACTGTTCAAAGAAAAATAATATATTGAATTTATGTTTGACAAGTAAAAAATAGATTACTTTGTGTAGGTTGACAAAAGGTCAGAGTATTTGTGTAGTTTGACATATTGTCAGAGTATTTGTGCGAGTTGACACTTTTGTAGGTTGACCGAAACACTTAGTGATATTGGAATCCCTTGAAAACTACAATATTGTGACATTTGTATGTCTGATAAAATGGAATAACAGTCCAAAAATGGTTCAGTTCCATTTAGTACTTCTAAAAATATGTTGATATGAAATTCCGACAATCTATGCTGCTTTCTATGTAACAAGCCTACCACCATCTTTAATTAATGGTCGCATAACTTATTGATGGGCCTGTTTTCAACGCAGTTGTTACTTTAAGGTCACAGTATTTGTGTTGGTTGACAAAAAATTCAAAATATTTGTTTTCCTCCTTGGTAAGGAAATAATTGCATCATCCTGCTAGTTTCTTCATTTCTTCAATGAAAGTAGCTTAATGTAAAATACCATATATATTTACCATGTGACACTTTGTATATTGTTCTATATATATGTATATTCTTCAAAACATATCATTGAATATAAATGCAGTTTTTCACTGTAATATAGGGGCAATAGGGAGGTTGGGAGTTGTCTAGCGAGTGCCACGCTTCGACCTCTAGCTGGCCGGTCCCCTCTGGCTTTCAGCTGTGGTTTCGATCCCTGGTGTGAGCATATGTGCGCAAGCGAATTATTGAAATAAAATTGAAACCATATGTTAGTCCCAAAATGACCTAGTTTAGTGGACGTTGAACCCCATTTCCCTTCCTCTCTCACTGTAATATAGCCTACCAGCTGATATGTAATATTATGGTATAACATGGTGCATATATTCTGTTATGTGAGCCACAATAAGTAAAGCAGTAATTCAGTCACCAGAGGGTCCCAATTTTGCTTCCATTGCTGCTCAAGAAAGTTACTCAGTATTTTTCAGTTTCCCTTTGTCAATTATGAAAGAAAAATCTGCTGTTGTTTATTCATTGACAGTTTGAATTCAGTTAAAAGTAGACTGCCCCATGTAAAATTTCTGTCATAACAAACTGCATGGTGTATCCCCATCTTCATATCCCTGTTAGTGGATAAAAGTAGGACGTTAACCCCTATTTCATGTCTCAATATTTCCTGTTAAATATCAGACACACTATTTTATCATGGATATCCCCATGTCAAAATTAAATGTAGGTTTGTATAGCCGGAGAAAAAGAGTGAGAGAAATGGGGTTTAATGTCCACTTGATACAAACTCAATCATTTCGGTACTAACATATTATTGCTTGCTTGAAGGGTCTCTTCAACTGTTGGAGGAAACCGGAAAACACCCAAGAAGTTGGACAGGCTACACTATTCCTTGTCATGTTCAAGCGAGGAATCAGGGGAATCGAAACTACACCACTCAACTCGAGGACGGATTTGATGATCTAACACGCATACTTTATGCTATTCTGCTTCCCAACCCCTCCCATCCCACATCCACTCGCCTGTATAGCGCTGACTTAAGGACGATATTCTTTACATGCGTGGGACACGATCTGTTTACTTTTCCCAGAACACCTTATACCACTATTCTCTCTTTTTGTTTACCCCTTTAAGGTCAGCTGTAGTGTCATGTACCCTACATCATAAAAATTATGTGAGTTATGGATATTGCGACTATCTGATAGACCATATATAACAGTTGGACTTTGGACCCTGATATCTGACTGACCATTGTTAGATGAGTTATATAATTTGATTACAACTGTCTGTATGGATTTTCTCTTGTAAATAGATAAATAATGCTCTCTATATATAAAAGTGACATTCCAGGGCTCTAATTTCAGTCATAGTTACCAGTTTTGACAGACTGGTAATTTACATGACATGTTATCTCCAGGACTTAAAACTTAAAAGTTCATCAAACAAGTAGAATTGATAGTTATTATGTATGTGTAAAACATTAAAAAATTGATTTATAAATAAAATTAATCCCACAAAATTTAATGTCCTTGAAGAGAATTCAAATATGAAATAAGCAAAAAAACTACTTGAAATGACCAACTGAAGCTAAAGCCCTGTACAATTCCCATTATAAATCAAGGAATCACAACAACCAATTTGGCACTGTCCTCTGATGTTCAAAAATAACTAGGTATCAGAATCTAACCACTACTCGTATTAATTACTGAAAATGTTCAAACTGCACTAATGAAGACAGACATACGCCATGAGGGAAATTTGGCCTGTAACACAGTACTATTCTTATTTCAAATTCCAACTATCAGTTAATTTTGGCTAGCAGTTAATTTTGAAATTTTATATCCTATGTAGGTACCGTAGTCAATAAATACAAGTAAATTTAAAACAAATGTTTCAAAAATCTCTGATCTGTATATCTTTTACAAAAGACTTGCATCTATGATTTTAGTCAGGTTTATCCTAATGGGTTATCAGTCACAGCCAATTTGCCAAAGTGATTTCTTAATTTGGATGAAAACAGAAACTGCAAGTTTTTGTTAAGGCAGTAATTGTTGCTGAATTTTGGTAGAGTTCATTGACGACAGGACTCAAGAGTCTATGGAACTTGATAATGGTTGACATTGACCAATTTTTCTCATAAAAAAAGTCTAATCCTTTTGATGGACCAAAAGAATAAGGTCTCTACATCTACACATTGGCATTGACATCAAAAAAATTGATTTATAGTAATCAGATACACTGCTGTCCCAGCCAAATTCTTTTACCTAGCTTTCACACATAAATAGCTTCATGGTTGTCTAAAAGTAACTGCATCATGTTAAAGAAACATTAAACTTTCTTCATTTCCTTCAGGGAGCCACTGTGGCTCAATGAGTAGGACATTTGCTCGCTAACCTGGAGGTCCTGTGCTCGATCCCTGCGTTGGTTCCCACTTGTCAGTAGGATGTAAATGTAGGACCTGTCAAAGGACAACATAAAGTCATTTGGATGGGACGAAAAACCGAGGTTCCATGAAATTGGTGTGGATGTAAAAGAACCTGGGACAGTTGGAATTTGGAATTTGAGTAGGCCTAAAAAGAAATCAATCTCAGGAAAAGTTTGCTTGCAGCATGAGCCCATGGGCCATTGACCCATGAGATAACCTAATTTAAATCTTTTCCTTTTTCGGCATAAATCAAAGATAAATCTGTATCTACCCCCTAAATTTGAAAAAAATATTTTTGGTTCAATTTTTAAAGGTTAGTTCTATTTGAATAATGATTCACAATCCAAAGTCCAAACCTTGATTTTAGATATAACATGAAGTATGTAATAATTTCTTTAGAACTTAGGGAGATTTATATGGTCTAATCCATGAGGGAAAGTTTTCACATGAAGGAGAAAGTGAAATCAGAATTTCCCTCACAAGTCAAAATTTATCCGTTGTTAAAAACTGAGGGGTCATTGACATGACATTGACATGTGGCTTTAGCACATGAAAATCATCTATGGGATTTGTGTAATTATTGCTTATTAGAGGAAGCCAGTGCAAGGTAAGAATAATTTTTCTTTCTTACATGAAATTGTTGAATTTAGTTATGTTATTGTTGTGTAAGGGCGGGGGGAGCCATGGTAAATAAAGTTTAAGATAATTTTACCTGTCACTGTCATGCCATGGATTTATCACTATACTATCAATAGTACATTAATACTGAAGTTAATGTACTGAATTTGGTTTAATAGTAGATAAATGTCTATTACAAGGTTACAGTATATAAAAGGTTTGGACAGATAAACTGGCCGACAGATGCAGTTTAGTAGAACATCACTGTCTGTCTACAGTTTATCTTAGATAAATATTTCTACAATCAAGGACACAGTTGGGGAAAAAGGCATGTTGCAGTCACCCCCGTCAGTCATCCACAGTTAGTTGTGTGCACCGTCTATAGATTCAGGGGTGTAGTGACCCAGGATTTTGCATGAGGAACAAGGTTCCGTCTGTGCCCAAAAAACAATATTTATATGATGGGTGGGGGGGGGCGCTCCAGGTGCCACCCATGCTACCAGGTAATATTGGGCTGTGTGGAACATGCTACAGAGTCGATTCGTAGCATATGTTTAACACTTGTCAAGCATTATGATTATCATTATAATGTCGAAACCCATTAAAACTGCATGATATTTTGCTATTTGCTGGGGGCACAAAACTGAAGGTTGTGCAAAAACTGAAAACCTTGACGAAAAGTTGCGCATTGCATTCCTTTCACTTAGGCCCTGTATAGACTGTAATCATAATGTAGTCTATTCAAATTTGTTGACTGTGACAAGGATGTCTGCTAAATTCGACTTTTAATTACTTCTAGAGTAAGGGCCCTTATTGTATTTGTAGAACTGTGCGATTGGTAACTCAATATCATCCAAAATCTTCAACATTGAAAACACGAATTATTTGTCAATTTAATTCAACTTTGATGCTGTGATCTTACTGGAAAAAGATGGGCTTCTGATATCTAATATTTAAGACAAAATAAACATTTTACCATTAGTACACGAATCGTGTACCATAATGCGTTGACATGTGACAACTATCTCTATGAAAAACTCAGCTAAATAAAAAGTGAAAATTAAGGAGGTTCTGATGACATTAAAGAAAACCAAAGCACCCCCATGGTAATTGTATGAACACAGACAGATTGGAAAAATTAGAAACCTTTTGGGTACACAATAATGGGAAAATCTCTAATTTCAATTACTAAAAACACTATCTAGTTATTTTATTCTTAGATTTGCTCAATGTTGTGTTATGAACAGTTTGTATTAGATAGTTTTATTAAGAGACACAATTTTAAAGTTTGAAATCAGTCACTTAGAGCATGTCTGGGTTTAGTATATATATATGTAGAGATGATAATATTTTGATAAACTAACTCAGTTTCCATGTAGATATAGTGTGTTAACAAGGTCAAAAGTCTACATTATTTATGCATCACAAAGAGTTGAAACTTTGCTATGAAAGTGAATAGACCATAAACAAAATGATGTAAATAAATACCCAATGGACATCTTATTGTGATGTATAATTGAGGAAAGTAAGGGATTTGATTAAGGGATTAATGGCAACCTTGAACTGTGGTCACATCTTACTGTTTTTTTACATTTTTAATCAGGGTCAGGTTAAGTTTAGATGGGTGGGGCATCTGGCTGAAAAATATCAATGCAATTTGTATGTCAGTATGGTAGATATATAGATTTTTCGGGGGGCACATCATAAAAAATGATATATATAATGTAATCCCCTCCACCAGGCTTGTAGGTTACCCCAATGGGTGCCTTGGTGCTCTTTCCATTGAATGTAATAAGAAACCAACAACCAATGAACCACTCTTGCCCCCCCCCCCTGCTAGCTAAGGGCCTGTCCCCTTCACTGTTACGAAGCACTTGTAGAAGGATATAAGAAATTGGATTAAATATTTCATTATTGACTTTTATTCAGGCATGTAGATTGTCATATTATTGTTCATTGTATGTAAAAGTTATAACAAACTAAAATATACTCTCTGCTTAATGCCTAATTTGTTCTCTTTAGTGACTCATGTGAACCCTTCTGAAAAAGATAAGAAACACAATTACCCATTTATAGAGGGTGTCATTGCACCTAAGACCCTCTCAACATTATTTATGGATTCCACCCTAGGTTTGCCTGTTAAGAAAGTAACACAGGGTTGAATAGTGGTACATGATATGATATTGGGATCGGTAAGTGCAGTACATTGGAGGATGGTGTTGGATTAGATAATACAAATAACAAGACCAGTTCTTAGTTCACCATCTTGTAATACTAGTAGTCTTTTTTTCTCCAGCCACATTATCTAGGCACATAACTATAGACTACAATAAGAACATAGAACTAAAGGGAAGTAATTCCATTTACCTTAATGGACTCAGACAACTAATATATATTATATAACGTCTCAATATGACATTCCCCTTGTTAAAAAAAGGTTCCCCCGGATTGGAGACAAAGGAAAGGATAATGAAATTGACAAAATAATAAAATAAATCTAACAAAGTACCAATACAAACTCTCACACATTCATACGAATACACAATAAGTAAGAAAATACACATATCGGGATAATTAAAATTATTGAAAAAAAACGAAGTAAGTAGGCTAATAAGCTATTATGTAAAAGTTCTGTTTAAATCTGATGCAATACAAATATAGCATTTTAACTATATAAATGAGAAGTATGCAAGTTCAAATAGTAGACAATATAATATAATATGACCTTTTGAACAAATCAGAATTACTTTTAAACATAAAAAGCAAAGAAATATTACTATCATATATTTCAAAATAATAAATGCAGATATGCAAAGTATTTCAAGCTATTATATTCCATGTTATACATGTTTTTGTTTAAGCAAATAAGATTGTTAATCTTAAAATACAAAGTAAAGCATACAAAATGCATAATTATAAGGAATAATGAGCAATTCTTCCAGGACTTCCAACAACATCAATAATTCTACTCTCAATAAGAGATTGGGCAATTTTACACAAACTGGCATCATGACTTATATCAAACCATTCTGATATTTTAGGTTCATTGACATCATATCTAACTAACAATTGTAAATTTCCACATTTGAATCTACCTTTAACAACATACAAATCTTTAGTTAAGCTTACATCTTGCATATAATGTAACTGATTACCTAACTGTTTATTTGTCAAAATATTTAAACAAGCAAGATTATGATTACTTTCAATATTCTTATAAGAAGTCGTCACAGGTATAGGAGTAGTATAATTTATAGACATAACATTGGAATCATCAAATTTAGGCAAACTAACACCATTAGCATCAGTAAATTCATAATTAGGGTGACTATTAGATATTACAGAGTCACTTTTACCTAAATAAGTTTTCAAACTTTGAATATTTGATAATTTCTGAGTAGGATGACTAGTTCGGATAAAACAGGGTTTCAATCGATTGATTGAATAAACATCTGGAAGGATTTTACCTTGAATGCTAGCTAATAAGTAATGTGTTCGATCTAAAACTTCATGAATAACCAATGGTCCACACCAATTGGCTACAAATTTCTTACTATTTGATTGTAAACTAGATGACGAAGGTTTTAATACATACACAAACTGACCAACAGCATATATGGGATTTTTACTTAAACATTGAGATATACCCTGATTCTGACTTAACTGTTGTTGCTTTTGTAAGTCTAATATAATAGATGAAATAGTAGAAAACTTTTTCTGTAAATGATCAAAATAATGAGCATATGATTTGGAAATTGAAGTATCAAAAGTCCAAACAAGACTTGTAATATTACGTGGAGATTTACCAAAAGCAAGCTCATAAGGGCTAAAATTACCTAATTGTGGCGAAGCAAAACTATTGTATGCATAGGTACTGGTGGACACAAAACGTACCCAATCAGTTCCAAATTGATTGAGGTTATATTTTAACAAGTCTGCTATGGATTTAATATGACGTTCAACTAATAAGCTTCCGTGGTTTGCAACACTAATTAGTTTATGGCTAATTTGAAGAGCTGAACATAATATTTTAACTAAACTACTGGTTAAAGATGATTGAGCATCTGTTATAAGTACACTAGGCGGTCCAAATATACATATAATTTTCTGAATGATAGCTTCACAAATTGTTTCAGAATCCAATGTCTTTAGTGGTATACAAATCATGAAACGAGTTATTTCGTCACATGCCACTAATAAATGTTTAAAACCGGAAATAGAAGTAGGCATAGTTTTGAAATCAAGGCAAATTCTATCAAAAGTATGATAGTCTGTAGGAATTCGTGGATGGAATAAGCGTAAAGAATCCGTCTTTGGCTTTATTTGTTGACATTTATGACATGATAATATATAGGTAGCAATTGTTTGGTACATGTTAGGTATGTAAAAAAGTTTTCTCATTGTCAAGTATGTCTTTGTAGTTCCTTGATGACTGGACAAAACACCATCATGATATAAGCTAATTAAATTGTGTGCAAGACTTTCTGGAATGGCTAATTGTAATGTAAAGTCTTTATCTTTATTATTATTATGTAGGAGTAATCTAAACAATAAATTGTCACATAATATGTAATCATCACTTCGGTTTTTAACTGTTTTAGCAGCACGTTTGGATGAAGGTAATATATTATGTACAAGATAGTCATATATAGGTTTAAAATACACTGAAGTCTCTTGTTCAAGTCTTAATTTGTTCTGGTCTATAGGCAAATTGTAATCTCTAAGAATTTTTCTCTTTATAACATGAACTAATTTGTCTAAATCCTTTTGTTTGGGAAAGTGTCCATGTACTAAACTGTCTGTATTATGCACTAAAGGTTTGGGTGGTATACATAAGTCCAACGGAATTTCCACTGTATTGTCTCTACAAGTATCATTATTTGTGACTGTGTCAACTAATGTAGGTTCAATAGTTGGTTGAGGTAGAATATGAATGTGTTTTGTGGGTAACATAGGTGTAGGATTACTTATAGAAGGTGTAGGCGTAATTATAGTAGGTGTAGGCGTACTTATAGTAGGGGTAGGTGTAATAGAAGTGGGTTTCGCTTTACGAGTACGTATCGGTGGATGTGAAGTAAACGTAGGTACCCTAGATTGAGTAGTGGTAGTGGAACAAGTAGGTTTAGTAGGAATCGGTTGATTAGTTGACTGTTTAGTTGTAGGATATAGCGTTTTGATGGGAATATTCTTAGCTTTGGCATAACTACGAGTAACAGGGCGTTCATTAGATTGAAGAACAAATGAACTCGGCACAATTGTATCAATTTCAGAATCGTCTGAAAGTGGGTTACGTGAGAGATAGTCCGCCATAATAATATCTTGACCTTTGATATATGTTACGCGAAACGAATAATATGATAACTTCATTAATAATCTTTGAAGTCTTGAGGTACATGGTTGCTTCTTTGACTGAAATAGTTGAACTATTGCGCTGTGATCTGTAAAAACGTCAAAATGTACTCCTCTTAATAAATACTGGAAATGAGAAACATTTATGTAAACTCCAAATAACTCTAATTCAGTTACAGAATAGTTAAGACATGCCTTAGGAAGGCGTTTTGAGTAATAACCAAGAATACGATCTTGACCTTGTATACACTGTGTAATATACGAGCCTGTAGCTATTCTACTAGTATCACTGTACAACTTTATAGAACCTGTTCCTGAAGGAGTATACAATACAGGTGGTTCAAGCAACATTTCCTTGACTTTGTCAAAAGCTGATTGTTGAGATTCTGTCCACTGAAATTTAGATTGTTTTCTGGCTATCATATGTAAGGGTTTTAGAATACACTGAATATTAGGTAAGAAATTAGCTATATATGTGACAGCACCGATAAAATGCTTTACATCTTTACTAGTTTTAGGTATGGACAGATTTCTGATATATTTACATCGGTCAGAGAAAGGATGTATAGTCAATAAATTCTCTTTATTAATAGAAAGAT
Organism: Patella ulyssiponensis; assembly: GCA_963678685.1. Taxonomy (NCBI): domain Eukaryota; kingdom Metazoa; phylum Mollusca; class Gastropoda; family Patellidae; genus Patella; species Patella ulyssiponensis. The sequence goes on along the minus strand of OY783229.1, from coordinate 19,016,130 downwards.
TATGTCCCATGTACGTTACAGAGCGGCGAAAAAATAGACATTTTCTTGGACAAATTCGAAGACCATATTTCTCTAAAGCAGTAAATAACGAAGTTAAATGACGTAGATGAGATTCGATATCTGAACTAAAACAAATAATGTCATCGTGATGAGCAATTGAGAAATCGTAACTATTGGGAACTGTAGAAAGAACATCATCAACTGTAGACTGAAATACGGCCGGTGATATACTTAAACCTTGCGTTAATCTCTTGAAATAGTAATGCTTACCGCCTGCATAGGATGATATACCTGTAAATTGCTGAGCATGGGGAGATAATGGAAGGCTAAAGAAAGCTGACTTTAAATCAATACATGAGAGTACTTGAGGTGAGGCGTTACCAATACGCTTTAATGATTCACTAAGGAGTGGAAAAGGATGATTGTACCGTTTAATTCTAGAATTCAAATGACGGAAGTCCACGACTACCCTTTTCTCGGTAGTACCCTTTTTCGGCAATATTAAAATCGGTGACGTGTACGGCTGGTGACCTATAGCAAGAATACCAAGATTGACTAATTTCTGCAATTCACTATCAATTATCTTTTTCTCAGGTTCTGTTTTGGGATATGGACGTATATAGAATGGATCTGCATTGTTAACTTCAATGTCAACCTGAATATGAGGACAATAACCAACTTCTCCATTTAAACTAAATGTAGATCGATGTTTGAACAATGTGTTATAAAACTGTTGTTGTTGTGTATCATTTAATATACTCTGTGATAAATCTATACATGAAGTAAATGTATGTTTGTCTGTTTCTGAACATGTAAAATTATTTGTTATTGAATCGACTGTTATATTAATACTATCACATGACTGTACATCATGTAAATAAGTGTAAAATAAACTTTGATGTTTTGTAATATGAATGGGTTTATGACTCGTATTACATATTGGAATAATTGACTTATTGCGATTTAATGATGTAATAAATGTTGAAGGACAGGATTTATTTAAGTATGAACCCGTGTACATTAAAATCTGTTGACCACGAAATATTGATGGTATTTTCCCTTGTACTGTAATGTACTTAAGTTCTCCTGGTTTAACACACAGATTAGACGTAGGGTGAAATAAAACTTTAGTTTGATAAGTGGATTTACAATGTAAGGTGTTTGTATTAAAATTTAGTGTACTATCTAAATTGGACAATACATCTTGGCCTATTATTATATCAACACCAAGTAAATTCTGAGCTATATATGCATTAAAGGAAAACTGATGACCTTGAATAACAATTTCAACTTGTGTAGATTGATAACATTGAATAAGTTGACCATTTCCTAATTTTAAACTAACTGGTTGTGACAACTGCACAAAAGATGTACTATTGTTAAGAAATGAAGATGACTCTAAAAGCAATGACGAAAGTAAGGTTTTAGTAGAACCACTGTCAATAAGTATAGATGCTGAATGACCATCAGAAAGTTTACCGTTACAAAAGTTACGTGAATCCAATTTAATTGTTGTCCCATATGTGGTATTATACGCTAAATCAGGGAATCTATTGGGACTGCGATAAATTCCCTCTACCAAAAATCCTGTTGACGTTTTCTGTCCAAATCTTTCTGTCTATCAAAACATTTCTGCCATGTATGGTTTGGTTTCAAACAATATTTGCAAAATATCCATTGACTATTATCATTGCGATTAGGACTGAATAACCTCCTTTCAGCACTTGAATAAGTATTACGTCTATGACTAGGTGACTGGCTAAAATCGCGTCTCGAGTAACGATCATGTGAACCACGCCTAGAGTATCGGTCATGAGAATCACGTCTACTCGGTCTAGAGTATCGATCTTGAGAATCACGTCTACTAGTATACCGTCTGGCACTATCATGCCTATTGTATCGATCACTAGAATCTGGTCTGCTATGACGTCTACTACGGTCACTGGAATCATGTCGATTGTAACTATCAGGAGATGAAGTCTTACTGCGATTAGGTGTGGAGTCACGTGAACGATTATTATTATTTTTGTAATGTTTGGTGTCATGCATATGGTTTGTGCTATCGACTTGTAGAGCAGCAAAGTCATGTTTTAATTCATGAATTCCTTCATTAATTGAAAATGTAACTTCCTTTGTTGTGTTTGCCTGTGGTTTATTAAAGTCAAAATAGTTTTGAACCTTCTTGGCAATGTCTTCGACACTTGCATGATCATCGACAGACATGACAACTGATGATTGGCATGCGGTGGGCAACATTGAAATATATTGATGCTTGATTTGCGTTTCTGTTATATTTATTTTAGATAATTTTTGTAGTTTTTCTAAGTTTTCTTGTGGTGTGTTGGCTGTGTTGTATTTAAAATTGGTAAATTTGTTGTGCAATACAAAGTCCGTGTCATTTTCTGAAAATTTTGCCAAAAACTGATTTTTGATATCTGTTAGATTTTGAAAAGTTTTGCCCTCAATCCACAATCTAGCATCACCTTTGAGTGTGCTCTTAAACAGCGTTATTAATCGGTTCCGATCAACCTCCGTTTGTGGATTTGTGTTTTCATCATTTAGTTGTAAACAGTCTGTGAAGGACAGATAATGGGCTAATGTTAAATCCCTATCTTTTGTTTCACCACCAAATTTCTCACCAAAATCAATAATCTTATTACCGTTGTTCATCGTTAATTGACACAAATTAACATATACGAAAAATAATGTAACTAGTAACATGAATTAAATGTACTATGCAAAAAAATCTGTATCTAATTAAAATTGCGTTTAATTAAACTAATTAACTAAACTAATAATATTACTATATTATTATCAAATTATTATGATGACACTGTAACAGTATAAACGTGACACTAACTTCTTTTAAATTTACTATAATAAAGCTATACTAATAAAATTTTGATTTTAAATCTTTCCTAGATGATAGAAGCAAAATTGTTGGCACAAAATGTAAATAAATAACACATATTCATTCAATCACACGCATTCACATTGGTACTATACTAACCAGACATAATAATACTGGACTGTAAAAGAAAATATATATAATACACTGTTGACTGCAACACTGCTCACAAAGAATGTCAATGAAAAGTTCTGTCACTGATGTCACTGTATTAAAATTAAAATAGTCTCTTTACTGTTCAAATTTAACTGCAAATGTCTTTCCACAAAATTGTGTTTCCACAAAATTAATATTATTTCACATTTAGTTCTGGACTCGGGTCTTCTTTGGAAACTGGCAAGTTAGAATACTCATACTGCAACTGGCACTTGTTCTTGATACCGGTAATTAAAATTTAATTTTAAGAAACTGCAACACCATAAATTATAAATCTGTGGTAGTTCTGAATTTAAACTCACTTGGCTTGTTGGCAAAATGTTCACCAAGTTCCTTCAACTATTAAAATTAAATATCTGCAATCTGGATTCTCTGGAACATGTGGCTTCTATTTTGGAAATTTTAAACTGTCTCTTTCTGGTCTCAAAATTTGATGATTTGTAAATTATATTTTACTAAAACTTACTGCACAGCAGAGTAAGAAAACCTGGCATCTTCCACCATATGATATTGGGATCGGTAAGTGCAGTACATTGGAGGATGGTGTTGGATTAGATAATACAAATAACAAGACCAGTTCTTAGTTCACCATCTTGTAATACTAGTAGTCTTTTTTTCTCCAGCCACATTATCTAGGCACATAACTATAGACTACAATAAGAACATAGAACTAAAGGGAAGTAATTCCATTTACCTTAATGGACTCAGACAACTAATATATATTATATAACGTCTCAATATGACAATGAATAACAGAGTAAGGCACACCACTGTCTTCATTAGCCCAGTCAGAGGTGAACAGTTGGACATTAAAGTCCATTTGATTTTAGTTAAGCAGATCTTGATGGTAAATGCCTTTAAAGTTAATAACTAGATCAGTTGTAAGTTTTAAGACTGTTACAATTGTATATGTTCTAGAAGTTCCTGTATGGGATCTGCTGTGACTCGGTGAGTAAGATGTTGGCTTAGAAACCAGGAGGTTTCCAGTTCACTCTTTTTGTTGGCAGAGAGAGTTCATCTTGATTTTCTGGAGCAGTTTCTCCTTGTCAATGGTGCAGGGCAGATTGCCTGACAAGGACAGTGTCTAGTAGAGCGGAGGGGACGGAAAACCAATGTCTCATGTACACTTGGCATGAACGTAAAAGAACCATTGACAGTTAGGCCGTAGTGCCGTTGTCGAGGAGGAATTCCAAAAAAGCACACTGCATGGCATATGCCCGCCTTCATCAGCTCACTAGATTCAGACCCGTAGGACATTAATTAAACCCCACTTTATTTCATTTCCTTTTCAAATACTGTGTACAAATTTGTAGTGTGGTGGTTGTAAACTTTTATAATCGTGCAGGTTATACCATTTATATTAGAATATTTCAGATAATACTTTATTAAAGATGTGTTACGTAACAGCTAAATCGGCCTATTGTTGGTCTTAATTTAGACTTAGTCACATGACAAGCCATACTCAACTCTCTTGACTATCACATGGCAGAGATTTAAAAGGGTCACCATTTAATGAGTTATATTGTTTGATTAATCTATTGTCATTTACTATTGTTTTATTTTTAATATTGTAAATATTACAGTAATAATTGTTTGTTTATTGATCTTAACAGATGATTAGAAGTAATTTCATATAGGCCTATGTGATAGTACATTAATTGATACATCAGTCTTTTAGGTCAATCTGATTTAGTAGCATTAGGTACTAGTTGGTTATCTGCGATCCTTTGATTGTATGAAAGCCTATACTTAACTTTTTAAATTGCGTATTACGTCCATTAAGAACAGTATACAGAACATACACATACATCAATATACATGCATACAAAAATAGATTTTACATCGTATAATATATTATGAATTTTCAGTATTAACGATTGAAGAATTGTTCCAGATTACCGGTCACAATTTACTCAGATATGATTTTTTCTGGTGGAACTAAAAACAGAGTTTCTGTGTACAAATTAGAGGTAGTAACCAGTAAACATTGTAAGAGTTTACTCAGATATGACTGGTGGGACTCAAAAATGAGTTCCAGGGTACAAATTAGTAGTGGCAGCTAGTAAACTTTTACTCATATTATATGTTGTGTTGAGCCTGTTCTTGTGTTTTAAAAATAAAGTTCCTTTGAACAAACTGGTTGAGGTGGCTAGTAATCTTTCTAGATATGACTTGATCTGGTAGGAATAAAAACAGAGGTCCTGTACGTGTTTCTTTGAACAAACCAGTTGAGGTGACTTGTAAACTTTCTAGAATTTACTGAGATATGACTTGATCTGGTGGTACTAAAAACTAAGGTCCTGTACGTAAACGTGTACAGATTATTAGTAGTGCTACTAAAGTACCATTGACAGATGAAATTTAAAGAAAGGTTTAGGGAAATTTCCCTCTCTTGTATTACAATTTTATTAGACTCTGTGCCCTGGTAACGTGGATGTTCATTGTATTGGCAATACGGCCAATGTGAGTGAGGCCAGATTCCCAAGCCTTGTCAAAATGGCCCTATGTTAATCTCATAATGACCCAGATATTGTATTGAATATTCAACTCTGTTCTGTTTTAATATAATTTCAGGTTAAAGGTGAATCAAGAGATTAAATAAAAAAACCCAGCAAAAATGTTTCACGCAGTCAGAACTTCACAAAAATTAACTGCCTATAGGAATAGTAGTGTTTTGTGTTACAATATTCCGTCCTTAAATCAGACTAAATCAAATATACAAACAAATAAAAACAGTTTATATACATCATCAGTATTAGATCAACATGCCTTACATAGAAATGATTTATTAACTGCTAACCGTGTTGTGGTTAAACTAGGTAGTGCTGTGATTACAAGAGAAGATGAATGTGGAATTGCTCTTGGACGATTGGCATCCATTGTAGAACAGGTTTGTTATAAGAATTTTTCACTGGAATTAAAAATTTTATAGGCATCTGATCAAACTGGATTTTCAGAGAGTTATTTTTGTGAGTCGTGTCAGTGAGCGTTCAGTTATTCAGTCATTGTTTTTTAAGGCGAGTGATCGCTCTCGAGCGCCTACAGCTCACCTGAATGTCGACTGAGGGGAGTTTTTTTTCCCTCCCCTTAAAATTGAAAATCACTCTCCTTTACAAAGTCATTGGGGGTTTATTAACATTTATCTACCAATCACTCTCCTTAATATCAGATCACTCTCCTTAACTTCTAAATCACTCTCCTTAATTTCTCTAGCATTCCTCTTATCGAAACTGGGAGAACCTTTTAGGAGAGCCATTTTTTTCAATTTGTTGATTGAGGGGAGCTTTTTTTGGCTCTCCTCTGAAATACAAAAAACAACGACTGGTTATTGAGACAGGTATGACCTCTGACATTTGTGAACCTTGCTTAGTCTCTAATAATCATTTAAGGGATTTTGTATCCATTGCAACTTACAAATGCTATGTGATACTTGAATCTTAGAAATAATTATCAGTCTAGAAATAGTGTAAGTTGTGTTCAGTATTTATTTACAAAGATATGATGAATTGAAACTTTCACATCATTTGGCACCCACTGCTGATAATAAACAATTTGAGTAGGCCTATATTTTAGCATGTTTAATCCCAGTAAACTTAAGATATTGTCTTAAAAATGTACTATTGGGATCGGCAACTTAAAGGACAATATTGGTGTCAGTCATTGTCCCATATGTGATAGAATTGGTTAAACACTTTCCAAATATAATTTTGACACAGAGATCGGAAGTGACGATTGCGAAAGGAAAAAAAAAGGTATAAAAGGAATAAAAACAAGGGAATGTACAGACTTATCTAATGACACTCAATTACTTTATTGAATCGTCAGATATCCTCTTGCAGTCCGATAAAACAATTTTTGGTCTTCAAAGGAATTATTAGTGAGCAGAAATTCGGCTGTGTATCTGTTATCACTGGTCACTTCAGTCAGTTATATAGAGGGATAACTCGTGTTTTCTGTGTTCGTCACTTCCGATTCATGAAACCTTTATTAGCAACTATCATAGCAGTGATCGTTGTCTTAAAATTATATTTGGAACATATGTGATATGACTGACACCAATATTGTCCTTTAAAGAAATGTTGCTCTCTTGAGAATTAAAAACAAAACATTGAAAGCTGATTATTAAGATTAGAGTTCGCTATCATTTTATCAAATGTTCTATTATAAAAGTTTTTGTACATTTTCAGGTGTCTCAGCTTCAGAATCAGGGTAAAGATATGTTGATGGTAACTAGCGGCGCTGTTGCTTTTGGTAAACAAAAATTACGTCAAGAGATTATTATGTCCATGAGTATGAGACAAACTATCAGTCAACGAGAAACAAGGGTAACTCTTCAGCTACAGAATATTTTTACACATTTGGACTTATTCTTCGGAATAGTAGCCATAACCTCTATCATTTTGATATATATATGCAATTTTTTAAACATGAATCAGCTAGGTTTTTTATTTGTATGTTATGGTTTGTAATTGTCTAACAGCCCATTCAGATGCTTCATTAGATGAACTGGTTTAAAAACCTAGGGGATCGTTAAACCAGTTTAACTTTGTCGTCTGAACGCAAATGTGGGGCAAATAAATCAGTTACAAAAACCCAGCTCGCAAACTGTCTTTGAGAAGGCTTTTTATGGTTCATCTTAGCCAGCTGAACGGTTGGCTTAAAAAACGGCTCCACCTCGCTTTTGAACATCTGCAGTACGCGGTAAGTTACATTCCTGGGAAAATGGTGGCGTAATACAGAAGATTAGGAGCATGCAAGAACCGAATAAAGAATATATGAAGAGATCAGAATAGTTAAACTGGTTTGGCTTATAGTACATGTGAATGCAACACGCCCCTGTCTTGAAAACTCAGGTAAATTTGAACTGGTTAAAAAATATGCGTCTGAACAGTGTATTTGATGCACTAAAATGTTTTGTTGCTTCTCTGTACTTGTATTATCTCTAACAGCACTGACAATGAGACATGTGTTTGTTGGGTTGTCTCTACAATTAATGTATCTTTATCTTCTAGGGTCATCCTTTATTAGAACCTAGAGCATGTGCAGCTGCTGGACAAAGTGGTCTTATGTCTCTATATGAAGCTATGTTTTTACAGTATGGTATACGAACAGCTCAGGTAAATATTAGGGCATGGTTTATCTCAGTTCTAGAAATAGACAGTACCCATACGAATTGTGTTTAACTGGTACACATTTGAAGTAAAATAAAAAATTCAACCAATGCCGTTACTTAATTAATACTTGAATAATCTGTCCTAAATAAGGTGTATCTTTTAGTTTTTCAACATATTGATGCTTTAATGAATGCATGGACTATGAAAATATTATTTTTAAGAATCTGGTCCAATTACTGGGTTCAATAGTAGATGTGTTCTCTTGGGTTATTACCCTCCACTGTTAAGGACGGGTCTTCCCCTGATAGATTTACAAATTTTGATGGTTTCAAATTGCGTTTCTTGAGGTATGTTGGAACTAAGCACACAAAGGATAAGGACTTGCCAATAAGGCCAGCTTGAATTTTGAATTCAGCTCTCGGCCCTCTAAATTACACATCGATCAATTACCACCCCACTTTTAACCGGCCATATTGTGGCTGTAGCTTCCATTATAATCTGTCCCTAATAACTAATTGTTCATATATTTGTTGATGGCAACAGTCGATGTTAATTTTGTTTATTTTAAGGTTCTTTTGACAAAACCAGATTTTTACAATGAATTCACAAGAAAAAACTTACACAGTACATTAAATGAATTACTCAAGTTAAATATTATTCCGATATTAAACGCTAATGATGCCGTAGCTCCCCCACCAGAATCAGATAAAGATTTAGCAGGGGTAAGTAAAAGGTTTTTTGTCCCCTCCAAATGACTAGCCCTGCACCACTGAAGCATGATTATTTTAGGTTATTTTGCCCTTGGGTTTGATTATTCATCATTTGGGATTAACCATTTCAAATATTTTGCACTCTACATATTTTTAAAGTATTTAATTTATATGAAACTAAATAGTATTTAGAAGTACTATTTAGTTTGATATAAATTGATTTTTTATTCCATTTTCTCCATTAGCTAACAATAGGAACATTCATCACTTATAATTCTAACATATTTAGTAGCTTTAGTCAGTAGAAGCCTATTGCTTATGCTAATGTATTTTACAGTAGAAAAAGATAAAAGATAATATTCAGCATACTGGAATGTAGGAAGCTGTGAAGTTCATAACATAAGATATAACATAACCATCTACCATATAAGGCTTGATGTGTCATTTAGTATTGTATGAAACCCTGTGAAAGTTTAATCTCCATTCAGTATTTACAAAGTTATGATCAATTGAAATTTCATTGATCTATGCTGTCTGAGTGTAACAATCCACCGCAATCTTTTCTTGATAGCAGACAAACCTGATGGGTCTAGTATAGATTCCATAGATCTAGTGGACGTTTAACTCCAAAAATGAACGAACGAAACTGGAAGATTATCTAGCCATTGTATTCTATTTCCTTAGTTAATGTTAACTAATCTGAGTATATATTTAGCACGCACTATGCCATGAGAAATTTGATATGTTAGCGATAATGTTAATATTGCATCAAGCCTTTAACTGCATGTGCAGAAAATGAGCTGTTCCGAAGCCTGTAACGTGTTTGTAGGGACAGTTTTCAGAATTTCTTCATCCATAATCAGGCCCTGGTTTTATAAAGCATTCTCAAGACTTTAATTTACACATAGTTTCTTATTGATACATTTTATTCATAAAACAAAGGTTTTTTAAAGGGCTATGTTTCAGTTAATATATGGCAAACAATTTTGAGTAAATTCTTAACTTCAGTCTTGAGAAATTTTGTGAAACCGGGCCCTGTAAAGTTAGTTTAATTTTCTTATTTCTTGTTTCAAGATATGTATTCTGCTTTCAGTTGGAATCTTATAAAATTCATGCTGATGAAAAATACAAAAAGGGTGTATGTATAAAAATATATGTGTGACCTATTGAACTGTCCCTACAGATCTTGACCCGGGACCATATTTATAATAACCTTAACTAAAATATAATACATTCTTTTAATTGGTTAATAGTTAAACAGATATTACCTCTCCACCACTGAAAATATAGTATTTTCATTCTTAACCAATGAAAATGAAGTACTTATCCTTTAAATATTTTAGTCAAGGATCGCATGAATATGTCCCTTTTGATCTTTGTTTCACACCATCTATCTAACATGTGCCTTAGTTCTGACATGAGAAATTAAGGCCTTGGACAATTGGCCGAAATCAAGATTTATATTGGAAATTTGAGGCACATGACTTGCTTGATTTAGATTTTGCTCGCTCTCTGTCTCTCCATGTATTTCGCTAGTTTTCACTTTTAGTCTATCTTTACCTATAGTTGTAGTAAGTCAGAAGTAATGTTAATGCTTATCACTAAAACTTGAAATGGTTAAAAGAGGAATGTTTAATATAAATCTTCAAAAATATCCCAAATTTTAGAGAGGGTTTAAAGCCTCTCTCTTGAGTAGATTCCACTGTTCCTGATTTCCCATTTGAGGTTTTATTGACAAACTAATATTAATAATTTTTATGTATGTTTCAACTATAACAGTAACAGAATTATATAAAACAACCAATATTTCTATAGCTATTCACTTTAAACAAGATTTCTCCTATTTAGTGATGATTGTTTTATGATCACTCAAATGCAGATTTGATGTGTCAAGGGAAACAACTCTGTGTAATAACAGCATTTATTAGCATTTCTCATCATCTTGTACTCTTTTAATTATAGTGCTTATAGTTTGATAATTCATACTTATCAATGGCCATTGTATGTCACTAATGTAATGAGAAGCAACAAATTAATGTTTTAGTTAGGCCATAAATAAAAAATGTTCCGATTCTCAATAAAAAATGATCTGTTAGTAATATAATTTTTAAAAAATTAAAAACATTCTTATTGATTACTTAGAATTACACATATGTAGATATGTCATGTATAAAAAGAAATAAATATCTCACTCCCATATCATTTTTTTGAGGGATTATCTAAAAACCAGAATATTAATTTGTATGACCTTTACCATATCGATAAATAATTCCTCACCTTTCAATTTTTCTTCCAACAGCATGGCACTCACTTCATACATTTTCGTTTAAGTGCAACAAATACAATGTCGAAATCTTATAATTTTTTTATTAGAAATATAACTGTTTATATTTATTATGTTACTGTTCTTTAAGAAAATAATTTGTACAGCATATTTTGCTTGCTTAAGGTGTTTCAAGTATTCTTAATTTCTTGGTGATTGACAGATATAGATTGCTGTCATTGTCAATATCAGCCAGACAGTGATTGACAGAATAGGCTCAAATGAGAGACCCCCTTTAAAATCAAACAGTATTGAGTTAGATATATTTTTTGCACTGGTTTTCAAGTAACAGTTATTAAATGATGATTATATAATTAAAAGATTGAACATTAGTTGAATATATCTTTAACCTCAGCTCTTAGTATTATATGCTTAACAACTGGAATGTATTTACTATATCATCTGATAAAAATACAGATCTACATTTCATTTCGTTTTATTATACTTTCAATAGTCCCATTACCTGAATATCTGAGGTAGTGAGAAGTTACGTCAGGTGTCATATAAGAGGTGTTTGAACCTATGATGTCAGTGTTGGTGTCACAGGTGGATATTCGGAAAGACAACCTTTTCTTTGTTTTTTTTTAATCATTGCCAAATATCTACCCGCAGTTTCGTGCTAAGAATCCAACTCAACAGGCGATTTGATTGGCTAATCCATCATATCAACATGTTATTTAACAACTCTTCCAAATCCCAAAATAGTGAAGGCAAGTAAAAGGACATTTTGAACTCTAAAAAAACGAAATGAAATAGGATCTATGTTTTAATCAGATTATCAACTATACTTATAATAATTACCTATGTAATAGATTACTGATTAACATTATTCTAAATGTCTGGTGCTTACCTTTATGATGTCATATATTAGATTGATACTTAATTTATTGGCTGCTCTGTCGCTCCATACATCTGTCACATACTTTCCAGTCCTAGAGTGCTGTCTGCCACCCAATTTAATAATCATCTATGAAAATGATCACTGATGGTTGTTTATTTTCAGGTTATAAGTGTAAAAGATAATGATAGTTTAGCCGCTCGATTAGCTGTGGAGGTCGGTGCTGATTTATTGGTTATCATGTCCGATGTTAATGGATTATATAATGTCCCACCAGGACAACCCGGATCGAGATTACTCCACACTTATTGTCCGGATAGTGACATGGATCAAATTGTATTTGGCGAGAAATCTAGAGTTGGTTTGGGTGGAATGGAATCAAAGGTGATTATTATAAGAGACACCAAATTTCTAATAATATGAAGAATTTGTGTGGAGTTTAGGAATTTTAATTTTTTGATAATTGTTAACTAGTCAGCACATACTTAATCTGTGGCCATAAACGTTGATCTCCAAAATGGAATATCACATGTCATTTCATCATTGCATAAACGTTGATGTCCAAAATGGAATAATTTAACATAAACGTATGTTGATGTTCAAAATGGAATACCACACATCCATTCATCATTATAACATAAACATCGATGTCCAATATAGAATACCACCTGTCAATGGCAGTAAGATCAATAGAAACCAATGTAGTACCGTAATCTTTAAATAACAATACCTAATTTTAGTACTTGTGTGTTGTCTTTCTTCCCATCGCTAAAGACCCCTGTTCACAGACAAATTACTTAAATAAAGATATTGGGCTGGTCAATCTACAGCTGGGTAACATGGTACATGGAACAAATTGCAACAAAAGGTTTTTTTGATTTTTATTGACTTGTTGGTACCGACTTCCAATCTGTCCTTATTACATTTATAGTGTCTAAATCCAATTTTTGGTAGATAGCTGCCATCTTGGATTTGACCCTACCCCCTGTCCTTATTTAGACTCTGATTTTGGTAAACTTTCTTTTGCTTACTTAGGACATCATAATGAGTCAGTAAAAGACAAAAAAAATTTGTTGCACTTTGTTCCACATCAAATGTTAGTGTGATTTAACATGGACACATGAAACCATTTCTCTGTGGCTGTAACTATTGACACATTGGAGCTTTAATATACTGGTTTATAAATGGTATAGGTTGGAGCTGCTACATGGGCATTAAAACATGGTGTATCATGTGTGATATGTAATGGATGTGAAGATAATGCTATAGTTAATATCAGTCAAGGAAAGAAAGTTGGTACATTCTTTACATCTCAACCATCAACTGGTACCCCAGTAGAAGTACAGGCATTACAAGGTAAACTCATAATATTTATACTTATCATACACCTGTATGTTTTGATCATTAAAATGAATCATTTTATCCATTAACATGGATGACCAGATTAGCCTGCCAAGACTACATGTCTTATGGTCTAAAATACATCATTCACTCTCTCCCCGTATTTATAACTACATGTATAACCATTTTGTGATCCAAATTTTATTCCTCATACACACATATTTAAACAGTTATAGTAATAAATATTCAAACTTTCAATAGGGAGGGGGGAAAGTCATCTTATCATTTCATACCATGATCTACCTTAACAAAATCTGATTTTTTATAGATAGTTTACTTCTGTTAACAGAAGAAATAATTCCAAAAAATAAATTTGCAGCTACCACTCTTTGCGTTGAAATGAAGCAAATTGATATTATTTTATATTATAGCTCGAGAAGGAGGAAGATTACTTCAAGCATTAAGCGGTAAAGAAAGAGCAGCAATTGTCCATCGATTGGCTGATTTATTGATAGAGAGAAAGATTGACATATTGACAGCCAATCAGCAGGATGTTAGCTCCGCCTATGCAGCAGGTACAGTTCCTTAAAAAAATGTTAAAACAATAGTAATATTCCCATCAATACCATTAAAAATAATTGTCATGATTCGTGTATGAGTTCCCCATTAGTTGATAACTACACGTGGTTGCTAAAACGCTCCTCAATCAAGATTAGGTTGCTAAGAATAACCTTGATTTGTATATATATATGTCTCTTCAGTCTATATATATATCTCAAAATGACTGAAGTATTGGGTTGATGAGACATTGACAGAATGTGAGTGACCTCCAATCCATTCCAAATGAGATCACATGATTCGCTTTTACCGATAATCAACATAAAGAACCTTCTGATCACAAGTTCACTCTGATTTCAAAATAATATAACACATTTCCTTGATGAAATGGAAAATCTTGGATCTGAGGTTGTTTGGAATAAAAAATTCCGTTGGTTTCACAATTCTGTAAATCAAATCATTTCTTCATATTTCTTTAAGGATTAACTGGTCCAATGGTGGCTCGTCTTTTTTTGAATGAGAAGAAACTTCAAACATTAGCAGACGGTTTAAGACAGATAGCAGATGATGCTCTAAGTGCTGTTGGTCGGGTTGTAAAGAGAACTCAGATATCAAAAGGGATGGAACTACGTCAGATAACTGTACCTATCGGTGTATTAATGGTCATCTTTGAATCCAGACCAGATGCGCTCCCTCAGGTAGATTCAAACGATATGATTAGTTCAGAGAAAAAATGTCTGAATCCAATGTATTTTGCCAGGTGTAAAATACATCTACCACACCCTCCCTGTATGTATGAATAAAACCCCACTAAAACCAATCTTTTTTTATTATTGGTCCAAGTTTATGCCAGATACGGAATAGATTTAAACAATTTTAATATTAGAGCTCTGAAGCCTTTTAGATCTAAAAGGGCAGGGAGGAGGAATACCCATGAACACATAACCCTTACCCTAAACCAGGAGAGAGAGAGAGCAAGAAATGTGGTTTAACCGCCACTTAACACAAACTAGGTAATTTCGGGACTAACATATGGTTTAATTTTATTTTAATAATTCGCTTGCGCATAGGGGTCTTTAGCAGTGGGAGGAAATCAGAGGACCAGGAGAAAACACACGAGGTTGGACAGGCGACCCTACTCCTTGCCATGTACAACCGGGAATTCGAAACCACGGCAATTGACTCAATGACAGACCTGGCTGCTCACCATCCAGACCCATCCCATTAAAATATTCTTAATCTTTGACTTTGTATTTCAGGTGGCAGCTCTAGCTATATGTAGCGGTAATGGTCTGTTATTAAAGGGTGGTAAGGAAGCTTCCGTTACTAATAAAATATTACACGGACTGGTGGAAGAGGCTTTAGGGATGTTTGTTCCAAAAGAAACTATCTCGTTGGTATGTTATGTTAATCTAATACTATTTATCTAACAAATACACTCAAAAATTCTCCAAATCACATCTTGCTTCCACCAAGAAAAAGCAAAATATCTGCATCAACTCCGAAAAAGCTCAAGCATTTGTTGTCCAGAATTGTACATTTTAACCAGTGATGGGATGTCAAAATTTTTCTTGTCAGACATCTTACCAAATGTACATTTTAACCAGTGATATCCAAATCCTGTATGCAATGGAAATAGGTGAACCTCGCTATTTTCATATTTAATTCCTGTACGGTATAAGTATTAAACTCTAGAATGAGCAAGTGTCACCTTTTTATTATGAACATGAATTAAACATTGATGGCATGATCCACAGGTTTGCAGCCACAAATCATCTGAAAACAATTTGGAAATCTCCTACAATTACACATGGTATATATTGTAAAGACTTCTCTTTGTTATCCTTTTAAATTGAATGATCAAAGTTCTGAATGTATACTCTATTGTGTTTAGGTGAGTCGCCGTGAAGATATACAAGATTTATTACATATGTCTGATGATATAGATTTAGTTATACCTCGAGGTTCTAGTGAACTTGTTAAAACTATACAAGAAGCTAGTAAAGGTTTGTTACAGTTAATTAATTATATTTCTATACAACATAAGCAAGAAGATAATGTCAATTGCTGAGCTCTTGAATAATTGATGGTCTGGCTAACAAATCTACCTTTCAGTACATTTATCAGTCCTGTATTTAAGTTGATTAAAATTAATTAGTATTATATTTTAAATGATATTGTGTTTTAGTGTATTTTACACCAACCCCCACATAATATTATTATGTGTTTCTGTAAAATATGATGTCTCATCATAATATCTGTGTTATGTGTATTGTAGGTATTCCAGTATTGGGGCATAGTGAAGGTGTTTGTCATGTATATGTTGATGAACGTGTCAATCCAGAGATGGCCTTGAGGATCGGTCAGTATCATATAAACCTGATCTCTATTCTCTTATTTTCGACATTTCTACCAAAAAGAATTTCTAATTTACGCACTTGATCTCAGTCAATTAAATTCAGCTTCCCAGAAAATGACTCATTGGTTAAATTTATATTTTGACTACTTGTGCTACACAGTACTGGGTATTAACCATCCTTGGATGTGCTCATATGATACAGTTTGATCACTATTGGGCATAAAGTGGGTCACGGTGACTAAGTGGGTGGAATACTGGCTCACTAGCCTGGAGGTCGGGTGGTCGATCCCTACATTCATCCAGAATTTCCAGCGTGGTCCTCACTTGTCAGTGATGCGAGACGGAGGACCTGACAAGGATAGCTGTCTAGTTGTTCAGATGGGACAAAAAACTGAGGTCCCTTGAGTAGTGTCCGATGAATATGTATTTGTTCCATATAAGGTTACTTATTCATCATGTGATCACTATTTAAATTGTTGTACCCCTCTATTGTTCATTAGAGTTACGTGTATAAGCTGAATATATTATCAGCAGATATGTCTTGGGCAACAATCCAATATGCTTTCTTTTTAAACATCACAACTAACGATCAGAGACGTACAGTGTAAAATATATATAATTTATTTGATGTTTTTATTTTTTCAGTGAAAGATTCTAAATGTGATTATCCTGCAGCATGTAATGCTATGGAAACATTATTATTACATAAATCTCATATATATACTCCATTGTTTGACAGTATCTGTGACACACTGAAAGAAGCAAATGTAAGTTCTAACTTTACTCATCTGGATGACAGGTTGTTAATAAACATAGCAAACTTGATTGTTACTTTATAACTTTATTCTTGAGACCGTCTGGCAAACAGCCTGGCAGAACCCAATGTCATCACTGATGAACACAGTATCAGCAGTATAAGAAGCTGGTAGCATGTAATCCAACAGATGTTGTTGAATAATTTCACCTCGTTTAAACTTTATTTAACTTACAAGGTCAGATGTTGTGGGCAGTACCAAGTGACTAAATACATGTACAATCAATCTTTTCAGCTCAATTTGTTTTTTTCTATTTACCTTTTGCTGTAGTCAATAGCATGCATTAAATATGGTCTGATATACAACATTTCTGTTTTCTAAAGGTCACGATACACTTGGGTCCAAGAATAGCTGAGGCCATTAAGTTTGGTCCACCAGAAGAGACAAATATGAAGAAAGAGTATGGTTCCCTTGAATGTGCCGTAGAAATTGTTAATGGTGTTGATGATGCCATAAATCACATAAACCAATATGGCAGCTCTCATACTGATACCATAGTTACTCAAAATGGTTAGTGAATGTTTATATGCTCTCCTCAAATGTTCTAATCACAAAGTAAGAAGCTGATTGGATAGGACAAAAAACTTATATAGAAAATGTGTGATACATTTTAACCATCTATTACCTTAAAGAAGGAATGCTATAACTCATAGGATAACATAAATAAAAGGGATTTCAGTTTGTAAGTGAAATACCAAAATGTGACACCATAACATGTTTACCATAATATTGAGCCATTTGGAAATAAACCCTTAATTTGCTTAAAAGATTATATTAATGACTTGATCACTACATAGTTTATATCAAGACACTAACAAAATGAAGAATTTCTAGACTTTTTGTCAACAGAACATGAAAAATATTTATACACAACTATACCAAAGGATGGCAATATCTGTTAACCCCACATTAATAAGTTTTATTCATAAAATATATCTGTGAATGTTATTAAATGTTTTTATTACAGATGACCATGCTGAGAGATTTCTACAAATGGTTGATAGTGCCTGTGTGTTCCATAATTCTAGTACCAGATTTGCTGATGGTTACAGATTTGGATTAGGTAATTTATTTTCCTTTCTTATTACTTAAAAATTATAAGAAATATAGTATGGGTTGAATGTAGAAGATATGGAACTCTACGGATTTCCAGACAGATCTAATTTTTAAATGCCCCCAGCATTTTAGAGAAAACTGTTGAGTCCGGTGACTATTTAAAATGGGTCCGTCCATCTGCCCATTAAGCCATATTAAACAGTGGTAGGTCATTTCCTATCTTGGATTCATTCAAAATATCAAAACATTTTACTCAACATTTATAGGTGGACACTGGCTTGATACATCGTCTGCAGAGGTTGCTGAATGTTGTGAATATTTCAGTATAACATATCTAAATACTGAACGGATTTGAACCATATTTATCGAAACAGATATTCATTTTAGATATACAGAGAGAGAGAGAGAAATGGTGTTTAATCTGCGATGACACAAACTAGGTCATTTCTGGACTAACATATGGTTTAATTTTATTTCAATTAATCGTTTGCGCGTATGAGTCTTTAGCAGTGGGAGAAAACTGAAGGACCTGGAGAAAACCCACGAGGTTGGACAGGACCCTACTCCTTGTCACGTACAACAGGGGGTTCGAAACCACGCCAGTTGACTCAATGACAGGCTTTATCAATACAGCACACAGGTGCTAACCATTCAGCCATCCAACCCCCTTTTAGATATACAACTTTCACTTTATTATAGTTTGTAGGAGACCTTAAAATCCTTCAAATGATGACCAGTGAGTTCATCTATTTAAAAAATTTTAAAGATTTTTTTATTTGTTTTTGTAGGAGCAGAGGTTGGAATCAGTACATCTCGTATACATGCTAGAGGTCCTGTAGGTATGGAAGGTTTACTTACAACAAAATGGATTTTACACGGATCAGGTGAAACAGTTGCAGACTTCGCTGAAGGAAAACAGAAATTCATACACGAAAAACTTTCAATTGCAACAGTGACACATAATGGAAACTCTGCAGTTTCTTCTAATTAATTTAGTGACAAAACAGATATTGACTATTTAAATAACAATATCATTGTATTGACCTTTGTCAGAACATGATTATGTATCATATATTGCAATCCATCATTTCTGAATATACAGGAAACACAACAAAGCATTGCTATGGTGATATTAAATCAAGCATCATTGAAAACCCTACTTTCATTTCCCTCATAATGATGTATTAATCAATATAGTATAAATGGTGTTGGAATGTGTTCCAAGTTAAAGCCAAAGTCACAAAGTTCCATGCTTTAAGAACATGCTTTTTGTAATATTCCTAATCAGTGTATACTGTATGAATGGAAGAAGCATTATTTGAAATTTATTATCGACAACATTTGGAATACTGATGAGATATTGAGAAATCCAAATAAAGTCAATACTGATATTTTCTCAAGAATAGAAAATCCAATTCTGCTTTAAATCGCATTGGATCATAAAGTATAGAGAATAATATTTGTATGTGTTTAAGTATATAAGCATACACTGTATATCATAATGCACATTATTTCACATTTAGTATTTATTTTCATTTCAACTGCATTTTGTCTTGATCATATTGATATTTCATTATTGTCTGAAAGCGCTTTAACGTCCATCTTTCAAATGGTCTCATCAAACCTTATTATATTTATTATCCTGTATATTTTTCTTTCTTTGTTTGTTATTATTCTAAAACATAAACAAAAGAAATACAATAAAGGTGCTATACTTATTTTATGAAGAACATGACAAATCTAAAACAGTTTATCTGCATGACTGATGTATATCATAGAATATTATTTCCTTTGTTGTCAGTAGTTACATCTAAAATTGGAAGCTATGAATGTCAATGATAATATTTTTGTGAGTGGATTTAGTTTATGTAACCCCTTAAAACGAATCTATGTCTTTCCTTCCTTTTGTGGATGTGCACAGCATATCTATGCATGGCCCATTTTTAATGGTCCTGCATAAATATATTTATGACCCTTCATGATAATGTTTATGATCATGTAAATATTAGTAATTGTGTTCCAAAATGAACACATTTATGGTCGTTAAAAATGATAATACTTTTGATCCTAAATGCAATCTGATTAAAATACAGATTTATAATAATTACGTTTCATTTTTATATACTTGATCTGAAGATCTGACCGGTCATTGCGATTAGTCATGTCAGAGGTCATCGGGTGGCTTTTGACCCTATGATGTCAGACATTTTTTTTATTAACCAATCAGCATTGATGTTATTTGTGGATTACCCACAGTTCCTTGCAAAACACGCCTAAAGCTTGCCGTATCATACCGTTTCATTGGCTAATACCTCCCACCATTCAGAACACATCAATAACAACCCTTCCACATCCTAGTGTAGCAAAGACAAGTTAAATGAAATTTGAACTGTAAAAATGAAACAAAATAGGATCTGTGTTTTAATAAGATTGATCATAAATAAATGATAATATTTATACAGAGTTAATTATATCTACCTATTGTTCACATTGTTGTGATAAGAATAAATATTTTAAACATAAACATGAATTGTACATACCATATATTTTTCTATATTATTATTACATGTATGTCTGAGAAACTTTGCTGTTGTTACGCTTATTATTCATCATTTATAACAATTCCTTGTCCTCTTTATTTTTTTCTCTAATCTGTGATAGATAATGATATACATGTATAAAGAATTAAAACTGTGCTGAATAGAAACATTGTTTTGTTCCTAAATAAGTTTAGGGGTTGTTTTGGTTATTTTCCTTATAATACCATATATATGACCAGACAATATTTTCATTATGTCATACAGATGACAGGGCAATATTTCTATTATACCATACATGTGAAAGGCCAATATATTCATGTGATGGGGCAATATTACCATTATTCCATAGGTGTGTCCCCCCTTGCAGGGATGGATCCAGGAATTTTTGCAGGAGGAGGTTTGCCAGGTTCCAGTTAAGGAAATCTGCCATCATTGTCTCTAAATTACATAAACATACATTCAAATTGAGCTTTTTAAAGAGAGAAATCATTTTTATAATGATGTAGGATCACATTGTGATTTAATTTCATTGATGCAAGGCATTAATTTTTTTTATGTAGCCGAGCAGGGTGGGGTTCTCTGGATCCGCCCCTGCCCTTGTCAATTGTGCAGGACAGAGTGCTTGGCAAGGGAAAACTTAGTCATTTGGAAGGGACATAAAACTGAGATTCCATGTACACATTGGCATGAATGTAAAAGAACCCTTGGCAGTTGGAATTCAATATAAGAGTAGGCTGTAGTCCCACCATCTTGGCAAAATTATTGAAATAAACCACATGTTAGTTCCAAAATGACGTAGTTTGTTTTGAGTGGATGTTAAACCCCATTTCCCTCTTCATTAGCCCAGTCAGAGCAGAACAGTAGGACGTTTCTTTCCACCATAGATGGGACAGAGCAATATAATCATTACATCATGTGACAGACAAGAAGGCAATCTGATTAAAACACAGATCCAATTTCGTTTCGTTTTTTATAGTTATCTTCACAACACAAGGATCTGGAAGAGTTGTTATATAACAGGCATTCTAGTTGAGGAATTAAGCAATGAAACAGTCTGTTACGTCAAGTTCTTGGCATGCTCTGCACGGAACTGTGGGTAATCTGTGGTAAACCCCTAGAAACTTCAATTGATTAATCAATGTCTGATGTCAGAGGGTACAAAGCCGCTTGTATGGCCCCTGACACAACCTCCCAGTACAACTTTTATCTTCATGTAGTGTAGGCCAACGAAAGTACATGTATAAGAAAACAAAACGAAATATAGATCTGTGTTTTGATCAGATTTGTGACAACGCAGTATTACCATTTCTTACTTCACCCTTTCTTGACCAAAAGAATCTTCATTGAACCTGAGTTGTGAAATAGCATTAGATTTTTTTTTCTATTGTGTGAGTGTGAGATCCAGGAATAGGCTTCTACACCACAATATTGGGGAAATATTGTTTTCCTGTATCTTAAAATAAAAAAAAAACAGGAGGAATTTTTTTCATTTCAATGAATAAGTACCATGAGTCCAAGATAGCCAATTAAAACATTAAAAATAGGTTTAGGCTTGTATTGTTTTTAAATATTTATACAATGAAATGGGGGCTCACGGATCTATGATCTTGGGTTCATTACATGAAATAAAAGTCCACTAACTATTTTTGCTATTCTGGGCTAGTAAAATAGATTTTCTTAAAAGAGTAGGTTATATTGGATATATACAGACGGTATTATTGACCTCAATTGGCATATCTTTTAGGACGATTTGTAACCTGTCAGTGGAGGTTACAGGTGAGATCCTAAATATCCCCCACACCAACCAAATATTGCTCGATCTCATAGCATATTTAATTTAATACACTCTGTATTGCACTACTTAAGGCTAAAGGGAGATAATTCCTCATGTCCTATTGATAGCTTGTCAGTAAAATATTGAGGAATATGCAGATGTCCTCCTATCCAGTTTTGTTTTGAAATTTAACTTTTGCAATTCTTTTGTAAAGCTAGCAGTTTTTCAAAAATTTGAGTTTGAACAATAATAGGGAAACTAGTCTGGAGATTTGCTGATAGATGGGTACCAAACTGCTGATGTATGCAAGTAAGCCATCCAGTTATGTTTCTATACATAACTCTATAGTTTGAACTAATTAATATCATTTGCCAAATATTCTGTTCAAATATATATAGAGGGATTAACAGTAAGATACTTATTCTATAGCAACTTGGATAAACTTAATATCAAATAGTTGGTTGTCTCCCTTTAGTCTTCAGAACATCACACAAACCCAGCTGTGCATTACATTTTCTGACATAATACACCATGTATTAACGATAATAATATAGCCAATTGAATCACTTGTGTAGTAAGCCTTGTTCATTAGCTTTAATTGAAGCTATAAGACCATTTTCATCCCAACCCTTAAATGCATGTTCCCACTGGCACTGGGGCACTGACCCAAGCCTTGCACCCATCCCCACCACACAATATAATATTATTTTCCCTTCCTTATTGACCCTTTTTCACACAAACAGGTAAAAATGTTCCCTGTGCCTCGTCACTCTTTCCATGCATAATGAAATAAAAAGCAATTTTAGGGTTTTCGTAATTTTATTTTATCAGTAATGAATATGACATAATATACATAATGTTAAATGAGTATGAAATGCATACCAATATAAATATTGACAAAATGAAATCCATTGCACGATGATGATATATTTACAAGATGATTTGATAGTTTAAAGTCAATCATGACTAAATGTCTATATGATAAAAATGATAGAACAACTTTAATGTCTTAACTAACAAATAGAACGTCTCAGATACCGAAACAATTCTCTAACAATCCAAAAACAAGCACTTGAAACTTCAACCATTGTTCAGAGCACAAATGAGATGATTTACTAATAATGTTAATGATATACCCGTCGCAATTAAATCCATGTCCGTTATTTCACATGTCCAGATTCAAAAAAACATTTTCTTTCTTCCAATTAAAAGTTTATTTCTTTGCTGCCTTTTTGGGTGTTTTCTTTGCGGCTTTCTTGGCTTTTGGCTTAGCGGCTTTAGGTTTAGCGGCCTTCTTTGCTTTAGCAGGAGACTTCTTGGCAGCTTTTGGTTTTTTCACTTTTTTAGGTGATTTAGCTTTCTTTTCTGCTGCTGGTTTCTTTGCTTTGACTTTCTTTGGGCTTTTAGCTTTTGTGGCTTTAGCAGCTGCTGGCTTCTTCTTGGCGACTTTGGCTTTTGGTTTCTTCTCAGCTTTGTTGGAATCACCAAGTCGGAAAGATCCAGAAGCACCAGTTCCTTTGGATTGCTTCAATTTACCATTTTTAACTCCAGCTTTCAAGGCTAGTTTCAGGTGGTTATTGACAGTTTTCTCTTCTTTGCCAACGTTGAAGTTGCGCACGATGTATTTCAAGATGGCTTGTCTTGATGAACCACCTCGTTCTTTCAATGTAGAAATAGCTTCTCTAACCATGTCACTGTATTTAGGGTGGTTCGATGGTTTCTTGGCTCCTTTTCCAGCTGCCCTCTTCTTGGGGGTTTTTACCTTTGCAGCCTTGGCGACTGGTACATCTGCGACGGGGTCTGTATCTGCCATTTTAAGATTATAGTATTGTACCGTTTACTAGTACTATTCAGCTCGTAGTAAAAGTTTGAATGAGGATAACAAGCCACAGCGCACTTGTTTATCAACAGCGCGCGGACGTCAGCGAGAGCACCACTCAGTTGACTGTTTGGTAGCGGTTGATATCTGACAGTTAATAGTTATTGTGTTTCCTCACTCCAATCAGTCATTAAAACAACACGTAAATCTTAATTGATTCCGTAAAAGTCAAACATATATCGAAAGGATATATATTTACCCTTCTCCTGGTACATTTTGAAAATTTTCCGAGCTTTCGTATTGTAGAAAAAAGACTTTGAAATACCATATTATAGTTTATTGTTTAACACATAGCCTTGTAATAATTTAATTTCATTAAAACCGTAGGGCGGATACCAATCAAATAATTTTTTATGAAGTAAGAAATGCCTCGTCCAACTTTGTGTAAATTTTAATTACGATTCACCAGTTAGTAATCGATGAAATATTTGATTGAATGATAGTAAACTATAACAGAAAAACGATTCCCTCCGCCATTTTTGTTAATAGTTGGAGTATGGGGCGAGTCTTGTTGTATAAATATCTCCTTTATTTTACAGTGAAATTATTTGTAACTTCGGGACGTATATTTTGTGAGCACCTGGGACAAAATAAAACCAAAATTTTAATACTCACAGTAGTATTTCCTTTGCAAATAGGCCAAATATTTTTGACCTCCCCATCGACTTAATACAATATGGCGACCTGGCGTGATGTTTTCTATGATAGCAATTCGTGTAAATTTCTGATTTTATTTTCCAAAATTTAGCAAGATAAATTGAAATTTATTGTTAAATTGAATACTTATCAAAACAATTTTATCATTTGCATTTGACAATTCATTTATTCGTTAATGTTATTCCAATTTTCTATCCAAAATATCTCATAAGCTAGTTCAATTCTAGTCAGTGACGTGGTAATGGATAAGTTTAACAGTTATCAACAAAATCCTTTATCAAATTTTTTTTATTCAAATACTTCGAAAATATTGAAAAATATTTTACAATTCTTAGCAGCAAAAAGATAATTAATCAAGCGAGTTAATCGTTTATATGTATCTCATATAGCCAATTAAGAAAGGAGTGGCCTAAATATAACAGTAACACGCGATTCATTATAAACGGAAACAAATTTCAACATTTATTAAAAACAAAATTCTTAAAACTATTCTTTCAAAATTTAAAAACAAATTCCTTTACATATGCACGATACTTGAATGCTAATCCGTATTCAAGTAAACGTAGATATTTGCTATAATATAGTTAATCTATAAATAGACGAGAAGCATGGGTTTTATTGTATCAATACAATAACTAATGCCTTTATTAATTCAGATTTATTTAGTAATAACAGAAAAAACATTTATTAGTGCATAATGTTTATGAAATTATAAAATTTAATATTATTTTTTTATGAATAAAAGGAAATCGAAAATATTCAAACATAGAGTTACAAGCATACTGTCTATGTATATTATTTTTAAAAAAAAAAACCAAAGTCTATTTAAAAATAGTTTATTTTTTGTGATAGAAATCGAGCTACTGCATATATTTTGAAAGCCTTGTCTTTTCTCTCGAAAGAAAACTGGGAAAGGAAGGCTACAATCTGTTGGTTTTGATTTTTATCATAAATATGTAAATATGTCAACTGGAAGGTTTTGAAGACGCTAAAAAAAAATCCTTGGACTAGAGGGGGCTCATTTTTGTCTCAAATTTAAGATATGCTGACTCTAACTTAAAATTACATAATTAAGTACTTTGTTCGACCTTATTAACCTATTTTCGTCTGAATGTACGATATTTGTAATGACCATGAAAATTCAGATTACGTTGCCACGTGAACCAGCACCCGTCCATTTGTCGCTTGGTGCCACACGTTAAAAATGATAGACTGTCAAAAATATTTTATTGCAAATATTTTCGCTCAAGTATCCCGGAAGAAGTGGTGTTATTGTTATATCACTGACAGACCGGGTAGGTTTTCCAGTAAGCATTTAAGATCGCCACCTGGGAGTCGCAGTGGCTCAGCGAGTAATGCGCTTGATTCTTAACCGGGGGTTCTGGGTTAGATCCCGGTGAGGCCATGAAAGTTCCTCGGGATTTCCCCTTATTAGTGGTACAGGACAGTGGAAATCGCCAACAACATCGCCCAGTCGCTCGAATGTTACGAAAACCGCGGTGACGTAAACTTTGACAGGCAAGCACAGAACCCTTGACGTGGAAAGCAATTGGTTAATACAATACATCTCATAATTTATCTACAATACGCACGTATACATGTATATATATTTAATTTCCATCTACAGCAAACTAAATCAGAAAGTCTGTTAGATTTAAAGCCCCAATAACACTCTTGTTGTAATTGAATAATATGTCCCAATCTTTATTCTGGTCAACAAATTGTATTATTTTACAATATTCAAATCAATTGATAATACAAATTTCATCTTAACACATATATATATTAGTGCCACATATTATGAGCTATGTGATATAATTAAGAAAAGAAATAAACGTAGGCCTATTCTAGAAATACGATTACATTTTACAATGCATATTTATTCAAAGAATGCAGACTCATCATTTTGGTGATTACATTAAATAAAATCAAATAAATAATTTAAGCTGGAATTAACGGGAGTCTAAAATAAAGTGGTGACTGGCACGTATCCACAATCCTCCAAATATGAATTTCGTCCGGATGGGCGTGATATGGTAGACTCTATTACCATCAATACGAAATATCTTCTTTTTTTTTAAACCACCCATGAATTAGGTTTCTACTTCATTGCATGTTTTTCTTAATCACTAAAACAACTGAAATAATTATTGTATTTTATCACAAAATGGCCATTAAAGGGACAATTATCCAACTATAGGCTGACTAAATAAAGAGCATTGTATCGCTCTTTCAAGTCCTGAGTAATTAAATGATATATTTTAAAGCTATGTTTTGCTAAAGTTCAGTTCATTTTCTAATTATTAAACCTGGATCAATTATATCACCTTTACTTACACACAGCTGTGTCCCTTAAAAGTTCTTTAAAACCCACTTTCTTAATCAGAGTTATCTCCCATTTGTTTTACCGGAAGTTTACATGTTGTCTTCAACATCAATTATTGATTAGTGTGTTTTCTTCTTTATTACTTAATCTTGTCATAAATAGATGGAGTGATATTTGGCCACATAGCGTAAAGATAGATTATCAAATTATCCTAGATCAGAAATTGAGAGGCAGAAATGAACAGTCGGCCATTTTTCATCTCACCAGAAAGGCAAACAAATTCGACTCCCTGCTGAGAGTGAGTAGTGACAGTGCATGTGCTGATCTGATCTCTCAGATAGCTGTCACTGCCTACAGCGATCACATTCGTTTTTGTCTTTGTGGTGTCATCCAGTATCTGGTACAGCGACGACGGTTCTTAATCAGTAAAGGATATGAATTAAATGGGAATAGGATTTTAGTAAAGGATTAAATTAATACAGTACAGTAGGCCTACTTCAAACTTGGTTACCAATTCTCTGTACTTCTGTAGCAATAAAAGTGAACACAAATTAGCTTACAAATTAAGATATAATGTCTGATTCAGAAGACGAAACTCCAGACAAGAAATTGAAGATTGTGGTTATGGGTGACGCTGCATCAGGAAAGGTGAGAAATTTAAACAGTTTCTAATTAGATACACTGTAAACAAGTATTCACAAGCTGTCATTGGCCTTGTGTTTTAAAACATGTTCAGACCAATATTGTGAACAATGTTAGTTAATGGCATTATCCATTAATATTAATACTAATAAGGATTAAGCCTATTAGTTTTCATCTGGTATACATGTATTTCCAATCATTATTAGCTAGTAATACAATATCTGTTACAAATAGGCTACATACAAATTGCAATATACAATATGTAGGCCTGCAACATGTTAGCTTATAACTAATTAAAGAGTTATTAGTTAATAATTAATTAAAAGAAAACTTCAATCTATTTTAAAATTTCTTATACATGTATGTAACATAGGTACATGTACCATTTTATTTTCTATCTATAGGCTCAACTCTTATGTCTTTTTCTTTTGATTTTTTTCAATTAAAAAACAAGATATCAGCTTTTTTTTTTTAAACACTTGAGTTCCCAGTCATTATAATCTTAAATGATAACATTTTATTAAATTCTTATTGTAAATATTATTCGCCAGGTGAATTTAAAATTATTGCATGACATGAATTGTAACAAGGCACCAAACACTCTCACCTCTAACATATATAAAGTGTTGTAGTGTAAATGTACATAGACACATATAGACACATAGGGAGTGGAACATTTAAACTTATTTGTTTATATTTCAGACCTCTCTGTGTACAAGATATTCTCAAGAACAGTTTAATAAACAATATGGACAAACAGTTGGATTAGATTTCTACTTAAAAAGAATTACTCTTCCAGGTAATATGTGAAAATGACAGTTGCACTTAGTTTGAAATAAAACACAACAAAATTTTATTTCCCATTGCTTAGCTTAAAAACGAATGGAATTTGTATTTTAGTTCATAATTCTTTTGACTGCACATGGTGAAGTTTCTGACTGTCATTGTATAAAATAGTCAATCAATTGTTTGATTGTACATGTTTATAGAACTTTAAGGTAAATTGTGTGATTTAATGCGTGCAACAGAGCCCAGATGATGAGAAGTATTTGTTAGGTTGAGGAGTATAATAAAAAGCATTCCAAATTTTACTTTTAAAACATTTAGTAGTATTTAGTTAATAATCTAGAAATGACATGTATGGACCAGAAGAAAATTTTTTCATTATTGACGAATTGGGTGAAAACTCAATATTAACAATTATTATTCAACAGCTACTTTCGTGTGTGTGAGAGATTGAGAGAAATGGGGTTTAACGTCCAATCGACACAAACTAGGTCATTTTGGGACAAAAATATGGTTTAATTTTATTTCAATAATTTGCTTGTGATAGGGGTCTTTAGCAGTGGGAGGAAACCGGAGGTCCCGGAGAAAACCCATGAGGTTGAAAGATGACCCTACGCCTTGTCACGTACAACCAGGGAATCAAAACCCCGCCAGTTGATTCAATAACATGCTAACCATTCGGCCATCGAACCCCCCTTCGTGTGTGTGACATCTCTAAATAATTTGACAGCTATATTTGATTAACAGTTATTTGGTTGCTATAGGTTATGTTGTTAATTTGACTAATTGATGGGAATATATATATATTCAGTGTATTGGAGTTTTTCCAGGCAACAGTGAACATATGAAGGCCTTCTTTCTACTTAACTTTGACATTTGTCACCTTTAATTAAAAGCGACATTAATGTTTAAAGCACTAAAAGAAGACAGCTAATAGTAAACAGGTTCACATGTACATTGTACATTCATGATTGTACAGTTGTTACATTTACATTATATATATGTATATATATATGTTTTGGTTTTGCCTAATAATTTATTACATTTTATTATTACATAATCATATCATAGTTCTAGGCATTTCAAGCTCATTAACCATTACTACTACATAAGTATTCCAATAACAATTTTTTTTTATAAGCAGTATTTTTATTCAGATTTGTATCTGAATAGGGATTGGGGAACAGGCATAGCCTATATATTAAACCCCTCTCTCCCTCTCAACAATAATGGTTGATTGTTTTTATTACTTAGTCTATTGTATTTCGGCGCCCTAAATTAGTCCACAATTTATTATTTTGATACTTTAATTGTGAAGTATTTTTTTCCCACATTGCTTTAATTTGGTGCTGAGGGATCTATAAGTTCCTATCTGATTTGTAGCAGTGGTCAAAGAGATATTATGCTCATAACCATTGCTTCAGTAATATGGAATAAATTCATGTATATTTATAGGTAATGTGAATGTAACTCTACAGGTGTGGGATGTCGGTGGTCAAACACTGGGAGGAAAAATGTTAGATAATTATATCTATGGTTCACAGGTAATTAAACACATTCTTATCGCCCTTACCTTCAGGCTATCGTTGTAATCTACACCTCATTTAATATTCATAAAGTAACCAATGATAAGACTGTTATATATACCATGTTAATTCTGTCATTTGATTTGTAATTTATGACAGCAGGGTGGACATTCACACCCAGCTATGACTCATGAATATTGAGAGAGAGAGGGACAGATAGGGTTTAACGTCCACTCAACATAAACTAGGTCATTTTGGGACTAACATATGGTTCAATTTTATTTCAATAATTCGCTTGTGTGTAGGGGTCTTTAGCAGTGGGCGGAAACTGGAGGACCCATAGAAAACCCACTAGGTTGTACTGCCGACCCTACTCCTTGTCACGTTCAACCGGGGAATCAAAACCACAACAGTTGACTCAATGACAGACCTTATGGTACAACGCACATATGCTAACCATTCAGCCATCTGCCCCTCCTAAATATGATACAGATTTTTGCCATTAAAATATGAGCCATGAATATTGATGAAGAATAAATATAAATATATTTACAGAAAGTTAGTAAGATTGAAGATAAAGGTATAAATATTGACAACAAACTTAATGTTTCATTTCACTAGTAGTAGTACAACATCTATGGTGATTAGAACTACAGATTATTTTAAAAATTATATTGGGGGTTGGGATGGCCTAGTGGTCTAGAGTGCCGCGCTTCGACCTCTAGCTGGCCGGTCACCTCTGGCTTGCGGCTGTGGTTTCGATCCCTGATGTGAGCGTATGTGGCATGGAGATAGGGGCGCCTTCTCAACCTCGTGGGTTTCCTCCGGGCACTCCAGTCTCCTCCTACAGCTAAAGATCCCTACGCGCAAGCGAATTATTGAAATAAAATTGAAACCATACGTTAGTCCCAAAATGACCTAGTTTGTGTCGAGTGGACGTTAAACCCCATTTCTCTCTCTCTCTCTCTCAAAAATTATATTTCTTTGATAATATGAAAAAAATCTTTTAGAATTTAAAAATCAACTAAATCATTATTTTATTCAATTTCAATAAATAAAGAACACTCCAGTTTCTATATTGAATCTCCTAAATCCTTTCTCTCTTTGGTTTAACTTGGTTATAGCCCACGGTCAGCTAGGTTAACACAAATGAAGCAAGATTCCATTTCATTATCTGGAGCTTAACCTCTGGCCAGGGGTCAGTTTAATGATGCAT
The DNA here is from genome assembly GCA_963678685.1 of Patella ulyssiponensis. Taxonomy (NCBI): domain Eukaryota; kingdom Metazoa; phylum Mollusca; class Gastropoda; family Patellidae; genus Patella; species Patella ulyssiponensis. Next base: position 18,984,606 of record OY783229.1, on the reverse strand, counting down.
ATAAATCCTTTATCTGGGATTAAGACACGGTCATAATAACTGTATTTGGTTGATAGTGGATGTAAATAACAACCAGGTCCAAGTCGACTGTCAGAGTTCAAAGTTTAAATAAATCAAATGATTAATAAATGAAACCAGCTAATAATAATAGCAATTTGTTTAATTTTATGACAACTGGAATTTTTTTTTTTATTGAACCAGATAAAATGTAAATATTAAATAGATGGGGCATAATAAAACTGATTACCAATTTCACTTGTAAGGTTAAAAGCTAATGGAGCTGACATGCCATTAAACCACATTTCATTCATTCATTCCAACTGGCAACATTTATGATGAGCTTCCAGGACTGTTAAGATTAAGACACTGTTTTAGCGAAACAAGTTATTCAAATGACTTTATTAAAAATGTATTTTCGAATATGGCAGACATGCTTGCTTGACAGACCAGATTAGATTATCCATCATAACGCTTGGCCGACTGGGAAGCATTTGGTCCAATTGACTTAAAGTCAGCCTGCTTAATTAAAGTACATGTAGGGGTTCTTGGAGATTGAACCCAGTGCTTGGAATGCAATGTACACCAGCTGTTCAACCATTAAAGTGCCTTTCTGACCAGATGTCAACCAGATTAATAACACAATATGACTGACAGTCTGACATATAACCAGTTCAAAAAATATAAAATTAAAATGTAGTAATATGTTCATGGAGTCCATTTTATTTTATTATATATTTGCAGGCCATAATGCTAGTCTATGATATAACAAATTATTCAAGTTTTGAGAATTTAGAAGACTGGTTTCAAGCTATACGTAAAGTTTGTCCGGATCCAAGATCACCACATATGGCTTTAGTTGGAAATAAACGTAAGTTTGATTCAAAACAGGTGTTTATCATTCAATAAGTAGACCTTTCTAAAAAGGGTTCAAAATTTCAGAAACAAAGTACACTTTAGGATTTAACTGAAATCAAAAGGATCTCTGTAGTATTGATTTTACTATTCTAACCATTGATTCTGTTCTGTACCCAGTTTGACTCAATTTGCTAGAAAACATATTTGAGAGGGCGCTTCTGTAAAATCACAGAACCAGGATGTCTTTTTCAAGTCACATGACTTTTACAGAAAATATTATGAGATGGGACTTAGAAAATTTGAGTATTAAAAATAATTGGTTAGGAGATGTATCTTTGTGAAACTCAATCTTTCCCTAAGGCGGAGATTAAACAGTCTAGGTCTCAGTGAAATGTTTCAGTTTATGATCTCAATATAGCAATATGATTCTCAGTGAAATGTTTCAGTTTATCTCTTTATAATAGTCTGGGTCTCATTGAAGTGTTTCAGTTTATCTCAACATAACAGTCCAGTTCTCAGTGAAATATTTCAGTTTATCTCAATATAACAGTCCAGTTCTCAGTGAAATGTTTCAGTTTATCTCAATAGAACAGTTTGGTTCTGAGGTAGCAAAATGTTTCAGTTTATCTCAACACAGCAGTAGAAAAGTTGTATTCATTCAGTGCAGTATGAAATTAAATCTGTAGGAGACATGGTGTCTTGACACCACTTGTTGTACTAACTAATCTTTCTTGCCACTTGATTTCACATCAATAATAGGATGAATAAACATAAATTGATAAAGGAAGTGGGTTTGGCTTGTCACATTCAATCATTGTCAATCTCAACAAAAATGACATACCGGATTTGGATTTCCTTAATCATGTCCCGGAATCATCGCTAAAAAGATAATTGATATATGTTAGATTAATGACTTCCTGCATTAAAGGATATTTAAACATTATATAGTATATTTTCCTCCTATTATACTGTTATTGTCTATCTTAAGTCTTCCCTTTGCTTAACAAATGTTAATAATAAAAACTGATTGTCTTCTTTGACGTCGAAGCACTTTGCAAAAAACTTATAGTGTTCTAATACAGATAGATGGTGAAATGTTGTCTTGAACCCATGAACTGGTAGTGAATGTTTTACATATTCTTTTTTGTAACCCACAGTAAAGTTGGATCTGTAGATGATCTAATGTTAGGTTAAGACTGTTTATAGAAGCAAAAGATTCCTTTCATGTACATTAGTGCCGAGTTCAAAAATAATACCTTGTAGTAGTAGCAGATCCTAAGTTATTTATTGTCTGCTTCCACAAAAGTGATATCACAGACAAGAGAGCTAGGAGAGCCGAAGCTACCTCCTTTCTATAAGAATATTATTTGGAAATCTTTCCATGGATTGGTTTAGTGGGAAGTTCTTCCCTTTATTAATAAAAACCATAGCATTTGTTAGTGGATTATGAGAGTTGGTAATTATGCGAGCATACATGCAGCTTTTTGAATGGAATTGTTAAAACTTTGTAGATAGACATTAGGATTTTATACTCAATAGCTTATCAGTGAAGTGATATCTCTTTCAAGTTCACATCACAAGTCAAGTTGCTTTAGTTTTTTATTTGTCTCTCATTAGTTTTTATGCATTGCTAAATTTTTCTCTTATTATAAATGATGAATTTATTTTTCCGGGAACCCATTAATGTAATTATACTGTGATGTTTTGATTTCTAATCTATAATACAATTTTATGTTTTAGTTGATTTAGAACATATGAGAACAGTTAAACAAGAAAAACATCAACGATTTGCTCAAGAACATGGTATGTCCAGCCATTTTGTTTCAGCAAAATCAGGAGACTCGGTTTGTATTTTATATGTTACATGAATTATTAAAATTAAAGCCATGATTGTAATTACACAGGTCACAATTCCATGGAATACAATTACTATTTATTACTGAGTAACATTTCTACTAGGCATCTCTATTCATTATCAATCCATGGAGTGGTGACCTGGGAATTTCTATCATTACCCAATTAAGACCAGAGGAACCTTGTCGAAACTTCATTCAGTAATAAGCAATAATAGTGTTCCATTAAATTGTGACCTCTGTATTTCCAGGTCAGTGACTTAAACATGTATTATGCAAGAGCTAAATCAGTCTATTGCAGGTCTTTCTTTTGACAGTAAATGTTATCTAAATTATCAATCAGACATTAATTACCTTATTCTGAAGTAAGAAGCCTAGTGTTCCATTGAATTTTGACTTAAACATGCACTATGCAAGAGCTAAATCAGCCTATTGCAGGTCTTTCTTTTGGCTGTAAATGTTATCTAAATTATTAATCAGACATTAATTAACTTATTCTGAAATAAGAAGCCTACCGGTACGCATTGTGGGTTATTGATTTGTCCTACTGTATATAATACAGATTAATTATTCTGTTACAGTACTGTATTAACAGCTTTTATTCACCTCTTGAGTTTTTGCTCTCTGACATTTGATTACGCTGGTCCCAGGAACACAAAACATATTCTTATACCTTGTTTTGAGCAGCCATGTCCCTGGTCTATTCCTGTTAAATTAAGTTTACCTCGCATGCACTATCTTACTGGTACGCCACAGCTGTCATTTCCCTCCCTGATCTAGCTATCATTTCTCTCCCTGATCCAGCTGTCATTTCCCTCCCTGATCCAGCTATCATTTCCCTCCCTGATCTAGCTGATATTTCCCTCCCTGGTCTAGCTGTCATTTCCCTCCATGCTATGCCATTTCTCTCCTTGATCTAGGTCCTTAATCTGCTGTGCCGTTTCTCTCCCTGATCTAGCTGCTATTTCCCTCCCTGATCCAGCTGTCTTTTCTCTGCCTGATCTTATTCGCAAACTGCTTTGCTATTTCCCTCCGTGATCTAGCTCAGTAACCCATTCTGCTATTTGCCACCCAGATTTACATGTTGTTTACTAATCTTGGTTTCATGTCTATCTGAAGCATTGTGGAAAGTCTACAAGAATAACTGTATTTATGTAATAAACACATGCTGCGTCTTATTCAGATTTAATAAAGTATTTTTTTATACATTTTCAGGTGAATTTAACTTTTCAAAAAGTAGCAGCTGAAATTTTGGGTATTAAATTAACGAAGCCAGAAGTTGAGCAACAACAGCGAGTATTAAAAGCAGAAATTATAAAATACCCTGTTGATGCCCCTGTTAAACCTCTTCCTAAACAAACACGTAGCACACTGTGCGTTATACAGTAATATATAACAACTAGTAAAGATATACCTGGCATACATTACAACATTTAAACTTAAATATATTAAAATTAGGCCACACAAATTAAAGACTTGCCATATATTACAAACATTTAAACTTACATATAACATATTAACATTCGGCCACACCAATTATAACAACGAGTATAAAAAGACTTGCCGTATATTACAAACATTTAAACTTAAATATAACATATTAACATTCCGCCACACCAATTATAACAACGAGTATAAAAAGACTTGCCATATATTACAAACATTTAAACTTAAACTCAAATATAACATATTAAAATTAGACCACACCAATTATACCGAGTATAAACAAACTTGCCATATATTTAACTTAAATATAAGTTAATATAACATATTAACATTAGGCCACACCAATTATAATGACATACTTGGCATAAATTACTTAACTTAGTTAAGACATATTAAAATCTATGGCCAAACCAATTTGAAGTTTTGTTATTCGGGAATAAGATTTATTTATTTGTATATCTTAAAGCCCCAATAACACTCTTGGTGAAACTGAATAATATGTCCCAATCTCAATTCTGGTCAACAAATTGTATTATTTTACAATATTCAAATTAATTGATGATACAAATTTCATCTTAACACACCTAATTTAAAAATTTGGAAAAATTCAACTACATGATTTGAAAAGGTTAACGTAAACCTTTTCAAATGAGACTTGGATTTTAAAATATTTTCGAACTCTCTGGACAAGTAAAATATGATGTAATGGATAATTTACACAACAGGTAGGACACATAAACATCTAGTACTTAGAATAAGACCATTATTCATTTTCTAGAGCTGCCAAGCCAGCAAGAGTGTTATTGTCACTTTAAAGAAAGATATAATAATATAAAAACAAAAGTGGTTGCTTGGTCTTCTCAAAATTTTTAAAGCTCTATAATAAGTTCACAAGAACTCAAATTTCTGTTGCAGTAGATGCATGGGGAATATGAAGTTATTGTCTCATAATAAAGGTATTCAGCACATATTATGGTCATGCATTATTAAACAGACCACAAAGTGGATGGGATATTTATCAAAAACTGTACAATAGCTTACATTTTGTCAAAGTAAGAAAGATACATATGGCACTAGTTTTTTATGGCCATCCCTAATTATATTCAGCTTTCTCAATAAAACATTTGTTTAGAAAACTATGGTGTATATGGGTAATGTTTGAATATATGCCATGTATGAAATATTCAACTGTATAGTATCAGTATTAATATGGTATTTATATTTACACATATAAACACTTGTACATAATAAAACTCAAGTTATATTTTCACATGTTATGTACGTATGACAGTTAACATATTCGACCAGCAGATTAGTATTTTAAAATATTCAACACGCCAAATTTTAATGTACTTTATTATGGTTGAATTGTGTATATAATTTATCTAAGACAAGCAGTGTTATTGTTATATGTGATGTTATTGTTATATGAATTGCATAATAACTTGAATAGATAATGAAGTATTATCATACCCATAGACATACACCATGATGTGTAATGCTCAGGTATCCTTGCTATTGCAACAAATAACTGAAGACAGATACATATACAGACAAAAAATATTATAGTTATGTTAATGGGGGATACTCGGGTACTACTCCATTGTATGTTCCAGTCCAGAAATCAATTCTCTCAATCCCTCGAAAGGTAAACATTAAGTATATCAAAAAGATAGGGGTTTTTAGAAACCAAGCGTGTAGGGGTTTTTAGAAACCAGAGGACCCGGAGAAAACTCCACAAGGTTGGACACGTACAACCGGGAAATCGAAACCATGCCAGTTGATTCAATGACAGACCTTATGATAAAGCGCGTACATACTAACCATTCGGCCATCCACCATCCACCCCCACCCACTCAGGTAATCATAATCTCTGATATGTAGTATTTTACCTGATTTGTTACAACGTCATATTCTGTGTTCTCAAAAATCAAAATTCTAAAGCCGTCCTTCAAAATTATTATATTAGTTGTGATTATATTTTATATTTTAAGAAAAGATTGAATATATTCTAATAATATATATGTATATTTTTAATTTCTATTTTTAAATTTGTACATAATATCAAATTTTAAAATTATGTCTGTTAATTGTTGAAATCTCAATTTGATGATTTTGTTTTAAATTTTACTTAAAATTTTAGAATCAATCCAAGAACCACTGATCGTCATTTGTAATTTGCCGACAAATTCTAATTTTTCACAGCTTAATCCAGGTTATGGTTTGATTAAATTTATTGGAGGCCCTGACTTGTTTTCAACATATCCTTTTTATATCATCTGCACAGGATGAGGAATTTTCAATTTATCATATATTTGTAAATATGAAATGAAATTGAGCCAAATTTGGAACCATCTTTCACAATATTGTGGTTTGCAATGACAACCAGAGACTTGATTTGAAATGTTATATAACTTACCAATTATTTAATGGTTTTAAATTGTATTCTAATGAAAATAGTGAGATCTGGAATTCCATAGTACTGGTATATAGATAGCAATATAAAAGTTGTGTTCCTTTTAAAAGGATATGAAAACAGATGTAATATTGAAGGAGCTAGACCTATTGGATTTTTGATTTAAAAAAAATAAAGTATTGAATAGGGTTAATCTGTTATTTCGATTAGTGATGGGTGTAGCTCTATACAATTTTAATTGTAGGAAGAAAAACATCGTCTATCAGAATAGTCCTAATTTATTATATATAATAGTGTGGTGATGGCGTGATGTATTTACCACTATATTAAAGAAACTATTTCAGATATATTCTGACATCTAAAAGTACCTTTACTTCAAAAAATGTACTAGCATTTAAATCATGTATTATTTGGATAATGGAACCATAAACTGTGATGTCACCTTCATACAAATAATGTATTCAATGACTTATATAAACTTTCTTCCAGTTTGAATTTACATAATACTTCAGACTTTATTCAGCAGATTATTGGTAGTTTCGTTTGAAGGTCAAAATATTTTGGGTTAATCGTACGACGTCTTCTGTAAGTGGCTAGAAAAAAATACAGGGATTCTTCCACCCATCGAATGTACTTTCAGTTAGGTGTTAAATTGTCACAATCTTGCATTTTTAATATATCAATTCTTATGGATGGGATATTTATAAAGATTATGTAGTCCCTGCTAAATAGAATAAAATCAGACTTTAAAACAGGAGTTTTAATCCATGACATTTTGGATCTTATCACCCTATATCAAATGGGTGATATATTTCTATAATTATTTGACATTTTGATCACATGATGGACGGAAGAACATCATAGAACCATTGACGTCATCTTACAGAAAATGTAGTGTATTTTGTGAATGATCTGTATTTATCCTCGGAAATATCTGACAGATTCTATGAAACATATTGATATATATGAATCTCTTATTTTCAAGCTAGCAATATCTAACTGTTATATGTAATTTTTGTTGTTTTTGAAAAATTATTATATAATTTATAACAATATAATTCTCTATTTCTCACATATTTCACATGTATTAACTGAAAGTCAAAATTATATTTACTGTTATAAATAAAGGCTTAAAGTAATTATATAACAGTTGTTATTATTTGTAGGGATGGGTGCTGGGGTTGAAGTTGTCATTATGTGTTGGGGTGGGTGCTTGGGTAGGAGTTGTTATTATTTGTTGGGGTGGGTGTTTGGGTTGAAGTTGTTATTATTTGTAGGGATGTTTGTAGTTGTTATTTTTACAGGTGGGTGTTGGGGTAGGAGTTGATATTGTCTGTAGGGGTGGGTACTGGGATAGGACTTGTTATTATTTGTAGGGGTGGATGTTGGGATAGGAGTTGTTATTTGTAGGGGTGGATGTTGAGGTATGAGATGTTATTGTTTGGAGGGGTGAGTGCTGGAGTAGGAGTTGTTGTTTGTCGGGGTGGTATCTGATATCACCCACCCATAATTTGGCATAAAATATATTTATTTACAAATTAATATTTTACGAACAAATTCATGCGGAAAATATACACACATGGACTGTGGACTCCTCTGCATGAAACCGACATCAGAAAATTCCAAGGAAAATAAAAATGTTGATTACAGTCAATTGAAATTACAAGTTACTATTGCGTGTTGTAAGTGGTAAAAGTTGAACACCATTTTGTGTCTAAATATTTTGATATTAATAAATTTGGTAAAATCGGATACAAATGTAAAAATTGTCTATAAAAGTGTTCAGTTTTTACCATTGCATCTTCTACGATATCAACAGATCTTTAATCACTGGGATTGGTGCCAAATAAAGAAAATCCCTAATTATGGTTACTTGTTACCCCAAAATGTTGTTGTGTCCAGGTTTCCTTTTTCAGATTTTTGCTTTTTAGATGAAAGTTTGGGATATGATCTTGAGTTGTATATCCACAGATGTGAAAAGTTTAGCAAAAGGAGGGAAGTTTTTTAGCATCCCCTTCAAAAGGTAAAACAGTAACAAAATATAAGTCCACATTAAACGTTGACATAAAAATATAAAAATCACCCAAACATACCACCACGTCTCAAATTCTGTAGCAATGCACAAAGTGATATGGATGTGAAGAAAGGGATAATTTTACTAGCTAATTATTGTTAACATGGTAGCCTACAGTGTCCACCCTTGAGTGATAGTTGAAACATGTACCCCAAGGATGAAGCTAGCTGGGAATATTTACTGGAGTATATTATTCAGTATCAACCTCTGAACAAGTAGCTGTTTACTACACAGATGACTCAAAGACATTGTATATCAAATTTCCAACAAATTTATTTAACAATAACTAATATATAATAACATTATTTATACTATTTTTCGTGGAGGGGGATATTAATATGTTACACAGAAAATCTCTCTGAAAATGACATAAATAATATGCATATCCCACCGACACACTGTTGGTACCAGTAACTACCTTGATCAATATTTTGAGGGTTCTCATAGAGGTGGGAACAAGACAGAACCTCAAGTCTTAAGTCGAGTCCCAAGTTTCCGCTCATTGAGTCCGAGTCAAGTCATAAGTCGCTGAGTTTAGCAAACTGATCCTGCAGTAAATATTCGCTTGGCCGCTACCATCACTGATAAGCATGACATCGACAAGACTTAAGGAGTTCGGCACATTAACTTTTTTACTCCGACAAATTAAATTCTCAAATATTTTTTTGAAGTATAAGAAAAATAAATAAAGACGTTTGAAGTATTTGTAGTTAAAAAATATTTTCCTATTTAGTGTAAATCGGTATTAAAATGAGTAAAATGCATCATTTTGCCCGAAGCAGTTTTGTGTTATGTAAACAATGCACGAACCGTTGAGCCAATGACTGATGCCACGTGAAGTCCATGCACGTGTTGTGGACAGTCATCTGTGACAGAGATAATTCGTAAGTAATTCTCTGTGAAACAGATTGTGAGTTTAGTACCAGTGACCACCTTAATCAATAGGTTGGATGTGGGTTTCACAATTTATATGTCACCTGTTTAAGATTTTGCCTAGTTTTATGTTTTAAATATCTTTGTTCTGCCAAGTAAGATATAAATGCAATCCGTTCTCGTGGATCTTTAGATGGTAATTCTGGACAATCACATGACTCTCTTACTAATTCTGCCTGTAATACATAATAAAAAAACCCCACATTATTTAAATTCCAGTATAATGTCTCGGAATTGGTCAACTTTTCAATCTTGGAAGATCATAAGGGGGGTTACATTTCTTCAATAAATATTAAGCTTCACATTCAAGATATTAGAATTAAGACTAAAGATTTCACATTACGCATAACTGACCAGTCTATTACACATAATCGACCAATCTATTACACATAATTATTGACCAGTCTATTATACTTAACTGACCAGTCTATTACAAATAATTGTGACCAGTCTATTACATGTATGTATAATTATTGACCAGTCTATTACAAATAATTAGTGACCAGTCTATTATGTATAATTAGTGACCAGTCTATTACAAATAGCTAGTGACCAGTCTATTATGTATAATTGGTGACCAGTCTATTACACATAACTGACCAGTCTATTACGCATAATTAGTGACCAGTTTGATGTAAATAAATTTACCAACCGATGGTAGAAGATGTTTCATGTGTTCTGCTCTCTTTAGGGATAAAGGATGGGTTTTTAAAAATTCCATTTGAAATTTTCCTGATTCATTCAGGTCATGATCTATAGAAAGTTTTGTCATTGTCAGAGGTGCTGCACGTATATCATAACATGCCTGAAAAGGACAAAATATACACTCAATGTTTTTTATAGTTTCAATTTTAATTATAGCCTCCAATTGTCAGGTAGCCACATTACAGCTTTAAAAAGACATTACAAGAATTGTGATTAGTTATAGAATAGCAACATTTCAGAACAATTCATTTCCAAAATGGGAGTCAGTGTTGATTGAGAAAGTATCTCAGGAATTTCTCGCTTGGTTTCTCCCTGTCAGTCACGTACGGCAGAAGGTATGGTAAGAGTCTAGCAGTTTGGATGGGACGAAAAACCAATGTTCACCTGTGCAGATTTTGACGTGCATATAAGAGAGTATAGGGGCAAATTTTTGTGCCCACGTTTATATATCCAAAAAACAATTGATACAAGCTGACAAACATCTCTCACATTCTGGTAAATATCATTCATAAGTTATATAGATGAGCTGTATGTTCATGTTGTTTACAAAAAAGTGTTTATATCTGTATAAATTCTGTGATTGCTTGCCAACTCAATTTTTTCAATGTTAGATCAATTTTTGTAATAAATTTTACCTTTGCCATGATCTCAAGACCCACTTTATCTGCCTCTGTCTCAACTTTTCTGGAATATGGAAGGTCTACAAACAACTGAAAATAAGTATATAGAGAATAATAAAATTAAATGAGATAAAACAAAGTATATCATAGATTTTAAAGAATATATATCCTAGAGCATTTTAGAATAAAATCAATTCTTAGAGTAGATAGATAGATAGATAGATAGATTTTTATTGTATCTAAACACCCCATAAGAGGCAGCATACAAACATCCACAAAACATTTTAAGAAAAAAAAAAGCATGAACATCATTTATGACAAAGGCTAATAATAATCGCCACCCCCCCCCCACCCCCACTGGATCCGCCTCTGTTTCATAGAATATGCTCGTGCATAGATTCTATATTCTAGATACAATTAATATTTAGAGTATATAGTTGTATAGATTCAAGATTCATTTAATTTGCAGATGATAGTCTTGTATAGTATCTACATAACTAATTGTAGAGTATGCTCTTGTATAGATAGTATTATTGGCAGTGTGCTCTTTGATCTGCCTTTGATTTCATGATATATTCCAGACAAAATTAATTCATGGAACTGTTTTAAAATTAAGGAATCTGTTTGATGGAGTTTTACCCAGACAACTCAATGACCTATGAATGGCATCCTTGTCATGTTATCTGCAGCCTTTAACACAGAACACACAGAACAGGAATACAGCACAGAGTTATTCCAGCAGATAAGAGAGAAGGAGAAATGGGGTTTAACATGCTGTCAACCCAAACCAGGTCATTTCGAGACAAACTTAGTTTAATTTTGTGTCAATAATTTGATGGCGCTTAGGGGTCTTTATTTGGGGGAGTAAACCGAGTACCCTGCAAAAACCAACAAGGTTTTGTATATTAGGGAAATCAAAATCACACCATTTGACTTAATAACGACAGATGTTAAGGTATAAGATGCAGGAGTTAAGCCATTCAGCCGCCATAGATAATCCCCGGGAAAATGGAGATAACTTAATCTGGGAAAGCAACAAGAAGACAACATCCCTTTGATCCTGTAAGGTGTTCAGCCTTGTGCTGGATAATTGTAAGTCTTTGTCCCAATACTAACCTCTCTACATTTACCAAAAAACCAATGGGTTACAATACTGATACCATCATTGGGTATCATCGTCCAAATTGCCGCCATCACAGCAATAATCATAAAATCTAATAGCTGACCTTGACTTATATTTTCTTGCTAAAAAAAAAAAAAGTACTTTAAATGATTAATATTATGCATACATAGATTTCAAATGTAATTATTCTGATATAATATCTTCAAAATAACCCTAGCCTCACTTAATTTTGAAAAACTCTATAGTCAAACATTTTGAAAGGAGCGTCAGTTGCACTCTTACACAACCAGTACAAGTTAAAATATGCCTGAATCATAGATTTTCTACCGAAATATCACAGAAATCTATTGGAGGATTGGTTAGCTGAATGGTATAATGAAAACACTTTAGATCATAAGGTCTATCATCCATTCAAGTTGGTGATAAGGAGTAGGGTTACAGCTGTCTAACCACAAAGGTTTTCTCAAGAGTCCTACAGTTTTCACCCCATAGCTTATAAAGATCCTTGGTCCCGAAATGACCTAGTTTGTGTTGAGTGGACGATAAACCCCATTTCTATCTCTCTTTATAAAGATGCCTATCAATCTGAACGACAGACTCACCCTACCATTTAATTTTCGTACGTTAGTTACGTATGTGAAGACAATTTATTGAAACAGAAATTGTACTACATGGCATCTCTCTCACTGTCTCTCTCTCATCACAAAAAGGAACTAATGTTGGTACCTGATGACCGAGTAAAATATGTGCCATTTCATGTGCTATTATAAAAGCTAACTCATCATCCGTTTGTAGAACTTCTATAGCACTAGAATTCACTAATATTAATCCATGCTGAAACAATCGGATTAAAAATTACAATGTTTGCCTTGTTCCTGATAATGTTTCAAGGTTGTATGACAATAGGCTAAAAGGTCTATGCTGGAACACACGTCTACAAGATTGTTCTTTTTTTTTGTTAAACATACATTATGTAAGAGCTAAATGTGCCTTTAGGCCTGAAATGTCATCTAAATTATTAATTAGAAATTAATTAACTTTTCCAGACCATAATCAACTCTCGATGTCATCACTAGCCAACAATATTTAGCAGATTTGAAGACATTTTCTCAAAAATGATTAAACGTAAAAATGGAAAATCAAGACCATCGAAGCTGGCCTAAAATATGAAAGCTAATATCTCGGTTCAGAGTGGAGCAAATTGCCTGAAATTTTCAGAATATTCTAGTTATCTATTTTTTACCTATTACAGCGAGAACTGTCAACGCTTTATCTAATCTCCTATAATGCCTCTTTAAAGTAAAAATATGCTCGAAATACAGTTCTAGATGTGTATAGTTATCCATGTTCTTAAGAAATTGGTTAAGATACATCTTTTCCTGAAACTTTCACAATGTCAAATATGTGTCTGATACCTTAACAGCTCTGATTTATATCTTTGACAAAAGTAATGCATCAAAAAAAACACATTGTTGTTTCATGATTTGCTGAATTCCTCTGCTAAACTTAATATTTGATCAATGGTAAGGATCGACTATGCTTCATTCTTATTATTATATAAAAATTGTCATTAAAGATGATGTACCTCAACACATAAAGCATTTATATGATGTTTAGGATATGGACGGTCTAATACACGATACTCCCATTTCTGGTTGCTATTTAATTGTACAAAATCTCCATTAGCCCACAACAGGTTGTGAAATACTCGGGTCAGTCTTGTGTGGTATGGATGATCTTTGTTTAGAAATTCCTTTTCATATTGATGAAAGACCTACAACAATGAGACAGCATGGTGAACTACTATAATACAAAAAATTTAAATCTTTACAGACAGCGGAACTGAGTTAAGGTATAAGTTATACCAATGATCTTATAATACATAGGTACATGATGGTTATACCTCGATTCTCAGTTTCAACCTCATTCTCAGTTCGGTGGTCTACGTAATGATAATTCAAGCATTATTAATACTTTCAGCACACTTTGTTCATTTTAAGGATTTAATATTGAATTCTTGGGATCTAAAATCAGAAACAGAAATAAACTGTTTAGATATTGAGTAGTAGCAGCTGGGTGACGAGGTGGCTCCATGAGTAAGACATGGCTCACAAGTCCTGAAGGCCCGGTGTTGGTCAAGAAAGTTCAAAAGGATTTTCCTGCATAATACAGAGGTCCCATGTACACATCTGCGTGCACGTAAATGATACCTTGACAGAGTTCTGATTAAAGGTAGCCCATAGCGCAGATGTCTGGGTAAAATCAGTGGCGGATCTGATAAGATGTATCTGATAAGATGCGCACGGTGTGCTATATAATATATATACGACCATGCGTGCATGTCCCGGTGGAAGCTCGTAGGACCCGGGATTCCTATACACCGGTGGGGAGGAGGGTGACTAGTCACCCCCCCTGGATCCGCCCCTGAAAATATCCTTTATCGCACACTGCATGATTTCACCAGGCTTCATTAGCCCAATCAGAGTAGAAAAAGTAGGATGTCAAACCCTCTTACATTTCATTTGCCCTCGAGCAGCTAGTTATAGTGTGTGTAAGTAATAAGTTATATAAGATGGGTTTAAATATCTAATTTAACTTACATGTTGGTATGTTTCATAAGATAATTTTTCATATTGTGCTGGAGTAAAAGCTATAAAACGTCTTCTACCAGTTATTGGCGTTTTTTGTACATGTTTACAATAATATAAACTTAACCCACTGAAACTTACACAACCTATTTATCAAACAATAATATAAACTTAAAACATTTACAAAACTTGTTTATAAAACAATATAATATGTCGCTTGGTAAATCTCTAAACTTGCTTCAATTTGAGGGGCATTTTGACACAAAAAATGTCAAGTTAGCATAAAGAATAGTATAGTATCATAAGAGCTGGAATAATGGTGGATTTGGGTAGCTTTAGGGGGATTGCATCCAGCCCAGCACCGCTTGGGAGCCCCGAAGTTACAGGGTATGAATACATTGCAGGATATGTGTAACTTTTAACTAGGCCTATTATTATTCATTCATATTTTAAGGTTAACTACTAATAATTGATTCATACCTGAAAATTGCCACACGCAGTCCTGCTGTCAGATTGCCTGCAAAGTTGGTGAGCTGCGGGGCCCCTTTCAAGTGCGGGGCCTAATTTCGGGAAATTGGTCAAATGTGCCAAAAACCAGCCCTAATCCAGACACAAGACAAGGGAGCGGCTAAAATATTGCTGTTTATAACACCCTGTCGTAGCTCTTAATACCGCACGGCTCTACTGTCCAGTGACCGTCTGATAAAATTATTGATTAGTGTCCACGTGGAAGGGCACATAAGGGGGTATGATCGAAAAGTCTGTGGATGAACCCACCATCGACAGTGATGGCTTGTGATATCTAAATCTAAGGACGGATAAATAAATGAACAGACAAAATAATTTATTTTTAGAACAAATAAAATCAACCTGCTGCGTTGAGATACTGCAATTTTTTATAGGTCGGTAAAGCTTGCCACCATTTACGTGAAAATCTGTAATGAAAAAATGGCTACGTTACGTTTGTAGTCGTATATTTTGAGAAAAGTAATGCTTTTTAAAAAAAAAAAAAATGATGAGTCGACAACATCAAACTGATAATACATAATATGTTGAGTCTGGCACCATCGCAAACAGGGCTCGCAGTCTCGGTCCAAACTATAATAGGCGTGCTTGTAAATTCCAGTGGTCCTAGACGTCCCAGATTAGGAGTCTGGGGTTTTCTATTAAATCCATAATAATAAATTTCACAATACCTTCCTGATAAAACTGCGATTACTTTAACAACAGGTGCGACAACGATCCAAATCGCTGGCGGTATCATCTTTGTACTTGTTGTGTGAAAAGATTTTCTGAGTCCTGTACCAACGGATGGATGAATATCTAACTTACGAGGATGAAATTTACCTTTACACAATTTTTATTTCAGATCGGCAAGCTTTTCAGTAGTTGCAGTAAACTTCTAGATAAACTGTCGACACTTTGAAACTTTTTATTTAAATTGTATATTGTGCAATGAAATTTATTGTTCTCGTTCCGATGAATTTTGTCGGTTGCTTCATTAATCACAGAAACATTAAAAGAAAAACCCTGATGAACACTTTCAACGAAACATTCGGAATAACCAACAAATTAATTTCACCTTGAATTAACACATTTTCATTTAGTTCTTTAATGGTGGCTTTACATATTATCGTACGTCTCCATGTTCGATTCACTGAATAATACAACCATTTAATCCAGCAAATACCCGTTTCAACTCATTTTCAGGACTTTTTAGTTTTAAAGTATCCGCTGGCCTGAATAATACTGTTTCGGAAATCCCAGGTTCGTGTTGAACACGCAGAAAAAACAATCAGAAAACTGTGACCACCATAGACTACATAGAATAATATCAGATCATATTCATGTTCACACCACACACTATAAGCACCCCTTTATTCATTTGTAGAAACCTTTTACTATTAGTATTTTACCAATACGTCTCCTTGTTACTCTAGATTATTATTTTACACATTACATGTATATAAATCGCTTCCTAGTCGGCAAATGATCAAACCGTGAACACAGTAATAAGAATGGACGGTGGGTGATCGAAATTGCACTGTTAATTATATAATAGTAAGACAACTGTCATTTAATTGCATGACAAATTACAACAGACGCTGCGTCGATTTCGTCATATTAAATTATTGTTTTATGAACAAGAGACTATACGAGTATGACAATAAGTAACCCGGAGCTACTATATATACAATGTACAGATATTTCATCAAGGTGACACAGCGTTGTCTCAATGAATGGATTCTAAATTTAGATCCACACGCACTGAAACGCTAGTAGTTTTATTTCATCAGCCAATGGAATAATAACGAGCTATGCGTAAAATCTTTCACGCTTACAATTCCAATCAAAGAGATTTTTACGTGCACACCAATGTGTTTGCGGGATCCCGGTGTTTCGTACCATCCGAAGGACTAGACCACCCGTCCTGCGCCACTGACAAGGAGAAAGCACACTGAAAAACCACCGTGGTTTCCTTTACTATAAGCTCGCTTATTAGGTTCACTAATACCAACAACCATACATCAAACTTTGATGGCTATCTTGTATTTCACGGTTGCATTTCGTCGAATTAATACTGTGTCTGATTCATTGGTTAAATTGATTGAAAATACCAAACCTTTGGCGAATTCGTTTAATTCAGATAAATCTTCCCAAACAAAAAATAAGTCACAGTAAATTTTATATCTGTAGCCTAAGTAGCCATAAAATTATGTAGAGATATTATTAAAAAGCCATTTTCTATTTTCAAGTGATTTCGTAGCTTTATCAGTAACGGACCAACAATAATGATTTCATAGCCGGCCACATCTTCAGCCCCTCCAAAAAATTCTGCAGCCCCACCAAATTTTATGAGCTGCCTACGGGCCCGATCAGTAACCTATGATTTGGCGGCACAGTGAATTTTCAACGCGTGTTCTCCGTTTCAGTGGTGCAGTGGAAACCGTGTACTCATTGACATTAAACGTCCTACCCTCTGCTCCAACCGGACTATTGGAGACGGACGTAGGCCTACGCCATAGGGCCTCCATGAGAAAATTCCCGTACAGCGGTGTTACGGCCTACTCTTATACCGAATTCTAACTTCCAAGGGATCTTTAATTTGCACGCCAATGTGTACACGGGACTTCCGAACGACTAAACGTTATCCGTTGCCAGATTCTCGGACCTGCGCCACTGACAAGGGGGAATCACGTCGAAAAATTCAGATGAATGTCCTCGGCCAACGCAAGGATCGAACACAGGGCTACCTTGTAATTTACCTCACATGAGAAATCGTCGTGAAAACTATAAATCCAAAAAAAGAAAAACCTTTTCTCCGTGGTGTAAACCTTTTCTCAGCGGAGAAAACTTTATACTGCGGCGAAAAGGTGAAAAGGTTTACACCGCGGAGAAAAGTTTTTCATGTTTTTTTTTTTGATTTATCATAGTTTTCATTGCGATTTCTCATATGAGATAAAGTACAAGAAAGGTGAATAAATCAACCTATGTGGTATTGTATAAGACAAACAGCCTAATAATTAATATACGAAAATAAAACTGTATAGTGCGGGGTTCAAAGTTTACCCATTATGACGTCACAATAAAAACGACGGGATAATGAAACTGATGACGTTGTTTCTATTGTTCTATTACATCTTTACAAGTTTTAGAATTAGTAAGTCGTGTTTTTGCTATTTCTGCTTTAAAATTGTGATTATTCAAAGATTTTTAGGACTTTCCTACAACTATGGATTCAAGGTAAGTGAATAAACTTTTTTCTTCTTGACAATCTTGTTTTGTAAAATTTACTTTCAATTATTTGTCGTTTCCCACATCTAAATGTCAAAAAAAAAAACCCCAAATAAAACAACATAAAAAAATTCTACCATTGTAATAGTAAGTGCAGGAGGACCGCACTACACGAAAAACAAAAACCTACAAGATTAACCTGCGAAAAATATCAAATCAAGTGAATGGATCCGGGGGCCAGCCGTAAGCGTCCACTGCGCTGTACAGTCCCGGGCCTGTTATGGTACAGGCTTCACTAAAAATAATTTGAAAAAAAGAGGTAACAGAAATAAGAAGGTTTAGCCCCCTAAACGTTTTCTATTATATAAAAAGCAAATTTACTCGCCCAAGTGTTAGACTAACTGAGAATGAATTTTTATAACTGTTAGAAGTTTTATGACTGTTAAAAAAAATTAATATATCATTATTTGTGTTTTGTTATGATTACAGAAGCGATTGGTTCCATGGTTTTAAGAAGAAGGTATTAGAAGGACACCGAGCTATGGTGTCTCTAGGAGAAGATAATGAAGATGCTCCATATCCATCTCCTAGACCAATCACTGGTACGTTTTTTACTCAAGTATTCGGGGCCTTTAATTATCTTCAATATTACACGGAGGATCTGCCATAAATGAGGTCGTGGTTTTCATCCTCCGATTATGAAAGAACTAAGTTTATCTTGCCTATCCAATTGCTTAAGCATTCGCCTTAGACCATAAGATCTGTCATTGAGACAAGTGGAGTGCTTTCGATTCCCTGCTTGTACGTGACCGGGAGTGAGTTCGCCTGCCAAACCTCATGAGTCTACTTCGGGTCACCCGTATTGGTGTCGAGTGTGTTAAATCTCTCTCACTCCCCGGAATAATTACTGGCAATATCAACCAATCGAGAAATAAATCATATAGTATGTTTTATTTTTGAAATTGTAGGTCTTCCTGAACCAATTCCAGGGGAACCATTTTGGGAAAAATCCTATTCCGGATCAGCATCTGAATCAGGTTCTGATGCCGAATTTGTAAATGAATCTGAATCAAGTCTCCAATCAGATAAAAACCAAGAAAGCACCCAAACCACACCAGACCCAAAGAATAAATTAGACAATTGTCATGGTAAGTAAGTTTAAAGAGCGTATATGGCGCTATTGTAGGACTATGGTCCCTAAGACCATATTGTGTCTTTGGAAAAAATATTAAATTCTTTGTCTATAAAATTAAAATCCCACGTACCTAGTAAACGTGAAATATAAGCTATACATAAAAAACAAGTGATGTTTTGGTAAAATCATAACCTGTGACAAAAGGGTCCATGACGTTTTTCCTGATATTGGACCGTTAGTAGACATAATAGTGTCATCACCTGCTTTATTTGTGTGAAATTTAGGAGGTTATTACGCATTTGGAATGGAATTTAGGGTCAAAGTTAATATTGAGTCTGCAGGAACTGGGGGATATAAAATAGGGGGTAGAGCGAGATTGATTAGAACTCACCCAGACATTCAAGCAGCCATTATCTCTTGAGAACAAGGGACCTGGGAAACCATTCAGCTGGCAATAAAGTTCTTATACTTTAAATACTGTGGTATTATTTTACGATCACAAGAACACAACAAAGAAGAAGTCCTATAAAAGTAGCAGTAGTACTACACTATTCTGTTGAACCTTAACATAGGTCTAAGATCTAAAAGCATGAATATAAAGTGGTTTATATTTAGTTTTTAAATATCGCATTGTAATTTCTGATTGTCATGTTTAGTGAAGTATGCCAACCATCTAAATTGAACAACAGTCGTTCACACCTGCTAAGTTCATACGTGTTTTTTTATTATTATTTTGTCATTACGTATTACTTCTACTTTGTCTTGTACTATATAGAATATTTTTTTCTTATTCATTATACGAATTCACGATTCATGTACTGATTTTTAAATGGTCATTATGTCTTATAAATATTGGATATTAGGATTCCGCAAGATAACAACATCTATATTGATTGCAATGGATCAATATTAAATTTAAATTCGTGCTTTTAATTTCGAATTTTATGAAAAATATTGATTTAAAAAAAATGAAATGAAATGGATTTTAACGACCTAATCCTTTAAAACAAAATAAATCATGAAATATAAAAGGTCCGTAGTTTCCAAACGATTGCCTGAGCTGAAAGCAAAGATTGTATGTATAATAAGTCTGGAAGTTGTTGATTTTTAATATTTCAGAACCATCATTTGGGAGTACGGAAGAGGATTTCATAAGCTTCATCGGTGAACTTAAATCAGATATCGCTGATTTACAGATGGAAGTTAAAGATCTTAACAAGTAAATACTTTTTTATTCTTAAAAATATATCAACATAATTCCAAACAGCCTAAATATTACTGATGTGTCATATAATGATGGTTGTAATAAGATTTATATGAAACACTTTGATTATATGTAGATCGTTATTTTAATATACCCGTGATTTAAATTAAACACTTTAATTATACATCATCACTTTAATATACTCCTTATTACTATTTTAGGTACATAAACAATCTACATTCTGATCACGATGATTGTATGAACAGAGTTCTTATTCTACAAGACAGTGTAGAACGATCAGACGAATACCAAGAATTTTACAGGAAGCTATACGAGAGTACCAAGTACAAGGGAGGGAATGGTATTATACCACCAACAAAGAGAGAAAAACAAGTAAGATATCATCACGGGAAGAGAGTCCAAGATGACAGCCCACTAGTTGTTGATCCTTTGGTAAAATCACTAGTGGATAAACGACTAGAAATAATTACACGATCCAGTCCAGATGAATATATGGGTAGAGTTTTGGACAGTGGTGGAGTACGCAAGAACGAAGACAGGAAAGGAAGTTGCACAGTAATGGATAGGGTAGAAGAGTGTATCATCGAGAAGACATGCAACATAATGGACAAGGGCGAGGATAACAATACGAGCATGGATATGTTGGATAACAAAAATGACAATGTCGGGTTGTCTAAAATCATGGACAAGTTAGAAAAGAATAGTACCACGACTAACATTTCTAACATCAGCACTACAACCAGTTCCATTGAGACATATAACATCATGGATGGCTATTCAGCATGTAAAATTTTGACACTAGAGAATACACATGTTTCCACAGGCAAGACTCACAAAACAACGGAGGAAATAAAGACTGTTAAAGAGAGCATTGGGTTGTCTATTGGTAACACATGTACTTCTTCACGTGGAGCTCACCCACACGGAGAACGACGATCTGTTCTATCAGCTAGTTCGTCCTATGCTTCAGTAATTACTATGGACAAAGAAAATGTAGGTAGCGAAAAGAATCAAGATGTCGACGTGGAGCATTATTCTACCCCCCAGACTCCTCCCGTCAACAATGTTGAAAAGATTTTAGCAGAAGTTCAGCTGATTGATTACCTGATTGAAAACAAAGAAGTAGATGCATCAGCTTTTGTCGGAAATTATAAGATTAATAATTATTCATCAACAGTAGAATCATTCTCTTATGAAGGCAGTCTAGACAAATATCAAAAACTCCCTGCCATTGGACGTGTTCCTTACATCCCTTCTTCAGGTCAGCCTGCAGAAAATCAAATGTCAAAGCCAAGAAAATCTTCTTCGGATAAATCTATTATCAGCTGTGATGCTTCCACCAAGCCAATGTCATTATTCCCAATATGTAACACCGTTAATGTACCAAATTTGCCAATGAAAGAACATAAGAACCAAGCCAGATTAGCTAAAACGTTTGAACAAGAAAGCAAAATTACTACTGGAAAAATAAATTCAACGCTACCAAAAATCAAGTCTGCACTGCCAAAGATTAAGCCATCGCCCCAAAATGTTAATTGTGCTCTGACAAAGACACATTCTGGAAATTCTGCCCTGCCACAGATCAGATCTGGAAATTCCAACCTGCCACAGATCAGATCTGGAAATTCCAACCTGCCACAGATCAGATCTGGAAATTCCAACCTGCCAAAGATCCAACCATTCTCTGGAAATAATAACTCTGTTCTGCCAAAAATAAAATCATCCTCTGGAAACATTAACTCTGGAAACACTAACTCGACTCAGCCAAAGATTAAATCCATGACAGCTAAAGACGTCAGTAAAGGAAATTATAAGATGGCTATGAAAATTAAAATACCAGTTCTACCAAATCTAAAGAAACCAGTACCAACATTACCAAAACTCTATAAACCTACACCACCAACAGTTAAACCTACAAAACGCCCATACACCGGCAAATACAGGAAACTACCTCCGATTTTAGATTTAAATGCTGAATTAGAAAAACAAAATACATTCAAAGATATATAAACTGATTTAGATAATTAAAATACCGTCAATGATTAAATCAACTAAATATATCATCCATTGCTGATTTCTATGTGCTAACTGGATAAGAAGAAAAAAATGAATTAAACTTATTGCATAGTTTCGGGTAAAAACTTATATGAAATACTCATTCCAATCATTGTAAATATTTGTGCTTGTTTTTTGTGTGTTTTTCTGGTAGAACTATACATATAATATCTATTAAAGAAATGTATTATTCATATAGATCATATGAAATAGATATAAATGTCTTTGTTTTTTAAAATATATTTTGAATGAACTGAACATGTAAAAAATGCTGTTCTTTTGTCAGAATTCATTGCACATGTTGTATTGTTCATACTACTATCCAATAAACTTCGTACTGGTCTGCCCTGGCTGGATTAATGAAAATGGGCATATGCCATACCGAGTGCTCTAAAGGAAATCTTGACCCGACAGGTCTACCTACTCTTATATTTAATTCCACCTGTCAAGGGTTCTTCTATGTACAGAACATCTATAGGTTGTCTTTTGCATAGCTTCCTATAACGCAGAAAGGAGAAGTGAAACACTATCTTTAGTGATAACAGAGATCAGTTTTGTACATATCGGGTTTATTTACATCGGAACAGAATATAACACATCTACATACAAAACAATACAGGAACTCAAACTATGCAGGAACTCATCAGGATGGTACATCTATATTAAATCCACCATTCCGCCTCTCTGCCCAGGCAGCGACTGAACTCAGGTGAGTCCATCCCCCGGTCTCTCGTCTCTACCCTGAACCGCGCTAGTCGTCTCGTATCCCAGTCATTGCTTGTCTCTAGTCATCTGCCTGTCAGCAAACTTCTGATTATATAGCGTCCGACAAATAGGGAAAATAGACAAGACTCATGATCATAAACGGAATTGTCTTCTTATCACGTCATGGTATGATTACTGACCAGTGCGTATACCTTTGAAGTCGCGTGGAGCTTGTACACAGATCATATGTATATGATTAATTAGATCAGAGCCAGTTTTTGCCTTACTAGAAGTTAATACAGAGTTGAAAAGTCAATATCATATATTATCGAAGAACAGTTGATATCATAATCAAAGTTCTAAGCATCTAAATGATCGTTCAATTTAATGAAAGTTATAGAGTACTTTGTCACAGAAGTGAAAGCATACTGGATATTCCTAGTGAACTTTCTCGTCTAGCCCCGAGATTGATCAAAATTATAAAAGTTTATTTAACGTACAATAGATGAATATTCTGTAAAGGAAAACTGAACATAAGATAGAATAGATGTGTGAAGTTTATCACCACTTTCCCACGGTCATACACGCCCCCTCCCCCTCTTCTCAACAATATAACGGTATCTGCAAGCTGCATTGCAGAACCTGCTTCTTCATTTCTGAATAAGCATTGCCCAAACACACACTTTTCTAAATATTGTCGAAATTCATCTAGTAGTTGAGGTGAATTAGTCAAAGTAGCTAAGTCTCTAACTCAATATCATCTAAAATCTTCAACTTTGAAAACACGAATTATTTGTCAATTTAAATCAACATTGATGTTGTGGTCTTACGGGGAAAGATGGGCTTCTGATATCCAAAATTAAAGACAAAATAAACATTTTACCGTTTGTACACGAATCGTGTACCATAATGCACTTCAGCCCTAGTTCTAGCAAGAGACTCGGGAACGAGGCTAGACACATTGCACCAAATCAAACGACGTATGTAGACTGGAATAACCAGACACTAGAAATTTGCATTCCATTGAGACTGCTTGCTTATTTCGCGGAACATATGTGATTTGAAATTAGAGTAAAAACGGAAACCAAGGAATGTAAATCAGTTTATATATATTCATATTACATTATTAAATGCGTTGCGACACATTTCTGTCAATTTCTAGGTCCCAAATGTTAGCGATTTAGCTCCTTTAAATTTGGAGAGAATTTCCAGGGTCTTGGTATTCAGCGCTCCAGACTTTACTTTCCATTCTGTTACTATTACCCCTCAAAAAGCTATAGTTTTCAATTGTTTTGTCTTTTAATTTGGTGGGGAGCATTGGGGTCACAAGAGGAAGAACACAATTGATAATCACCTTTCAAGCTTGTGAATACAATCGGGATAAATTTCGTGAAGTCAAAGAGAATCCTATGAAATGTGGTAACCATCAAAGGTAAAAAAAAAATTATAAAAAAAGCTCCCTGTGGCAAAAAATGATCTGATTATAACAAAAGAAAAACTACTGGCAGATTTTTTAAAGATTTTATGAATATTACCTTATTTCTATATACAATCAATTATTTAATACCTACACAGTCAACAGTTCAATCAGCTTAAATACAACATCTTGGTGTGGTTTTTGCGTAGAAAAAAATATCAACAATTCACAGGTGGAAATTCAGACAAACTAATAAACTTTGGTTGTACTTGAAAGGTTTAAATTCATTAGCACTTACATTTAATTAAGAAGCTTATTTTGGAGAATGGAAATCATGTATATAAGAGTGGACTTTCTAACTAATGCTACAAGCAGTTGAGTAATACCTAAATAAACTCCAATATAAATATATAAAACATATATTCCAAAATTCAATTCAACAAATTAGCTCTGAAACTGAATATCCAAACATAAAAAAATAAATATCAGCAAATCGTTACATCTTTTTGTGTATGTTTTTAACAAATAAGGGGTCTTTAATAACATAAGAATATTTGGTCAAGCAAATCCTACTTTTGTAATTGTAATGGGGTTTAAACTTAAATAAAGTGCTTTTTGTCTGCATCATCTGAGCCAACAAAGACAGGCACATGTCATGCACTGGGATATAAGGGAAATTTTCATTAAATTCCAACTGCCAAGGGTTCTTTTTCAACCTCTCCAAATGATTAAGCACTGTTCCTTGCCAGATCTTATGGTAAGTGAACCAGTGCCTCACTACTTCAGGACCGTTCTACATCCATCTACTCCGTACTTCGAGAATAAATTTCTGTCCTAAATGGCTGTCATATCCAAAAATGAGTATATTGTTTTGTAATGCTGTTGTACTCCGTTTCACATCTGGCATACACAAAAAGACTAAATAAACATATCCAATTCTATTAAATGGAAGGAGAATAAATAGTTCTCAAAATTCTTGAAGTATACTTAGTGTCTTCGACTAAAATCATCGATTTAGGACTTAAAATGTCGGCCAACTAGCTTAATGTCTGTTCTCAAGCGGAGCTAACAGTCGATAGGCAGCCTAAGTTTTGTATGCTTCAGGACCTCACCTCAAGACTTTGTTTAAATGAACAAGAATAATTTTGGTTAATTAATATAATCAAGTTAAAGATACAGAGTACTACACTAGTATTTATGAATATTAAATATACTATTTTCTATATATTTTTTCTCCTATATTCTTACTGGAATTTCTTAAATCTACTTAAACAAATACTCACTTGTCACATAAATTATTTCACTAACAATTCATATTTACTGAATTGATTTGCGAAAAAATCAAAATAAGATGAAATAATCTACCACAGTGTGATTCAACCAATGTTGTCAATAATACAATAAATATAAG
This sequence comes from Patella ulyssiponensis, assembly GCA_963678685.1. Classification (NCBI taxonomy): domain Eukaryota; kingdom Metazoa; phylum Mollusca; class Gastropoda; family Patellidae; genus Patella; species Patella ulyssiponensis. Next base: position 18,958,310 of record OY783229.1, on the reverse strand, counting down.
TTTATCTTTAAAGACAGATCTACCCCTATAAATATCTAAATCTAAAAAAAATGTTTGCAATAAGTTTAACACCTACTGTGTGAGTCCTGGTAAATAATAAACAGATTTCTTCGATTATGAACAAACTAGTTAACTTTGGTTATTATAAACTTACCTGTGTGTTTAAAATGAACTCCCGTTAAATAAAATCCATCGCACCACTAAATGTCCCAACGTATAAAAACAGTTCTCTCTTGAAAAATTGAAATCCCACAAACTTTCGGTAAGAAAAATATCAATATGGCAGCTGGTTACGTCACACCTCGGGAGATATCACTTTGTATTAGGGGTGACAGCATAGGAAATGTGGCATTTTTACGTCACTTCAAGTTTGGTTTAAGTTAAGCACGTCTCGACTCGGCGTTCGCACACATCACAACATGTATTTTTTTAAAATTTGTTACCGTCTTAATTATTTGATTAGCGACTCGGATGGGATAATTTTCTTTTTAACACGCATGAGGAACAAAAATAACTACATTCTTTTCACGGGCCTTAAATATTACCCATCTTTATAATATGGTATGATAATATATGCAAGCCATTTACAATTAATGTTCCGCTTCTTACAGGGCGTTACGGATTTATCGGTATTGCATACGCCACCCAATGCCATTAGGCACTTTGAACGCTGTCGCAATACGCATAAAAATGTCACTGAAGCGGTTATTATTTGATCGAAAGAATGAGATCAAATTAATAATACACTCAGAGTCCTCAGCCACTTCGGAGATGTGCTTCATGATCCGTGTTAAACTATTTATTACATAAAGAAGATAGGATATTAAAATCTATATTTTATATATGACTTTATTTTTACGAGTATCTGTGCAATCAGTGATTCTTTCATTGTGAATAAAATTTGAGGGACTGGCGATCAATGGTTTCAATATAAAGATAAAGCGCCTGTGTAATTGCCTTCAAAGTTCAATTGATATTTTCGTCGCCCAAACTCAAACGATTGTAATGCTGGCGCTTTGCTTTGAGTATAGCACGTGCTTGACAAAATATGCATCAAATTTAAACAACCTCGCTTCCGTGTGTTGGATTCGTCCAATATGTGACGAAAGCAATGTTATTATCCACTCTGTCGAAATAACAAGTAAATATTCAAATCTTTCAAGAGAGAACCGTTTTTATTCGTTGAGATATTTTATTGTGCAATGGATTTTATTTAACGGGAGTTAATTTCAAACACACAGGTAAGTTTATAATAACCAAAGTTAACTAGTTTGTTCATAATCGAAGAAATCCGTTTATTATTTACCAGGACTCACACAGTAGAGCGACATTAGATATTGGTTATGGACATGGAAACATAAGAGAAAGGTTAAGAGTGTATATTTTCAAATTTCAAAGCATATTATAAACCAAATATTATTGTCAATGAAACTCATAGCTTTTTTTTCTGTGGCTCAAGTCATTCAACAATAAGGCTGCTTAAAAACATATACGTGTAATTAGATAATGGGTAATTTTTTTTGAAAACCAGTACTTAGTCTGGAGATCTATAAACAGTTTTAATATTGGTGGTAAAAAGTTACTTTCACTGTTTTTAATGACCTCTACAATGACCCAAACTAATTACTATCTAGGAGACTGATTGTGGCATTAATACAAATTTTACCTAATAAATGCACATATTGACCATCCAGCAGTCAAATTCAGGTCACAGTATCCTCACATTGAAAACGCACACAAGTTGTCTACCATGTGTCTACCAATAAGTTGGGTTGTCTACCAATAAGTTTGGCACATACCTAATTTATCAATAATTGTTGATGTATACATACTATTTTGGGTCCAAAATGTACAAATACAGAATTTACATGGTTCTCCCATTCTCTACAATCAAAATTATATACTGAGCCTTTTTTTTAAAAAAAGACCTATGATGACCTCTTTGTGTGACTTATTGACCCTGAGCTTCCTGTTGCTGTTTTTGTTCCTTTTCTTGTTTTTCTTGTAATTTTTCCTGTTCAAGGAATTCTTCTTCTTGTTTTATTAGCTCTATAACTTCAGATAACTGTGATGGAGCAATTTTAACATTTTCTCTTCCTAACTGTTCTATCACCTATAACAGCAATAAGAAATATGGTATAAAATTATACTATATTTGATACAAAAAGAGGCAAATAATTAGAATGAAAATCATTATCCTATTAACATAAGTTGAAGATTTGTGGTCTAAGGGGAGATAATATGACATTATTGTATCAAATATCAGTTATCTCCCCCTCAACCTGAAAATTAAAATGCATAATTAATAGTCATGCAAAATAAGGAATGGTATCAGCCAGCTACCATTTGAATTATACCACTGTGCCAGCCATGACATTTTTGAACAAGTACAGACATAACTGCTGGATTTCTGTGGGGGTGAGAGAGAGATAGAGATAGAGCTTACTCATAGGGGTCTTTAGCAGTAGACGGAAACCAAAGGACCTGGAGAAAATCCACCAGGTTGGACAGGCGACAGTACTCCTCGTCATTTTCAAGATGGGATTCGAGACCATGCCACTTGACTTAATGACAGACAAGGATTTGTGGGACAGATAATCTTAATCCTCATTGATGTCCAAGTGATTCTCCATGTTGTCGGTTAATGTTGTATCCCAAGTTCTTACACAAGATCTGAACCAGATAATTAGAGGGATAGTTTTATATTTTCTGGATAAATAATTTCATACTATGTACCTTTAATACAAGACTGATATCAATGTTGCCATCTCTATCTTCATCTAGAACTTCTACAATCTGTTGTAATCGTGTTTCATCTGGTACTTTTTGTAATCGCTTTAAAGCTAAAACCATCTCATTTATACTGATTATATTAGCCCTAAAACAGATATCGAAAAAATTAACATTCATACTTATATTAGCCCTAAATAGACATTGACTGAATGTACATTCAACCTGATTGCTTTAGCCCTATTACTAGATACAAAAATACATTATGCAAGTACTAAATCTGCCTATTGCAGGCCTTTCTTTAGGCCTGAATTGTTACATAAACTATTAATTAGACCTTTATCAAAAAGACAAGACCATAATCAATTCTTAATGCCATCTGACAGTTTTGAATCCAATCTGCCGTTCATCATCAACCGTCAAATGGATAAACAAGACTTTGTTTATCATAACAATGGTAGTAATGATGATCAAGGCTAGCCTAAAATTGAATCGCTAATATCTAGTTTCAGATTGAAGCAATTTGCCTGAAACTTTTAGCAAATTCCTTGTTCATTATCTATTCTTTAACTATTATAGAATGAACTGTCAGCTCTTTAGGAATAACATTGAAACTGATAATATTAGCCCTGTTAGCCTTAAATCAGATCTCCACAAAATTATCATTGAAACTGATTATTTTAGCCCTAAATAGACATTGGGGAAAATAGCATTGAAATTGATTATATTAGCCCTAATAGCCTTAAATCAGATCTCGACAAAATTAAAATTGATTATTTTAGCCCTAAATAGACATAGAATTTAATCCACAATCAAGACAGTCAATGAATCTTTACCGTAAATTTTTTATCTGGCGCACAAGTAAAACACAGACAATCCAGCCCAAATATATCCGACAGTTCAATTTTGTGACAGGGAATATTTGTATTGTACTCACTTATCTTGATTTATATCTTTTTGATATTTTTCCATTAATTCTTCATCTTCCCGAATTTCACTGCTACGTTTCATCTTCACCTCACGTACTTCTATTTCCTCCTGGAACTTTTCTTTTTCCAAATATAATTTCTCTGTCATTCCGTCCATCTTTTTAATCATGCTGTCCACTCTTTTAGCCAATCGTTTTGCAGCTTTTGATTCCTGAATCTCATTTACACCACCGGTGGCAACCATAATAGCCTTCAAGTCTTCTAAATCCTGAGAAATAGTAAAAGATAAATCCAGTCAATATAAATAATAACATTACATGTTTAACATTTTACATTTACTTTACACTCTGAATTCCGTTTATAAAATACACATAAGCATGACTTTCATTTCATTAGTTAGCCAATTGTTTGATCATTTCAATTTTTAGCATTACCCTATTTTGCTCTATTTTGCTGAATAAATTCTTAAGTGTTTTTAACAAATAAAAAAGTTGTATTTATTGTGTAAATTCTTTGAATGATAATTTTATGTAGTAACATCAAATAAAACTCTTTGTATTTTTGTAGTTGGATATAGAAAAAGAGCCTTTTTAATCACAAAATTACAAAACTTTTTCATACCTCTTTATATTCACTAACTTCTTCCTTCAAATCTCGTAATTCTTCATTATTGATATCCAGTTGCTTTTGTTCAGCGATATCTTCTAAAGCTGATTCAATCTCCTCTAAATCTTTACTAGTTATCTCTTTACTGGCTATATCTTCCAAATCTGGTACAGCTTCTGTCAAAGCTGAAAATGTCAATTGATATACAAGCGGTGTGTCATCTTGATACTTTATAGCTGTGTGCTATAATACACAAGCAGTGTGCATAAGCAGTATGCCATAAGGGAAATTTATACACATTAGTGTGCCAACTATTTGAACACATGTGGTGTGTTATTATGACTATAGTATGTAAATACATGTGTTGTGTGATTATCACTATTTAAACACATGTGGTGTGTGATTATGGCTATTTAAACACATGGTGTGCTATCAGAACTATTTAAAGACAAGTGGTGAGCTATTGGGACCCTCTGGTGGAAGTGGACGTTAAACTCCCAGTAACGAACGAATGAACGCTATTGGGACTTAATCTGCGATATCACTCATATGGAAGCGGACGTTAAACCACCAGACTACTACTGCTACTTTGGGACTATTTTATGTACATTTAGCGTGTTATCGGGAATTAATCCATGTGTGGTGCTATTTAGGACATAGTTAACGCTGACCAAACTATACAGGTATGCCAGCTTTAAAATAACCAAAACACACAAAAAAATTTTTTCACTAACCTTCTTTAAGAGCAGGTTTTATATCTAATGCATCATCTTGTAAAATTTCCTTTGCTTCCATTTGTTTTTCAGCTGCAACAGCTTCAGCTTCTTCACGAATCTTCTGTAACAGTTCCTAAAATTAGATATTCAAAGATGTATCTATGTCATAATACACATACATATTAGGAAACCAAAGGTTGCCTGACAAAGAAACGTATACGGCCAGTTAAAAGATGGCATCATACTTGAAACCTCTAAGGTGATAACACGATTTTATATTCAATTCAATAAGATAGTCTACCAATATAAAATTCTGGAAGATGTGTTAATAATTACATCCCATATAGTTTTAACAAGAATTACAACAAAGGCTTTTCTTTTCTTCATAAATACTCACAATTAAATACTTAATCAAACCACAAAACCCCAGGAATATCAACAATTTAGCAATCTCAAAACCTACCTGTTCCTCTTTTGTTTTCTCTTGTCTCTCTTTCTGTATAACTTCTTCTTCATGTTGGATTAAATCCAATTTAACTTTATTATCAATTTTAACACCACTTAATTCTGCTACCTTCACTATTGTCTCCGATGTCTGAAACATAAAAACAGAGTTGTAATTTATTATAAAAATCCCAAAAGAATCTAAACTGTAAATCGGTCACTTGCACAAAATAAATTTGAACCAGGTTCTTTGTCTGATTTTCGTAGATTTGGATGGGCAGCTTACTAAAGGTACGGAATTAAAGTGTTAAGAAGGAATTATTGTTAGTCCTTATTTCAATCCGTGGTCTAAGGGGAGACAATATGCAATGAAGAACATTTGACAAAGTTACCTCCCTTCAGTTACTGGCCATACCTACAAGCGAATGGCTGATAAGATCATATAAATAACCTTTCAAGAATAACTATCAAATTTTAAAGCTTTCTTAACTTAAACAGACAATTGTTTAATGTTTAAAGACGACTAGATCCTACAACTTACAGTAGATTCTGGAAGAGAAGAAATGGTGGCCTTCAGCTGCTCGGTTGTTGAAAGATTTTCTGGTAAATATAAAGCACGAGATAATAAAAGTAAAGAAGTTGGAATCTTTTCATTGAGGTGAAGATCTAACCATTGTTGTAACTGATTTTTTAATCTGGCTTCTGATAATCCCAGAGCTCTCATTCCTCTAGCACGACAAGCTGCTTGTAACTCGGACATTGTTAAAGTTTCTATACTTTCTTTTACAATCATCTGTAAATATACAATAATTCAAGGATCAGATAATATTTCACCATAAAAAAACGTCATAAAAGTAATTTAATTATGGGTTCCAAAATAATATTTACAACAAAAGTTAAATGAGAGAGAGAGAGAGATGGGGTTTAACGTCCACTCGACACAAACTAATCATTTCGGGATTGGGATATGTTTTTTTAAAAATTTAATTTCAGTAACTCGCTTGCGCGTAGGGGTCTTTAGCAGTTGGAGGAAACTGGAGGACCCGGAGTAAACCCACGAGGTTGGACAGGCGACCCTACTCTGTGTCACGTACAACCAGAGATTCAAAACCACGCCAGTTGACTCAATGACAGGCTTTATGATACAGCGCGCACATGCTAACCATTCAGCCATCCAACCCCACAAAACAAATGAAATATAAATACACATAGCATATCTTGCAATATAAAGAGTACCGTTATTTCAGATGAATGAAAGGCATACTACGTATTGGAATCCATCATGATAGTTATGTAAGAAAATAATGTCCTTGCTATTTATATACCTTATCATCTGCTTTAAGTTTGCGTAGCCTCATACTGAGCTGAAAACGTAACATTGCATCCGTTCCAATTGGAGTGATATTCAATACTCTACATAAAGCTTGTAGTTGTCGACGTGATAAGTTATCCAGAGTTATCTCATCTTCAAATAATTTAGAAAACTGGACTATATCTTTCGTAGACGTCTGAATTCCCTTATTACGAATCTGAAACCAAAATATAATTCATATTCAATAAGAGAGACATGTTGCGATAAATAATATTAAATCAAATCATGAAATAAAGCGTCCATGAATTTAATGTCAAAACTGACCATGACTTTTGACGAATGACTTTGACACATTTTTGTTTCGACATGGATGTTCCTTTAAAAATTAGTTTATTTCCCATCATCCAGATCAATACAGTCATTTGAGACAATGCTGTGAGTGTAGGCCTAGAAATGTTTTGTATGCAGACTATACTCATACAAACTGGCTACATATAATTTATTATCTTATATAGATTTAACACACAAACATTTGGTAACCTCGAGGCAGTTCCCATTAATTTATTCATTAAATTCGCAATCCTAACTGACATGCTTGAAGTCATCACTTTAATATTGTATCTAGAATTAAATTATACAACCCATGTCCAACAGGTTTATATAAAGGTTACATGTATTCTTCTGTATTTAATAAGCATGTTAAAACTTACATCATCTACAAATGATGTAAATTCTTCTGCTAATTTTGAAGGTTTCTTCCCTTGTAAAGCTGATTCATGAACTGTATCTTGCAAAAATTTGGCCATCTCTAGTTTTACTTTCAGCTGTTTCTTTAACTTTTCTTGCTGTAATAAAGAAAATAAAAATAGTTTCAAACTGTTTCTACTTTATTTAACTTACACTACACACTACCATATGGATGGGGGTCCTATCAATGTGGGTAATTCTAGTTATGGGGCACCTCCATTATATTCCAGGTTACAGGTAAACTTTTTACCACTATTTTTAAAGTGTTATGGCTTAATCAATGCTAAAATAATGTACTTAAAACTGATTGACCAAGAAAACAAAATCAAAATATCAACGGTAGATGATAATATACCAGACATGATTACCATACATCCATCAAAAGATTTTAACCAACGCATAAGTAGCACTGTCATGCTAATATCTGCACAGGGTGTCAACTGAATGCACAGCTATACCATTTTGAGATTAAAAATTTTTATATCATATTTCTAGTTCTAAAACCATTATCATATTGGGAAACCGAAACTTCATATCTATTACTATTTCTTGTATTACATTTCTCAACTCAACTGTGGGAAACATGAATGTGCAGAAATCCATGGGTATCTTTTTTTTTCAAATAAAAATCAGGTCAGCACTCAACAGTCATATTTTGTGATACAGCACTATCCAAAAACCAGAATATTTTTTTATTTTAAATAGTCTTAACGTCAATTCATATAATTATACCTCTTTATTTTCCTCTGCGAAAGTAGATGGTAACATACTAGGGAATAACTTCACAGCTACAGGGAGTAAAAATTCCATAAACGGCACAACAAGAAAAACTAGAAATGGTACAAGACGAAATAAATCTGCAACAGTACGAACTAACTGAAATAAAGAAGTAAGTGTGGTTGATGTTCATGTACATAACAATTTTACTTAAAATTTCACAACAGTCAGTCAAAATAAAATAGTTAATATTTGAGAAAAATACACAAAAATCTTAGCAAATAATTACAGTAGTGGGAATATTTTCTGAAACAAGCCAAATTTTACAACCTATATTAAGAAAATGTCATATTGCATTTTGAAACAAACTTACTACGAGTAAGCATATGTCGGAAACAGAAAACAAGACAGAATCTAAAAAAGTCAGTGAACTTATTTTTTTAATGTAAAATCACCACTCGCCAGGGAGAGAAACCATTTTGTTACATTATAAATCATGAGGTCATAAATAAATTATATATCAAAATTCTAACCCACCTGTTTATTTTCTCTTCTTGTTAATGTATTTCCATTTAATAACAAATATAACAATCTACAAGAAATCTTTACATCTATAAAGAGTAACCGGAAACCATTATAATAATGTTTTAACTCGGCAACAAATCGTTGCCATAACGTTTTCTTTACCACAACATTCTTCTCTTTCTCTATATCCTCTTTCAATTCAGAAGACTGTTCTTTTAATCTTTTCACAGATTTTTCGACATTGGATTCATCCTTAAATAATAAATTACTCGAAGAAAAATTTCGAAATATCAATTGGTTCATTAAATTAGAATTGGTAAAGTCACAAACTAAAGCTGGATTTGGACCTAATAGATATTTAGATTTATAATAACTATCTTTTTGGTGATGATTGGTTGAAAGCTGTGAATAACTGGCAGTGGGTTGAATCTGGTTGGTTAGTTTCTGTAGTCTCATACGTCTGCTCCAAGTGCCAAAATGACCCCTGTAATAGATAAAGATAAAAGAATGTTACTAGTATATGGCAAAACGCAAACTACAAACTCATTCAGTTGGATATCCTATTTTTTTTAAGTCTAAAATTCTTTTGAAGTCTATTTGTGAGGAATCTGTTGGGTAGGTGTGATTGGTTATTGTATGCTATTAAAGGACAATATTGGCGTCAGTCAGTATCACATACAGTATGTGATAGAACTGGTTGAACACTTTCCTAATATCTGAAGAAATAGGACTAATAAAGACAGACCTGCACTACTTTGACTATCTTACATCATTTAATCTCAATTTTAATAAGTATATAAACTAGACAGATGCCCAAGATACTAAATCTGGACTAAAATAAAGAAATTGTTACAATGGCATTTAACAATTGGAAATACACTGATCACGATTATAAGGTATACAATCACTGTTCTATAATCAGTGTTGTTTTGACTAGGCTCTTTAATAAGCAAGGGATGTCACTAAATAATAATCAGTAATACAGAGAGAGAAATGGGGTTCAACGTCCACTCGACACAAACTAGGTCATTTTGGGACTAACATAATTATATCAATAATTTGCGTAGGGGCTTTAGCAGTTGCAGAAAACTGGAGGAACCGGAGAAAACCCATGAGATTGGACAGGCGACCCTACTCCTTGTCACATACAGATACAACCGGGGATTCGAAACCACGACAGTTGACTCAATAACAGGCTTTATGATACAGCACGCACATGCTAGCCATACAGCCTTCCAACCCCCCTAATCAGTAATAGAATTATATGACCTATGTACTAAGATCTTCATTGTGGAACTTACCCATCCTTAAGTATCGCAGACTGATAACTTCTATGACAGATACATACACATGATGGTAGCTTCTGTGACACTAATACTCCTGAAAATAATAAATAAGATTATTATTTATCATCAAATGTAATGAACCATGGTATTGGGGTAAAAATGGCAATATTTGACTTAAAAAAAAAGGTCTGGCAATGACCCTTTCACATTAACACCCTACTTGGTCTTTCAGGAGTAATTTTTTTAAAGAAAAAAGACAGTTGCACAAAATGTAGAGTAGCAAGTTGCATGAACCATGACTGCCTACAGAAAGTTATACTTTCTTAAAAAGAACTTGGTATAAATTTCAAAGTGGATAAACTCTGTATCAAAGTGTATTTTCTTTGTCTGAACTCAAGCCGTTGTATGCACTGTATGTGGAATGTTATGCATACAAATAAATTAAAGTCACTGTACATTTACACATCAGTACTGTTTACAGTTCTGATAGCAGTGATAATAACGACATTGCCTATAGATTCTTTATTTTTACAGATAAACTTATCAGTAACTCCATTATTATGCTCTTTGAATTAATCCCTGAAATTCAGTGTTGATCATATTGTCACATCTTGCCATTATGCAGAAAAATTTAATGGATAATATAAACATAGAACTGTTGGAGTTATTCTTTTAACATGTATGTGGTTCATATATGCCCTTTTTTTATTATGTGGCCAATAACTAACATAATCAAAGTAACACTGTTTTGGGGGTATTTCATGACTCAGGAAGTGCAAAAAGTATTAAAGATACATTATGGGAGATTAGATAACGAGTTGGAAGTTCTCACTACAATAGTTAAAAACTAGCTAATGTAAAGGCAATTTGCTGAAAATTTCAGTCAAATTGATCCACCATTATTAGCTTAGAACTGAGCGATTGAAATTTCTGCTTAGCCTCGGTCATCATTACTAAAGTCGGTAAGACAAGACCAGTAGTCTCAGTTATCCATTTTTAGTGGTAAATCACCAAGGAAAATATTTCAGCGAATCGAACTACAATCCAACAAAAATCTCATGCTAGCCTCAACATCGAGAGTTGATTATGGTCTGAATAGGTTAATTAATGTCTAATTAACAGTTTTTATAACATTTCAGGGCTAAAGAAAGACCTACAATAGGCAGATTTTGCTCTTGCATAATGCATGTTTAATAGTTGTATCGGTTGCCAAGCAATAAGTTCAATCAATGTAGCCAGATTTTCTATTCAGTCTTTTCTTATATCTCCCGGGGGGGTTGGGATGGCCTAGTGGTCTAGAGTGCCGCACTTCGACCTCTAGCTGGCCGGTCACCTCTGGCTTGCGGCTGTGGTTTTGAGCCCTGGTGTGAGCGTATGTGGCATGGAGATAGGGGCGTCTTCTCAACCTCGTGGGTTTTCTCTGAGCACTCCGGTTTCCTCCCACTGCTAAAGACCCCTACGCGCAAGCGAATTATTGAAATAAAATTAAAAACCATGTTAGTCCCGAAATGAACTAGTTGTGTCGAGTGGACGTTAAACCCCATTTCTCTCTCTCTCTCATGCTATGTTGTATCATGTTATATTTTATTATTTGACTGTCATTTGGGTTTTCTCTCTTTGTTGATCTGTAACATGTCCCCCGTGGACCCTTGATTGGAAATAAAGTTATTCTTATTCTTATATTCTTATAATACAAAACAATCAGTCTAGTTGGCCTATTCTGAATTTCATGACAGGTGCCTATCAGAACAATTTTCATTTCCAATAGGATTATGTTTATAGATTAAATGTACAAGGTCTAGTAATACATCAAGTTAATCTCACTCCTGATATAGTAAAATTAAGTGACACTGACAGATTTGTGTCCCAGATATGAGATAATGACATTGACAGGCTTGGCTGGTGAAATCGTTTGGATATCATGCAAGCAAAGTAACAAAGTTTATGCATAAATCATTCGAATACTTCATAAGACTTCAATAATCTATCACTTGTTTCGGTTGGCATATGTGCATGATGAAATTAATACTGAAGTTTCAAGTTTTATATTATTATAAACTATGAACAATTCCATAAACGGCATATCATTTCACTTACCACCCGGTTTAATCCGGGGAATTGTGCACGATAGCACTCTGTATGACATGATTTTTATTCAACAGCGTCCAAACATTAATCTATTCGTCAAATTGATTTACATTTCGTTGACTTTGTATCACTAGGCCCTATTTCCAAATAAAAACACTCTCGGACAATCTTGTTGCCTTTCAACGCCGCATCCTAACAGTCCTTGACCCTTGTTTAAGGTTAACCAAAGGGTCAAAAGGAAGTGGTTGAGTTTGGTTTCGTATAAAAACATGTAAGATCTTCGTTACTAACTGTCGATTGGGACAAGATTAAATGTATTCTAAAATAAAATGATGTAAACACAAAAGGAGAGATATACCCTAATTCTGTCCATAAAAGCAGGACCATACCATCACAAGCCTATTTGACGCCCCAGGGCAAAGGTTTCAGTGACGCCCCCAACCCCCACCCGGCCGGCTGAAATATGCACTTAATTTGCCGCCCCCAGGAAGTCCCCCCCCCACCCTGTGTCCTAGGGCCCTGCATAAAAAATGAAATGAAATGGTGTTTAACGTCCTACTGTTCTGCTCGGACTAACCTGGCCTAATGAAGACGTGCATACGCCATGCAGTGTGCTATGATGGAAATTTTGTCAGGGCAGCGACCCTAGGCCTACAGCCTACTCTTATATCGAATTCAAACTATCAAGGGATCTTTTACGTGCACGCCAATGTGTATACAGGACCTCGGTTTTTCGTCCCATCCGAACGACTAGACAGTTGTTCATATCAGGCCCTCCGTCCTGCATCACTGACAATGCGAAAATCTGGATGAACTTTCTCGCCAATGCAGGGACTGAACACCCGACCTCCCGACTAGCGATCCAGCGTCTTACCCATTCAGCCACGTGATCCCCGACCTGCATAAAAGTGTCACCAATTGTATTGGTTAAAAATCATGTTGGTTACTTTACCTCTGTTTGTTATATTTGAGCTGTGAAAGGTTTTTTTTGAAGGGGGAATCACGGTGGCTTTGTAGGCTATTCGCCGGGGATACCTTTAAGGCCCCCGCACACGAGCCGAAAACTGCGTACCGGTACGCAAATGGCGCAGCGTCATTTTCGGCTCGTGTGCGGGGGTATTTTCGAGCGCATTTTGACGTTCGCCAAATATCTGTCATGTTTGATATTTTTTGACGCAGCGCAAACTGCGCTCTCGTGTGCGGGCAACTCAGCGCTATTTGCGTTTCATTCGTCGTCAATGCGCATGCGTCATCACTACCCAGTGAGTTCGTCAGTGAAGCAATTTTAGAGGATAAAATCGTCGATTTATGGAAGGGCTGTTTCTTCATCTTCCGATGACGATGACGACGACGACGATTCACTCACGGCTGCCATTTTCGGATGAGTGGTGGTCACGTGAACGACACAATTGCCGCAGTAGCTTTCGCGCAGCGTCATTTTCGGCTCGTGTGCGGGCACCGTATTTCTGCGCCAAATGCGTACGCAAAATGCGCTCGTGTGCGGGGACCTTTAGCTGCTGTTATAGGTCTGTCAAATATGTTTCATTACTGGAGGGTCCATTTTTCAGAATGTATTTATCATTACTTACTGTACATTTACCATGCATATTGAGGCCTATGTAAATTGTCAATTATTTCTGTCAACTTTTTTTCCCTCAATGTTCCTTAAACAGCCCAGTTAGTTATACCCTGACAATATTGTCCAGTGCTTGCCACATGGGCGTTTTGGAGTAATCTAGTATTTTACACATTTGAATAATAAATTAAAGGCGTTAACTACATATTAAAGTTGGCTAAGGCTAAATGATAACAAAATACAATACAAAGTAATACAACGTTTACAAATGATAAACATAAAAACAACATATATACATATGAATGAAGTCCCAAAGGTGCAAACAAAGGTGTACATATAAGATATAGAGAAGTAACCACACCACACCCTTAGTAATACTACTGGGAGGGTAAAAATTACTGTTCACGTGCGAGGCTGGCAGACAAGCGTTAAAACGAAAGCGAGGCTAACACGACGTAATAGCAAAGGGAAAAAACGTGAGCGCTAGTTTCATTTTGTAAAATCAAATTTAACATAATAAATTTTTAATTTTCTAGTTAGATCGGGTTTCTAACTATCCATATATACCAAATTTGAAACAACCACCCGATAAATGCTTTTCTGAGAAAGCATCTTTAATCCAGTCCACCAAAGTTTAAAAGCAATTAACGTACAGATAGGCCTAACGTGACAACTTGTTTCGTCTGGACAGTCGGGGGAGTCCAATGTAGTTTGGTTCAATGCAATCAACATGCGAGACACGCTACCTGTGGAGAAGTTATCTCAGACACATTCAGCTTAGCCATTATATCCCTATCACGTGATCTACACATCGCAGGTCATGGGGTCAACAAACAAAATGTCAACATCAACATTCCACAACACGTTACATTGTTTCCTTTACAACATTTAGGGCTATATAATACGTACAGCCCCAACATGTTCTCGCTTCTTCCCATGACTTTTCTCAATAAGAACATCTACAACTCATAGAATTGACGCCTTCTTCAATGACAGCTTCAGCGAATGGTGGTTCATGGCGGCCGTCATCTTGCACTATTTTGTGCTTCGGTCGTGTCTATTTCAGATATACACAATCAATTCTGTTAATGTTTTTAGCGCGGGGAGTGACCATTAGTTCATTTATTTCAGTTCGAAACAGATATTTTAAACTTTAACACAAATTTTAAAAAAATAGCCAAATTATGGCAGGGATTACTGCGCAAAATGGCCATTCACTGTATACGTGCGAAAAAAAAGTCAGTCACCAATTAATTTTTGTACGTTAGTTACGTAGGCCTACGCGTTCAATGATGTCAGACAACATCATACTCGAAGTCGGCCATGGCGAAACGATGTAATTAACATAATTCAATAATATAACGGTCTTCAGTGAGCAATATCTCTTAAACAGCGAGTTTCAGTGGTGGAAGAATAACTTCTTTTTTTTTAAGAATCATTTTAACACAAAGTGGTTATAGAGGCGAAGTGTGACAAAATAAATTCTGCAAAAATGTATTTTTCACGTGATGTCTATTTCTTTCAAAAATGGCTGCCAAATTTAGAAATAAAATAGCATTTTCCCCGTATAACCAGCGAGAATCTGGTAAGATATGACTTTTTGCTATGCGTCTTTGTAATTTTTTAGATGTCTCTGAATTTAAAGATGAATTTTGAAAATTTAACAAGATGTATTCAAAATGGGAGTCAAAATTGCGGATTTTAAGTTAGTCGTCATTTTTTCCCTGTTGGATATAACTTGTAAAAAGTCATTTACGTGGTTTTTGATGTCACTGGGTTCAGTTCTGATCTCAAAAACAGATTTATTTGGAAAGGCTGGCTGTATAAATGGTGCTTGTTCGGCAATCTTAACAATCCATCAAAACGACGTAAATTCATGACTAAATAAGGAGATCCCAAAGAGCATTGATTAGTTTAGGGACCCTTGAATCTACCATATTCTTTTCAGTCCATCCCGAGTTTCAAATTTCCGCATTACTTGATAACATGTATATAGTTTAGATATCAGTAAAAATACGATATAAAAATTGGTAATTCACATATTATTTTGCAGCTACAAAATGTTTCCGCTTGATTGTTATTTTGGGAAAAGAAATGGTGTTAAAATGTGTTACAAATTTCCATATAACATGGTAGATCTTGATGAATTATCAAATAAATCAACAATTGGTAACGTATTTTAGACCTATAAACAATTTAGGTTTTAGTTCGAGGGGAATTTGCTACAGGTTGTATGCCATATTTAAATGTTGTTTAAATGCGTATTTTCATAAACTTCTTGTCCGCCAGGATAGAAAATAAGATTCTGAATTAATATTAGGGTATCAAATTCTTAAAAACAGTATCGAAAAAACTTTTAACCTCGATGACGATAGTTCAAATACATACCAAATCTTGTAAATCACGAAAATTGCACTAAAACAAGATAGAATTCAGTAGCGTTATTTTTTAAATATACTTTAAAAGCAATATGCACATGGAAAAAATCGCGATCATAGATTTTATTTTGATTGTCGTTTTAGATTAGGCCTACCTTGAGCGCTATTCAAAGTTTGTTTTGGGATCGAAATTAAACTCAGTAACATAAACCGTATGTAAGACATAATACAACCCATATTCAACGGACCGAAATGTCGATTAATTGAAAATCCGACATTTTGGACTTCGTTTTAACGGCCATTCCGTATTTCTAAATTAATTTTTTGAGATCAGAATTCAATAAATGACACGAGAAAAACGTGACAGTAGGAAAAAAACGATTAAATAAAAGTGTGCCAGTAAAAGTTGGTGACAGGGGGCAATGCCATATTGAATTAAATCTATGTTTATTACGACATTTCGCCTTGGCCTACTTCGGCCGAATTTGATGATGTCTATTGCAAATATACAAGCCCTCTTTGATGTTTAAGTAACCACATTGACCCTGTAGACTTAAAGAATCTCAGTAGAGTATATATTTTTTGTATAAACGCATTTCTATCCAGCTCATCCATCAAGTAATAAATGTATAGGGTGGGTCACGGTGACAATGTAGGTAAAAACCTGGCTCGCTAGCCTGGATGAGGTCGGGTGTTCGATCCCTGCATTGGCTGATAAAGTTCATCCAGATTTTCCGACGTGATTCCCCCTAGTCGTTGGGATGGTACGAAAACCGAGATCCCGTGTATACATTGGCGTGTCGTTAAAGATCCCTTGACAATTGGAATTCGGTATGAGAGTAGGCAGTAGTGCGGCTGTCCAGCACACTGTATGCCGGTCTTCATTAGCTCAGTTCGGAGCAGAACAGTAGGGCGTTAACCCCATTTCATTTCAATAAATTCAGAGCTATAGCTATATATAGGCTATCAGAGTACCCCCAGAGCGGCGCAACCGGCCTCTCCCTTTATCCAACGGAGTTTTAAAAAATGCATAACGAAATGTATATCCACTATTAATCGTTCGAAGCTAGCTTGATATATCCGCGAGCTAGACCAGTACAAACGCATATTATAATGACTTTCTAAAAACGTTGGCCTAATATGTGTTTGTGTTAGAGAAACGACAACAAGGTGCTGACAATTTTACAGAATTAGGCGAACGCAAACATGCCTCGCAACTTTGTTTCAAACTTCTTTCTGACCCAGAAAGCCACTTATCCGAATCTGTTTAGCATAGTTGCGGGGTAGGGAGGTCAGTTACGAGAGCTTAGAGCTAATCAGCTAACAGTCATCGTAGTGCGACGAACGAAGATGAAACACATTCGATTCGCTGGTACACTGTTCGTTTTACGTGATATTGATTTTTACATTGACCGAATAATTGACGGGATAGTCCACTGCAACTGCAGAAAACCCTGGCGCTGCCACGACCCCCTCCCTTGCTATATTTACCCCGTTTTAAAGTGATATTGATTTTTACATTGACCGAATAATTGACGGGATAGACCACTGCATCTGAAAGACCCTGGCGCTGCCACTACCCCCTCCCTTGCTATATTTACCCCGTTTTAAAGTGTTTTGTTCAGTTTAATACATTTAATATTTACTGCAATATTTATATTTAATTCAATCAATAACATATATAATACCGTATCATAATATAATGCTAATAACTAATAATTAATTTTGGAATATTCTTTCAAAAAGATAACTTCGTGGGGATTTCTCGAAGCGATCTTGTGATTTGTGGGTTGTTTTTATATATGATCGTGTCGTGTAAATGATTTTACAACCGTATCAATTGTGAGCAAAATCAAGGAGAAGTCACCTTGCAAATTAGCGCATGGATTACATCATATATTCGTTGTTGATTCCTATATCTCTATAATGCCCGTTTGAGGCAGGCAGAATCATGCCATCGGGATTTGTTCAAGTCTGAGCTTCCTTCACTTCTCAGGGGAAGCGTCTGCTGGATTGACAAGCAAGGTGTGTCCTTCGGATGTTAAGGAAAACCGAGGTCTCCTCAGTGTTAAAGAACAGCGTTGACGGAAAACCGCTTTCCGGGCAAAATTCTCCCACCTCGAATTGCAACTATTATATATATGTAATGACGAAGTATTGTGTTGGCAAATCACGGAATACCATTTTATTCTGTCTTTAAAATTTGTAATAATCAGGAACAAACTGCTCCAACATCAATGCGCAAGGGGTGGCGATATACTTGAACACCCATCGACACCCTTTAGCAGTGCGATTACCGTGTTGTTTGTTCTTGAACACCCATCGACACCCTTTAGCAGTGCGATTAACCGTGTTGTTTTGCCGCAGATCGTACTAGTATATACTCCGCTCCTTTGAGTGCCTGGGGCGTTTTCCTCCAGGAATTTTTAAAATTAGGTGACATAAAACATTAAACTCCGATCAGCAATGAATGACAGTAAAGAGTTTTAGAAGGAAACTTTTAACAAGAATAGTTAACACACCAGAGCAAGGGAAGCCGCCTCTGTGAACCTTATTTACAAAGACTTCCTTCGCGACTTGAGGAGAGCGAAGGTGGAGATGATGCTGCCAATATATCGAGATCCTCGCCCCTCAGCCCAGGTACTGATTGACTCCGTCCGGGATAAAATATTAGTACTGTATCCAGAAATTGTGGGGGCCCCTAAATATGGGGGCCCGGGACATTTGTCCCACTTTGCCCCCCCCCCTCCTCGATCCGGTACTGCCCCACTCGGCAAACCTTGGCAGATTCCGGAATCTACATATAGATGCAGGGCACTGGAATCTGATGAGGTTGGCCGAGTGGGTACTGCCCTTTAGCAATCGGCGAGAATTAATTATGATAGACGCGGTAATCAGTGATGTCCGTTCGGGCACACAAATCAGAGAATGAGACCATAATATATCATAGAAATATAATTGTACAATGAAATCGCTCACAGTTTACGTTTTGAATAGTATAAGCACCTCGTGCTAAAACAATTGCGGAAAACCCGTTTTCTAAAAATTTGGGTGACAATGAAAATTTGCGGGCAAATAGCCTGAGCCTACCAAAATGAAATTGGCCTCCTACGGCTGTGTTCTGTTCCATCCGTGCAAATCAAGACGGCCACAACAGTTTCAATACGCATTATATCGACGAATCTGCAATGGTTCAGTGAGTAAAACAGTGGCTCGCCCTCACCACTCGAGTTCGCCCCCGGTGTTAGTCGTTCTACGGTATTTTCCGGCATGGTTTCATCTTGTCCGAGGTGGAGGATGGAGGGTCCGACAAAAAGCAGTGTCTCGTCATTAGACCGAGGTCCCATGTACACAATAGCATGTAAAAACCCCATTGACAGCTGGAATTCCAAATACGAATGTAAGTCGTAGTGCCTGCCACTGTCCAAGCAAAATTTCTCTCATTACACACTGTATATGCCGTATGCCGGTCCTCATTAGCTCAGTCGGTGCAACAACGTAAGACGTTAATCCCCATTTCATTTTTATTTCGCGTTTCAACTCCTTTTTTAGCATTAATTTAATGACGCGAAAATTTCAAACGATACATTCTTTATAATAATCTTAACATAATAACAATCACCATCGAGGCCGCAGAGTGACGAATTAATCTATAAAATGCTTTGTTATATCCCTTTGTGACTCAAATACTTATTATTTGAAAATTATAAATTAAATCGAAAAAATATTTATCATACAAAATTGTTGGTTTCCTGTGTCCATGGATGACTTCGATGAAAAGATATATTTAATCTCGGTGAGGAAGGTTGGGGGGTGGGGTCTTCGACTGCCCTAACCACCTAGTCTCGGTCATCCAGAACCCCCTAGTCTTCAACGTAGAATATTTGTTTGGATGATAGAGACTATAATCACCATATCTCCGCGACAATCTAAATACAAATTTTAAAAATTCGCGAAATAAGTCAATATAAATGTTTTGTCTAGCACCTTTTTTTTGTTACCCAAATTTGAAATAATTGGACGAAGAAGCGAAAGTATGATAGAAAAGAAAAGTAATCTGGCTTTTTTTACAGTCCAAGAGCTATATATTTTGCAAAGTAGTCATTCATTTTATAATGCACGGACAACTGGTTTACAAAAGGGAGTAAACGAAATATGCACGGAATTATCCAATTACCACCATCATGTCTTTGGTTGCTTTGTGCTTTGTTTCGTTATTATAATTCTGAAATTTTATACTAATATATTTTGAAAAATATGAACGTAAAATATTTAGGTTTGAACCGTTGGTCGTTGAAACTCTTAAAATCGGGCTATACGAAAATGTCATAAACCATGTATTCAGACCATTTATTTCTCTTTACAATAGCCGAGTGAGATGCGGTTCATGTTGGACGACACAATTTAAACAACCGCCTACAATAACTTTTCATAGAAAATTTTTATTCAGAACCGAATTCTTGAAAAAGAAGAGTAAATAAAATTCATATAAATATATTGGTGCAACATGATGAGTGTCGTGCACAAGACATATGCGTATACCCTTTCTAGAACACCTGATACAACCTCCCAATACAAGAGTTCCCATATGTAAAAACCTTTCGTGGTGTTTCAAAACGAAACCTTTGGAATATTTATCTTTGATGTTATCGTGGTCTTTAGATACTTTTCTTAAACGCTATATGTGTACACGTTATTGTCAGACTTCATAGGCACATATATCCGTCATGAAAAAAATAATTAAATATTGAGAAAAAATCGAATTTTGAAATTCTGAAGATTAATATACAAAGTGATTTTAAAATTATTATAGGTAATATTAATATAATCAAATAAATATAATGCATGGTATTTAAAACCAAAGAATATTTGGGTAAATACGTCATGGGAAAATATCCTAATCATGTACCTTCATATGCATTGAAATAACACCGAGCAACATGACATAAATATTTAACGCAGTAATTTCCAAATTTAATTATTCAAAACTGGTAGCAAAAGAAATGAAATATACATAAAATCAGTTCCAAAATATCCCTAAATATTGAGATATAACTTATTTTATTCCCAGTATTTCCTAACATTATTCATCGTATTTCGTCGCCATGTTGTATTTCGTCGAATCGGAGGTCAAAAATATTTCATCGAATTGCGCGCTGAATAAAAGTAATATCATCAAGATTTTTGTACCTATCTGTTCCTGGTGCTCACAAAATATAAATCACAAAGTTTTAAAAAATTTCACAATAAAATAAAGGAGATATTTAGACAACAAGACTCGCCCCATACCCCAACTATTAACAAAAATGGCGGAGGGAATCGTTTTTCTGTTATAGTTTACTATCATTCAATCAATTATTTCATTCATTTATAAATCTCGTAGGTTGGTAAAAAATCACATAAAGCTGGATGGAACATTTTTCCGCCTCACAATATATTTTTAATTTAAATTCCAGATATTATACTAAAAAATTTTTAAAATATCGCGGAGATATGCTAATTCATAAAGTATAAATTGATACTTTAAATCGCGTGTTCTCAAGATATCTGGCATACAATGGTGTAATAATTTCACAAACTATGGGAAAATATATATCATTTTGGTTGACCATTAGTTTGAAGGTTGTTTCATTAATTATAGCGTGTTTTAGGAGGCGCGAATGAGGCAAGGAAACACAAGAAATGTTAACTATCAGTTTTTAGCTATCAACAATTGCTCCATTGACTAGTGCTTTCGTTGACGTCCGCGCGCTGTTAATAAACAAGTGCGCTGTGGATTCAATACCGCATTCAAATCTTTACTACGAGTAGTACGAGCTGTAGAGAACACGTACACTTCACACCACTACATCTAAAATGGCAGATACAGACCCCGTCGCTGATGCACCAGTCGCCAAGACTGCAAAGGTAAAAACACCCAAGAAGAGGGCAGCTGGAAAAGGAAGCAAGAAGCCGTTGAACCACCCTAAATACAGTGACATGGTTAGAGAAGCTATTTCTACATTGAAAGAACGAGGTGGTTCGTCAAGACAAGCCATCTTGAAATACATCCTGGCTAACTTCAACGTTGGCAAAGAACAGAAAACTGTCAACAACCATCTGAAATTAGCTTTGAGAGCTTCAGTCAAAAATGGTAAATTGAAGCAATCCAAAGGAACTGGTGCTTCTGGATCTTTCCGACTTGGTGATTCCAACAAAGCTGAGAAGAAACCAAAAGCCAAAGTCGCCAAGAAAAAACCAGCAGCTGCTAAAGCCGCTAAAGCTAAAAGCCCAAAGAAAGTCAAAGCTAAGAAACCAGCAGCAGAAAAGAAAGCTAAATCACCTAAAAAAGTGAAAAAACCAAAAGCTGCCAAGAAGTCTCCTGCAAAAGCAAAGAAGGCCGCTAAACCTAAAGCCGCTAAGCCAAAAGCTAAGAAAGCCGCAAAGAAAACACCCAAAAAGGCAGCAAAGAAATAAACTTTTAATCGGAAGAAAGATAATGTTTTTTTTGAATCTGGACATGTGAAATAACGGACATGGATTTAATTGCGACGGGTATATCATTAACATTATTAGTAAATCATCTCATTTGTGCTCTGAACAATGGTTGAAGTTGCAAGTGCTTGTTTTCGGATTGTTAGAGAATTGTTTCGGTATCTGAGACGTTCTATTTGTTAGTTAAGACATTTAAGTTGTTCTATCATTTTTATCATATAGACATTAAGTCATGATTGACTTTAAACTATCAAATCATCTTGTAAATATATCATCATCGTGCAATGGATTTCATTTTGTCAATATTTATATTGGTATGCATTTCATACTCATTTAACATTATGTATATTATGTCATATTCATTACTGATAAAATAAAATTACGAAAACCCTAAAATTTCTTATTTGTTTATGCATGCGAAGAAGCACACATTGACGGGCAATGGGGGGGGGGTCACGGTGACTAATAAGTGGGAGGTCGGGTGTTCGATCCCTACAGTTGTCGAGAAAGTTTATCCAAATTATCCGGCGTGGTTCCTCCTTGTCAGTGATGCAGGACGAAAAAACCGAGGTCCCCTGTACGTAAAAAGATCCCATCACTGTTGG
Organism: Patella ulyssiponensis; assembly: GCA_963678685.1. Lineage (NCBI taxonomy): Eukaryota > Metazoa > Mollusca > Gastropoda > Patellidae > Patella > Patella ulyssiponensis. The sequence goes on along the minus strand of OY783229.1, from coordinate 18,935,177 downwards.
AATTCGATATTAGAGAAGGGCGTAGTGCCGCTTTCAGGGCAAAATCTCCCTCATAACACACTGGCATACCCGTCTTCACTGGCCCATTTCGTAGCAGTACAGTAGGACGTTAAATCTCTTTTCTTTAAAGGTCGGATTTTAGGACGAAAAGGCTATGTTTGGGTTTATGTTTTAGCTAAATCCCCGTTCACGAATCGACGTAGAGCGTGACAGCTGTGCAACGCGGCATTCTACACAATTTTTTTTTAATGAACGTAGTCATCAGTATCGTAAAATTACAAGCCTGACAAGTTTTTTTAGGTCAGCATTAAATCTGGCGCAAGTAAAAACAAATTTCAAATTTTCTCATCGCGCAATAGATGAACAGAAAGATCTGCAACGCGCGACTAACAAGGGTTACGGGCAAGTTGGAGTAAAATTCTATGGAGGTTGGCACCGAGCCAATGTTGTACAGGGGGCATACCCTCGGGATAATTTTTAAACTGAAGAATAAATTATACTTGTAATTCGTCCCGCGAGTCCAATGGGCTTTGGTTGCTTTAGGTTCAGATTTATTTTAGCGGTTATTTTAAGTTTGTTTTCTCAGGCGAGATAGTATGACCATTGTTTACAGCAGTTGTCTCCCCTGTACCGTTAAATTAATAACTGCTTTAATTTCCAAACTGCACCTAACCTGGTGATTAATGGAAGACAGGCATACGCCATACAGTGTGCTATGAGGGAAATTTTACCCGGGCAGCGTCGCTACGGCCTACTCTTATATCGAATTCCGACTGCCAAGACAATGTGTACACGGGTCCTCGGTTTTTAATCCCATCCGAACAACTAGACACCTGTCCTTATCAGGCCCTCCGTTCTGCATCCCTGACAAGGGAAAAAGACGCCGGAAAATCGAAATTCTTTCTCGGTCAATGCAGGGATCAAACACCCGACCTCCAGACTAGCGAGTCAGCGCCTTATCCACGTGATTCCCCACTTTAATTTCCAGAAACGCATTTTAAAACAAATGTAATGAGTGACTTAATAACCCGGCGTTTATGTTTATAAGAACTGCATCAAAGTAAAATTAGTCAGTGTGGAATTAATTATTATTGTAGACCTTAAATAGCTTGATATACTCTGTCCAATTTTGTGTACACCTTATTCACGATGGGAGGCCTGACAAGGACAGCTGTTTAGTTGTTCGGGTGGGACGAAAAAAATGAGGTCCTGTGAATACACTGACTAGTTCCTTTTGGAACTGTCTTTGAGCGGACATCTCCACAATTGTCCGCTCAAAAACTATACATTGACATGAACGTAAAAGATCATTTGGCAGTTGGAATTCGATATAACGCCTATTCTCAATAAAGGGGTACATTTTAGAAAATGGATATATTAAAAAATTAAAGTTTTTATTAGCCACTAATTATGCATTCACACCATAGTTCAGCGTGTCCAGGTTGTCCGTTAAAAGGGTCTCAAGTTAACTTTTAAGATAATTTTTTCACGTTGGTTTCCGTTAGGCCATGTATTTCACCTTTTTGTACTAAGAGACGCACGTTACCATTTTTATAATTTATATTGGACAAAATTGTTGACATTATTTAGTGATGAGAGCTGTGTTTTTAGAAAGGTAGATTATCCGCTGAAAGTTTGGTCACCCAGTAATACCGTATTAAGACTCATTTTTTTTTTGCCGAGAAAACATTTTATATCTTTCATAATGCAAGTAGAAAAAAAAAATCTATTTTCAATACTTATTTCAAATACAGCGAGGACTTCTAAAGTCTTTCAAACATACGCTTTTCTTTATAATATTGTGCATTAACTATATATCTATCAAAATAATCCAACAGTTACAAGAAAACTGAAAATTTACAGATTCTCTATTTACGTTTTGAGATAAGGTAAAATAGTAAGGTATGTTACACAAATTTTGTTGTTGTCCAAAGTAAGATACATTATTAAATATGTGGCGTAGATCTAGATTCTGACATTTTATAACCTCAAACCCGCTCCAAAATACATGCAGTTCCATGTTGCTTCGCAATTGAAACTCTATTTGTGATTCGCAATGAAGATAAATTTATTTCTTTATTGACTTGTAGGGCTGCCAGTCCAGTAGTGAGTTCTCTTAATCTGATCAAATTATCCAAATATTACAGATGTATATCATTTGATGACAACACAAAGCAAAAATAAATTATCTACCTTCTTGATTTTTAGATTTGAAACTATTTACATATGGTATAATCTATTACATAGCATCTTTCGATGGTAAATAATTTTATGAAAGACAACAAAAGACTGTATATTAGATCAAATAAAATTGTAAGGGGGTATACTGTTTATAAAACAAGAATATTTTTTTGTGAAAATGATATATGTTTTAGAATTACTGAAGATAATACAGCTAACAGTACTGATGCTCTAGCCTATTAAACAATATAATATAAATGTTTTCTGCGTGTATTGTAAAGATAATTTACCATAATTCAATTACCAATGACAACTACGTCTCTGGGTATAATCAACCAAGAAACAGTAACATTCACAAGGACAAATGAACCTGCTCCTGAAGCCCCAAATTCTTGATATATACTATTCAAAAAAAGTAGGGGATATTTGATTTTTAAGTGTTATTAAAGTCACCTAATGAAACTGACGAAGAAACAAATGACAAAATGAAATGAAGTTCACATTCATCGATTTATTACAAATGATCGTTAGACTAAGTAAGGCACAGACTGACCATTATAAGGGTAAAATGATACCCGGGGTCAAACAGCAAAGTTACCACAGCATCACAACAAAGTCAGTAACGGGTAAATCCTCCTCTGTTTGCCAAACAAGCATTGATCCGACGTGGCATACTCCTAATGAGACGTCTAAGGTCATTTTGGTCCAGATTGTCTCCAGATGGGGGAGAAGTCGGGACTCAGTGCTGGCCAAGGTAATGTGGTGATGTTCTGTTGTTGGAGGTAACCTGTAACGATCCTGGCCCTGTGACATCTTGCGTTGTCATCCTGGAAGATGAAACGGCGGCCATGACGTCGTGCGAACGGCACAGCATGGACTGCCAAGATGTTGTCCCGGTAGTACTGGCCTGCAACACGCCCTGCAACAACATGTAAAGCCGTTCTTCCAGCAACAGTGATGCCTCCCCACACCATAACAGAACCACCCCCAAATCGATCATGTCTGATGACGTTAACGTCTTGGAAGCGCTCGTTTCGACGACGCCACACCATCCTACGTCTGTCCAAAAAATCAACAGTGAACCTTGACTCATCTGAAAACATCACATTGCTCCAGCGTCGATTATCCCAGTGTTGACGATCCCTACACCAACGACGTCTTGCCTGAATGTGATGATCTCTCAAACAAGGGATCACGCGAGGACGTCGGGCGCGAAGGTGACCCCTATATGCAGTCGATTCCGAATCGTCTGGCCACTCACTCTCACACCAGTGTCTGTTTGAAGACGAGCGCTGATCTGATTTGCTGTGATGACACGATTTCTCAAGGCCAAGGTACGGATAAATCGATCCTGGGCTTGTGTTGTCGCCCTTGGTCGACCTGAGCGTGGTCTGTCCTGTACAGATTGTGTATCACGGTATCTGGACCATAGCCTGCTTATGACAGACTGAGAAACATTCATCGTCCGCGCCACAACCACCTGTGTTGTGCCGATCTGTAGCATGCCAAGGGCACGTAACCTTTCATTTTGGGTAAGCCGACGCATATCAAAATTTGTTTTCTGGTCACTGAAACAATTAAACTGATGTTTCCACCCTGGAATTCAATGCCACAATGACTGTAACATTCAAAGTCAGAGTCGTGCAAATCTTGGGTTGGACCCCCATGATGATCCCAAGCATAACCTGCATTCCATGCCAGGCGCGGATCCAGAGGGGGGGGTCCAGGGGGTCCGGACCCCCCCCCCCCCCCTGCTCAGGCTTGAAAATTTTTTATGCGATTTTATTGGCGATTTAGACCTGTAATTTTGGAATTTACCTTCCGGAAATACGTCAGAATGAACCAAATGGAATCTAATTTACCAAATTTTTCTGGGAGAGGGCCCCCAAACCCCCCGTTAATCGGTTGAGCGCAATTAGTTAAGCAATTATCAAACCTAGACCACCCCCCTGCAAAAAATCATGGATCCGCCCCTGCATGCGGTAGCTATTGGTGCGTTTGGGCGTCACATGTAACTGGAAATGTGACTTTTTTCGTAGTCATTTGCATATTTTAGTATTATGCCCCCAAAATCAAATTTCCCCTACTTTTTTTGAATAGTATACGTGGATCTAGGCCCGTTCGTTTCTGGGGTTTAACGTCCACTTCCACCTAAGGTGATATGTGGATCTAGGCAAGACGTAATGGTTTTATGCAGAAATGGCGGGTAGCTAAGACACGTGACTATGTAAAGAAAAGCTAGAAATTGCTACAGAGATACTGTAGGTATCGTATGTTACGGTAACGCAAGTTTTTTTGCGGTTTTTTTTTTGCCTTGGCTAATCATTACTACAAGCCATGGCAAGGAGTATTTAATGCTTAATCTAAGGGTAGTTTTATCCCACTGTCTAGATAAACATACTATAGCAAACAGACGAGATATAATGGTAACGTAGGCCTATGTTTCATTTCTTAAACGCCCCCCCCCCCCCTCAAATTTGTGATATACTCGGCAGTTTAGCAATCTAATTAAAATATAGATCTATATTTCGTTTCGTTTTTTATACTTTCGATGGCCTACACTCATGTAGATCTAACTAGTTATAGTGGACGCTCACGTTCTATGACGTCAGGTATCAAGCACGGGACATTTGACCCGATAACGTCAGTCATTCGATTAACCAATTAGCGATCGCCGTGCTTTTCAAAATCCACTTGTGTTTTGTTATGATTTCTATCCGCTGGTGTTAGTATAGACGTCGTTGGCTGGTAATATCTACCCACAGTTCCACGCATGAAAAGGTCAAACGGTCGATTCGACAGACCATTTGATTGGCTGACCCCTCATTTCAGGCAGAACGCCAGTTAAATAACAAGTCCTCCAGATCCAAGAGTAGTGAAGACAAGTAAAAACGAAATTTTGAACTATAAAAAACGAAACGAAATTGGATCTGTGTTTTAATCAGATTGGCAGTTTAGGGAATTACGTCTCCGATTTACAGGTCAAAATTTATTGTGCATGCATTGAAATCCTTTTCAAAGATACATTTGGGACATAATTCAGTTAATATTAGCTAATATTTCTAAACAATGTCTCCGTGTCAAGATGATATAACGTATGTTTCAATTGTTTCTGCGACAACAGAAAACAGATATGGAATTTCACAATATTTGTGTATATAAAGTCAAAACTTATATCTAAAATTCATCAATACATGTTCTATGCAGCAACCACCACCACCTCCATTTTATACTACCAAGTAGATATATATTATTTCTAGTGGTTTGAAATTTACTAGTATTGTTTGCGACAGCAACATCTGTTACATTATGGGACATTCTGTTGCAGTGGCGGATCCAGGGTTTTTTGAGGGGGGTGACACCCCCATATTTGGTCTCGCCGTAGGCGCGAGCAGTAGAGGGGAGTGTAAGGGGATTCTCCCCCAAGAAAATTCTGAAAAATTATCATCGATTTCCTCGCATCTGAGCCATAACGAACAATGATTTCTGTTCGTCGACAACGTTTCATTCGGTTTCGGTTGGTGTAGGGTAAGATAACTTTCGTACGGTAAATTTCGTCCCATGTATGAATTTAGTCGATGATTAAGAACGAATTTCGAACTACGCGGTTCCGAAACTTTGTGGCGAAATCATTCCGGTCTCAAGTAGGCCTACATTTTTATACAATTATAAGGTAGTTCTAGCTGATAACCATAGCTGTAGGACATGTAGAATTTAATGTGCTAAAACCGTTCAGGATCTATTTCATCCGCCGAGATAGTATCTCACTTATTTTTTTGTACCGTGATTGGGCAATGCTAAAACCCTAAAACCTAAGAGATCAGCCGCGGTTTACGGAGCTAATTTCTGCCGCTAGTAACATAGCTGATTGTGTGTCTGATAAGATGCGCACCATGTGCTATATAATAGGCTATATATACGACCATGCGTGTGCATGTCCCGGTGGAAGCCTGTAGGACCCGGGATTCCTATAGGCCTACATCGGTCGAGGGGGGGGGGACTAGCCCCTGGATCCGCCCCTGCGTTGAGTAATGTAGTCACTGTAATCAGTTGACATGTTTATTGTTATGTGTTATTGTCGAAAGAGTGATGTAGGCCTATGACTGATATAGGCTTAAGTCAACAAGGAGTCCGTACTAAATGTAGCGTCTACTTATCACTGCAGGCCAGTAGCCAGCATGCTGGCTTCGGAGGGGCAGTGGGGTTTTTAGGAGGGGCATACTCGTTACAGTCTACAGTAGGTATTTTAGAATTATGGTTGGCAAACTTTCTTTCGGGGGGGGGGGGCAAAACATTTTTTCAGGGGGGCATTGCCCCCCTTGCCACCCCCTGGCTACGGGCCTGCTTATCAGCGACACTTTATTCTTAAAAACTGCGTCCTTTTATTGAGAATGAGCGATAAGAGTAGGCCGTAGTGAGTTTTTGCGGCTTTTCTGGGGATTTTGACAACAACTTTCACGTTCAAACAAATTGAAATAGACTAGGCTATCGTGGCTCAGATCTATAAATCGACTCCAAATAGCATAAATATTGGGCTTTCATCATCAAATGATCAAATGACACAGGACATTTAGCATTGTTAGAAATCAGTTGTTCAATAAGCCTACATAAAATTTCATTCGTTTTCAAAATGTAGATCCTAGCATCACTCAAATCAATCCAGAACTATCTTAAAAGCGCGGGAATGAACACGTGCGCGGTTGTATACTTTCACTGGACGTGTTTTGTGCATATCATACCGTAAATAGCTGAGTTTCAAGACTTACCAATTATTCCGTAGTACGTTTGATATCATTACTGATACAAAACATGTGATAAGATACAGGTGAGTTATGTTGGTTGGGGATAATTTCCAAAAGGAAAAAAATGATACCATTCTAAGATTTGAACGACCAAGGGCATGCAATGTCAAGGTCGTTCTGGAATATTATTAGGCGTTTAATTTTTGATTTTCTATATTATGGTCACGAATCTCACGAACCGACTAGTGTGTGTTAAATCATAGAACTAAATACTCTCAAAAATACGAGAAAAGCGCACACTGGGGTCACTGCTCAGCTTGGAATCGGATCCGTGCCTTACCCTGCAAAAGTCCAAAACACTTTTAACCCGAACATAATAATTAGTTCTAGCCTATGGTTAAATGATGACTAGTCAAAGCAGGTCACAAGCAAATATTATGTATCATATCATATGTTCGGGTTAAAGTGTTTTGGACTTTTGCAGGGTAAGGCACGGATCCGATTCCAAGCTGAGCAGTGACCCCAGTGTGCGCTTTTCTCGTATTTTTGGGAGTAAAAACAGTAAGGTATGCCTAGCTAAGCTATAGAAAATGTTTTAGTTATATTTTACAGTTATAGTATTAATTTGCCATAGTACTAGTAGGCCTACATGAACTAATATTACTCTTTATTGATTAGCTACGAGAACGTACCGTAGCTAAAATGTCGAGATGATGAGGTTTGTTATCTACTTAATGATGATATGTGTATTTGACTTGAGAGTACTTACTACTTTTTAAGGAGAGCCTAGCTGACATCCATAGAAAATGTTTCAGTTATAAATGTGTTACAGTAATTTGCGATAGTAGGCCTACATGTACTAATTTTACTCTTTATGGTTAGCATAGGCGTACGAGGCCGAACTTGTTTGGGGGGGGGGGCAGCATATTTTCCCGACAAATATATTTCTTTAGACTATTTAGAGTCCGCGAGCGCCGGAGGCGCGACGCACCCGACAGGGACTTGGGGGTACAAGGTACAATATTATTACAAACTTATCAATTATTATTAAAGAAAATTTTCAGCTGCTCACTTCTATCACTGGGCTCGTCCGGTGCATGGAGTTGGATGCCAGTATACAGGAAAACAGTACTCAAGAACTGAGAAAGGCCATGTGTACGTGCTAGTTCCATTCAGATGGCGTACGTGTTCATCATTGACTGGACTGCTTTCTTTACGCTTCCATATTATTAAAAATATTCAAAACCCGACAGACGGTGCGACGCTTCCCGACAAACTGAGCATTCATTCCCGACAAGACCATAGCCTTCCCCGACAAGGCCATACCCCTACCCCCACCCCATTTTCAAAAACTCCTCGGCTAATGACCGATCTCCCAATTCTAAGCGCTTTTCAGATTTTTCTATTTTTTTTCATGAAAATATTTGGGGGGCCTGGTGCCCCCCCTCCCGCCTCATACGCCTATGATGGTTAGCTAGGAGTAGGTAGCTAAAAATGTTGAGATGATGAGGTTTGTTTGTTATCTACTATAAAATTCATTCAGTTGTCTTACTTTTAATACTACTAATACTAGGAATATTTATTTTTCTAGATCTATAGAAATGTAAACAGTTTTCATACTTTCAAGGGTACTACAGTTGGAGCCAAATTTTATTTAAATATTTATGTGATGTGATTTGAAATTGAAAGGAAAGGTGGTAGCATGGAATATTGTCGTGGTGGTTGGCAAAGTTTGAGGAGGAGAATTGGGGAATTTTTTGGTGTTGATGATAATAAGGATGGATACCTTTCATCTTGGAGAGAAGCCTTTCAGGAACGAGTAAAGGTATTAAATTTATTTCAGGTTATAGTTCTGTTTGTAATAGCACCACCGAGAAGTAGAGAAGTGCTCTGTCGACAGACATTTTCATATGGAAGCCACTAGTTATGTTATAACTCACGATGTTTGACATTTTGTTTACTATGCAAATTCCTTGAATAACAAGTGGCATCAGGTTTTCTAGAAATTGTCTAATTGGAGAAAGTGTTTAGTTCAAATTTTCATTTCAATATTCATTTTCGCAGTACGGTAACAAATTTATATCATAATATATTTATTTAACAGTAAAACAAATTGGGGATTTCTTTAGCAGAGCGTTTCTCTGAATTTGAATAATTTTAAAATGTTTATTGTAGAATGGTGATGTTGGACTTTCCTTAGAGCATGCTGTTTCTAGTTCAAATTTTCAAAACCAAAGAGAGAAAGTAGTTAGTCAATTAGAAAAATCTATGTCACAGATCATCATGGATACAGATAATGTTGGAATGTCAAACCATTTGCTGAGTCAATCATCACACTTCCTTATCAGTCCAGATCATATTGATAAAGTTCAAAGTCAACTCTTTGAAAGGAGTCTAACAGAAATTTCAGACGTGCAAGATCCTGTGCAATGTGAACACCATAGCGACGACCTTGAACCTCAGTATATAGACCTTGAGTCTGATTTATCTAGCAATGATTCCCAAGAAGACACAGAAAGAATTGCAACAAGTGAAAATGCGAAACCTTGCAAATCGGTTCAAAGTTTAGATACAGGATCATTCAAAAGTGCCATGTCAACATTCAGTGAGGTGAATTCGAGTGCAAAGGAGTCAAAGTGTAGTAACAGTGAACATTTTTATAATGCTCATGAAAATTTCAACCAGTCTGCATTGGAAAATGAAAAAAAATCATCAGTTAACACCAATGAAAAGAAAATAAATTTGAATAATCAAAAGTGCCCAAATTCTCAGAATATTAAAAAAGATTTATCAAATTTAGACATTTTTAAAAACAATACATCTAAATCAACAAGGTTTACGAATCGCCTGAAAGAAATAAATCACAGTAGAAACGCTGTTTTTCCAATAAATATTAGATCAGAAATTAAAGACTATGAAAATAAAAACAACAATGTGAAAACAGATGATGGAGTCTCCACAAATCAATCTGAAAATAAAACTGATGCCATTGAAGGGACAAGCGATATGAAGGAATCATCACACCAGCCTGAGAGTGTAAATAGTAATCCTGACAGTAACGAAGATACAGCATTCACTAACGAACATAGTACCAGACCTCATACAGAAACAAGGGTTGGAGCAAACAGCGCTATGTTTTTAAAAACAGGATTGCCTGATCATAGCAAAAGCCAGAATTTGAAACATAAAAATTCTGTCCAATTCCAATCAGCCAGTGCGGTAGATCTAGGAGCTAATCAAATCAAAAGAAATGTAGCATCTACAACTAGTTCTTTTAGCAGGTTAAAGCGTCATCCTTCAACATTTTCAAGTTTTTCTAAGGTAGAAACTTTCTTTATTCATGTTCAAAGATGAATAAATTCTCGGCCAATGCGGGGATCAAACTCGCTACCTCCAAACTAGCAAGCCAGTGTCTTATCAACTTAGCCACCGTGGCTCCCGTCACGAGATGTAAACAGGGCTAGCATTAATCTCCACCTAACCCTAAACCTAACCCCAGTAATTACCCTAACCCTAACCTACAACCTCGGCAACAATCACATGCCCTAACCTTATTTACATCTCAGCGACTTTGTAAAAAATTCAGCTGGCCTTAACAAACAGATTTAGTCTTTGACATAGCTAGCCTCGTTCTTTGAGTCTATTGTTACAAATGGCGCTGAAACGCATTATGGTACACGATTAGTAAAATGTTTATTTTTTCTTAAATATTGGAAATACAAGCTCATCTTTTTGGGTAAGATCACAACATCAATTTTGATTTAAACTGACAAATAATGCATGCTTTCAATGTCAAAGACTTTGGATGATATTGAATTAGAGACTTAACATATGCAGATTTGGCAGTTCCAGAAAGGGTGGACTCCCATATTGAGTGAGGGAGATGCGTTTCAAATCTTCAATGTCCCCAAACAAGGTTAGCATATCTACATATACCACTGTCTTCCTGGTAACACAGAATTTTAAAATTGAGTTTATATTTATACAGGATGGTGGCTTAGTAGAAGAAGAAAATGTTCGTTTGACAGGAACAGAAGCATTAAAATATTACAAACAGTTTACATCAGTAAGTATTATGTACAGCGAAAATAGGATTTGACAGGGCATGGGCCTTTAAAATTGTTTTTGGCCTTTCAGGGTCACATTTTATTATACAGGTAGTGTTATTTAATCATTTTTTGGAACACCTATATACTTCAACATCTATCATTTCAAATTCTCTGATACTATTATGACCAATTAAACTTACAGAGGCCAATGTGGTGCACAACTATCGCCTAACTCCAAATATTCGCGTTTAAATTAATGAAGCGTTGTTTTTATCCGACACACACCGTCATACATCTAACGTTTAAAAATATCGTTCTTAGTAATAGCTTAACGCCTCGAATTTAAATACGATGATTTATACCCGTTTCAGGTAGGATTATATGCTTAAATGTAGTTGGGTGTGGATGAAATATTGTAAATAACAACAATCAATCGCTGTTTTGATGAAAAGAATTGCCAACTTTGCTTACTTTCTTGCGAATTTGATTCGCGTTCGGCTTTGCAACGTGGAACTATAAAGGACCATCTCTTATCTCAAAACACGGAGGGTTGTGAGTAATCAAGTCACATTATAACATCAGGCGCGGATCCAGAGGGGGGCGCACCTGGCGCACGCCCCCTCTATTTTTTACGGTGGCGAAAAATTTTAAGCTCCATATATTCTCGAGGGAAAGGAGAACAAAAATAGTTTAGGTTGGAAATCGTAATTTACAGCACTGGTATGGAACTAGTCCTTGTGGGCATTTTTGTCCACTCAAAAATCACGGGCCGGTGTCACCGGGCTTCGCACTCCCAAGTGGGTGCAGCACGCCCCCTCTTTCTGAAAATCCTGGATCCGCCCCTGAACATTTAGTGCTCCTTGTTAGAGTTTTAAGCATTACATATTGTCTAAATTCTTCACCAATATTTCTTTCTCCTTTAAAGTATTTTTTGATTATAGAGCATTAAATTTTCATATTAAACAGTTACAAAATAGCTTTGTTTCTTCTTTAGCTTGAAAAAGAACTAAAACTTCAAGAGTTGAAGGATATGAAGGACTGGGTGATAGAAAATTACAAATGGCGTATAGATATTGTTACTCAGCTTTCTGCTACAGCAAAAGGTTAAAGTCTCTAACTCAATATCATCCAAAATCTTCAACATTGAAAACGCGAATTATTTGTCAATTTAAATCAACATGGATGCCGTGATCTTACCAGAAAAAGATGGGCTTCTGCTATCCAATATTTAAGACAAAATAAAAATTTTACCATTGGTACACGAATCGTGTACCATGATGCATTTCAGCCCCAGTTCTAGCAAGAGACTCGAGGAACAAGGCTAGAAACATTGCACCAAATCAAACGGCGTATGTAGACTGGAATAACCAGACGATGTAGACTGGAATAACCAGACGCTAGAAATTTTCATTCAATTTAGACTGCTGGCTTATTTCGCCGAACATAACTGATTTGAAATTAACAGTAAAAACGGAAACCATTGGATGTAAATCAGTCTATATACATTCATATTACACCACTTGTGTCAATTTCTAAGTCCCTAATGTTAGCAATTTAGCTCCTTTAAAATGTATCTATGTATGAGCATTTAAACGATCCCAGTATGTTGCCATTCCACTTTCACCATACATTGTTACTACTGTGCAGACCATGTCGATTGTTTTAAGCGAATCCAGCAAATAATAATGCTAAGAGACCAAGGCATTTGGATAATGATCCACAACCCCGGATAAAAATACTGCTGAAAAACAGTTAACAAATACCAGTTATCTGCCGATTTAATAGGTGAAGGAAGCCAAGGCCCATTTTAAAACCCAGTGTATTCAGTAGACATTACAGAGTATGCAGTGACAGTAAACAGAGTCTGTCAGGGATGGATACAATGTAATAGTTTCTCACTGACAGGCCGTGCTAACTGTCATTGCATGCTCTGTAATGTCATATATATTAAACTATTTTATAGTTTTTATAGTGTACCAACTATTGATATTTCAATAAAGTATAAAAGAAATTTTCTAGTGACCAATGATCTATTTTCAGCATACTATAGCAATCCTCAAGGGGAGGTAAGAAAGATATGGAAGGATCTACAACGTGATATAAAACAGAAGAGTTTGCATAGCTTAACAGATACAAGATTTAAGCAGGCTGAATTAAAACAATTCATACCATATTTTACATATCTTATTGTTTTTGTAAGTCAGATAAATATTACAATATACCATATTGATGAATGTAGAGACACAACGCATCTTAAACATTCTAAATCTTCAAAAATAAGATAGAAATAGGCTACTAAAAATCAATTGTTCTTGAAATAGTAATCATACCCTTTCCCATGAATGACAACCATTAATGGTTTTGACATTGAGATCATTTTGATCTTTGAATACATGTATTGGTAAAAATGAAATTGTCTTTTGAAGTCTGATGTTATTTTCTATAGGTTCACATCATGACATTTTGTGTAATAACATCAATTGGTGGGGTGACATCTATAGGGTTAGAACAAAGTCTTTATTTACAAGAAAATACTAAAACTTTTATTGGCACAGAAACAATACATCGTTGGGCAACACCTAATATATGGATTGGTCCAGACATGGAATATATGATTAGTAAGTATTTATTTGTCTTTTCTGCACTGCCGGGTAATGAAAGACTGGCATTTGTCATGTATTATGAAGGAAATAGTGGTTCTATATAGTCTACTATTAATTTGATTTCCAAGTGTCACGCCCTTGTCAGTGGTGCAGGAAGGAGGGCCAGACATGGTCAGCTGTCTAGTTGTTTGAAGGGAACAAAAAACCAAGGTCCCATGTATACATTGGTGTGTGCGTAAAAGATTCCTTGGCATTTGAAATTTAATATAAGAGTAGGCCTTAGTGCATAAGAGGTGCATAAGAGTAGGACGTTAAACCCCATTTCATTTCATTTCATTAGCCCAGTTGGAGCAGAACAGTGGAAAGTTAAACAACATTTCATTTCCAACTGCCAGGGGATTTTTAACATGCAACCAATAAATACACAGGACATTTCTTTTTCGTGCCATCTGAATGAGGAATTTTCTCACTGGGATAGCACCCAGACTAGAATATCGAGAATTTTTTTATTGGGATCTAACCCACACCACCTGGTTAGTAATCTAGTGCCATTGTCACCAAGCAACTATGGATCCTTATCACATGGCAGTTTCTACAGTGACCAATGAAAGGTAAACGTAACAGTAAATATAATCCAAAATATGAATGTATTTTCCCATTCTTACACTTCCATTAATGCCACCCCATAAGCTATTGTTAGTCCATTAGGGGAAATGTGAATTTATTGACTACTGGTAGACTACTTGTAGTCTTTTTTACACTTCTTGAAAAAATTATCTTTTGGTATAGTCCTATTGGATTTTTATTTGTAGAAGCAGGTGCTGTATATGCACCATGTATTAGAAGAGACTATAGTCTACAGATAGAATATTTAAGAGAATATGTAGTATCACAGACTTTAGGTTGTTGTGAAGTATTAATAAGAAATACAGCTGGTACAACAACACAAGATGAATGTGATAAATATACTAATGGTAACAATAAAATCTTTCTCATTGATTACAAATAATTTTAACAAAACATATTAAACAAATTAAACCCTCAACGCATCAGAAGTCCAATCAACATTTTCTTATAAGTTAAACAAATAAGGTGTATTTTAAATAGGAATTTAGATGATTTAAACGACCTTGGAAAGACAGCATCTTGAGTTCAGTATTTAAGGTGTTCAGGAACAATAAAAATAATGGTCTGAATTCAATAGAAAGTAATGTGACGGCCATAACTGGCACCATCGTTGATACAATTTTTAGACCGTTATGTGTTCTTGTAAAAGAGATAACTTTCACAGATTATCCAAGTTCTGATGCTTTTTGACGCGCCATTCAAGATCATACAAAGTCTAAATTACTTTCAATATAACAAATTGGATCTAAGTTAAGGAAAGTTTACATTAGTTTCTATTAATTTCACACCACTATGTTGAAGCATCTTAGAGAAATAAAGTATTTAATAATCATTTCTTTCTTCTTTTTTTTCAAAACAACCGTTTCTTGATGCAGGTTAATCTTTTAACTATGCCTAATTACATAATTAAAATAGTCATTCCATTAAATAATACAATTTTTTGACTATTCAGATATATGAACAGTTTGGCTTGTTGTACCTGTCATTGTGTCAGATATTGATTTGAATTGTTTTCAGGTGTAGGGTCTTGGAGAACTGGAGTACCCTGTAGTAAACGACCATCAGGTCAGAATTATGTTTCACATATATTGCATCCGTGTTGTGTTGGTCTAAAAGCTAAATGTCAGTTAATATCACATGAACATTGTTTATTTCTTGGTGGAACTATTCATAAAGATAAAGATCATTGTACACAGGTTTGTTATTCATATTTCACTTTCGAATACAAAAATAGTGATCAGTTGTTATAGAGTTACATTATCAGCCGATAATCCCTAGTACACACACAAATATTCTCATTTAAATAGTTTATCAAAGCTATTTGAAAAATTATTCAATGTCATTTGAATCTGGTGGAATATGATAAAGTTTTCTGTCTCCTACACAAAATATAAAGTAATATTAATCAATGCTATCAACAAATATTAAACATTATGCAAGAGGTAAATCTGTCTATTGCAAGTTATCTAAATTATTAATTGGACATTTAATTAACTTATCCAGACCAACATCAACTCTTGATGCGATCATTAGTATGCGATATTTACTGGATTTGAATACATTTTTCATGGATAATCCAGACTTTGTCATACAAACGTTAGTAATGACTAATGATGACTAGCCTAAAATTAATTGGCTGATATCTCGTTTCAGAGCGGAACAATTTCACTGAAATTTTCAGCATATTTTGTTTTCATTGTATAACTTTACCTTCATAACTATTACTAGTAATGCTAGAATCAACATATTTGAATCAAAGTGATATAATTTGTAACTTAATCAAGAACATTCTCCCACACACTATAAACCAACTGAAACAATTTTATTTGCAGGTTAATTGCCTCAATGGCCTTTGTGGCGTTACTGGTTCATCTGAATCTACATCGGATGGTTTTCCAGTCTCTCCATATCAAGCTTGGCGGGTTTTTGTAGCTTTATTCTATTGTCATGGAGTTATCCACCTTATTTTGATCTTGTTTGTTGAATGGCTAATTATGAGATCAGTTGAAAGATCATCTGGATGGTTACGTTTAATGCTGATATTCTTAATTTCTGGAATGACTTCTGTTGTGGTGAGTGAATTTTGAGTTGTAGTCACATTATATAAACTCTGCTGTAACAAAATAGACAGCTTATAATAAACCAGTCTTGATTTCAATTGAACATGCGCGAGATGAAATGAACTGAAACGATGTTCGACATCTTACTTTTGAGGGAAATTTGCCTTGACGGCTGCACAACAATCCTACTGTTATTTCAACCCCTATTTTCAAACCTACCGAGATCTTTACAGTGCCTCTAGTGGTATACAACAGAGTGAATGGATAGAGTTTACACTGCTCCATGCCCCTCCCCCCCATCCATCATACACCACTGACAATCTCCTGGTACCGGCACCATACTCACCATTCTACTGTCCTTTTACATCAAGGTCACACTCATCAGTACATAAAACTCATTAGTAATTTCACCTTTCAGTAGATAATAACAAATACGTAGAAAAGAATTGAGTACACTGTATTCTAATTTTCAGAAGGCCTGGTCCCTGTTTCTCGAAATCTTAACTAAAGATAAAAAAACAAATTTTAGTGGATACTTCAATTTTGATTGGCTACACACTAAAATCAATGTAATATTATCCATCAAATTACTAAAATATGGATTTTATCATAGTTAAATTTTGGTGAAACAGGTCCCTGGAAAATACATTAAGATTTAAATATTCAAGCTGGTAGCTGTTTTATTTATGTTGTGTCATGTTGTATTTTTCAGGCAGCATCGATTATATCTCCCTATTTACCCCAAGTTGGTAGTACTGGTGCTGTCTTTGGTGCAGTAGGTGTTTCAATCACCGAAGTCATTCAAGCATGGAAAATTATCAACAAACCATGGAAAGAATTGATTAAAATTATCCTTGTCATAACTTTCTTTTTGATTTCTGGATTGTTGCCTCTAGTTAGCAATTTTGCCGTTTTGACAGGTATCACAATGGGGATTTTTTCCTCCATGTTGCTTCTGCCATATATAACTTTAGGATTATATGAGCGCCAAGGAAGAATAGCATTAATCATTATTTCTATTCCATTATTGTTTATGATGTTCTTTGTAATATTCTATACATATGTTAAAGTTCAAAATGTTCAACTTTGTAAAGGTTGTCAAAATTTTGAGTGTGTTCCATTCTCAGATAAAATCTGTAGCTTTGGCTAAATGAATACTTGTTGATACCAGTAGTTTTAGGTTTGTTCAAATATTTTAAAGTTTCTTTCTGGGATTATTCATATACAATATATCAGACATACAAATGCCTTATGGTTATATCGACCTTGTTAACTAAACTGAAATTTTTAACTTTTAAATAATTGTTTGAAAGTTGAAATAAGAGAAAGAAGTAAATCATGTACTAAGTGTTTGAAAGTTTTATAATCTAAGACATGTTACAATTAAATTTATAAAATGTTAATTATTTCTTTTGCGTGCTGTTATCTTTTAAAGATTTGTTTTTGATAATTTATTAAAATTCAAATAAAAGTGATAAATGTGGCTTTTATATTTGTGCTTTTCCTAATTCTTGAGATTGTGAGGATTGTGATCTGTGGCAAACTGGCCAGGTTGTTATACAATATATTTAATATAAATTATCAAAAAAATATATAAATATTACATCTTTTTGTTTCCTCTTACATATTTTTTGAAAATTTTTTGAAAATTTAATTTATTCATTTTAAAAATAAAATGATAGAATAGTATTGTATTGGCAGTCATTAATTTCAGACCCAGTCTGCCACTGATTGTGATGTAGTAACAAAAGAAATCAAACAAATTCATCATTATGTGTCTTGTTCACGGTTTTGTCTTAAGAGTTTCTATTTGGTTGTTGATGTATGGTACAGTTTTGTTGCACTTACTAACAGAAATCTTAGACATGACAGACTATTTGACAATAATATGCTCGTATAATATGTGTGGACATAATCAACAAACAAGGGTAATTTACAAAACAATTTATTAAAATACATGTACTTATCAACTGGCAGCTTCTTGTTTTTGCTTTTTACTTTTTTTGTTTGAATTGTTTGTATCTTCTGCTGTTCTTTTAAGTGTTTTCTTTTCATCTTGTTGTTCTGTATATTCGGGTACAAGTCGTGTAAAATTCATTGTTGATTTAACGGATCTTCGAGACTCTGGAAAACATTCATAGATAATGACATGTTAAACTAAAGAATATCAGTAAAATGACAATAAACTTATGACACTCAGAGTAACTTACTGTCAATAAATAGCCTTTAATCATACTCAATGCTAAATATGCATATTAATTAAAGATACATTATTCAAGAACTAAATTTGCCTATTTTCAGGTCTTTCTTTAGGCTTTAAATGTGAACAAAGTATTAGACATTTATTAACATGACAAGACCATAATCAGCTCTCGATGCCATTGGATACTCGAGATTTGAACAAGATAATAACGACTGGCCATTTAATGATTTAATTTAAAAATGGGAAAGTGAGGCTAAACCTCAAAATATATCATTACCGTTGTTACGATAATACATAATCAATACGCACATCTTATCAAAAGTACAAACAGTCATAACATGGTTCAGAATTAAGTAATTTCAATGAAATTTTCAATATATTCATTTTGCATTATCTATTTTTGAACTATTATCACAAGAACAGACAGTTCTTTATCTCAGTCTTACATAATGTATCTCTAAGCTTTGTTATATAAACACTTTAAAGTAATATCTCTTGTTTACCCATTGATAACATTGTTAAATGTAAACATTCTATTTTGGTAGCTAACAAAGGCGGATATAGTAAGCTGTATCTAGTCATAATATATCATGTTATTAATCTATGCAAAGATTTGACATGATTTGAGTTATATGCATTGATAACAATATTTCTCCCATAACAATTTGACAATGCTAAGCATGAAATCTGTTCATCAGTATCTGTCTATGATGGATGATCACATACTCCGCGCAGTGTTTCGTTTGATTACAATCTGATTAAAACACAGATCCAATTTCGTTTCGTTTTTTATAGTTCAAAATTTTGTTTTTACTTGTCTTTACTACTCTTGGATCTGGAAGACTTGTTATTTAAGTCGTGTTCTGCCTGAAATGAGGGGTCAGCCAATCAAATGGTCTGTCGAATCGACCGTTTGACCTTTTCATGCGTGGAACTGTGGGTAAATATTACCAGCGGATAGAAATCAAAAAAAAACCAAAGTAGATTTTAAAAAGCATGGCGGTCGCTAATTGGTTAATCGAATGACTGACGTTATCGGGTCAAATGTCCCGTGCTTGATACCTGACGTCATAGAACGTGAGCTCCCACTATAACTTGTTAGATCTACATGAGTGTAGGCCATCCAAAGTATAAAAAAACGAAACGAAATATAAATTTATATTTTAATCAGATTGGTTTGATTAGAGGTAATCCCACTACTCACTGCTGTAATGAGTGGATATTGTTGTTTTAAATTTTGATTGGTCAGTAGTCCGACTACCAACCAATGACTAGCTGCTCTACAAAAGCTTTACATTTAAAACGAGTGGCAATATTGGACCAAATATGTTTACATAACGTTACGTCATGGCTCATGATTTTATTATGCACAATTAACCCGTGCATAGCAGAATACTGCAGTAAAACTAATTGCGTGACAAACGAGGCTATCAAGTCGAATGAAATGTAAACAATACTGTTTAGAAACGAACATACTTTCACTGTTTTTAGTAACTTAAATCACTGTCCAAAGTTTTAGGGAAGACCCAGATTAAACGAAGGACTGTCATGTTGCTGTACTTAAGTGATAGCTTTGATTAAACAGGAAGAATAGACATACTCCCGCAAAAGTTCAAGAATCAGAAGCTAATCCAGCAATGGCCAGAGAGGGATTTCTTGGACCATTGCTTCAGGAATATGGGATGATCACTGCACCTTGACAAATTCATTTTGCAATTACTCCACCAGACCACAAAAGTTCAGAAATTGTAAACGTACCAGCATGCATCATTAAGCTTCGACAGTTTCTAGAAACAGCATCTTTTGCTTGATCAAAAGTCATTCCAAATAACCGAGCTCTGATTTTATTGGTTAAGAAAAATATTTGCCTTGAGGATTCCCATCTACCCAACAATGTCCACATCATCCTAGGGTGATATCACTGACAAGTGTTATTTTATTTATAAAGGATACAAATTGGCTATATCATATGGTCCTCTTAATTCTATTGACTGAAAAAAAACAAAGGAATGGAAAGTTATTAATGGAACTAATTTCTTTCATAAATACATTTCGTAAATGATTTCAATATAAAACTGCTTGATATCAATTATAAAAGTATTAAAAATTAAACAATTATTGATTTACCTTGTCAGTACCACTTGTAATAATTATGTTCTGTAAGAGAAAATAAATTCCTGTTTAATTTCAACACTTATTAATACAATATTTGTGTTTAGGTATTTAAATGTTGCGGCTGTGGGTCAATGTAGCAGGGGGAGTACAATACCACTAGTATTAACTAATAGATGAAAACAAGGGATAGATTGATTTCACAACTCCAAGTTACATTTACTGGGAAGTGGATATAAAACAATAGAAATAATTTTGGGCTTTTTTTTAAAAAATAACCCAAAAAAGAAGTTACCTTTCCTTTGGTTACTCTGACTAGATCACAGGCATTAGATATAATATATCTTCTCATAGTCTGATCTCTGATGGCTGGAGTGTACATAATTTCAAAATATAAACCTCTTTCGATTGCCTTTTAAAGAGAAATAAGGTGATTTAAGCTTTTTGACATATAACAACTTAAAAATATATATCCACAAAATGAATTTATATTCACACAAGCATAACAAGTTAAAGATATATTCCCTCAAAGTATTAACAACGTATATACCCTTATAACAAATTAAAGTTATGTTCCCTCAAGTAGTCAAGTATACTAACAATTTTAAGTTCTATTTCCTAATAAGTTAAAGTTATGTTCTCTCAAGCAAACTAACAACTTAGTTATATTTCCTAATAACAAGTGAACATTATGTTCCCTTAAGCATAACAACAACTTAAAGTTATATTTCCTAATAATAAGTGAAAGTTATGTTCCCTCAAGCATACTAACAATTTAAACAATCATACTGTACTAGCATCTTAAAAGTTATATTTCCTGATAAGAAGTTAAGGTTATGGTATTATAACAACTTAAAGATAAATTATATTCCCTTAAGCATGACAACTACTTAAAAGATATATTCCCAATATCCCATTAAATAATACCATCTTTTCTATCATCTAAGCCTATTTTTATCTGAAAGTATGCCATATCCATATTGACCATGAAAAATTAAATTATGGATTCAAAACATTTTAACAAATTTGACTAGAACTTGACCCGCAGAGAAGCCACAAGAAATTGTTAGATGGAAAAGACAGACAAGAGACAAATGACAACAATGTGCATACCCATAACGCCATAAGTATAAAGAACTTACTACATTGATGGAAGATCTTTTTAAATAAAATGGTAATTTTTCTGTTAGATTTAACGATATAACATCAATATCTAATACACGACATGCATTCTGAAAAAACATAAACATTAAAAAAGAACTTATAATTGGTGAATGTATATAAACCTGATCAAAGTGTGGTAATCATAGTATAGGGAGGTTTTATCTTTGGTCAACATAACATTTTGAGACTAACCAAGATATTTCTGTTATGATCACATCAATAAAACTACTACCCAGTATTCATAGAATTCCATCGATAAAGGGTTCTTTTATTGAAACCTCAGTGTGTACTTGGGTGGACCTCAGTTTCTCATCCCATCAATGTCAGCCCATTTATGCTACCTTGGACAAGTTGGAGCAACAGTTTAAAATTCCCAAGGTTCTGATCAGCCCTTACTGGGTGGGTGAGAAACTGCAAACATTCTAGGTTACCATAGCCCCCTTACAACATCATTGAGTTTAATGTTTCAAATGAAAGCAATATTTCCAAAATACCAAATCCACTATAAAGTACTTACTTGAAATAGAGCATCAGTTGTTGGTCGAACAGCAACTATATCGTAACACTGTATTTCTGGTGTGTTCTACAAATATAAAACAGAGAAAGAAAGAGAATTTGTGGTTTAATTAATTGCTTCTGCACAGTGGGAGGAAATCTTAAGAACCAGAAAGACAAAACAACTCCCTTACAATCACATTTAATACACAACAGCCCAATTATCATAGCAGTTTCACTGTTAGTATAGCTACTTAAAGGGCAATACCTATTTGAGATTTGCCTTGATTTGACTAGACAGTCACATTGGGTGTTGTTCAAAACAGATTGTATGCAAAATATGAAAGAAATCCGTCAATACATCAATATCTTTAAGTTTAAATATAAAAGTCATACAAAATAGTTGTTTTAATACAGTTTAAACTAATGCACCATGCCTAACTCTATACAATCAATAAAAACTTGACTCCTTAGTATTATTTTTCCGGATTAACCTAATTCAACTTACTAGTTTTGTACTGTTAAGGTTATTATTTATAGTTGTTGTAAATCTGGAAAGAATTCTCAGAGGTCTTCCTGAATCCTGCATAGAAATACAATATATATATATAAAAAGAATCTTTTTATTGTGTATTCGCTCTGGATTTATTCATCGAGCACTTTGTGTTCAGTAAATGTGCACTACTTGGATTTTAATTTAATATATATAAAAAGATGTGTATAACTTCTTGTATGTTTCATGGACAACTTCAAGTCACGGATCCCGATTGTGCATTTCCACTTAATCCATGCTCAAATATACTAAAATCAATTAAAAACCATCAATACCAAAATATAAAAGGTAGATAATCTACTCTTTAAATAATGCTTGGTACTGAGTAGACACTGTAAAAATTTTTATGTTGTGATTTATCTAGTCTCAGCTTTCAGGTAGACTGCTTTTTTTTAAAAAAATTTAATGACAGAATTATTTTTAAAAAATTTAATAACAGAGAATTATTTTTAATGAATTGATAAGTCTTTGAAATAATAATGTTGAAATTTCAAGTGACTAAGACTTTTTTCCTTTAAACATTAAGAGAATAATCTTAAAACGTTCCCCAAATAAATAAGGGCTGGTAATTGTTTTTCCATTAATATGTGGTATAGTTATTTGACTGGGACTTACTTGTATTTTCTGTATTATTGCTGTTTCTGGTTTTATTTCTTCTGGTGACTTAACTTTCTGTAAATCAATAACAATCCAAAATGAAAACATTTTCTAACACATAGAGCATTCACTAGTGTATTGAACAGTCAAATGATACAAATATCATTATTAATTGTTATTAATTATCACCAAAATTCTCATGATCAATCAAGTGACACTCTTCGACGAATGGGAATTCTGACCGATTGTTAGAGTATCTCCTTGATATCCCAGTTAAGATTCATTTGCACTTCTCTTTTATTTATTATTTAGTTGGCTATCATCCATTATGTATTTCTTTTCAATCTGCTTTTAATATTAATACTGATATTTTGGCTTTTAATATTTCAAGAAATTATGAGTTCAGTAACAGTTTTAATCTATTATTACCTGATGTTTTATCTTTTTTCCAACTTCAAGAAAATCAGGCACTTCATTGTTTATTGCAACACAATCATATCCCACTGAAAGTTAAAAACAAAACCATTGAAATGAAATAAACAAATCTTCACAAGAACTGATTGTGTGCTTTTTGTATGTTTTATATAAAGCTACAATGTATGTCTGCATAAAATAAATCTTAAAGGTGCAGTATGTAAAAGCTAAATCTGCCTAATGTAGATCTTTTGTTTGGCCACAAATGTTATATAAATCATTAATTAGACATTTTTTCACGTGCCAAGTGCATAAATAACTGTCTAGACATCAGATGGATTTTATTTTCAATGTATTTAAACATGATTGGCAGTTAATAGTTTAATTAAAAAATGGATAATCGAGGCTTTGTTTATTATCACGACAACTGTAGCAATGGCAATCATGATTACATTGTTCAAAACTTTGCTCAAAATTTAGTAATTTGACTACAATTTTAAACATATTCCCTTTTCTTTATCTATCTTCTAAGTATTGTAGTGAAAACTGTCAGTTCTTTATCTAAATCTTACATAATGCATCTTTAATCTAATCACATTTTTAGAACAATCTTAATTGGTGCTGTTTCTTTACTAACACACTATACAACTGTCTCATGCTTCTTTCTTATTTGATTTACACTCAATAGAATCAAGTTGAAAATTGATAAAAGTCTTCATTTTGCACAATTCTCAATCATAATTAGAATTTAAAAAAAATAAATTAAATAGTAACCTTTATGAGGATGTGTTTTGTCTTGTTGATTTTAATCTGATTCTCAAACAATTTTAACCGGGAATTAGTACATGTAGTGTCAAGACAAAGGATCAAGTCCAAGGTAAAACTTTAAAAGGGTGGGACATTTAAAGGGTGCCAGTTACCTCGTCCACAGTTAAGTCTTCCACAAGGTATTAGTTATGTCATATTTCCACGGCATTTTTCTTATCATTCGCCAAGTTCAACCTTAGTCACCATTGGGTGTGTTGACGAGTAAACCTATGCTGTGTGGACGACTAAACAAATGTATTTTGATATTAAATTTGTGGATGACTTTACCAGACTTTTCGTGTGGACAATTAAATGGCATTCCATTCCATTTAAAGATGTTGTGATCTATACTCAGTCCTTCACATTAAAGGTGCACCTCCCAATGCACCTCGACTTAACTACGGAGGCTTGTTTTAATTGGACAGAAGTCTTAAACTGGCCAATAAAATACGATGTTACTTGAGAGCCTAATATGTCGCCGTATGTTGATGGAAGATGTCCGCGGGAATGATAGAATGACACGTCTTCGTTGTTTAAAATGTTTTCATGTACCGCTTAGCCCATCGACATTGCGTTGGTTATCACTATCAATACAGCTGGAGATGGTCAGAATTGTCAATTGGAATAACTCGACCACAAATAGCGTTGGTTGGGGGACAAAAATAGGTTTGCAATTTGTACGCTAATCACGCTGACAAAGTGATCAACCTGACGACAATTCGAGGAAATTATACATGAAATAAAAAAAATTGAGACAAAACTAAAGCATAAATACAATGAAGAATTACTCTTGCAATATAAATAAAAGAGTTGTTTTTACGGGAGCTCTTTTTTCAATTTTTAAATTGGCGAGAGTGTTTTACAGCTCCCGCACCTTTTCGTAAACGTGAAGGACAGTATACTGTGGGTCTATAACATAGATATATAAATCTTTAAATCAGATTTTAAAGACAAAAGCATATATAATGAAGTATGTGTGTAGTCTATCGTCAAAGAAAGCTGTGTTAGTTACATTTCGGGACCTTTTTTCAATTTAGGCTTACTTTCTACTTTCAGTTTGTTAGCTTTTCTGAAAAAAGTAATCTTTAGACTGTTTCATGAAAGTAAATTTGAGTAGTTTTAAACGAGAATTACTTATATCAGTTCTGTGTTGCGTTTTACATAGACAGGAGTTATTTACATTTTCTAGATGTTTTCAACAGCCCCAAAATCGGATCATTTAGGCTTACTTTCTACTTTCAGTTTAGCTTTTCTGAAAAAAGTAATCTTTAGACCGTTTCATGAAAGTAAATTTGAGTCGTTTTAAACGAGAATTCCTTATATCAAATCCGTGTTGCGTTTTACATAGACATGAGTTATTTACATTTTCTAGCTGTGTTCAACAGCCCCCAAGTGTTGTTTTAATGGTTTCCAAATAAAATTTTTTTTACATAAATAGAAATAAATATGACTCTACCGTTAAAGAAATGTGTAGAATTCGGATTCTAAAATATCGGTATAAAATTGAATATCAAACACGACGTCGCACCTGTACTTGACACTATTCTAATCACGCGCAGAGGACAGCCGATCATGCCCCCCTCGAATTTCTTTCTCACATTGGACTACTTTACGCTAACTTTATTACAAAAACATCGTCAATACTAATCAAACATTCAACAATAATCATACGATCAAACGAACAATACAATTAACTTTAATACAAAAACATCGGCGATTCGATCTGAAATCAAACAACACAATAGTCAATGAGTACTAATCAAACAATCAACAATAGTCATACGATCATACAAACAATTCGATTAACTTTAGTACAAAAACATCGGTGATTCGATCTGAAATCAAATAACAAAATAGTCAACGAGTACTAGTGGACGACATAACCAATAGTTGTGGACGACATCACCAATAGTTGTGGACGACTCCACCAACGGGTGTGGACGACTCCACCAACGGGTGTGGACGACTCCACCAACGGGTGTGGACGACTCCACCAACGGGTGTGGACGACTTGACTGGTACCCATTTAGGCTTACTTTCTACTTTCAGTTTAGCTTTTCTGAAAAAAGTAATCTTTAGACCGTTTCATGAAAGTAAATTTGAGTAGTTTCAAACGAGAATTCCTTATATCAGTTCCGTGTTGTGTTTTACATAAACAGGAGTTATTTACATTTTCTAGCTGTTTTCAACAGCCCCAAAATCGTGGTTTTGTCTTCGCACATTAAATTAAAATCAGAAAAGGCAGCCATGCTTGTTTTCACCGGAAGTGTTCAATTCTTAATTTTCATTTATTTTATATCATATTATTTTCTTCTCTCATCTACGTCATTATACATTGACAAGAATTTATCAAAGTTATGAAATAACACTATCTCTTATAAATAAAGAAAGGGGTCATTTTCATACTATCGGACGTTCGAGAGTTGCTGGTGACGTCATAAAATTTTATTTCCCAAAAAAGGGAAGAGCCCGACTTGGGTGTTGAAACAGACTTTTGTTTCTGTCAAATTTTTGAAGTAATATGTCTGTTATGTCGTCTATAGAAACAAAAATGGAAACTTCTAACCCTCTTGACGAAAAGGGACACGAAAAGATAGAGGAAAAGAGGGTGAGAACCGTTTTTGATAACATTTTCATATCGCGATGTTGGTTTCGCTGTGACATTCGACGGATTCGTCGCCATTTCTCTTTCAGTTTCAGAAGCCGGAATTGTCATGATTGTGCGAATCTGCCAAGCATTTATTTGTCTCCTCATCATGTAAGACTTGTCTGGTGTTGTTGTATTATTATGTATTATTTCTGGCTAGTTTGTTTGGGATATAATTATCGTTTTTAAACAGACAGGATGTAAGAAACAATCGGTTTGTTGAAGTTCAGACAAGTTCATGACTGACCTCACCGATATTTATAATTTATATTACTGTCAGATCAGACTACATTTAATGTTATTGGACATATTATTTATTGTAAGATGATGATATAGCTTTTGTGTTTGCTGAAACTTACATTTTATATTTTCAACTTCTTTTTTTTAAGTAGATAGGTCTACTGCTAGTGAATAGGCGATTAGGAACAAAAAAATTACATTATTTTATTAATATTATTATGAATATGATTATGATAGTTCCCTATGTCATGGGTTATAAAGCAGCAACGAATTAAAGACGAAATATATCCAAATTACAAAAACATCACCTAAAGTACACTGCAATAGAATGTTAATTTGATTTAATATAAGAAATACTGTCAAGGATCTTTTCAGTAAGAATGCAACCATACATGTACATATAAAAATAATCGTGAATAATCATGATTATTGCAAAATGAATATTCGCGATATCTTGGATTATTGTGATGAGATCATTTGTCGTGATAATTGAAATAATTGTGGGTGAAGAAACCATTATTGCGATTAATAAAGGAGCTAAATCGCTAATATTTGGGACCTAGAAATTGACACAAATGGGTTGTAACGCATATAATAATGTAATATGAATATATAAACTGATTTACATTCATTTATTTCCGTCTTCACTATAATTTCAAATCAGAGTTATGTTCGGCGAAATAGGGCCTACGTCTGAAGCCTCAATCAAATATTTTTGATTTAAAAAAATATTATGATAGATATTTTGAAAATTAAAATTGTAATAAACAACAAGTTTAGATCTGTGTTTGAACCAGCCCATTAAATTTTGTTTGTAAATTCAGTACTGTATGTTAAAAATAATATTGTCTAGAAATTATAATATTATTGACTCAAAAGTATCAAGTGAATGAATATTCCAGGGGTATTTCCAACTTTTTATGCATGGTTATTACGTTTCAAAAGTGATAAACTGAAAGTATTGACATTTTATAAAATGTCGCGATATAATGATTATATCACGATAGGTTTTGAAAATATAGCGATATCTGTTTCCAGGGATATCGCCCAGCTCTAGCTAGCCTCGTTCTTCAAGGTTCCTTGAAAAATGGGCCTAAAATGCATTATTGAGGTAAATGTTTTATTAGCTACTTTAAAACTAATAAAATACACACAATCTATTTAGAATTTAGTTATGTGTTGCATGATTAATTAGTAAAGTGGAACATTGCTTGAAATAAGGATTTTTCTACTGCATCACTAAAAATCTGAAAATGCCCAAGCTAAAATCAAAATGAGCTGACAAGGCACCACTGCATTTCTACAAATTCAATAATGTTGTCATAAAAAATTGTCTATCACAAAACTTGCAAACAGTTTATTCATTCGTAGATAGACAAACGACTCGTACAATGATTTCCAGTATCAATTAATCTGGTTCTAATTATGTTTTGTGGTACTGTCATATGTTTCAAATTTACAGAGTTTTGTTGGAGTACCGGTTTCATAAATATCAAAGTTATCAAAACTTGTAATACCATTTTCCCTTCGATCTAAACCCCATAATTTTCCTTTCTGGTAATAAAAGAAATATTATCCTTATAAGACATATAGAAATAGATTTCACTAAAGATAAAACACACTTATAATACTTATATGGATATACTACTTCTGAATTTATTAACATGCTACGTTTCGATACACATACAGATATCGCAATCCCCAGGGTATCGCTGCATTCTTACTTTTCAGTATTTCATAATTCAGAATTACAGATTTAGAACATAAATTACAGTAGAGCTGGATGGTCTGTTTATCGGTGTTCTAAGGAAATAAACCAAATAAATCCTCTCAACAATTAATTAATTTAATTGTATCAAATTTCTTTATAAGCTTAACTCATCTGTTCAGTACATACATGTAGGCCTATATCTAGGGTTTTTAGGAGGGAGGTGTTTTGTTGGGTTTTTTTAAACATCTGATATTGGGTGAAATTATTTTTGATAGCTATCTCACATGTATAAAGAAATTAATACATCAATGTTTCAGAACTTATAAGAAGTGTGAAACACAATGTACCGGTAAATATGTGTAGCTACATTTTTGAAAACATGAAGACATGCTCAACATCAACGCATCTTTTGTCATCAAATATTATTTGAAACAAACCAGGGATAACATGTCCAGTTCATGAATATTTTAAAAATCTATATTTCATATTTTTTATGAAAAAATAAAGCTGGTGGTAGATATAATAGAAATTAGAATAATTAACTTGTTACTAAATATTAAAATTCAAAATATATCATGTACATTTTACTGAAAAAAAACAAACTAGAGTTAGACACGTACGTATTTGACTGTGTGCAATCAATGAATATTTTAAGCTGCTAACTAATTTAGTTGATCCTCTAAAATAGTGCCACAGTCATGTAGTAGAAGTAGAGTACTGTAATGTTTCGATGAGTTAATATCATGTATGACTATGAAATTATATTTTTAATTTTAATGTGCGAATCCCGAATTTCATAGAATCTGAAAATTACAAGTTCGTATACGTATGAAATTTTAACGCCAAAATACAGAGGAATTGTGTATTTACCTTGTCTGAAAAGTTCAGTTCAAAATATTCAGTCGTTTGGACGTGAACGTCAAAATCGCACCACAATCAAATATCCGGACACTAGACTTTTTAAATAGTTGAACTTGATAAATGCGACTACATGTGATACCTATTGTACACTTCATAAATAGAGAGCTTGCGGCACTCAGCATGTAGACGCGTATTATCCAGGCACTTTTTAGGATGCAACCAAGACGCCGGTCTTCAAACACAGAGCAATACCGACAATTGGAAATTTTTTGAAAACGTATCACAACGCTTGAGATAGTTACTAGGGGCTAAGTTATAAGTTATTAAAGGCCTTTCATACAAAATTAAGCAATTTTAAGCCCCAAAATGTAACTGGGATTATTCCTTTAACCATTTTGTGCTACATACTGTAACAAAAAGATCTGTGAAAAAAGTTAGAAATTTCCAGAAACAAAAATTACCAGGAAAATTTAATCCGTATTGGATTTTCCTGTAACTTACAGAAATTCCTTCAATAAACATAAATTCCATTTTCAAATACAGAAAAAAAATCCTGGTGTGGGTTCCTGCCCATGAAAATGATAAAGATTTACCGGGTAATTGAATTAACCATTGACTTTATACATGTACGTGTGCGTGAATTGGCTTTATTTAACGTCCGCTACCACCAAAGTAGTATCGCGGACAATCTTTATATATGCAAGCTCTGCCCACTAATATAAGAATACGGAATATCCTACTCACAAGCAAGGAATCACAAACCACTACTCGTCTTTGATTGGACCGCTTTGAGGCTTTCAGATGTAAGCTTGCCGTAGGATCAATTTGCAGGTATGTAATCTCTGCCGGGGAGACAAACTGGCTTACACTGGCCAATCGGTTATGCTATCTGGATTTAAGCCTGCTTAATTACCAGATAATACAACCTACATGTATACGACACAGGAGCATTGAAACATATTCCTACACATTTATGAATCTGATTACCCTTTGATGAATAACAAAACACATTATAGATCTTATAAATAATGAAACTTGGATAAACATGGCATGTAATATACCAAACTTTACAAAATCTGATTCTTCATATCCCGGTTAATAAATTGAAATGAATGCTATAATAACATGATAATTATTGGGAATGATTATATATGTACAAACTGTATACGATTACTTATCGTTGCATTTGCAAACAGAAAGAATCTGTAATTTCCTGGTCATTTTATCCCTAAATTTTACAGACCTATCTGGTCATTCTACCTGGTAATCGATATGATTGTAAATCTTAAAGACCACATCAAATGATTCAGAAAATTTTTACGTACTGGTACTCAATAGTTACAAAATCCATTTTACGGCAAGTTCAAACTAATCTGATTAAAATTAATTCAGATATTTACGTTTTAGTATCCGACTGCCAAAAACGGTTTTCAAATTTTCAATTACAACCTTAATCCGCTTGATTGGCTGGTGACGTCACAGGCACTACACATAGTATACACATCATCTATACTATACAATAAATCACTGCCCATGCAATATATCACTGTATATACACACAGCCAGTTGAGACGTGTGTATTTGTCGGTCCAATAAACATTTGACTGGCTTATTAATCATTAACGTGTAATTATTTACATGTAAGCTACATATCACTATATCAGTCAAAGCATTTTCAAAAGCCGACTTTTCTCGTCTTGAGTTGTAATAGATTATATATTTGTGACTAGAATATTACCGAGTGTATTTCAAGATGCCATATTACCGTTGTGTTATTGAGAGTTGTGGAAATTCCAGCAAGGGAAAGGGGAATAATGTACCGGCGTTTCATAAATTTCCCAAGGATGAAATCGTACGGAAAGAGTGGAATGCGTTTGTTAACAATTCAAATCCCGATTGGCAACCTACAGTCACAACAGTGATATGCAGTGAACATTTTACGAACGATTGCTTAATTACCTATACACACTCATGTGTATTTATTAACGCCTGACTGATTCCTTAATTTGTTTTATAATTAATTTTAATTCAAGATCCAATTTAGAATTTGTTTCATAATGTACGTTCGTTCTTTTTTTTTCACGGCAGCGATTTTAATACAATCTACCATCGTGTGCAGTCCAAACGATTCGAGAGATATTTTTGTCAGTATTGTGGTTCTAATTTAGAAGGGTAATTATCATTTTTTGTTACGCCGGCCAGATCAATTTGTAATAATGAATATCAAATACACTTGATCAAATGTGGAGTTCCTGGTGCCGTTTGGTGAGTGATTAAACTGTCAATTTAATTGTAAAATACTTGTATTCTTTATAAAAAAGTCAAATGATGTTAGACATTATAACCTTATCTTATCACAAACGTATATCCATCGAATGATTTATATTGAGATGTTGTTTAAACACCAATCAACAAATAATATGAGGCTACTTTATTCCACAAACATCAATGAGCAAAGAAAAAGATAATTACCTAATCAGCATTCTTAATTACTTTATGAACCAATCACTGTTCAAATTTAGTCTGATTGATTAATGACAGGTATTAACTACACTTGCGATACACATAGATAGTTAGGTGACCTTTCTCAGTCTGTTAATTCTAACGTATATTGAGATATTTTTTCGTATTTCATTTTTACGGCCTATTTCAGAGTAATAAAGCCAAATTCGCAAGCGGAAAGAAAGGCGCCGTACCTCGATAACGGATCGTCATTTACAAATCGCGTTTAAATCATGTTTTATGTTTATGATATATTTTGCGTGACCACATCTTTCTACTCCTATACTCTTTTACTCAGGGAAATTCAAACCATGATACTCTTCTGACGAAAATGTATCTCGAATAGTTGGGACTGCACATAGGAGAGTGTATGACATCGCTGCCGTGAGAAAATGAACGACCGTGCATTATGAAACAAATTCTAAATTAGAACGACGATACTCTTCTGACGAATCGTTTGGACTGCACACGATGGTAGATTGTATTAAAATCGCTGCCGTGAGTAAACAGAACGACCGTACATAATGAAACAGATTCTAAATTTGAACAATAAACTTCTAACGAAAATGTATCGCGACTGTACACAATGGTAGAGTGTATTAAAATCGCTGCCGTGAGAAAACAGAACGACTGTACATTATGAAACAAATTCTAAATTGGATCTTGAATTAAAATGCATTATAAAACAAAATATTCCGTAGTCAATTGTTTTATTTAATTAGGGACGATTAAGGAATCAGTCAGGCGTTAATGAATACACACGTCGAGTGTATATAGGTGATTAAGGAATAAACATTCCGAATATGCATTCAGTCACTGTGACGTCACTGGCGTCTGAGGGGATTAAGAGTGTTTTCAATAAATGGCAAAGTCGTTTTTACGGGAGGTCTATTTTTACGACTTTGAATGAAGATGGCTGAATTAATTTTAGTCGGATTGATGTGAATTTGCGGTAAAGTGGATAAAATAACCATGGACTGCTGACATAGAGAAATTTTCAGGGCCATTTTATGTGCACTTTAACAGTTTCACTAAATTTTTCAAAACATCCTAAAATAAAAGCACACATTTTAGTATTTTTAGTACTATGTGTGTATATAAATATGAATTGATTTTGATTCATATTCCGTTCTATTAATTTGTAATTTCTAAATCTAATCAATTATGTTTGTTGAAATATGTTAACAGTCAAAATTGAACAGCAGTAGTTTGCTTCTGCCAAGAATTCAACATGTTTTATTTTTATAAAAATTATTTTCTTGTTGGTGAATCAGTCACCTTTGTGGGATATGTATTTCTTTGTAAATTACAAATGACGCTCGAAACCATAGAGTACACAAGTCGTGTACCAGGTATTGATTTTAAAATGTTCATTTTGCCTTTAAAAATATTGGATATTTGGATTCCATATTTTTACAATTAAGATCAATCTTAATTCTAATCCATATTTTTAATTTTGAATATCAACCATGATATCGAGTAAGAGGCTTAGTCCCTTTTTTTTAGCCGACATGTCAGACTTCAACAGAATTTCCAAAATGATGATAATGATGTTAGAACTCGATTGTATAATCATCTGGTATAACTTAAGTTTATTGGTCTCTTATCAGAAGAAATGATTAAAAATTCCACAATAACTATACTATAAATAGTATAAGCAAAAATAAAGCCTGGGTTACAAACAGTACTGTCATGTGTCAAAAGATGACTCAGCTATCTAAGGCTTTTGAAAAGACAATTTCAACAAGTATGGTGACAATTTTATCTTTGCCCTAAAAATCACATGTATTTTTTTTTATCAGATTTTGATTATTGTCTTATGTAAATTAGTCACAATAAATTTTGAAGCAATTATCTTATCTTTGTTGGTAACAGTATATGTTCCTTCCATTTTAGAGTGTCTAAGTCTGCAATGAATTGTACAAGTGTACATTTATGAATAAAATCAGCTTACATTATGTAAACTACACTTGCAGACTATCTTTTTGAAATTAATTGAAAAAGAAAATCCTGTATTAATCCGTTTTCTTGTTACTTTAACATGCAATATGAACACAAAAAGTCCAATCCATTATGTAAAGAGAATATGTGGGTTGAGTTTAAAAATATAACCCACACAGTTTATCTAGACTTCATGACTAACAATATGCTTTGTGATATTTACAACAGTGTATTGCAATTACTTTAATGTAACTTGCAAGAGCGGAACAATGTACCTGGATGGGTGATAATAGCTGTTGCAATTACTTTGTAATTAGAACTCTTTGTGTTATTTCATGTACATTGTATTTGTTGGAAAAGAAAGAGAAAAGCTTATACAAAGTTATTTGATATAATTGATGTATTTTGTAAATTGATAATATCATTTCATCAAATTCTAACATATATTCAGAATGTCTGCTGTTCAGATGAATCTAGGACGTTTCGGCTTGTGAACAATTCAGACTAGGATTTGCCCCCCCCCCTTTTTTTTTTAGAAATAGGATGTTTTGGCCTGATTTATTTGTTTGTTTTCTGCTACAGATTTTTTTCTTTGCTGTGTATTTTGTGGGCTTTTTTTAATTTGTTTGTTACTGCGACAGGTGTATTTTATTTTTGGTAAATCTGAACTTTCATCTTTGTACATTTGTCTTCAAGGTGATTAAGTCGATAAAAACAGTGCTGAATCCATACACCGCATGAAGAACAAGATCTACAGACCAGTTGACCGATCACAACCATGGTCCTCAAACAAAACGAAACATTAATTCACAAGTTGTCTATTTTCTCGTTGTAAAAGATTGAACAAAAACTCCTTATACACAATCCTGGATGACATACAACTGAATGAAAATACTGAGTGCCATTGCACAATTATCGTCCACAATTATCGTGGTGCTCCCTTTACCCACGTTCAAAACTTTTATCCAATTTTGAGGAAACTTGAAATGTAGATTTATAAACCAGAGATCTCGGTTTCTTACGATATTTGCACATATTGGACCATAACTTCCAGATAAAAAAACATGTTTTTAGTCTGTGATCCCTCTGAGGGTCACAATTTGTGTCTGATTTTAAAAACCATTCAAGTATATCACCGATACACTCAAGTGACGGTTGAGTTCGTGAAAGGGACCGAAACTGCTTGACAGATGGCCACTCCCCCTATAGCCTACGCAAAGAGTGTAAAAGTAA
The DNA here is from genome assembly GCA_963678685.1 of Patella ulyssiponensis. NCBI lineage: Eukaryota > Metazoa > Mollusca > Gastropoda > Patellidae > Patella > Patella ulyssiponensis. Next base: position 18,899,435 of record OY783229.1, on the reverse strand, counting down.
TAAAAGTGTACATGTATACTAAGATTGTATTTTTTATCTGAGTTAAATAAAACTTAAAATGTATGGCTATATCCTAAAGATTTTGGTTACTTTTGATATTCACACATATAAGACTGTAACTCCATGGATTATGGCCACCGATTGTACAAAAAATTATGTTTTTAGCTGGAGAACATTTTAATGAAATTTAAAGCATGCTTTTATCCCAAAGATTTAGTTTCTTTTGATATTGACATATGTCGGACCGTAACATCCTGTATTGAAATCCCTGATTGTATTGAAAACCAATTTTTATAGCTGGTTTCTCTGTCCACCTCTTGCAAAATGTGGGCGTAACTTGCATGGCAACCTGTTGTTTTGGGTTATTGTGACCTGTTTAACTTCTATTAAAAGTTGAGTAATGTTGAAATGAAGATACTAACTAATTATGAATATTTTATAAGCCTTTTGATAAGTCTTGCTCTGAGCAATAGTGTGCATACTTTGCCACACCCATGTATGTTTTCTACATGTTAACACCTTCACTCATGTTAATATGGTATGCCAATATAGATATGTCATGATGATACCAAGGTTGAAGTATGGAATTATTTGGGTGTATGTCTCTATAGTAAAATTTGTTTGCATACATATACTAAATGTATGTTCTTTGCCCTAGTTTATTTTTAGGGTAACATGTATATAGATAGCCTATATTATATATAGAAAAGGAAGTTGATGTGATATATTTATAAAACTAGGGATTAATTAATCGTAAATACTTTATAGCAAATATTAAAAGTTACTGATATAGTTCTGATAACTGACAGATAGCATTATCTGTAGATTAATTAAGCCTCAATAATATTTGTAATGATATTAAAACAGTGTTCAAGTATAAAAATCAATGTCTTCTATTTGTTTATACCACTGCTAACAATCTACTAATGATTGTCATTAAGTTATTGATAAGAGCTAACATCAAAGTTTGTATATTCTAGGCAAAGTTATATAGGTTAATTAAATTGCTTTGACTGACTTAAAGGTAAGCTTCTGTCTGTCTCATTGGAGCAATTAACCAGATTTTGCTGTAAGCCGCAATGCGCTACAAGAGTTTTAAATTCTTTCTATACTTCCTTATAATGATGGCTACAGGATTGTATGTCTGCCGTCATGATTTTAGTATTAGTATGTATCAGTTGTTAGTTGGATGGTTTGAATAATGGATAAGTTTTCAATATGTTTTGTAATAACTTGCTTACATATTTATGACTGGAAATTATAATCTGTGTTTTAGTTGCACATGTATCTGACAAACTGTCATGCTCTAATAAATCAGTAATAGTTCCTGCCATTTTGAATTTGTGGGATAAAAATAATGAAAAGAACAAAACTGTGACAACCATATTCACTGGTACTAGAGAGGAACTGAGTCTGACAATGTTTGTGACAAGTACATTATATCCAGACTTGTATACTTGTCTATGTTGACATCTGCATAACTTTACATGCAATTATTTTGGTACTTGTACATGCTTGGTTATTTCTTGAAATGATTAATATTGATTCACAATTCATTTTCAACATGTAACTTGTAACAAGATAAAAACACACACAATGTCATTAGAATAAAAGAGTTTATGAATGTAATTAAACAATATTATGATAAAAACTAAATGATGTTTAAATAAAAAATGCATCTTGTTTTAATGATGTTAAAACAGGTCAATGATATATTTTTATAAATTGTTTTTCAATATCACTCCTGACATTGCACTCTGAGACTCTCATATTTCAATCTTTGTGAAACATCCACTCTATAAACTACAGAATATAAAAGTGTGTAGCATAAGGTGGCTAGTATTAGATCATAGAAGAAACACACTCAAGTGTGTGACATCAGGCTGACATTTGTTACAAATCATATGTATTAACCTGTCATTAAAGATAATTTGTTTCAAATTTTAGGTATTTAACTGTCATTAAAGATCATTGTTTCAAATCCTACATATTAACCTGTCATTACAGATCATTCGTTGAACAGTGTAGTCATTGATTATTATCTGACTAGAAAGTCAAATGGATAGATGCTATCATAATTGTCTGTATTATGTCTTGGGTTTACATTTAACTATGCAGTTTAGCTACAGGCAAAATGTATTCAAGTTTGAGTTGTATGAGGGATGATAAGATCTGATTTATTTTTATGACATACTTGGTACATGTATGATCTACTGCATATCCTGTTATATTGATAATCAATATTTACACATCTCCATAGTGCTACATCAACATACAAGGATGTAATTTCTTTTGTTGAATATAATGACCATTTTAAAATTACATGTACATACATGTATAATAGATCTTTATCCCCTTTAACTATAATAAATGTATTTACATCATACTTGGTTTAATCATTGATTTATTCATTCATCTGTGTGTGTACATGTAAATAGTGGGTCAACAGAGTTTTAAAAATTTATTGAAAACCAGAATATATTTTCAGCTTTTATCATTTCATGCCCCAGATGCATACATACAAATTTTGACATATTTCGTTTTTTTTTTGATTAACAAGATATTGTTTCTAAAGAAAGATTACAGAAATTAATTCTTAGCCCATATTATCCCATTTTTGGACCAGGAACTTGGTCCTAAGTACAAGTCATCCTGTTGTTCTTGATGGCGACTCTCTTGTAAAAAAAAAAGAAAAAAATAAGGCTGTGTATTAATGAAAGTACAATTGACATGGAATTTGGAATGCTTGTTTTTTGGACAATTTTGTGTCGATTAATAGAATACTACATGTACATGAATGTCATCAAAATCGTGAGATGGCTACATTGACGTCTAGCTCGGTTCTGGTTCCATAGTGTGTGTGGTTTGTACACATACAATCTATAAATAAAAACTATTAAGGTTAAATTTTATGGCATGTTAATTGACTGACAGTTAATTTCACTACTGGCAGTCAGTAAAAGAAAATGAGACAGCCATTTTAAATGCCATCTTTATATTTTACAGCATAGTAGTATAGTAGAAGTAACTAGTCTTATTGGAAGAAAGATGGAAGAACCATCGGAAGAATATCTACAACAAAGAGGATTGTGTATGAAATATTTTGAACATTGGACAGAAAATGAGCAAACCGAATTTGTTGAGCATCTTCTTTCTCACATGTGTCACTATCAACATGGTCGTATTAATGCTTATCTACGGCCAATGTTACAGAGGGATTTTATTTCAGCACTTCCAGGTATGCTATGAGATTTCAGATTTTTAAATCCAAATGTTTAGGGATGTGTGCATGAGAGGTTCATAGGGAAAGTGCCTAGTCATTTGAATGGGACATAAATAAATACATTTATGTACACTTTGCATGCAGTTAAAAGAAACCCTCATAGTTTAAAATCAAAGAAGAGTTTGCCTCTGTCCAGGAAAATTCTCTTATTGTTTGATGTTTCAATTCATGTAAGCATCTCAGTTTTGTATTGAGTGGAGTTTAAAACAATATATGCATTATGTAATGTTTGGACGTAATTTAATTATCAAATAATTATAATTTATAACCATTTTATTTTACAGCCAAGGGTTTGGACCATATAGCTGAAAATATCCTGGCTTATTTAGATTCAAAATCACTTTGTTCTGCGGAACTTGTGTGTAAAGAGTGGTATCGAGTCGTCTCAGAAGGTAATTTATGGAAGAAATTAATCGAAAGGAAAGTGAGAACAGATACGTTATGGAAGGGATTAGCAGAAAGGAGGGGATGGTAAGTTTTGAAAATAATACGGTTAAACTACTCACAAGATATGAAATTATGTTGATAAGAGTTTATTAAATTCTGAGTAAATAAACTGGCAGATCAAGTGCATTGAAATGAGTGTAGAGTGAAATAACATAAATAGAGGCACATTATCATGGTGTGCATTATTTCAAACATATTTGTTGTAGGGTCTCGTTATAAAAAGGATTTTAAGCATACTGGTACAGTGAAGGATGCATTTAGAGTTTATCTTGTGGGGATTTATATTTGGCAAACTAGCTAACTTTTTGGCAGTGCAACATTTAAATTAGCTATGTTTTATGTACACTATTGTTTAAGTGTTAGCATATCATCAGATCTTGTGTATAACATCTGGTTGTCTTGTAAACAATTCAAGCTAATTTTCTTGTATGAACATGTGGACGGGACCGACGGGTGCATGATGAATTGCCTAAATTGGCAACTTCAAAATTATTGTAGGGATACGAGATAGAATTTGGCTTTATTGATCAAAGGTTAAGAACACTCTTTGTTTAAAAAGCCATTTCTTTTCTCGTTGTTTGTTGTACCAGAGAATGTAGATCACTTAATACACTTCCATTTTCAGTCATTCCTAACATTATTCCCATTTCATATTTCTGATTTAATTTGATGAGATAAGACAATATTTTGAATGATAAGACAATATATAATCTGTATTTGTAATGAAAACATTGATTTATTTTGGAAATCTACTAAAAAGAAAATTTCAATCCACATAGAAAATCCCCAAGAGTCATTAAATTGAGAGACGGATTTGGAAATCTAATTTGATCTTACGTGTAAAATCCAACAATTCTTTCTCACTCACTTGTATAGCCTTTGTGTTGAAATTACATAATTCACCTTTTCAAGTAGTCGTCAGATGTAGTTTTTATGTTGCAAATAGCTAATATTTGTTGAAAGGGTAAATGATAGCCTGTACTAGTTTCTTTAACTGGTGTTGGCAAGCTTGAAATGATTTAAGAGTTTGACAAAACAGCGTAAAAACAATGTGTGCTTTAACATGCCATGTTTGTTACTTGCAAACAGTTTTTATTTTAACGATAAGAAAATCACTATGTCTTTATATAAGAAACCATGGCTTTAAATTTATTTGGCTAAAACAAACTAGCTATCTGGAACATGACTTATGTGTGGTTAACAAAAATAAAAGTTTCTGTGCATGACAGATGATAGATCTTATGGGCTTGATAATTTTATTTTTTACAAATTTTTTGTTACATCATTTATTATACCAAAAAAACACAAAATTGGTTTATTTATAGATTAACTGTTAAGATAGTGATTATCTAATAAAAAATAAAAAAAAACCCACATGCTCAACCATCCCAATAATGTTTTAGAAAATTTATTGCAAACAGAAGAAATTCATGCGCTGGCAGGAATTGGAAGAAGGACACTGTCTGTGATGGGTGGTTTATTTTTAAGGCATGACTATGTTATTATTTTCAAACAACAAAGATAAATATTTGTTCATTCTTTTGCAGGGGTACAACATTATTTAAACCAAAGCCAGGAGAACCTGCCAAAGATCATAAATTTTATCGTGGCCTGTATCCGTCAATTATAGAAGACATAGATGTAAGATATATCTTCATAAATCTTATTTTTTTTCTGTGCTTCAGTCTTTAATTCCCAGTGTCGTGCTAAAGACTCGTTTGAATGTCAAATATTAAAAATTACATTAACAGAGAATATTCTGGAAATATACAAGACACATTCAACACTGTGTGGAATAAATGAAATAAATAGGATTTTAAGCACCTAGTGTTCTGCACAACTTGAACCATTGAAAAACGTTTTGCAGAAACTGAAAAGTGAAAACCTTGTAAAAAAAAAAAGTGATTAATGAGAAAGAGACCATGAAAAATATTACCAGACAAAGCCAATACATTGTCTCTTTGTTTACAAGCTTGTGCAAATTTATTTCGACATCTTTTGTTTTATGTATATTTGATTTGTTTTTAGCGAATAGAAGATAATTGGAGAACAGGCCATCATCAGTTACAGAGAATACACTGCCGTAGTGAAACTAGTAAAGGAGTCTATTGTTTACAGTATGATGATCAGAAAATAATCAGCGGACTACGAGATAACACAATAAAAGTTTGGGTAAGATTTCTTAAACTAAATATTACAAAAAGTTTTGGGTAAGATCAAGTTATTTCTAAAACTAAATATTACAAATTGTTGTCTTATTTTGGGTAAGATTAAGTTATTTCTGAAACTAAATATAGTTTGGTTAAGAAGATAAAGTTATTTCTAAAACTGAAAATTACAAATAAAGGTTTGGTAAGATTAAGATATTACTTAAAATAAATAATATAAATAAAAGTTTGAGTTAGATAAAGTTATTTAGAGAGATATGATAATGATAGGCTAATTATTACAGCTTCAGAATTTCAGGTCACCTTTTCTATTATCTCTGTTTATCTATTTAGGTTAAATATTGTGTATTTTTGTTTTGTAGCTGTGGGACAGATCATCATTAGAATGTGTAAAGGTGTTGACAGGTCATACAGGCTCTGTTCTCTGTCTACAGTATGATGAGAAAATCATTATTTCGGGTTCTAGTGATTCAACAGTCAGGTATAGTTTCTGTTTATTATTCTGAATATATTTTTTTGTCAATGAAACTATATATATTTAAACTCTGATAGCAAGTGGACGGTGACTGCGCCTCACATAATTTACACAAAAACAAATCTACAGACAAGACATAATACGCAGAAGTCACAAACGAAGGAACATATGAAATCTCAGAATAAGTGCCGTAAAACTTTGAAATTATTTGTTTGATCAGTAAACTTGTTACGAGATCATGTCAATCAAGTGCAACTTTCTTAAGCTCTGTGATGTCATTACCTAGACAAGCGGTTTTCATATGTGATAAGTGACCAGCAAGACTGTCTGTTCTTTATTCATTTTAGGCTGCCAGAGAAAGATGTTTTCATATGTAGATGAAACTCTTTATAAGTTTTCATCCTATCCGTTTGTACTTAATAATATGTTTATGATACTACTTTTCATTTCAAATCTAGAAATTAGATTGTATTTGGATATTGACAGCAAAAAAAAAGAACCAATTGATCTTTTGCCTCATATAGTTCTTTCTAGATAATTTATGGAAGACCTTTATTTGAAATAATTTTTTTTGTGGTAAATTTTCAGGGTTTGGGATGTGAAGACAGGAGAAATGTTAAATACACTTATTCACCATTGTGAAGCTGTTCTTCATTTACGTTTCTGTGACGGGATCATGGTCACATGCTCAAAAGATAGATCTATTGCAGTATGGGATATGCAGTCACCGACAGAGATTAATTTACGCCGGGTTTTAGTAGGTCATCGTGCTGCTGTAAATGTGGTTGATTTTGACAACAGATATATCGTATCCGCTTCTGGTGATAGAACTATTAAAGTAAGTAGATTTATGATTTGTAAAAACATTTATAATTGTGTCATAATTATGACAATACTCGGGTTCTTCACTAAAGGGATTAACTGTGGATGCCTTCAATTAGCCTGTGTATTATAATGATAATAGTGAATTCTTTGAATCGTGGTGCATTATGATCTCCACTTTTCACACGATACTAATGAAATCTTTATATCTATATAATATAAGCTTTTTTATATAGATCTTTTTACAACGCAGATGTAGTCAGAATGTCTCCTCTAGTGATGCCCTAGTGTTTCACTTTTGTACTCATGAATTATGAAGTATTTAACGTTTTCAAAATGATGATGGCAATGTATCGGGGAACGTATTAGCTCAAAAATAGTGTTTGTTAAGACTTTACTATTGAATTTTGTAGAAGTCACTAGGTTAATCGGTAAATTACATGGTAAATAGTATCTAAACATACATTATGCAAGAACTAAATACATGTATGCCTATTGCAGGTCTCTTTAGGCCTGAAATATTATAAACTATTATTTAGATATTTATTAACCATAATCAATAGTTTAGCAATTTAATAATTTATTCTGAATATGGCAAAGTGAGGCTAAGCTTCAAACAAACATTACGGTGGTTACAATCAGTGCACACATCTTGCCAAACCTTCAAAGACGAATATCTTTGCTCAGAATAAAGTAATTTGAATGAAATTTTTAATATATTCATTTTGCATTATCTTTTTTTGAACTGTTATAGCAAGAATGGCCATTTCTGTATCTAGATCTTAAATAATGTATCTTTAATTGTTATTATTTTGTTCAATTTATACTTGCATTAAAGATATTTTTTGTTTGATTATTTTTTAGGTGTGGAATACATCTACATGTGAATTTGTCCGAACTTTAAATGGTCACAAACGTGGTATAGCCTGTCTACAATATCATGATAGATTAGTAGTCAGTGGTAGTTCTGATAACACAATTAGGTCAGTTAATAGTTCCTGCAGCTATGTATTTTTTGTTATATTCAGGGTGTCAAAGTAGTATCAAGTATACTGAGGAATCTCAGGATAATTCGAGCCTGCTTCTACCTTTTCAAGTATAGTGTCTGGGGGTCAGATTTTGTAAAGTGTATTCAATGAAAAACCAAAGTTCACCCCCCAAGTACAGTTGGAATTCAATAAAGATTAGTAGGAAATCCACTGTAAGGGAATAGTTCTCCTTCCTTGCATAACACATATGACCAAAGTAAAACTGACTTTGTTAAGTCTCAAAATAATCCAAGTTTTGTTTGTATCCAGCAGACCTGTGACTCCAAAGTGACAGAAAAGTCCTTTTCACAGTTCTGGGCAATGTCGTCCTAATGTTAAAATTCTGTTGCTAAAACTGAGTAAAAAAATAGATAGGAAATCTTAACTAGAACATAATATTTGCTGTTTTTTTGTATTCTAGGTTATGGGATATAGAATATGGTGCATGTTTACGAGTATTAGAAGGACACGAAGAGTTGGTGCGATGTATTAGGTTTGATAATAAACGTATAGTCAGTGGTGCTTATGATGGGTAAGACAATTTTATCATGTCTCTCAACCTGAGATAAACCTCTGCTATTGATGGGGATCAAGTTTCACTTGATGATAGGAATAAAATATTTGGGAATGATAACAAATAATGTATCCTCAATCACACAAGTATATATTGTGCATTGTATATAAAGAAGCCTTAGAAATTTAAAATGAACTTTTGTTGGCTGCATTATAAATATAGAAGTTAACAATTACTGTCCAAATAATCATTAGTTATCCTTTACTTTTGAAGACTGTAACTTGTACTGAGTGGCCACTATGCCCCTTTTTATGTTTATATTTTGTTAATTAAAGGAATATGTTTATATTTATAGTAAAATTAAAGTTTGGGATCTGCAGGCAGCTCTAGATCCCCGTTCCCCAGCTGGAACACTTTGTCTCCGAACTTTAGTGGTAAGTTACTTTCATCTTTATTTGTCATTACTTATTCATGTATTCTTTTTGGAAAAATAATTCATTGTTTGGTTATGACTTCATAACTAGCTCAGCATCTGTGATTAATTGTTATTACAAACCAACCAGCCTATTACATGTCAAATCCGACATCGTACAGGATCGTTACAATATGTCAGATTACGCAGAGTGTCGGAATACCCAGTTTACTCAAAACCGGAAATTATAGTGTAGCTTCGAATCACCAGAACTGTCCAGAACATTATTCCCTTTAAAATGGTTAACCTTTCTGTTCATTCATTTTATTTCATTTAACATGCCTAGGCATTTTGAATAGGTCAAGTCTGTCGTAATTTATCTTCTTCGTATTATTCAGTTGATCGCAAACTTGTCTTCGCTATCACATGTTCATTTATAATCTGTCGATCTATGTCCAGGTCGTCGTCGCTCGGTTTGCAGGGTGAACAAACCTAGTTAATTCAGGCTCAATTGGCATACGCAACGAATGTCTTACAAGAGATTATAAAATGATCATAGTACCGGTAATCAACAAAGACCTACGCGAGCGAGTTTTAATCTCGCTGATAATTGATTGGTGATTGCTTGTTAATCTTTTGTGGCTTCACACCCTTCGAGTTTTAATCTCACCGATATTGGTTGGTGAGTGATTGCTTGCTTCACATTCATTAATTAAAGGCTGGATTATACAGTGTTGATTCAATGGAAATCATGTACTGGGATGGCTGATTGATGTTGTATTTCAGAACATTAAGAGTACAGATTACCCAGAGATTTTTTGGCTGAAGTAAAAAGAAAAGTTCCTTAAACAACTTTGATCTGGTTTTCAGCACACTGTGATGTCCATTCCTGTCTCTCTTTTAACTTTCATATATTTCAGATTTTTCATGTCGTATTTATTTTTCATTGCACTAAATTGCTGATATGGTAGCTTATTATAACAGCTGGCAAGACAGGGATAAAGTGTATTCAAGGTGCTGAGAATGTAATACCCACCCATATTGTGGATCAAACATTATCAGTTGTATTTTCTTCCCTTCAATTTAAAAAATTTCACAATTGTTTTCTAACATTTTTTCATTTAGTTTTTTTAATCCTTTTAATTTATATTGCAGGAACATTCAGGCCGAGTTTTCCGACTTCAATTTGATGAATTCCAGATAGTCAGTAGTTCCCATGATGACACAATCCTTATATGGGATTTCTTGAATGTGCCAATTCCAGACGGAACACGTTCTCCCTCAAGAACCTACACCTACGTCACCAAGTGACTGGATAAAAGTGTTTACATATAGAACATTATCAAACTGTCAGTCATGCCTTATCGTCACGGTGATGCCTAACAGTAACCAGTGCTGAGTTCTACTAACTTAAACTAAAAATGGCATATTGTGATTCATTTTGAGCCTAGCTTTAAATTTTCCTGACAGCTATTGGGTGTTGGCGCACAAAAAAATATAAAAATGTTTAATTTATCTAGGCCAATCAACGTGGACAAGTAATGGATGTTTATTACGCAAGGATCTGAAGAATAAATTTTACTAACACAATATGAATTCTTGGAAATGGATAGACTGATAATGTTATGTGTCCTGAATTTAAGTTGTTGCCCATATAAGAGATTTTTCTGTGTGTGTTGAAAAATTATCCAGTCATAGACATTAGAAAGGTCATCCAGTCATAACGATGAACAAAGGACTTGAGAATCACCTTTCATTCTTTTCATTGAATTTATTTGATAGTTGTATTACATTAATTACGTGAACATTTTTGTTATATTTGCATCTCGAGAAATGAATTGTACAAAAACAAGATGAATTCTATATAATTGCTACTGGTATTATATGAACTTTGACCGTTACAGTTACACATTTAATTAAAGTGTGGCTGTAAGGGTTTTTGGCGTGTATGTATGTGCGCATGTGATTATGTTATAATATGAAGTTATCATCGTCTGTTTAATTACGAGTATGTACGTCTAGAAAAGATATTGTATGTTATAATTATCATCAGTAACAGACGTTCCTATAGATTCTTTTAATTCAAATTATGAACAGAATGAAAAAAAAAACCATCCTGAATCTCGTTCAGTTATTAAAATGTGTGTGTGTATTGTTCTTTAATTTATTTTTGAATTGCTTACCCCTTTAAAATTAGGGAGTTGGTATTGGAACTTCTGCACTCTTGCCAGAGCTTCTTTCCAAGAAATAACTAGTGTTGTATACAGTTTAACACTAAAACCACATACGGTAGCCATTCCTTTGTGAGACAGTTAAAATGACAGACATATTAATCTTTGTTGAAATACAAGCTTCAAGATAATTTATTTTTATTGATCTGCTGCTTGAACTACATAATGGAATGGCATCCTATCTTTACAGAGATCCAATGGAACTCTTTATGGTCTCAATAATTGTACATAAAGCAAAGTGTTATATTCCATGAAAACTTGTTTAAAATCTAAATATGTATTTTGTCATTAATTTAACATTAAAAAGATAAATAGGAACTAAGTTGGTATTATTGTAAAAAAAAAAATAAATAAATATTTATTTTGCATATCATTATGATTCCTGTATGTTGAAGTTTTCTTGTTTTATCTGTGGAATAGAGCAGGTTACCAAACTTTTCAAAGCAAGGAATCAGTATTCATTGTATCATTCTTTTAAAACAGCAAATAAATTTCAGATATTATAAAATAGTGATCTTTTCTGGTGATTATTCTGAAGGATTTGGGGTGTTTACTCTTGTCGATGGAGACTGACAGCTGGACTTTTACTCCTGTTGAATGACACTGACAGTGTGTTTTAACTAGATTTTGTAAATCAGAAGGCCTATTGACTATGCAAGTCATTGATATGATCCCATGCTTGTTTCCAGATGGCTTGTAAATTTGTCAGGGGGCCCCATGATCAGTTTTGAAGGGTTTCTGGTTGATAAAATCATAGTGTATATCCAAAACATTGTGTTTCAGCATAACTTCCAGCCAGGTTGTATGTGACAAGGTGTAGAGTTGCCCGTCCATCCTGATGGGTTTTCTCCATGTCCTCAGGTTTCCTCCCACTGGTAAAAACCCCTATGCGCAATTTGAGCCAGACTCCTATATCTCAATTGGACAAAGTTGTTTTTCACAATTTCACCTACCTGTGGCATTCTATTTGGTGCTTTGGACAATCGAAGCATGGTGATGGAGTGTCACTCTGTGATTAAGGGACTAGCCCATTTACCAGGATTTTTCAAAGTGGATTCCCCTTTTGTCAACGGTGCAGTACAGAATCCTGATATAATGAACAGTGACAGTGTCTAGTATTTCAGATGGAGTGAAAAACCCAGGAAAAATTTCACTTGTGGCACACGTCTTGTAAATTGCCATCATCATCATTTGCCCGGTTGGTCCAGAACAGTAGGATATTAAATCTCATTGGGCTAATGAAGACAGGCATACACCATAGAGTGTGCTATGGGGGTAATTTTCCATCGCATTCAAATGACTATACATTTTCTGCCAGGCCCTCAGTCCTGCAACATCGTCATGGAGGACCCACACTAGAAAATCCCAGCCAATGCAGGGAAATAATACAGGACCTCACTGAGTCACTGTGGCTCTGAACAGAGTTGATGGTTAAAAGTTGTTACGCCACCTGTGCTGTAATCTGGTGTAATTCGTCAAAACTATTCACAGGTAAGCTTACAAGTCCCTGACCAAACAAGCCACACTATTTGGTAAAACATATTCGACTGCCTAGGCTTTTATTCAATGTAAACTGGAGTTTGTGTGTGTGGATGGCAGAATGGTAAGCGCATGTGCGTTATATTTTTAGGTCTCATTGAGTCACTTGGTGTTGTATTTGAAGGTCTGTCATTGAGTCAACTGGTGTAGTTTCAATTCCTTGGTTGTATGTGATGTGGAGTAGGGATGCCTGTCCAACCTAGTGGGCTTTTTCTAGGTCCTCTGATTTCCTCCCATTGCTAAAAACCCCTACATGCAAGCTAAATATTGAACCATATTGTTAGTCCCGAAATGACCTAGTTTGTGTCTTGTGGGCGTTAATCCCCATTTCTCTCTCTCTCAATGTAAACTGAATGTATATTTAAATTCTAAACCAAATTTCAAATGCTAAGCTGTTGTATTAAATATATATTTATATAAGCTATTCATTACAAATATAGTAAAAAGATTAATTAGCACTATTATTGCATACAAAACAATATACTACAAGTTTCAACAAAAATATAACATTTTCCTATAACAACATTTTTAAAGCAAGATTTATCTGCTGTCATCTTCACTAATGTCAAAATGTTAGAACATACAAGTCCAATAACTTGAATGCATTTTGAGATCAGTGATTTTTGTGAAGATTAAAAAAGTTTAGGTATTGTTAATGGAGCTAAATCGCTAATATTTGAAACCTAGAAATTGACCTAAATGTAACCTGATTGTATTTCAATTGATTTACATTCAAGTGTTTCCGTTTTGACTCTAATTTCAAATCCATTATGTCCATAGAAATACTGCATCAGTCTCAACCGACTCAAAATTTCTAGCGTCTGGTTATTCCAGTCTATTGCGCATGCTCTCAAGATAAGTTATGGCATTGCCGTTTGACACGAGTTGTGGAATATGTCTAACCTTTCTGGTCACTTGTTACAAATGACACTGAAATGCACTATGGTACACGATTCGTTTACCAATGGTAAAATGTTTATTTTGCCTTAATTATTGGATATCAGAAGCCTACCTTTTCAGCGCAAGATAACAACATCAATGTTGATTTGAATTGACAAATAATTCGTGTTTTGAACGTGTAAAACTTTGGATGATATTGAGTTAGAGACTTAGCTTGTCCTACATTATGATGCATACAGCTAGTATAAGGACAATCAAAGACATACAGGACCATTTGATTAAACGGGTGCTTGATATCACCATTATACCAAAAAGGAACATTGACTGTATTTTGGAAGGATATGTATATCGATAATTTTTGTGAGATTCTTTGTACTACTAATTGCTAATTGTAATATTAGTCTACAAAATTCTTGTTCGAATTTATCCGAAGAACTGACAAGAAAGATCAGCATTTCATGTTATCTCTGCTGTGAGTGAATACCATATTCCATGTGGTTCATAATGGGAATCGAATCATAATTTTCAAAATGGGACTAAAATACTCATATTATTTAATCTTGAAAGCCAAGATGAACCAACAATTAATATTCTCCGATAAAAAACATTGGTATAAATAAAATACATAGCCGATTTGATAATGTCTGGTAAACTGTCCATAATATCATATCAAATGTATTGGACATTAAAACTGTAATAAACAACAACATTCCCAGTAAATATCAAGACACTTTACACAATCTTTTCAACAGCCAATTTTGAATTTAGAATACAGTCATTCACACTGACACCACGATAAGACGAACCAATCAAATAGAGGGGGAGATGTTTGTTCTCGATAAATTTGTCCATTCGGGATAATATGTCGGTATGGCCCACTTGATACTGTGGAATACAGTTGTCTAATAATGACATCTTAGATCTGATTGGTTTATTTGAGATTTTTAAATGATCTCTAACTGCTTTTGTTGCCATGTCTGTTATATAAGCTTCACTCATCCATGATCCGTTTGTTTTTAGTTGTTCTGACCACGATCCTCCAAGCATGACAGTCAATCGTGTGGTGGATATTTTCTTGTTACTATCATGGGATGGGAACAAACAAGAATCATATATTATTCCAAGTATGGGACCACTCTCTGATGATGGTGTTAAATGTCCAAATGCTTGAACTGGTAGAAGATTTCCCTCATATTCTAAATTAACTACTGCACAGCTTACAGCAGATATAGCATTTAAATGACTCTTAAGATAATTGTTGTCACTATTCAACATTGCGGCAAGGTTTTTTGAATAAACCGAAGACAGAACATAGTCAGCTTGGATTTCATCTTCATCTGTGATAACTGACATACGACCATTATCTTTCAGGTCCATTTTTTGCACTGGTGAGCTAAGTCGAATATCCACCATTTTATGATTACTGATAGCATCCAATAACGTATCAGATAGCTGCTGTAATCCAGATTTAAACGAATAAGATGCCCATTTTTCCGATCTTGCTTTCTGTATTAATTTTGGTTTTAATTCGTCAGCAGGTACTTTTGGGTATCTCAGAAGTCCCAAAACAATAGAACCATGAGTTTTCTCCAAATTAAATATGTCTTTAAAGCAGGCTTTCATACTAAGGTTTCGGCAATCACCAGCAAAGATTCCACGACACATTGAATCAACAGCAATATCGGCAAATTCTTTGCTGACACGACGGGAGAAAAAGTTGTAAATTGAATCATCTTCGAGGTCGGACCGTGTTTTGAAAAGTTCACCTGCAAACTGCCAAAGTAGCGCTCGCGAAAATGGATCTTGTCTTCGTAAAACGCCCATTAAATTATTTGGCAAGGCACAGAGTACTCCATTAACGTATAAGTAACGATTTCTGGCAGCTGCATTATTAGAGGTTAATGGAAGGATTTCATTTTCTAAATTCAAATCTTCAATGAGATTCAGTGCATTTCTGCCTGGCTTTCCTACAATTCGCAAGCTTCTAGGTCCACTCTCATATATTGCTCCATCAGCATGTCTTGTTGAATTCATCCATCCCCCTACTCTCTTGCTTGATTCCAAGAGAATTATCTTGCCAATTTTTTCACCAGCATGTTTCTGAAGATAATACGCTGCTGATAATCCGCTTATACCCCCGCCAATAACCACAGCAGTTGACATTTTTATTTGAATAACTTGATTGCTTGTGATTCCTTATGCAATGTTGATATGTCCTATGTGTTATTTGAGTTTCACTGTTCAACTTTCAGCAGTTCACTATGTGACTAACGCCTACCGGTCTACCTACAGTATATCTCACAACATTGATCTACTTTTTAAACAAAATGTGTAAATAATATTTCATATTCAAAACAATGTTATTACATCTCTGTAAATGATCAACTGTGTCCTACTTAACCGGACATTTACAAACTGGGACAGGTCAATCGTGGCTTACGTGTTATTTAAGAGGGACCATCTATTGTACAGTTTATATATTGTAATAATTTTCACTAGAAACATAATTAGTTTATATAAAATATCAATATTTATTTGATGATAAAATTCTACTCAAAATCACTTTTGTTTTACGACCAAGTAAACATTTTTCTATGCCATACGATCGTATCAATATCTTCTGAAAAACAAAGCGCCGGAAATAGAAGTCTGCAAAATCCAAGATGGAAGGCAACGAAGTACATTTCTGTCGACTGCTTGCTATTTTTATTTATTTTACTCCAGTATTCGTCCAAGGTAAGCATACCATGTTTTATTTGACTATTATCAGTATACAGTTGTTATTAAAAGTTTAGATACCAATTGTATTAGCTGGAATTTCTGGTGGTCAGTTTAAAGAAGGTACCCGGTAGAGTCGACCGTCATTCCATCATAGATTTAGTTAGATACAAGTTGAAAGTACAAACAAACATCAGTATTTGATTATCTCAACGTTATTAGCTACGTTCTCGAAGCTACCCGGTACCCTTCCTGGCTCTTCTATCACCCAGATTTATGTCAATGATTTTGCGAAGTTTTCGTTGCCAATATGATGATACCATAATGTGATCTCATCTGAAAATATGGTTCTTCTAATAATAATTAAATATAAGGTGTCATTGTGCATTAAATCATTTGATAAATGTGATCATTGACTGCTTTATTTTGTTGTTTTTGATTTGTTTTGCAGTGTTCAGTTCACAATTAGCCACAACCAATGATATTACCATAACATTGGATGGTACATTATATTTTGAAGTAATAGAGCCTCAATCCATCAGTTATACATATAAATTAAAACCTTCAACAGATTTTGGAGTGCCTTTTGTAAGTTTTTCATCGTTTTTTTTTTTACCAACAAACAATGAATAAAGTGACTTGGGCATCATGTTACAAAAGGGTTTCAACTTGGTTTGATTGTTATTTCGATTGTAGTAATACTTAGGGATAATCGACTTAAATAAACCATTTCATTTTATTTGGTACTTTTATCTTTCGTTACAGACGTCTATGTTAAGATATGTTGATTTAATAATAGCGGAACCTTATGAGGCCTGCAGTCCAATAACTAATTACATCCGAAATTCTGTGGTGATGGTGTCTAGAGGGTAAATTGAGTTTTTACATTGTAATTTTAAAGGATTAATATGCAGCTGATGGTGGTGTTGAAGTAGCTCTACTAAACTACCATTTAACCACATATTATTATTAGTTTTATTATGGATTTATATAGCACCACTTCTACAGTACTGTGTTCTAGTGCACTTTACAATATAGATATAAAAGCAAATATGAAAATAGATAAACATCATTACAAAAAGGATATACAACATACAATAGTAAGGTACCACATACAATAGGAAAGGCACGTACATTTAAAAGTCTTAAAACAAAAACATCACCATATAGACAAGTGTATACAGAATATGAAAAGTCAATAAAATAAAAGTAAGATAATTAGCAAAACACAGGAATGACAAAAAATAAAAGATGATTATCACAGTCGTTTTGTGCAGATATTGTAAAATTATTGAAATGCTTTGACATTAAAAAGATGCGTGCCTGTTGTCATATGAAAATTCATTCCTGAAAAGTTTTATATGATTATCTGTTTACAAATTTTTATTACAAAAATGGAGTAGAAGGATTTTCGTTTTAGCAATCTTCCATGACATCATTGTAATTTTATTTTTCAGACATTGTTCGTTTTTAACTAAGACATATAATGTAGAAAAAGCTGGTGGTGTAGCAGCTATAATAACTGATAATAATACTGATAACGATAATGTCTTAATAGACATGGTTAGTGATGAAACAAAACGAGCTACTTCTATTCCCTCCTTATTTTTACTTGGTAAAGATGGGTATGTAGTAATTTATTCTATATCAACAAATCATTGTGTTACTGTCTGCTGGTTTATAGAATAGAAGTTTGCTTGCACCCATAAAACCCTTATATTATACAGGCTTTCATTACAGTGTCAGGCATTTTATTATATCATTTGTCTTTAATTTATACCACAGATATTCTGGTTTGTTTAGTTGAAAACATGATTTATAATATGGTCATCGTATCATTTCTTTTTCAGTGACATGATAAGAAAAGAATTAGAAAGATTAGAATTAGATAAAGCCATTATCAACATACCAATCAATATAACTGGTGTTTTACCTAATCGAGTTAATAAACCACCCTGGACATTATGGTGATACAATGTTTTATGTGATTACTCTTGGATCTTAAATTCCATTGATACTTAAACCAAAAGTATTGTCAGATTACTGTGCTGTGTTCTAAAGAGTTCTTGAGGAATTTATCTATGCAGATTTATTTTTGAAGTACTTATTATGTTAAATCAGGGTTTCGTGAAATTAGCAGCATGTATTCTATATTTGTTCAGCTAAGTGATGTATCCTGTTGAATTTATGTGATTATGAAGATTTCTATTAAAACTACCCCTGTGGTATTATTCATACACTTGCCAAATTCATACAGAGTTAACAACATATTACAGATGCATTATGTAAGATTTATATAAAGAGTTGGCTGTTGTTCTTGCTATAATAGTTTAAAAATAGATTATCAAAACCGGAATATTGAAAATTTCGTTTAAATTACCTTAATTCTGAGCAAAGTTATCTGTATATGAAGTTTTGATAAGATATGAAATAGACTTTTAATTATCATAGCAGTGGTACTTGACAATCAAAACTCAGCCTCAATTCACCATAATTAAGTTCAGTTATTAAATGGCGGTTCAGGGGTCAAAATTCAAGACGGCACCCACAGCAATTGCCGTAGAAAATAAATAATAGCTACAGCATCTTTAACTGTGGTAATTTATTACTCAATGTTGACCGCGAAGTCGCCGTTGTATATCGGCATAATATTCCGGGATAATCGAAAGTGGGAATTTATTGTTTTGTTTCTTTCCTGAGTGACTGCATTTTTCTATCAAGTTAGATCTTTTACCACACAGCTATTAAAAATAGTTGGAGCTGTGTGGAAGAATTTTTATTAGCTAACGTACGTACAACCATGACCGTATATACGAGCAAGCGAATTACTGAAATAAAATTGAACCACTTGTTAGTTTATTTCGAGTCTATGCTCCATCTTAATAGACATATTTCTATTCATATTCTATGCAAATGTCATTAATATATACCGGTATCATTTTGTATCCATTTATTTCAATTCAGTTGAACTATGTGTAGAAGTTATGTAAACATTTGTGCAATAACACTATATATTTTTGTGTACATTATATTCCTGTGTGATTGTAAAAGTAAATTATACAACCCTATATAATATAAAAATAAGTGTGTTTCTTGTCTGATGTTCCTTTTTGAATTTTTTATCAGATTCAGTTATACTTAGGTAAAATAGAAATACTTAATTTTTATTACATGTATATGTATAACTTACATTAGGGACTTTTACATGTATAGTATTTAAGTCCCTATAACTTAATCTAATATGGGTGGGTTTCTATGGTGTATGTGTATTAAATAATGTATTTGCTTTGACCAGTGCTCATGATGACTGTGTGCAGATTTTACATTGTAGTCTGTGCTTGTAATGATACAGGTAGCTATAATATGAATATTTGTTATGCTCTACCTTGGTTTTTACTTTTTAGATATCTTTTGTTGATTTTAGGTTGAGTTATGGAGTTAAGATTTTATAGATATTTTGTTTTGTTTTAGAAATGTTGAAAGTGCCTAAAAATATAATTGAACTATGCAGTGAAAATCAATAAATTAACATCATTATCTAAATCATGTGTGACTTGTATATTTTTTTAATATTCTGTTCTTCATGTGCAGTCAGTAGAGCCCAGAGCCTTCGTAGAATCATCAGAAACCATTTTTCATTCTTGGCTTTCGCTGAATGATGTTTTAAAATAACATAAGCAATAAATTCATGTTGATACAAATCTTGCCGTTGCAGGTGAGTGATCACTCACCCTTACCCACTCGATGTGGGAACTATATATAAAGCAGTGACTACAGACAGTTGTCCAGGGGGCGGGGACACAGAGGATATATTTTCTCCTATATTTATTCAAATAGCGTTGAACAAATAAATGTGCAAAGCATTGCTGTCGTTTTGGCCTCACTCCACCCTAATGTGTGTGTGGAGCTGAGCAAAGGGTATCAACTATAAAGATTTGGATGATGAAAGGTTATAAATAAAAAAAGATCCCCAGGCAGTTTAAATTAATTTGCAACCTGGTGATGACAATCCTCTCCTGCAGCGACTACTAAACAGAATACAGATCCTTGTGTTAAGTCTCAAAATCACAAAACTACACTTTATAAATATATAAACAATAATGAAGTCCATTTGTAACACGCTAGAGACAAACTCAATTTCATTTCAAACTCAAAGATAGGTATCGACACTGAATATAGATACCAAACAAGAAAAATACTGTATCAATGATCATTTTTTCTTCTGATTTGTGTATGAATTGAAAGGAAGAAAATTTGAATACTGGAAAAAGAAACACAACACACGTAATTAAAGATTCTGATTTATTATGTCGTAAAAGAGTTTTCATGATCTTGGCATTATGTGTCTATTTTTATCCAACATGATCTACATTTATAATCAACTAACAAAAATTCAACTATACATTACAAATACATGTAATAACAAATATTATTGCTCTTAATGGTTAATAAAATACTCAAAATAACTAGAAATACTCAATATATTCATCTAAAAACATAAGATCTCTGTGACCAATTTCCAACAAAATTAATGTTATTTCATTTCATTTTAACACTTTTGATATTCTCCAATCCATAGTATTCTGATTGTGGCATCGCTACTTAGTTTGAGAATGAGGGTGCACTTAGTTTTTTTTAGAACACTTGATACCACTTCTCATTTCAAGAGTTTTCAATGCTAATAATGTTTAAGTTTACATGTAAAATGAAACAAGGTTCCGTGTTCTATGTTTGCACACCAATTAGGCTAATACATTTTTTTTGTACTTTAATATGGAATATATGGTGTGTATTTTACTCAAACTGATACTACTTAGGATTTCTCTTTATTTATTATGCAAGTTAGTTTGACTGTAAAGCTCCTTTTGATTTTCAACTACTGGTAATTATCTTTAACTCTAAATAAAAGTCATAAAACGATCAATTTGATTCAATAATGTTATATAATGCAATTACATAAAACTTGAACTTTAAGCAATTTATTTCAACTTTAGAAATTTTAATATATACATGTACTGCCTCTTTATTCACTGTGTCGTTGAATTAAGGTCATGTACGGCATTAGTATCATGCACACATTTATTTTATGCTTTACAAATAACATTTTTGATTTTCCACATTTCTAATTTATTACAGTTTTAAATTCCCAAATTTCTAGATTATTCTAGAAAACATGAAAGAAATAACTTTTTCTACCATGTATCTGAACTCAGAATTAATGGTATTTTAGTCACAAGTAGTAACATATGTCATGCAAAAAACATAATATGCTTTTTACTCATTCTACATTAATAACATCTGACACCACTTCCCATCTATTTGCCTATGCTAACAGTTTTATTATACTTCAGTATTAATCGCAGCATGATTAAAATAGACTTTTAAATACAATACAAAATTAATGTGACCAAGCATTCATTGTAGTATGATATTAAGTGACCATTTACAAGCACTAAGGTGCAAGCATTAATGTCTTGCAATAAAATAATTAGTCCCCTTTGAACTGGGTCAAAAATAAATCAGTCATTGCATTATAATTTATGGGAATACAATGTTTCAAATCTATGGATAAAGCCTGTATTAAAATATCACGACTTTGTGTTCCGCTGTTAACACCTTAAACAAGACGGATTCCTCTGAATCATTCAAAACAAAACATTATCGTGCAGATCTTTCTTTATCACTTCATGAAATAAAACATCAAAATCAATCCAATTATTTTGACCAAAATCAAAAGGGTTTATATGTTGCATTTATAAACAAAGAGGTTTATGCATTGCATTTAGAAACAAAGGGGTTTATACATTTCATTTATAAACATATAGTTTGGAAGAAAAAAAATGGCAGTTAGGGATACTAAATGCATAATCAATTTGATTACCAAAATATATCAATAAATGTGGTCATAAAACAAACAAAAAAAATTTGCACCAATTATAACAATTCTCATAAAACATACAACATTTTACTGGAATAAAATAATCCTGGAATGTAATAATTGCACCAATTATAGAACATGATATTCTACTATATAATAATTTCAACGATAACCTAGGGCTACTATATGTATTCCTTTAATAAACATAAAGCTTTTGCCAGGTTCGATCAGCTTTAGACAGGCCATTTTAATATTTGACATTTATACAATCTCAATCTTTGGTAATTAAATCAATTATGCTAAAATAAAAAAAAAATATAATAAATGAGAAACATAATATAATGATGACTTAGTTGACACTATTGTGACTAGATTAATATATTCATACAAGTTATATGTAATATATCTACACGCTACTGTCATATTCAAAATGTCTATATCCTACAGTCATATCCAATGATTCTATTAAAATAATTTCACAACGTTTTATTTAATCACAGGAAACAATTAAGGAGGGAAAAAGAGGAGATTACCTGTTAAAGGTCCACTTTCTATTTGATTACAAAAAAAGAGTCAATTTTATGTGCCATCTGTTGAAATTATATGGAAACAACTAATGTAAGTGGGCCTTTAACATTAAGATTTTCAATAAGGAATGTTATTAGTAAGGATAATTAATAAGGTCATCAGCAAGATGAACCCCTCACCAAGAAAAGTAGTAAACAGACAGACCCAATACCAATATACATAATAAACTCTTTCAAGGGAGCAGTTATACACCAACCAAGAATAGGGGACAGTGTACGTCGGTTTTTCAAAAAAAAAACCCCAAACAATCAATGTAAACTTTGCTGCAAAGCAGAGTATCAAAACCATTCAATTTGGCAGCATTTACCCATAATTAATCCAATAACAAAGACAATATCAACAATTAAATTGATAAAAGCCATCAATCTTTTAACAGAAAAGATTTGAGATTCAAAATGTTTAAAATGTTCCCTATCCCCTATTCCCCGACCCTCCCCTAGCATTTATAAAAGACTACTGATATCTGGTTCCTATTTTGGCCTCCTGGTCTGGTTCCTATTCTGACCCCTTGGTCTACATTGACAGATAGGGTAATAAAATAACAGAATGTTCTTAGCGTTTTTGACTGGGCAGTATTTGACATAATGATGCTCGTCTCAAAGTGCATAGAGAGGCTGTGGTCCATTAACATTTTCTGTATGTCAATATATTGTTGTGAATGAACGTAAAGCCATTAAACTTTTCTTATCAAATTATTTGTGTCCTGAAAGTTGTATTTCCATTCAAAAATTGTTTTTGTCGCCTAGTCAAAATTTCTTAGAAAAAGCCATGCTGTATAATAGAAATAAAAGGGCAGAATAGGAACTATGCTCTGTGACATCCTCAGGTTTGGCAAGATTGAGTTAAGAAATAACAAGGCTGGTTTTTCCTTCTTTAGTCAGCAGTTGTACCAGGCTGCCATTAGCTGGTCTATTTTCTCCACTTGTCCACTGATAAAATAACCTGAAAAATATACAACAATATCATACTAATCATTACATCAGATAAAATACTACCAGTATGTTACACAAATTGATTATTACATCAGATAAATACTACTGGTATATTGATAATTACAATAAATAAAATACTAATTGATCATTACATCAGATAAAATACTACCAGTGCATTGCACAAATTGATCATTACATCAGATAAATACTGCTGGTATATTGATCATTACAATAAATAAAATACTAATTGATCATTACATCATATAAAATACTACCAGTGCATTGCACAAATTGATCATTACATCAGATAAATATTACTGGTATATTGATCATTACAATAAATAAAATACTAATTGATCATTACATCAGATAAAATACTACATGTATATCAATCATTATGATAAGAACAGACACTCCCACCACTTCAAATCTGCAATGTGCTTTGTGGGTATGGCAAGATATTTTGAGACTGACATGGTAATGTTTATTCA
The DNA here is from genome assembly GCA_963678685.1 of Patella ulyssiponensis. Taxonomy (NCBI): domain Eukaryota; kingdom Metazoa; phylum Mollusca; class Gastropoda; family Patellidae; genus Patella; species Patella ulyssiponensis. Next base: position 18,875,009 of record OY783229.1, on the reverse strand, counting down.
TTAGTGCTTGCTCTACCTTCAATCAAGATATTTATGCAAGTATTAGATTTTTCAAGACTTGTGTAAAATGATGGTAATACATGACAGTACACAGCTAAATCAAATTTGCCGCAGCACAGCAGTAAGCTTCTTCCATACCCCAATTTTTAAGCGTACCCATTGCCTACAAACAACTTTGCAAAGGCATTGAAAGAATAAAGATAGGTTGCCAGGCAACGAAACATACGCCCACAGCAGCTAAATCGTCCGAGCAGTCAACAAGGGTTGTCGCATATTTTTACTTTTTTTGGTAATGAAACATTTGTAATACACTAAAATCTGTTTAAGAGTAACAACTCATTATGTAATTATCTGAAAATTATTAGAATTTGTTTGCTTTTTATAAAGTTTTGCCCCACGCTAAAAATTAGTATAGGAAACATTTAACATCATGGATTTAGCTGTTCAGTTATCAAATTCATTGAAAATCAAAATACTTGTTCGTTTCAGCACCTTAAACTCTGTGTATCAATCTGAAGTCAATCGGATGATAAGTTTGGCATCTATAGCGTCACAAGGTTTTTTGAAGTGATCAAGGGAGTTAACTCTGGAAGTAATTATTTGAAATCGCTGAAAATCAGTAGGCTTCTTCGTCTCATGACCTTAAACAGTGTATGTAAATTTAAAGTCAATCGGATATTAACTTTGGCCTCTAGAGCGTCCACAGTATTTTTTGATGTGATCAAGGGCCATAACTCTGGCAATAATTATCAGAGATCGCTGAAAATCAATAGGCTTCTTCGTCTCATGACCTTAAACACTGTGTATAAATTTAAAGTCAATCAGATATTAACTTTGGCCTCTAGAGCATCCACAAGATTTTTTGAAGTGATCAAGGGCCACAGCTCTGGCACTAATTATCAGAAATCGCTGAAAATCAATAGGCTTCTTCATCTCATGACCTTAAACACTGTGTATAAATTTGAAGTCAATAGGATATCCACTTTGGCCTTTAGAGCATCCACAAGATTTTTTGAAGTGATCAAGGGCCATAACTCTGGCACTAATTATCGGAAATCGCTGAAAATCAATAGGCTTCTTCGTCTCATGACCTTGAACACTGTGTATAAATTTAAAGTCAATCGGATATAAACTTTGGCTTTTAGAGCGTCCACAAGATTTTTTGAAGAGATCAAGGGCCATAACTCTGGCACTAATTATCGGAAATCGCTGAAAATCCATAGGATTCTTCGTCTTATGACCTTAAACACTGTGTATAAATTAAAAGTCAATCGGATATCAACTTTGGCTTTTAGAGCGTCCACAATATTTTTTGAAGTGATCAAGGGCCATAACTCTGGCACTAATTATCGGAAATCGATGAAAATAAATAGGCTTCTTCGTCTTATGACCTTACACTGTGTATAAATTTAAAGTCAATCGGATATTAACTTTGGCTTTTAGAGTGTCCACAAGAGTTTTTGAAGTGATCAACGGCCGTAACTCTGGCACTAATTATCGGAAATTGCTGAAAATCAATAGGCTTCTTCGTCTTATGACCTTAAATACTGTGTATAAATTTAAAGCCAATCGGATATTAACTTTGGCCTCTAGAGCATCCACAAGATTTTTTGAAGTGATCAAGGGCCATAACTCTAGTAGTTATTATCGGAAATCGCTGAAAAACAATAGGATTCTTCATCTCATGACCTTAAACACTGTGTATAAATTTAAAGTCAATCGGATACTAACTTTAGCCTCTAGAGCGTCCACAAGCAATTGTGGACACCGGACCGCCGTACGGACGGACGGACGGACAGGGGGCGACGGCAATATACGACCACATTTCAATGTGGGCGTATAAAAATTGAACCGATTTAAAAGATGTCAAATTTTAGACTTACTCAGCTACAAAATCTAAACTAGTCCATGTAGAGAAATCAGCATTAGCCATCCACTTCCTGTTCATAGGTGTATCCAAAGTTACACTTTAATAAACAGAAAAAAATCATTTAATAAATATGTATATTTAAATAGTAGATGATAAGACTTTAGTATGTGTATTCAAAATAATACAAATACTGTTTTTAAGCCTTGCTAAGTCCTGTAATTTAACCAATTTTCACAAGAACTCATTAGAAAAATTCACACACTTGAGTTTAACAATAAACTGGGTACTTTAATTTAAATAATTGTAGTGAAAATTTGGCACAACCGGGGTAAATCATCATTACCAAACATGACCTAAAACAGTCATATGGAGGTGTGTCTTTATAAATTTTGTTGATTCTACTTGGATGACAAAACATGTGACACTATTTAGCTGTTTCCCCATTGAGTAGTACTGATATGTTCCAGACGATAAAAAATTTTATGCCAAGATACAAAGGAATATTCAAACAAATCAAATTTCCGGGATTTATATTTGGGCTGTTGCTTCATAGTTTAGTCAGGTCCTTTTCAAACATTTTTTCTTGTTAGATAAGGACGCAAGTCACAGCATAGATTGGTTAATGGCTAAAGTCAGATTCTAAATAATGTAGGTACTCACGGTAATATAGCAGCAGTAAAAGTGTCTGGTGGCATTCCACTGGTATCAGTAGCTAAACTTTTAACAAGTTGATGTATAGCTGCCTTAGCCATACCATAACCAATCATTCCTAAAAATAGATGGTGTAATTGTGGAAATGAATTATGAATTGATGCTAACCATATTATTACTACAATCCAAATGACTAGACTAGTCTATCACTGCTGATTATTTCATTACTTTTAGCAACTATCATAAAGGGCGGAGCACTTTTCTATATCTTTGAATGCAGATACATAAAAGCAGAGAGAGGAGAGAAATGGTGTTTAACGTCTACTCGACACAAACTATAATAGGTCATTTCGGGACTAACATATGGTTTAATTTTATTTCAATAATTCGCTTGCGCGTAGGGGTCTTTTAGCCTTGGGAGGAAACCAGAATACCCGGAGAAAACCAATGGACAGGCGACCCTACTCCTTGCCACGTAAAAGCATACAACCTGATCACTTCTATTGGTAATTAACACATTACAATATTTGTTTGCATTTTACATTAGAAATGAAACATGGGCTAAACATGGGCTAAACATCATGTAGTGTGCCAATCTGTTTCACAGAAAATTACTTACGTATTATCTGTCACAGATGACTGTCCACAATACGTGCTTTGACTTCACATGGCGTCAGTCATTGGCTCAATATATCGTGCATTGTTTACATAACACCTAACTGCTTCGGGCAAAATGATGCATTTTACTCATTTTAATACCCATTTACACTAAATAGGAAATAGTTTTCAACTACAAATACTTCAAACGTCTTTATTTTTCTTATACTTCAAAAAAATGTTTGAGAATTTAATTTGTCGAAGTAAAAAAGTTAATATGCCAAACTCATTAAGTCTCATCGATGTCCTGCTTATCAGTGATTGTAGCGGCCAAGTGAATATTCACTGCGGGATCCGTTTGGATGTGTGCTAGGGGTGTATTTTTGACTGGACAGCAGTATTCTGCCCATAATCTTCTTGAATTCCATATGCCAAAGGTTCTTTGGTTCCCCCCCCCCCATCCCAATGACTAAATGAATCTCCCTGCCAGCCAGACTCTCCATCTTACATATAAAAATATCTTGAGAAGAAATCTTCCATATTCTAATCTTACCTCCTGTTCCATTTAAAGCAGGTTGAGCACCCGGGAGTGTTAATACTCCACCATCTTTTAGATATTTAGCAGCAAGACTTGATGCAATCGTTGATGTCCATACACTCTGTTTCCACATCATATCAGCATTTTTCACCAGATCTGCACATACAAATAAATCAAAGTGTATAGGACACCAGGTTTACAAAAGTAAGGTTACACAATATTTTATAGGATAACAGGTGTACAAAAGTAAAGTACAAATTTGAACACAAAGGGTCATCAAAATCGAGAATTCAGATCTATAGGACATGTAATGCCAAGTAATGGGGTTTAAAATCTCGCTGACATGTTACTTTGGTCATTTTAAAGACCATCATGTGGTAATTCTATTTCTACAGTTACATTTGAATTTTGTCTTGACAGCTGCGTTTTAAGCTATTCTTCTTTCGATTCCAACTGTCAGGGGTTCTTTTATATTAAGTGCACACCAATGTATACGTAGGACCCTCGGCTTTCCATTCCAATTGACTAGACACTATCTATGACAAATCCTTGGATTTGCATCACTGACAAGAGGAAACCATGCCGGAAACTCCTGAGGAACTTTTGCGGCCAACACTGCGAATGAATCAGAGACCTCTTAGTTAGCAAGCGAGCAAATGTCTTACTGACTGACCCACTATTAGTACATACCTTTTGATGCAGCATTTCCACCAGCCCAGCCTCCAGCTACACATAAAATAGCATCTAGTTTACCATCTCCAACAACACTCTCTACAGCCTTTACAACCAAATCTTCTTGTTCCACCCATGATTCTGCAGATTTCACAACCACATTAGCGTCAGCTTCCTCATTTGGGTGAAGATCAATAGAACCAACCCACTAAAGTAAAAACCAAAAAATAATCAAGCATTATAATATTATCAAATGTAAGATAGGTTGCCAGGCAATGAAACATACACCCACTGCAGTATTAATGGCATATTCCTTGAAAATTAATTATAATTAAATGTAGATAATCAACTAAACAGAGATATGCTTTCGAACAATAACAGCATGTAAAAATCTACAATGTAAGTTAAACTTATTTCCACGGAAATGCAAAAACCTGTAAACCAAGACTTCTCTAATTATCAAAGGGGTAACAACTAAGAATACCTATCATTTTGGTGTTATTTGAGATTTACAAAATTTTAGGTTCTCAAAAATATAGCCTTGACATTTCGGACTTGGGTATGTGACGCTTCAGGCTCAGGAATAAGTTAAACACAACTGTCAAATCAATTATAATAAGCCAAAAACGATTGTTTACAAAAAAAATGCAGGAGTCTTGGATCATACATAGGAAGCAAAATTTCCAATGTTGAATGTTTACGAAAAAATGTTTTATTTCTTTAATCTGTACTATGTATATAAACAAGTTGCTGATGAATTTATGAGAAATAGGCCAATTCAAAGCACGAAAAAAAATATTAATTAACATGAAACATGTGGTACATGTAAGTAAAAGGCTCCACCAAACGATTAAACACTAGTTGCACTTACGGTTCTTTGATAATCATTGTTTCCCGTAAAAGTAATATATTTGTTGAAAAAGAATAACATGCACCCTCTTTACAAGTACCTAGAAATTGTTAATGATAATCTGTAAGCTGCACGTTGACATGTATTCCTCGTATCAAGCAAAATTTTTTGTCGGAAATATTAGAAATAGCAATGATCAAAGCAGGATAATTAAAGCTGATTAACCAATAATCCCAATGTTATTGTAGTATGTGCAAAGAACCGAACCTTGCGGGTCTTTGGTACATGACGAAAACCCAAGTTGTCAATCGTCGATAAAGGCGGCCATGTCTTGATTGCAATTATTCCGTTTCATGAAAAAACATTAGCCAACAGTGAGGCTGATGTTCCCACCGAAATCCCAAAATAAGTACATGACACTTATAAATTAATCGCACATTTATTTTTTCAAAAGTATCGAGCTATCAAACTATACTGTAAGTTTCATCAATGTCTATCAGATAGAATCAAGGTTATCATCTTGTCTCAAAAGCATCGCCCAATGAAATTGCTTAGCTTTAGCTCGAAATGTTAATCATTGACTCGGTCAACACATTCACCTGATGAACATCTACATCAAGTTTAAACATTCTACCTTAATTAAAAGCAGAGTTGTTGTGTTGAACTGACCAGTCAAATTGCTTATCTCTCCTTAGCCTAAGCAGAAAATTCTCACCACCAAACTTAGTCAAGGTAATGACATAATGAATCTATATTTGGAGTTTTGTCGCTCTCACTTCATTATAACCAGAGTTATCCTGCCCCAAAGCATCAATCGATCAGATTGCTTATCTCTGCTTAAGAAGACAATACTCATCTTCGAACTCCATCAATGATCAAGGCATGGACCCAATGATGAATGAACGCCTACACCAAGGTTGAACATTCTACCTCAATTATAAAGTTTCAGAACAGTGGATAATCTATTGTTTATCCTGTTATTCCAAGACTTATTTTATAGTTAAAGTATATTATGATAATATCAATTTTCATTATTATAATCAGAAAGAATGGAAAATGGATCTGCATACAGATTTTAAAGATATTCCAAAGGGTTGACAAAAGCGTGAATAGGCATCGAGCTATAATTATTCAACACATAATCAGTCGATGGAGTTTATCATTATAAATCATTCCCAAACTAAAAGTAGTAACTTATTGATAATTCTCAGTATTTTGATTGGACAAGCAGAAAGAGCAAATGACCTTTGACATCTAAAACCTTGACATGACCTTACATGACCTTGTCGCCACTTCCCGATAAGCGCCAGGTTTTATATAATTGTTGTGTGTTCAAGACCAAGCATGCATTTATCATAATTTAAGCATATACAGAAATAGCAAAGAAAGACGTACAAACTGTTTTGATTTGAAAAACCTAACTATAGCTGATCCTAGAGCACCTTTTCCCCCGTAAACAAGAACACGACCTGCTGAAGACGCCATTTTGATAAATAAAGCGTGTCAGTCTGAAAATGAAATAAAATATAACAAATTACCACCCAAGTGTCTTGATGAACATAACAACTTAATTAGATTGCAGTTCATCATTTATCGTGTACGGAAAATTATTAACATAAAAATTATATTGAAAATTCTCAAAGTCTCGCCCAACCTCGAGAAATCGCGTGACGTCATCATGGCCTCCTAAGCTGAAAGTACAGTGGAATTTACACATGAAAAGCTCCTAGAAACAAACGTAGAAACACCTTAATCTACCTCTGTAGTATATTTTTTTATCTTTAACCCTTTCACTTGCAATACAGAGGTCAAAAAAGATCATAGTGAACTTTACTTAGCTAATATGTCCCGCCATGAGGGTAAGTATTTTGACGATTTCATCAAAATGGCTTCGTGCTAAATTTGTTAATCTGACGCATTAAAGAGGATATTGTTACATCGTGAGAATTCTAATGAAATAAAACATTTGACACCTATTCTCAATGATTTGTGGATCATTTATCCATAATCTGATGTTTTAAATTTTCACATTGTGGGTGTTGTGCAATGGTTTTCATTTGTCAGACACCCATTCCATTGGCATTATCATCATCAAAGGAAAGTATCTTTTTTGATAATAAATCAAGAATTGAAGACACTATCCAGATCATGTTAGACGTTTGTTTTTTTTAGACATTCCTTGTACATATCCGTTATCATGTCTCCTGTAATGATGCTAAATTACCATTTAATAAAATAACATTATTATTTATCTGTATTTATTTCAAAGCAACAGTTTGGGAGTGTCAGCAAAAGGGTAGCCTAGAGTTGGGTTATCGTATAATATAATAAGGCTTAATTTGCATGTAGTTTGTTTGTTGTTTTAAAAAGAATTGTGAAAATGGTATTTTTCTGCTTAGATGGGAATCTACTTTCGATCTTGTTCGAAGAAATTATACAAAAATGAATTTAATATAGGGAATATCTAGTTTCAATAAATTAAATGCTTCCTTATTCAATGAATGGTATACATGTAAGTTCATGCAATAATTTGGGTAGGCATAATTCGCAGTAGCTCTGTGTGTATATGTGATTCAACATGTTTAACGGACGTATTTCATAAGCTTAGTATTTCAAGCAAACTCTGAATTATTAATTATACAAACTGACACTTTATGGCACTATTCCACCGAAGATTATATAGTCTGTTCTTGTGATATGATTTTATTTTAAATATGTCTCTCCTGAAGTTTGTCCCCTTTGACCGCATGTCTTTCTTGTTCCCTACATAGTCAAATAAACTACAATTGAGTTTGGTTATCGTAATATGCATCACTAAAACAATGTCAACATTTTTATTCAGGTGTGAGCTGTGATTCTTGTTTAAAAGGTAATTTTCGTGGAAAAAGGTATAAATGTTTGATATGTTATGATTACGATTTATGTTCTACCTGTTATGAAGCTGGAGCAACCACAACTAGACATACCGCAGATCATCCAGTACAGTGTATATTAACTAGGACTGATGTTGGTAAGAACTTTATATTTATCATTTACATGGGGATGCACAACATTGTTTGTAATTGCTATATTACTTCAAACTTCAAACACACCGATTATACAAATTTTATAAGTCCCTCATGTCTATATTCTGACTTGTACGTAGGTTTATTTTATACAGATTTTGTTTGGGTGTAGTACGATCCTCCCACACTTATTATTTGGGACTTGCAAGGAGGAATACAATCTGATTTAAAGACAGATCCTAGTTTGTTTCGTTTTTATAGTTCAAAATTTTGTTTTACTTGTTTTACTACACTAAGATCCGGAAGAGTTATCATTGACATGTTCTGGATGATGTTAGGGCTTATCCATGGAGATGTGGGTAATCCACTAGTAATATCAATGCTGATTGGTTAATTAAATGTCTGACATCATAGGGTCAAAAGGCGCTTGTATGACCCGACGTGAGCTTCCATTATAACTTGTCAATTCTTCATGTAGTGTAGGCTTTTGAATGTATAAAAAAAGGAAACGAAATATAGATCTGTATTTTAATCTGATTGGGAGGAATATTAAGGAGTAAGCTTACCTGCTAAAAACACCTATTACTAGTATTAGTTAGGTTTATTTTGGCATTTTCCTGATTGGATTATCACGGTTTAACTTGATTAGCTTGTACATTTAAGTGTAATTTTAACTGTATGTTGCTATAAGAACTTGTTTATTTTTATATTTCCAGATTTATTTTATGGTGGTGAAGCCTTAACAGCCGAGCAACCTCAGTCTTTCACTTGTCCATACTGTTGTAAAATGGGATTTACAGAAACAACCCTACACGATCATGCTACATCAGAACATACAGATGTCTCAACGGAAGTGGTAAGTGTCTTCAAACTACAACATGAATATTATAAATACAATTTGTGATAGATATACCCTTTATTTCTGGTTTAAGTCTAGTTCAAAAACCGAAACAGCTGATATGCTTAGAGACAAAAGATTATATACAAAAATCTATGTAGTTGAAGGTCATGGTCAACTTTAGGAAAACAGCTTCAACAATTAAGTATCAATGCATACTATGAAACATTTAATTCATCAAAAGCACAATTTTATGGTAATTTTAAGTTCAAATTCATACACGTACAAAGTCATTATTTTGTAAAGAAGAACCATTAGGATTTTCCAAGCTTAGTTCTTACTTGTGAATGCAGGGGCTGACTAAGAATTAATGATATGTTGGTCTCAAAATATCCAAAGTAGTGTGTTTTGCAGGTTAGGGGGGTTTGGTGGTCGAATGGTTAGCGTGCGCACGCTGTATCATACGGCCTGCCATTGAGTCAACTGGCATGGTTTCGAATCCCCAGTTGTACATGGCAAGGAGTAGGGTCGCCTGTCCAACCTCGTGGGTAAATAAAATGAAACCATATGTTAGTCCTGAAATGACCTAGTTTGTGTCGAGTGGATGTTAAACCCCATTTCTCCCTCTCTCTCGTTTTGCAGGTTATTCCCCCATTCCAAAACTTCCCTCATTATACATGGAAGTTCACTAATTCAGGATTGATTCCTTGATGTTTTCACATAACAGATTTTGAAAGTATAAATTTTATCAAATGTTTTTTAGGTGTGCCCAATTTGTGCTTCACATCCTGGAGGTGATCCTAATCACGTGACGGACGACTTTGCTTCACATTTAACAATAGAACACCGAGCTCCTAGAGACTTCATATCCTTTTAAATTCAATTTTTTCTTTATTTTCATCATTAAATTTATATCATACGGAAACATACATGTATATATATTTAATTAGTTTGAGAATTTTGTACAATTGGCCACTATAGAGTTAAGATTTTATTCTCAGCTTTACTAAATAGATTTGCAATGCACATTAATATTTTCTTCACTGTTTTGATATTCAGATTGATTTTTAGCACATTGATTAAAACATCCATTTTTGTTTTTATTTTTCATGAGAACATTAGTATTTGGTTGATTTTTGTTAAATCATGCTGTGATGCTACTATAGCAGAGCCTTGGCACGGAAGTTATTTTTATAATATTTTTATTTTACCTGTTTGCTTTTAAATCCTTAACCTCTTTCTCACCTGGTCACATCATCTGGTCGAAGAGTGCGTCACGATACAGAAGTCATATCCTTTCATACTTTTTTAAACTCAATGTAATTAGTCATCACTAAAAATACCTCACTGTCGAAAATTTTAGAAAGAAATTAGAGAGAATTTAATATCAGTTTTGTTCATTTTAATAAGTAGACTTCATTTATTCTAGTAAAATTTTGTAAAGCATAAAGATAAAGAGTAGTTAGTTAGTCAAGATATTACTATTTTTATCCTTCACTATGTGTTAATTCTCTCCTTTCCTTTATCAAATTTCGACAGTAAGGAGTTATGTACATTTGTCATTTTCCTCCAGCACATACCATGCTTATCACGCTTAGCTTTATTGTTTGGCAGATAGTGAAATTAAGAATTGAGAGAATTCAAAGCTTTTGTAGAAGGCAATCAATCTGGTGCTTCAATTAGAAAATTTGATTTCCTTAATTCACTTCTTCACGATGAACCATCGGGTATGAGACATGTACGGCGCATTCCTCACCCTGGTCGTGGCGTCAGTGGTTCTAGAACGAGACGAGCCAACATGCATTTTGCATCAGCAGGAAATACATTGACAGGATTATCTCCAAGTAGTCGTGAGACAATGGATCCTATTGCTGGTAATAGTTTTTAGTTCATTTTATACACCATATGTGCTTTCTTATTTTGTCCCGTCAGTCATCTAAAGTTGCTTTTGAATTACTGAATTAATTTGTCGTCTGAACTCTCTAAAATTTATGTACTGCTGACAGTAGTGATTGAATATTTCAGCATTTTTGAAAATTCATCCACAAATGTTTGTCCTTTTTGTTTATAGAAGATTGTGAATGCTCTAGCGACAAAAGTTATCATTTGATCAGCTTAAAATTAATATGCATTGTTAAAGTTAGTTAACAATTTCTGATAATAACTGTAACACTAACAGTTCTTTTTCGTGTTCACTTTGTGAACACTCTACATATCTGCAAAAATTAAGATATGTTAATTATTCAGATAAGTGATCCGAACAAGCCCATCGATTTGTATTCCTGTTAATTACTTATATAGTTATATTGAACTATTTAACCTAGTTGCAAACATTGAATCATTTGTAGAATCAAGTGAAGGATTTAGCTGCAAATAACCTTGAAAATTTTGTTTTAGTTATCGCAAGTTTATGAATTTTGTGTTCCAGTAACTTTGCTTTTAATTTACATAAGAAATCAAAATGCAACAACCTTTATGAAATGCCCTGACAACTTGGCTGCTGTTGGCATATGTTTTGTTGTGTGGCAACCTATTTTTGAAATATTAAACTTTTTATTGAACTGTAGAGTAATCTGCCCTTACTACTGTCACAAGTTCCCAAATGAATTGTGACTTTTTCCAAATATTTATTGATTGTGCCTGGTATGGAAAGCCATTTCTCTCACTGTATCTATATTATGCTTGAGAATTATTGTTATTTATTTAATAATTTATCTTTATTTCTAGAATTATTATCACAGTTATCCAGTGTAAGAAGTCGTGCTGCAGCGGCTCAAAGTGTATCATCTCAACTTCAACAATTAGAAATGCAGTTACAATCCACAAGGTGGGTCTAATGTCAATATCCTCCAGCCAGCTCATTTATTTCATAATCTTTAATGCTTTGACTGATCAGAATGCCATCAGAATGATCTGTTTACATAGATTGACTGATTTTTTTACCCGTGACAAGGTAATGCTCATAACTAAAGCTTAAACCTTAGCTGAGCTGCGTTAATGTAGACCTTAAACTGTATGTGCATAAATTTAGCTTCATCAAACCTTTGGGGTTAATGTTAATAACTTGTGTTGAATCCAGTATCCACCGTCTTGTTTTTGAGATGAGGTTGAAAAAAACATTTCGTAGCTGTGTACCTGATGTACAATATATACCTGTCTGATACTAGGTTAAAATCCAAACCTTATTGTTCAGATTTAGAAACAGAGCTATATCTTGCACTATTGCCTTTAAATGCATGTTAGATATTTATTTTGTTATTAAGCATGCCAATCCTTTTAATTTTTTACTGCATTTTACTTCAGGCATTACACATCGAAACTAAATGATACTTTTTTTTTTAGACGTACTAAAACATTCATCAATTTTATATTAACAAAAAAGATTTCCGAAAAAAATTTTCAGAATGCATGGTTACCAAAAACATTTTCATTATTTACTTGAATCATGTGTAATGTCTGTTAAAAGCAGGAATTATTTGTATGAATGGTATGATGTAATCTACAATGTAGATGGTAATTTTTTCTAATATTAAGTGTGTCCTCTAACAGACAACAGTTAGAGAGGTTACCAAGACGACCTACTGATGCTGTCAAGTCAATGGTGACGTCAAATGCAAGTAGTAATAACCTAGATACTGGCAGTAGTAATTCTACCAATGTTAATAATACTGCACCAACAACACAGTTCCTACTATCAAAGTAAGTTCTAACAATATCTAATCATTAGGATAATAAAAACAATTTCTTTGTACATATTGGCAGTGTTTATCTGAAGAAATATAACTGTTGTCTGGACAAAACTGGACTCGCTTCCATTGCACATGGAACAAAAATAAATGATTTTTGTCCCCTGCCTTTCGAAGAAAGTGGGGGCCATTAAAATGGGTTCGTCTGTCTGTCTGTCCATTTTCTGCTAAGGCTAAGCAGTGATAAGCAATTTGATGGGTTGATGCTTTGGGACACGATAACTTCAGTGCTAATTAAGTGAAAGTGATGAAACTTGGTGTATGGTTTAATTACATCAATACCTTGACTAAGTTCGATAATGAACATTTTCTGCTCAGGATAAGCAAAGCGGTACGCAACTTTGGGACACAATAACTCTCCTTGATGGAGTTCAAGATGATCATTTTCTGCTTAGGGTAAGCAGAGATAAGCAAAAGCAATTTGATTGGTTGATGCTTTGGGACACGATAACTTCAGGTCTAATTAAGTGAGAATGATGAAACTTGGTGTAAAGTTTCATCTCATCAATACTTGGTGTATGTGTTTATTAGGTCAATGCCTTGATGGAGTTTAAGATAGGTATTTTCTGCTTAGGGTAAGCAGAGATAAGCAGTTTGATTGGTTCATGCTTCAGGACAAGATAACTTCAGATCTAATGAAGTGAGAATGAAGAAACTTGGTGTATAGTTTCATCACTTTAATACCTTGAATAAGTTCGATAGTGAACATTATCACCAGAGGTTAGGCAGAGCGATAAGCAATTTGATTGGTCAAGACTTTGGAACATAACAACTCTGCTTTTAAATGAGGTAGAATGTTTAAAGTTGATCATGATGTTCATAAGGTTGATTCTATCTGATAGAGAGTGATGATACTGAGCATATAGTTGATAATCAGTTTGATTCCTCGATACTTTTGAAAAAGATAAATGTGCAATAAATTAATATGTGTCCTCTATTTATTTCGGGATTTCGGCAGGGGACATCAGCCTCACTGTTGGCTTGTTCTAATGCATCTTGACATAACCCGATAGTTTTCTTAAATTACAATCTTTTGTTACTAAAACTCAAAGTAACACACATTTCAAAATACATGTAGTAAACCTATCAGAATCTCTGATTAATTAAACACAATGCTATTATTCCACAACACTTACAAATTTAAGGAAAGAAAAGCTGTCTAATATGGGATATTTTTGAAAAACGCACACATCTATATTATGAACTAACTGCATGTTAACCCAGCGATTTGAAATAAATTTTTTGGGCTCAAATCTCCCATAAAAATTCTGTAAACGAATAATCAATAATATGTACATTGTATTATTCGATTGTCTTTAAGATGATACACGGTATTTAAGATCATGAGAAGAACAAGCATCAATTTTCATCTGATTTGGATAAAACTTTAAATGCATGTTTATAACTCAAAGATCTTAGTTCGTTTCGATATATTCTCACATATTGGATCGTAACTTGTAGACCAAGATTGTACGAAAATTTGATGTGTTTTTAGGTAGTGGTTCCTCTGAGGTCAGAGATACTTTCCTATTTAAAAAACATTTAAACATATCACTTTTGCACTGTAACTGTAATGTGAAAATCGAACCAAAAATGCCAGATAAATTGGTCGCCCCTCGTATGCAAATAGTGTAAACATATGGTACATCAAGGTTGTGAACTCTCTAGAGGTCACAATTTTCATCTGATTTTGATGAAACCTAAAATACATGTTTATAACCAAAGATTATGTTTCTTTCGATATTTGTGCATATCGGATCGTAACTTTCTGATTTATGTCCCTTGATTGTACGGAAAGTCACGTTTTTAGCTTGTGGTCCCTGTAGAGATCACTGTTTATTTTCAAAATTATAAACCATTTAACTATATCACCGTTACACATCAATGAAGGTTGGGTTTGAATTTTGTAAAAATCTGATGGAAACTGCCAGACCAAATGGCTGCTCCCTGTATGCAAATAGGTTAAAAGTATGCCATACCAAGGTTAAGGACACTCTAAAAGTCACAATTTTTGTCCGATTTTGATATTTGCGCATATGTGACCATAACCTCCTGGATTATGGCCAGTGATTGTTCAAAAAATCACACTTTTAGCTTGTGGGTCCTCTAGAGGTCACAAATCTTATCCAAATTAAAAACAGTTTAAATATATTGCATTCCACCATAATGAAGATTGAATTCGAATTTCAGGAATATCAATATTGAAATTGCCTGTGAAAATGGCCGCTCTTTATTTGATTCTAATGAAACTTAAAATACACGTTTATGTCCCAAAGATCTCAGTTCCTTTAAATATTTGCTCATTTTAGACCATATATTTCTGAATGAAGGCCCCTGATTGTACGAAAAATCGCTTTCATTTTTAACTTGCTCTCTGTCCATTCCATGTAAATTGTGGGCGTATCTTGCTTGGCAACCGCTGGTTAACAATGGGATTAACTAAATTACTTCAGTCATGAATAGCTTTGGCGGCCCCATGGACTGATATCTTGTCAGTCAATATGGAGAGCTATTGACAAAGCTCAAGTTGTTTGCGATTGTCTAGGAAATTTACTGATGGTTATTTGATATTTTCAGATGTGATGAATCAAGTAGTAATGAAAGTGATCAGTCAAATGTTGAAAGTGAACATGTAGATAGAAGCGTTTTTGTTCAAGAGTTACTTCTATCAACTCTGTCTGAACAGCTACAGCAAACAAACAGCGATGATATAAACCATTTACTTGAATCCTTGAAATCACCCGGGCCAGATGAGGAAAAACAGGAAACAAAGCCCACTGTTAACAAGAAAAATGGTGGAACAACAACCAGTAAACCGGTCAATACGAAAACAGAAAAATCTGGGTCAGCCACCGCCTTGGTTAAACCCTCTTCATCCTCCACAGTAACCAGTAATCAAGGGAGTGTCAAAAGCCGTGTGAGTGAGGCATCCAGAGATGCCCCTGGTCGTGATTCATCATATTCGCGTATGTTATTAAATTCTAGTTCTGTAGGAGGGACAGTTCAAGTACCAGGGGGAGTTTTAAATAACAACTCTCTACCTGTTGCGTCTTTGGGTGGTGTCTCATTACCAGCGGCAACAGGACGTTCGGCATCTGGTATTTCTCGTGATAGAGAAGGAAGGCTTAATCCAGCAGTGGCAAAAAGAAATATGCTCAAGCACATGCCGACACCAACAAAAACATCTGATCGGGAACCCCCTCCTCATTAACTATTTGTTAATTGGGTGGGATTTAGCTCGTTAAATAACTGTATTAATTTCAATAGACTGGAGTATGGTGAATCGAGACCCTTCGGTGAATCGAGATCCTTAAATTAAGCAAGTTAATGCTTTTTTCTCTTTTTTTTTTGCACTATACAAGTTACTTGACCCCGAAATCAAGATGGATTCTGCTTTTGATGTAACCATTTTAACAAAAGAAGACAAAGATTATTTATAGCAGATTACAGAGTTTTATTATTTAATTTGTGTTTAATTAAATTAACAATTATTTATAATCAATCAGAAATTTTTGTTGGGTTTCTTTTTTTTTTAAATTTGCCATAATTCATCCCAATTTAATATTATTATTAATATTATAAAATGTATCTTGGTGTCAAAAATTAAGCACATTTAGATTTGTAAACGGCGACATTAATCCTACTCTTGATCAATTAAATTTTAATTTTGGAATAGTTTGTGTATTGCGAGTTATATCAAATTAAGTGCTTTTTTCAATTATACTGTGCATATTGTTTATAATGTTAAATAGAGACAGCAAACACTTATAAGGTTGTAATATATTTTTTTTAAAACTTTAGAGCCCAGATTATGCCTAACAATGTCTATAGCAGGAGTGTCCTGTAACCATTTTTATTAATTTTTTTTTTGTTCAATTAATAGTTCTAAGAATTGAGATCACAGAGATGGGGATAAATTGGGTACTTTACAAATTAAATATTTGTCCCTTCTGACTACATTATTATGATTCTTTTTTGGCTCTTCACAATTTGATTGAGGAATATGTAGAACAAGGAAAAACATTGGTTTGCATGTTTTATTAACCACAGATTGGCTTTATTTTTTGGTGAAAAAAATGTTTTTATTGTGTCACGTTATTTAAATAATTTATACAGAAAAATTTCCAAATTCTACAGTTTATTATTTTTGAGTTCAGACATTTTGTAAATTGCTGTTATATCTATTATTTCCAAGAATATCATCACAATTGAATTATGTGATATTTGCTGTCAGATGCATGTGTCCAATGAATGAAACTTTAGGGTAGCTTTCAGATAAAATGAACGAGTTCTTAGCTTTGAAACTAATTCTTATTTGTTTTTATAAACTTTATATACTGGAGCAGAAAAACTGTTGATTTCTGCAAGCTCCAGGAATGGTAGTCTCAATTGCTCCAGTAAAAATTTGGATTGAGAGATCAAGACTGACCGCTCAGTTGTGGTCCCTGCTTGTCATTATTAATGGGATTGAGAGAATTTTGTTTTAGAACATTGTCATTTTCAAATGGAAACACTGTCACAGGTTTCTCATTATGTCTATTAAAATTAAATTTATTAATATTTTTCATCACTTGGTATGTAAGCTATGATTTTCAGTGCGTAATACATTGTAAAAGGATAATTTTTTAGGGCTTTTAAACAACAACCTTACTTGTGCTGTTTTCATTATTAGTGTATTTATTGAATATAATAATTATTTTTTTTGTTGTAAAATAGTTGGCAAAGAGTGATGTTTGTATATATTCAAAAACCAAAAGTTGAAAATTGCACCATATTTCTCTGAGATCATTTATATATAGATATATTTGTATCTTATTCTAGATTTACCGGTTGCTAGGGGGACTGTTTTCTTTGTTTCTATGGTAACATTCAATACTTCGAAAATATATATACCTTGTGTGTATATATTTATATATTATATTATGTATCAGTTTATTTACTGTGATATGCGTGTGAGTTAACTTTTGAAACCATTTTCTTTTCCCTGATTCAACTTGATTGAAGTGTCCATTTTCTGTTGAATGCAGTTTATTAAAACAAGAAAACAGTCCTTGGATAGAAATTTTCTGTTACTAGGGCAATGCTTTCAGATATAATGGAACCGTGGTGTTTTAGTGGAATTAAGCACTGAAGAAGGGAATATTTTAATTTGTGTATACATGTTAAGAACTGTTATTTATTAATAAAAATGTGAAATGTACACAACTGTATTGAAGTGATGCTTGTTCAAAGTAGTTGTAATGTCTGACAAAGTGCACTTGATAAATATTTTGAAAATGAACAGAATTTATTCAAAACAAATTGTATCCATTTAATACTGATGCTGCCCGTGTAACTAGTTTGCACTAACTATATATCTTGTCTTTGTCTGGCCTTGGCTTGTAAAAGTTAGCGACAATATTTGGCTATATAAATATATATATAATAGAGTTAATTATAAATATGTTGTCTGTACAGAGATGATCTTGTTAAAAACACATTATTTCTGTCTTAAGAGGGAATACCTCAATATGACAGAATGAATGAATGAATGTTTGTAATATGATGAAAAACACAGGTGAAATAAATATCATCTGAATCCCAGTTTGATTTCTTGTTTCTTGGTATGATTTGCTATCGTTTAAACAAAAAAACCTTTTCTAATTCAATCTGAGAACAGTTGGTAGAAATGCTACTTTTAAGGCAGAATTCTTTTCCCCTCCCATAACTGTAAAATGGAAATGACTATGTTTGTCCGAAATGACAAGTATTATTTCGGTGAGATGCCAAACATCATTCCATTCCTAACACCAAATCCAGTTGATTGGAATCTTGAATTGAAAGACAGGCCTCAACGGATCAATCTTATGTCTTCTGTATCTCAAAATGTTGATGATGAAACATTCACTTTATTTCATCAAAAGCCAAAAGGACCTCCATAGATGTGACACAATTAAGGAAATCTAGAATCCCATAATCTAAATCAAAAGTTGTCTGTCTAAATCAAAATTTGTCTGAATAAAAGAAAGATCTTTTAATTAGATTGAAGAATCCTGTATTATAATTATACACAACACATTGTTGCAAACAATAGAAATAGAAAAGTGCTCCATAAGTTAATGGGTGGGTGGAGGGATGTCAGTCAAAGTATTGAGGTCAGGGGCATATCTTCTATTAATTTGCTATTTATGATTCAACATTTCTGCCACAGGTCAGTAGCGTATCACTATTTATCAGTATAATAACACAAATATACCGTATGGATTAAATACATAATATAATATAGTTTTTAAAATACTGATAAATGGGAGGTAATCCATGGAGAAAATTGGGAGTTATCTACCCATTGTTACCTTAGTAACTATGACTCAATATGGCGACCTCCAGTGTAAGGTTTTTATTTTTTTTATGTTTTTGTTGATTTGAAATTTTAAACTATATTCTAACACAATTTTGTTTTATTTTTAATTGCAATAAACATTAGATTATTCAGCGTAATATCTGTCATAGTGGTTCATTCGAACATAAATAAGATAATCACATAGAAATCTAGAGTAGATGTCATCTAGACTACTCTAGCCTACTGATCTAGTAGTACTAGTAAGTAAGTGTAGTAGTAGTATCATGATCCAGATCTACTCACTAGGTTACCGCAAAGTTCAGAACAGAAGATATTATTTCCAATACAAAAGCAACCAAAAAACAAGGAACTAAGACTGCCCATGGTACGTCAGGTCAAACAAAAATGCAAATTTATACCTGATGTGTGTTTACATCAAATTTCAAATTGATGCAAATCCTTGATCATTCAAATTTGTTGTCGACAAGAGAACCAACAAAGGCAAAGCTGCAACATTTGGATTACACCAGAAACTGTAGTGTTAAATACCAACATTAATGCTTGCTATTAACAAACACAATTGAACGGCCTCGCCCACTGGACCTGAGTGGATAGATTCCAAAATTGGTCCCTATTGTCCAGGCTATTGGTATTGAATGAGAAGAACTAGAATTAATTTGATTCCGGATTTAAATCCAGTCATTCATTGCCATTAGGTTAGTGGTTTTCTATTTCCATGTCCAGACACTTGCTGTAAAATGTTCAAGTTTTACTAAAGTAGACTCGTGTTTGGATTTTCAATAATAAGGTAAATCTTGTACTGGGTTATAAAGGCTAAGATATTGAACATGATGTAAAAAGAAACTTTTATTTTGTTCTTGTTCTACAAACTGAAAGTGATAATTCCTCTTTAAATTTAAGTGTAATAATAAGTAGCAATCACTACTTCAATCTCTTTTAAATGCAATAATAAATCTGTTTGTTTAAAGCTTTAAATTAAAGTGAATGTTATATTTAGACCAATTAAGTAAGAGCTAAATCGGTCTATTGCAGGTCCTTATTTTGGCCTCAAATGTTATATCAATTATTAATTAGACATTTATTAACATGACCATAATCAACTCTCCAGAACATTGGATGATCACAATTTTCAATGGATTGAAACGAGATTGTTTAATAATTTGATTTAAAAGACTTGTAACACAATGGCAGCTATGACAAGAGAGTCATCGCTATTCTGCAAACAGGAATAACTTCATTCATGATGAATTAATTTGAAATTTTCAATATATTCATATTTCATTATCTATTTTTACACTATTATAGCAAGAACTGTAAGCTCTTTATCTCAATTTTACATAATACACCATCATGAGCAGTAATTAATTAAAGTTTGTAAACTTTTGCTAGAAACTGCATTTCCTATAAATAATGAATATAATACTTTTTTTGGCTACATAGCCTAACTACCCCTGAAGATGGTCCAGAAAAAATGAAAATTGAACATCAAAATCATCAAGGAAAAAAAATCACTGCTGATAACGGTAAACGTTTGAATACTACTTATTAGAATTTAGTGTGGTAGAAAAATCAAATCAAGGCAAAATGGCTGAGAGTGTTAAGGTTCCACTTCATTTTCCGTGTGCTGCACGAGTAAAAATGCCACAAATAGGCTCAGAAGATTCTGATGTTATGATATCCAAATCCAAGATAGATCAGAGTTCAAGTTTGAGTGTACATAGAGCCATTAGTTTTGATATGTCCGGGAAAAACTACTGCCCTGTTGAAAAAACATACATCAACCAAATAAGTGGAGATTTGGCTTTTTCGGAAGATGTTGTTCGCGATCGATGTTTTCACATGCTACCATATGATGATAAATATTTCTGGGAAGCTATGGATGCCAGTCAACTTATTCCCTTTCCACCCAAAAGAAATATAATTGTTGGACGTCACAATGCCAGTGGTACCGATAGGAGACACATGCCTTGTATTCCTGGTAAGCAAAAGAAGCTGAAACCATTGAAGAAGAAAGTCATGCATAAAGCATTAAAGATGCACGAAGACGCTGTTTTGAGGGGGAAGATTGAAAGAGAAACTTCAAACTTAAGTTCTGAAGAAGGGGAGGTAGGAATTGAAGAATCTGAAGGACAAGGATTTTTTATGACTGAAATTGATGGCCACAAACCGTCATCAAAGAAAAAGACAGAAATAAAGTCAAAAACTGACACCACAGTGAAAATAGAAACTGAGAGTGTTGATGCAGTTGAATTGGAATCGTCTAAAGAAAAGAAACATGATTGGGGGGCGTATTTAATGTCTGTAATCAGTCCGATGACAGCCAATTGGATTGTCCATCAAAAAATGACCTGCAAAGAAGGGCGTGAAGATTTGAGTAAATTATTAGAAGAGTGGTATGGTAAACCGCAACACACAGATTTAATCCGTGATGACGGCAGTGAAACAGAATTAAAGGTTAAAAATGAAAAAAGTAAAAAACAACCTAAAAAGAAGTGGAAGAAAGAAGAAGCTGTGTAAGTGTATTTTATTTTATCACATATTTTAAAAATTGTGTAAAAAAAACAGCGTTACTACAAAAGTTTATATAATACAAAAAAATACCCCTCTGTACAGTAATGAAGATATGCTCCTCATTATTCATAAGTTTATTTCTGTTTCTATAAAATCTTGAATTTTTTTTTATTTTTGCTTTATTGGAGAAGATTTTTAAAACAGACCAGGAATAAAATGAGTTTATTTCCATTTCTATGCTTTAAACTATATGATAAAGGTCTACATAATCCTGATTTTTTTTGTTTTTAGTTTGTTGGAGAAAGTTTTTAAAACCGACCAGGGACGAAAAGCCAGAGATCCGTATTCGGATGATAATGAAGCCCCATTTTATCGTCAACCTGTTGGTTTTCGTAAACAAAGAAAAAAGATAAAAAAGGAAGAAATGGGTAAAAACTTATAAAATATTTGCTTACGAACATAACAATAAATTAGTTAAAAGAACCAATAGTTCTGGATCCAATCAATATGTCATTGCAATCTGATTCAAACAAAGATCCTATTTCGTTTCGTTTACATATTTCAAAATTTTGTTTTTCTTGTCTTAACTATACTAGGATCTGGAAGGGCGGTTATCATAGATAAGTTCTGGTTGATATGAGGGATTGCCAATGAATACAATATAGTACCGTTATAGAAATAGATGACACTAAATGATATTTTAAAACAATTTAAAATGTAAATTCTATAATGTAAATTGAAATGTTTTTGATGTATGTTTCAGGTGCTATTAACACCACAGCTCGGGATATTAAAGTAAAGAAATATGAAATCCCTCCTCCCCCAACTCTGCGAGATTCGTTCAACCCTAAAGCTGGTGATACATTAATAGAGACAGATAATATGTTTGAAAGAGAATGGTTAACAGGTTGGTATATTATTATCTCTTTATGCTACCATAATTATCTAATTTGGCTAAAGCCAGTCTTTGTTGTAAAACGTAAGCAAAAATCAATACAGAAGAAGATGACAATGCATGTCATTCCCCTTTTATGGTAAATTTATCCAGGACTTGCTCCTTCAAAAATGCACTATGTAAAAGCTAAATCAGCCTACTATAGTAGATTTTTCTTTTGGTCTAGAATTATCAATAAGAAATTTATACACATGAAAAGTCTATAATCAACTCTGTACACCATTTTGAACGCATTGAAACATGGTTGTCATTTAACGAATGGATAATCAAAACTTTGATTATTATCGTAACAACTGTAGTAATGAAAATCAAGACTATGCTATTCTTGAAACATTCATAAATTCATTTTTCAACCCCTAGTTTAGCACGCGAGCGCCTAGCCACTGAGACACCATAGCTCTGATCTGGGTCATAACCTTATGATATCTTTTTTTTTCAGGAACTGAACAGATATATCAAGGTGAAAATGAGGAAGTGAAGATTGTAATGTCCAGTCAGAATAAATATGAAAAACAATTACAGAAAGAATATCCAGGATCATCAGAGACATGGTATCCTGACACTGAGGAAGGTAAAGTTGGTACTGATGATTCTCCAAGATATCAGCGTCCAACTAAAGGAGCTAGAAGATGGAAAGCTTTACCTGAACCACTTGATGTAAGTTTTCTAAAGATATTTGAATTAGAAAACTTATTGGGGGTCATTCTGCGAACTTGGTCTATGGTGTCAATAAAAAGATAAATCAGCCTAAAACATCAGAAAAGATAAATGAAATCAGGGTTTAACATCCACCAACTTTTCTACACCAACCAAGCTAATGTTGATGGACATAGTTCATACAGTGTCCTGTGAGGGAAATTGTAGGGACACCACTGTATTCACTTATAGTCTTGATGCATCATTTGCATTTTGCAAAAATATCAAATTTCTCAATGTCTTTAGATTAAGGGTGTTGAGTGGTTCAAAATACGCACTAATTTTTCAACACCAATTTTAGTAAGACTTTGCAGACTTGTTCCATGTGTAAAATAACCCAGAGGAGACATAACAGTCCAACCGTTTGTTGTGTGTAAAAAAAACCAAATTACACAACATATTACACATCGTACACACTGGTCTCTTTTTAGCTTGAACTTATAGAATTTCCATGAAAATTTATCATTTTATTGCATTTCCATGGATACCAGACAAACCATGGTTTATAGCCAAGAAATGTCAATTACATTTCTTGGACTTGCATTTAGCATTGTTCATGCCAAATAAATAAAAATCCTTGCAGGCATAACTGAGAAGTTCGACTTTAGTTGCCATCAGCAACCTTTATTATCATGCTTTTGGGCCAAGTTTGGGACATAGTTTGTAAATAAATTTGGTATTTAATGTGTAGTTTATCATCCTAAATAACAAGAAAATGTCATATCTTTTGAACAAAACTTACAGTGCTAGCTTTAAAATATGCATGTAAGAGTACTCAATGGCCTTAATACATTAAATATGGACTCCAATTGATTATTTAACATTTAATTAATGAAATGCTAGATAATCTCCCGGATAGGACCTTTTAGGTTTCACCACTGCCAATAAAAGAGGACAGTGTCTTGTTACACTCAAGCAGCATAGATTGATGAAATTATAAGCAATAACATTTACTGCCATACTGTTAGTAGAATTAGGTCATCTGAAAGTTCTTTTGTCATTGTCATCTTCTGTCATTTCATTTTAATTCAGTAAAGTCTTTATTATTCATTTATTAATTCGAAAGCTTATTCTGGGTTTCAGTTTCTGCAGAAATTGGCACCAAGACAATGTACAAGACTTATTAAATAGAGAGAAAAAAGTTTAAGATTGGTGATTTTGTCTCTATGAAATAGGGTATTTTAAAGTTAAAAACTCATGAATGCACCAAGACAATTTACAAGACTTATTAAATAGAGAGAAAAAAGTTTAAGATTAGTGATTTTGTCTCTGAAATAGGGTATTTTAAAGTTGAAAATTTATGAATGTTTTAGGAAGCCTCAAAGAAGTTAAAATGTCTACCAGCAGGCAGTGAACCAGTAGAAGTAGTACCATCAGATGCTGTTATTAAAAAAGTTACAAAACAAAATCCAGCACTTGCTCAAATCAGTAAGTAGAAAACTGCTTAGTGAGAGGAATTTAATACAATCCAACTACTCTATTGTGTGATAAATGACAGTCAGTGTCTCCAATTTTATTCAGAGCAGAAAATGTCTGGTCGTCAAAAATCTTTAGAAATCTGGTGCTCAAAATTACAGATACAAATTAAAAAGCTATTGAAGTAAGTAAAAAACAAAATCGGAAGTATATATATTCTGCATCTTACACCTGTCACCGACTGAGCTAATATAATGCAATGTGTCATGATGAAAATGTTGCTTGTACAGCAGCACTACAGCTTGAGTTTATTTGGTAATCCAACTATCACTGGTCGTTTTACATGTACGTGGCACTTCAGATATTTGCCTCATCCAGTGGACATGATTATGTTCGTTCTCCAGGTCCCCAGTGGTGCTGGCATGATATGTCATTGAATTGATGTATCGCGATTCACCTTCTCACAATTTGCATGAATTGCAAGGCGTTGAATCGATTATTTACGACTCTTGATTCTGTTTTATGTTTTTTGACTTAAAATATCAATTATTCTTTTATCCTGTTGTTTTCTTGGTAAATATTGACTGGTTAGGAATCATGATACAAATCGTATTGTTGTTCCTGAATCACAATGCGTATCTTATTGTGACTACATTGGCAATACCCAGCCTTAGTCCTCCGTCCTGCACCACTGACAAGGGGAAACTACTCAAGACTGTTATACCCACATTAAAAGATTTTATAATAACTGGTGTTTTTCTTCTACAATGAATGTGATAATCATAATAATAATGTATATTTTTAAAGCGAAAATCCATCCACAAATGCATGCTCCTTTTGATAATTCTCACATTGATTTTTGCAGTTGATGAATGGCGAAATAAATGGCAGCTAACTGGACAGTATATTGATAGCAATCCTGAAGATCTTCTGCAAGATATGGCCGATATTCAACCTCATGTTCGGCTTAAAGCCATAGCAACTATTGGCAAGGCAGCGGAATACAAACCACCAAAAGAAGACAGCTTGCAACTAGAATATCAGGAACAAAAGAATAATGCCATCAATGATTTGCCTGAGTTTTTATTTGAGGCGTTAGATTGTTTGTTAGATGATAAACATGATCAAGTTAAAAAAGCAGCAGCTGTAACATTGTTTTCTCTTGATAAACCTACAGATAAGGTAACTTGAATATACTAAATGAAATCAAATTTCTATTCTACACCGAGCTATTGTATTAAGGATCCTGACAAGGACAACTGTCCTGTCTAGTCTAGTCGTTTGGATGAGACGAAAAACTGCACATAAAAGATCCATTGACGCTCTCATAGCACACTGTATGGCATATGTGCGTCTTCATTAGCCCAGTTCAGAGCAGAACAGTAGGACGTCAAACCTCATATCATTTCATTCCATTGCTATTGAGAATGGGCATATGTTAGTCCTGAAATAACCTAGTTTGTGATGAGAGGACTGGTGACAAGGGAAGACAAGCAAACACCAGGTTTGTATCCCAGTTTGGGAGCTAGCTACCACGGTTCCGTAAAGTTCTTGAGTAAGGATGATAGTCAGGTGCTGTAGTGTGTGTGCTGTAATAGTACACGTAAAATTAAACCGACTACACAAACCTATGGACAAGATAAACTACACAGACATTGCAAGAAATAAACAACAAAAATCAAATCTCAAATCACCTAGTGAGAAATTAATGTTGAAATTTTTAAAATGTTGAAAATTCAGAGAGTAAAGTAAGACTTAATTAGGGTAAGAGTGCACATTCTTTCAAAATTAAGAAGTACAAATTTGTACCTTTATAAAGAATTCATAATCAGTAATAATGCTAGATCTCTTCCCCATTTTGCTTCA
The DNA here is from genome assembly GCA_963678685.1 of Patella ulyssiponensis. Lineage (NCBI taxonomy): Eukaryota > Metazoa > Mollusca > Gastropoda > Patellidae > Patella > Patella ulyssiponensis. Next base: position 18,848,458 of record OY783229.1, on the reverse strand, counting down.
TCTTAATACTTTCAACTTAACTTGGTGTTGGGTTTTTTTTTTTTTAGGCTGAACAGATTATACGAGAACTGTTGTTTAGTGAAAGTATGGCTGACCGCTGGGCAGCCGCACAATGTCTGGCTCATTTTGGTGTTTGCGATTCGGACGTAGCAGGGGAAGTAATCCGACAGTTATTGGCAACAGAAGATTCAATCAAGCATGAACAGTCAATTCAGCTGTTGGCCAAGATGAGCGCAAGCACGGTAAGTTTAAATTAAGATCATATAACAAAATGCGTGATATTTTTAAAATACTGTAAAATGATAAATGAATACCCAAAATAAATGTTTTGTACGATATGGTGATCAAATTAATTCATGGCAAATAAAGCTTGAGAGCATTGACATTTACACGGCAATGATTTTTTTATATACAGAAATAACTATTTTTGTAACACAGAAATGACTTTTTTGTAGCACAGAAATAACTTTTTGTAACACAAAAATTATTTTTTTTAAAAACACCGGCATGTTCTTCTTTCTTTCTTTTACACTGCAATAACTTTTTTTCTAAAACAGCAATGACTTTTGTCCCTTGTTTCTTCTGTAGACTCTGATCCATTCATTGGTAGGTGAACAGTTAAATAGTAGTAGTTGGAGACATCGTGTTATAGCCTGTAAAATATTTCCAACATTAGATGGAACTATAAATAAGGTAAGAAAGTAATTAATATTCCCGTCTGACATTTGATGAGTTTCAAAAACTGAAAAAAGTAAGTACATGTAACCATGTATAGTATTTAATACTTGATGCATATAATTGTATTTGTTACTTATAGAAGTATATATGATTAAATGTGTATATTATATTTGTTACTTATAGAAGTATATAAGATTAAATGTGTATATTACATTTGTTACTTATAGAAGTATATATTATTAAATAATATAATTATACTTATTACTTATTATATAAAAGTATATATCAGTAAATATGTATATAATTACATTTGTTACTTATAAAAGTAAATATGTTACATGTATTATATTTCTCACTTATAAAAGTATATACCGGTTTGTTATTTATACATGTATGTGTATATAATTATTTTTGTTACCCTTAGGATATAACAAATAAACTTTCTTACTTGATGTGGAAAGATTGGCATGTTGAAGTACGGAAAGCTGCTGCTCAGACACTTGGTAAAACAGGACATGGACGTGATGTTCATGATGATCTGAAAGATAAAATAATGGGTGATGATGAACGATTAAAATTAGAAGCCATTAGTAGAGTTGGACATCTTGGTAAGCTTACATTTTACTTTAACACAACTAGACAATATTGATCTGGGTCAAAAATAAAATTATCTGGATTTGATATGTTGATTTATTTTGTGGAATGCCAACCTAACTTTTTGGATAATTTTAGATTATTACATAAAGTCAGTTGAGATTTAATCTATTGTGTTTTCTAAAGTCAACACAGTAATTCATAAATGAATTTTAGCCATTATGGGTTGTTGATCACATTGATTATGTCTAATACTAAAAATAACAATCATATAGATCTCGCCCATTGCTAATTAAAATGACAAACCAATTTAGCTCCTTTAAGTGTTAATTAAGTATATGGTAAATAAACCAGAAACTATTTATATTAAAACTTTCAAAATGTGTATGGGTTATAAAGAAACACACAAGCTTTGAAATCGGTAGTTTGCCTGGTATTTTAATGTTGATTTTAATAGAAACTTGTAAAGTTCAAGTCAGAATAACATTGGTTATAATTGACAGATGTGAATCATTTTTCCACTTACAAAAGTAAAGGTTACTAATTATGTAGTATTTGACATTTTATCTGCCATGTTATTCGTTTAATGGAATGTTTTAGAGTTTAACATATTTTATATTTCAGGTATAATGACAACTAAACTATTACCAGCCATATTGGATTGTTTTGATAATGCCTATGTTTCTGTTAGAATGGAAGTTTGTATAACTTGTGGTAATCTATTAATAAAAGATGAACAAATTCTAAATAAACTACTATATCTGGCGACCTTTGACACTACATGGAAAGTCAAAGCCTTAGCTATACAAGGTATGAATAATCCAAGTCTTAAGTTTGTTTTTCAATATAGATGAAATTTAATTTCACCATAAGCTTACTTATTTATAGAAGTAAATGATGTTGTCTTGTTATCTGCCCCTTGATCTTTAAACATTTCAGGAAGGTTGAAATTAACGTTTAACGTTCTACTATTTTGCTCCGAACTGGGCTAATGAAGATGGGCATACACCATACAGTGTGCTATGAGGGAAATTTTGACCAGACAGCGACACTACTACATTCTCTTATATTCAATTCCAACTGTCAAGGGATCTTTTACATGCACGCCAATGTGTACATGAGACCTCATTTTTTTGTCCCATCTGAACGGCTAGACAGCTGTCCTTGTCAGGCCCTCCATCCTGCATCATTGAAGATAGGTTGCCAGGCAACGAAACATACGCCCACAGCAGCTAAATCGTCCGGGCAGTCAACAAGGCTTGTCGCATATTTTTACTTTTTTTGGTAATGAAACATTTGTAATACACTAAAATCTGATTAAGAGTAACAACTCATTATGTAATTATCTGAAAATCATTAGAATTTGTTTGCTTTTTATAAAGTTTTGCCCCACGCTAACAATTAGTATAGGAAACATTTATCATCATGGATCTAGCTGTTCAGTTATCAAAATTCATTGAAAATCAAAATACTTATTCTTTTCAACACCTTAAACTCTGTGTATCAATCTGAAGTCAATCGGATGATAAGTTTGGCATCTATAGTGTCACAAGGTTTTTTGAAGTGATCAAGGGAGATAACTCTGGAAGTAATTATTTGAAATCGCTGAAAATCAGTAGGCTTCTTTGTCTCATGACCTGAAACAGTGTGTATAAATTTAAAGCCAATCGGATATTAACTTTGGCCTCTAGAGCGTCCACAAGATTTTTTGAAGTCGTCAAGGGCCATAACTCTGGTAGTTATTATCGGAATTTGCTGAAAAACAATAGGCTTCTTCGTCTCATGACCTTAAACACTGTGTATAAATTTAAAGTCAATCGGATATTAACTTTAGCCTCTAGAGCGTCCACAAGCAATTGTGGACGCCGGCCGGCCGGACCGACGGACGGACGGGGGCGACGACAATATACGACCACATTTCAATGTGGGCGTATAAAAAGGGGGAGCCACGCCAGAAAATCTGGATGAACTTTCTTGGCCAATGCAGGGAGCCAGGGTCTTACCCACTTAGCCACCATGCCCCCCCCCCCCCCCTAAATAGCAGTAATAGATGAAAAACTCACCTGAGATTAAAATGAGCGGCTAGAGGTATCAGCCCTTGAAAACTGGTTCAATGATATAACTGGTTGTATGATATAACTGACTGCCCTTGCTCTCCAAAGTTTTTTCCATAAAAACTGAAAGTACCATTAGACATAATGAAATACTTTTATATTTTGTTTGATATTTGTCTTTTTATAAGCTTTATTTAACCCAGTATCATGATATTAATAAAGTTTATTTTAATTGAACAGCTCTAGGTAAAATAGGTATATCTAGTCAGAAGATAGTTGATAGTTTATTATGGGCATTACGATATGAAGAGGAAGCTGGTGTCCGAGCTGAAGCGTGTCATTCCTTAACTCTACTGGGTTACAAGGAAGATAATTTTATAGAAATACTGCAGGAAAGATTGTTAGTTGAAGAAAGTTCTGTTGTTAGAGAGTAAGTAACTTATAGCATTTTAACTGCCTGTGTGGTATTTCTTCTCCCCCCTAGCACCTCCAACCACTGCAGTGTCTTTGATTCTCAGAAAATTTCCCTTTTTTTCGAAATTCGCTGTCCACACTTTTCAAAAGTGACATTGAAACAAGCTATGCAATTTTATTGATTGTATACTGGTGAATGTGATTTCAGGCTACCACGCATGTTCCGACTGAATAAAAGAATATCTCAACCAACACAAAATTTGGAACATGTTTGATGGGTTCAATTACTTAATGATTCTGCTCACACCACCTCAGTAATCAGAACTAGAAGGAGACTGAATTTCATGTTACTCAATTGCAATTCTGCCAATTTAGAACATTGCCCACTTAAAATTGAGCATTGCCAATAAGTACCTTTAAGATGAAAAATTAAAATATGTATTAATTTATATTTTCAGAGAAATGAGTTCAACATTAAAACAACTTGGATTCAATAGTAATGAAGATATTGATACAGTTGCACAGATCAAAAATGAAGTACGGAAACTATGTGATCAGAGCATCATCGCTACTCAGATTCTTACGAACGACAAAAATGAAGAAAAACAGAAAACATTGTCAAGAATGATTTATAAAGCTCAAGAAGAAGTAATTGTAAGAATTAAAACTTTAGAATTTAAATTTATTATTAGCACCACATACCCACTGTCAAATAGCAGCAAATTGATGTATTAACTGTATTAATTTTATACCCAGATCTATATATGTACTATAACATAATCAAGTATGGTAAAATCAAGAATTAGTGAGAATTTCATTAACTTTCACATCCTTATCTGTATCTAACATCATAATAAAGTAAGGTGAACTTAGCAATATCTTTTAAAGATATTCTCCTTATAAAGTAACCAGATGTGATAAGATTCAATCGTAAACTTTAATTTTTATCCCAAATTTCAACTAGTCATTTTAAAATAGTATAAAACTGGTTGACAAATTAATACTTACATCAGTTTCTTGTTTTACAAAACTTTCCCCAAGAGACATTTATTTTAATTTTAGAAAACTCATTTCTTTTCCACAAAAGTTTACCTTCTTCTTTTTCACAACCACCTGCAGTTTTATATTAATGGTATTTGATTTTGAATGAATATACCTTTATGTAATTATTTTTTTTTTGGTGTTGAAGCCTGAAATATAAGTAAATATGTTTTAATTAGGCAATGCATCTTATTCAGAATATTTTATGAATCAGCTTTGTGGGAAAGAAAAATGAAGAGTATTATTGTCAGTTCATTTTTGCACTATGTCTCACCTATAAATATAATTTTTATTATACTCGTTAACATTATTTCTGATATATATATTTATATATTTATTATTCTCCGTAACCCATGCACTTATTCACAAAAGTAACACCATTCACTTTAGATATACATTTAATCTAATTTAGATATACATTTAATCTAATTTAGATATACATTTAATCTAATTTAGATATACATTTAATCTAATTTAGATATACATTTAATCTAATTTAGATATACATGTATCTTATTTTAATATACCAGTAGATATACATGTATCCTTTATCTAATTAGATAAACATGTCGTTGAATTCAGATATACATGTATCCTATTAAAATATACCAGAAGATATATATGTATTGTTTGTCTAATTTAGATACAGGTATCGTTTATCTAATTTAGATATACATGCATCGTTTGTCTAATTTAGATATACATGTATCTTATTCTAATATTAATATATTTTAAAGAGGAAATATCACTTCCACCACGAAAATAAATGGAATAAATTTTATACATCTTATTCAATGACACGTAAATTTCACTGTAAGCTGTCTGGATTAATAGATTTTTGGAGATTTTGCATACCAGAAAATTTGAACTTATAGTGATAGTTCTTCTTTAATATGTATTAAACCTGTTTTAATATTATAATTTATTCGTTTTTCTTAAATCTCACTAATCTTTAGATTTAATATCACTTTTCTGCACCTTTTCTTTTTCTCACCAATAATACAGAGATTTTTCTATCGATCTAACACATACCTACGGATGAACACCAAGTCTGATTTAGATCGTAGAATGGACAGTGTTTGTACTTTACAAGAAAGAAAGGTATCAGTATCATTAAAGCAGGAGACTATTGAAATGTGTTTGTCCGTCTGTCAGACGCAATAACTCTGATTGTAATTCTGGTAGAAAGTTCAACTGTTGTAGATGTTGATTAGGTGAATGTCAGTATCATAACTAAGTTCGATCATGAGAATTTTCTGTTTAAGCCTAGTTGTAGAGATAAATAACTTGTTCTACTGACACTTTGGAACATGATAACTTTGATTTTGATTGAGTAATGGAAGTGTGGGGTTTTGATAGGTACTCCAGTTTCCTCTCACTTCTCTAAAGATTTGACTTGCATGCGAATTAATGTAAATAAAAAACTTTACCATATGTTAGTCCCGAAATGATCTAGTTAAACAATTGACCTTGCGGTCAAAAGGGTTAGTCTCAACTAAGATATTTTTGTACAAATATGTCTTGGTAGTTTTCATGACTTGAACTTTATTTAAACATTTAGATAATTTTATAATTAATAGGCTACCAGAAAACTCTCTTTTTATACCAACACTCATCCAGGAATAGTAAAAATAATTTGTATTCCTTATTTTTTAGGAGAGAGAAAAAGTTAGAGACGAAGTTTTACAAAAAATTAAAGAACGAAGCCAGAGTAGCAGTGGTTCATCTGCCAACTCTAAAACAGCCAACTCCAGGAACGAAACATTGACACCAAATAGGGAGGTAGAGATAATTTTGTCACGCCCTGATGCAAATTGTCAATCTCCAATCATAAATGCACCTGCATCCCCAAGTACAAGACCTTCAAGTCAGTCATCAGATAACGATGATTCAGAATCAGAAAGTCAAAGACCTTTGACCTCTGCACTATCCATTAAGTCACATATGGATCAAATTCGTGAAGAAAGCAATGAAGTTGAATTTAAAACAGATACGGATCTAAAATCTGATTTTGATTTAAATTCTCAATTTGATACAAAGTCCGAAACAGACGATACAAGGTCAAATTTCACATCTGAGGATAAGTCAAGACAACCAACCAGAGAAAATGAACTTGGACGAGAAGAAGGTGATGGTCAATCACTGTTGAGTGATGTAGGCAGCAAAGTTGGAAAAGGAGAACAAACTGTCAGTATTAGAATCGATTCGGTGGATTACAGATCTCCTGTTACGCCATCCTATGGAGACATAAGTATGGGTAAATCTTCAGACAGACGCACTCTAATGAGTAGAGAAACTTTGCGTGAAAGGGAGAGAATAAATGCTGAAGCCAGGAAAAGTTTGTTAACATTGAATGTGAGATATTCATCTATGATTGACAATTTAAGAGAGATTGACGAGGGTTTAAGTGCAAACCAACCAATTTAACCTCAAAAAGAAGATTTGTAGTCAAAAAGAAGTTGTTTCTAAAATTACCATTTAAATATATTTATTTGAATTCCGGTTGATTTGAAACCATTATTAAAATTTGCAGACTACAAAAAATCTAGCATATCCGTGTAATGACTGGTTAGAATTTTAAGTTTGCATGCTGAGTTGTCTAAAAAAAATATCTGGAAAAATCCTGAAGCTCTGTGATAATTATTTGAAGAAATACAAAAACGGTGTGGACTTTCATGTGATTGGCTTGAAGTTTCAAAATTAACACCGTTTGCAGTGTTCAGATTACCATAGAATTCCCAATATTGTGGCAATTGCAATCATCAATTTAAGAATAGACTGATATTCTTTATTCCAATTTATATGGCAAGCATTTCCGAACAGCCGAAAAAGGTTGTTTCTTTACATTTTGACAGGAAAATTGCATGTATACTAATAAGTTATATTTAGACTTAATTTATGTTTAAAGGGTCTCAACTCAAGTGTATAGTTTGTAAAATTTCAATTGGCTGTGATCTGTTTTATCTATTCCTGTTCTAGAATGTAATTCACTCAATCTCTTTAAAGATGTCAATTGAGTATTTTGTGTGACAAGGAAGGATGATTGTATATCTACCAATCAAACAAGTTTGCCAAGCAGGATTACCGATTCTTCTCTCAACTTAAAATTGAGGACCCTGTATGAGATGTTAAATTTTCTGCTGTCTGTTAATCTACTTGCGGTCGATGATCTTTTATAGTTAAATGGTTTTTTTTAGTTATTTTATTTATAAATGGCGTAACTGTGATAAGTATACCTGCTGATTATTTGTTGTGATATATTATTCTGTATATATAAATAAATCAAAGAAATCTTTGACTTTAAACATTGTTGCACTTTGGTATTGTCCTCTTGACGCAAACTAGGTCATTTTGGTGCTAACATATGGTTCAATTTTATTTCAATAATTCACTTGCATACAGAGAGATCTTTTGCAGTGGAAGAAAACCGGTGAACCCAGAGAAAAAACCCGTGAGGTAGGACGGCAACTCTACACCTTGTCACATACATGAGGGGAATCGAAAACCACGTCACTTGACTTGAGGACTGACCTTTTCATTCAATGTTCACATGTTAACCATTTGGCCACCTAAACCCCCCAAACATCCAATGTAATATCGAGACTAACATGGCAATTCTATACGTTATTGCTCTTGGGGGCAGCTATGATGGATCTTACATAGTGGGAGGACACTCATGTTCCTTAAGTAACATCCGTGAGTTTTACAAAATATAACCGTTGCTTCAATATTCAGCAATTCCTGAACTTTTGCGTCTGTTGTGTTTACACATAACTAATTTGCATTGTCCAATCAGAGGTCGTCACATAACAACACACTGTAAACAAACATGGCGGTCTCCAATTGAGAAACTCGTGGAAAATCAGCAACCTTGACATTGATCGATCTTTGAACTTTGTAACTCAATTGTCACATGTAGACATTTTAGCTAGAAGCGCGAGACTTGGTATTCACAATGACCAATGAATCTGATAGGCTCACAAGCTGGGCTTGTACCCAATGGAAATTAGTGGCGAAATATGCAGGGTATTACGTGAAGGGCTTGATAAGATGTACCTCGTTAAGGCTAGATCAAGCCTCCTATTGAAGATGGCAGACACCAGGCAACCCCAGAAACGTGAAAAACCTATGAAGTCACAATACCACTCCAGAATTAATAAATGGCAAAAGATTCTCAAAGCAAAATATTACATCTCCTTCACAGGCTGGTCAGGCAAACCTACTCCATGTCACGTAGAACCAGCGAATTAAAACCACAGCAGTTGACTCAATGACAGACCTTATTATAAAGTGCACACATGTTAACAATTCTGCCATCCAACCCCTTTGGCTAGCATTGTAAAAGAACCCTTGACAGAATTTGATGAGTACCAGTAAGCAGAAATGTCCCTGTCCAGGCAAAATTTCCCTTCAACTACTAGCACACTGCATTATGTATGCCTGTCATCATCCCAGTTGGTGCAGGAAAGTAGGATGTCAAATTTCATTACTGAGGTTATTTGTAAAGTAGGCTTGGATGCCAAGTTAAACACAAATGATGGCTTGCAAATGTAAGGGTTAATAGGGGGAGTTCAGTAGATATTGAGTTATGTCTATAGGACAAATCACGCACCATCCCATCCGTCATCAAAAATGTAATACCGGTATACTTTACTTTTAGTCAAAAATAGGAATAAATAATTTTTGATATAAAAAAACGAAATTTAAAAATGCATTCATTTATTGTATACATATTGTCATAAAATTTCAAGTTTAGAAGGTAATAACTTATCTTTGTTAAAAAAAAAAATTCTAACAAAAAACAGAGGCTGACCTAAACAGGCAACAAAGATATATATCATAGAAAATTAACTCATGCAAATGGTACAAAAATTACAAAAAAAAAATATACCTTACTAAAAAAAAATAATATATATTTTACAAAAAATTTGTACTTATATAAAACAAATCTTTACAAAAACTTGAGAAACGAGTTTGCTTATAAACTAATAAATTAAAATCGCATGTACACGTTAAACCTGACAGTAGTTGTCTATTTCTATAATTAGGTTAATAATATATATATATACATTACAATATTCACATTAGACTTATTATTATGTACAATGTAGATATTTAAACGTCTATTTACATGATTTTCTGTTTTCATAGGTATCATTAAATTTTAGATAAGGACTATTTTCACAAAGAATATGTAAAATTTAAGTAATGTCTAATTTCTCACATGCTCTACATACATCAATGCAAGTTTTCATGATTGAGGCTGTTTTTAATGTTCATAAAACAAATTGAGATTTAAAAGACCACAAGCAGAGAGGGAGTGGAAAGACAGCATGTCTAATACAACTTAAACTTTACATGAAAGATAATTTATGGAAGATTAGATAAAGAGTTGGCAGTTCTCACTATAATAGTTATAGATGATGTGAAGGGAATATGCTGAAAATTTCAGTCAAGTTGCTTCACTCTAAGTCGAGACAACCTTATTTTAAAATCGTTGTAACCCTGATTGCCATTGTTAGCACTGATGGCATCGCAAGTTATGGTCTTTCTATGTTAATAAATGTCTAATTAATAGTTAATATAACATTTCAGGCCTAAAGAAAGACCTGCAATAGGCAGATTTACCTTTTGAATAATGCATGTTTAATTGACTGTAATTTCATACAGTTGTGTTGAAATTAGTAATGTTGCCAGAAAACTCAATAGACTTCCTTCATCTCACGACCTTAAACACTGTGTATATAATACTGTGTATATATTTAAAGTCAATCACATATTAACTTTGAAATAGTTTTTCATTTCAAGAGATATTGATTAACACTTGACACCTGGAATGAAGACTATCCCAAATACAAGAAAATCTATTTTGGTTCTTGAACTAACAGAGTATGCAGGTTACTGATTAAAGAATGGCAATATAATAAAATACAGCATAATAACTTATATCTTCATGGGCTATGACCTTTGACACGCATAACTATACAATAGGCCTATTGGATTTCTTATTTTATTCATTGTAAGTAAATTGATCACTTTACTCCTTTATTTATTTTACATGACATAAGAAACATATTTACAGTAAAAAATAAGTTTTCAGTAGCACTAGCAGACTTTATTAACCTTAAGAGAACAAAATATAAATTGATTGAATTTATTCTTCTGCTTGTGGTTTCCTAAAATTGACACAGACGAGAGATTGACATATTCTTTGTGAAATGATGTCAGGTATTTGGTCAAATAGTTACAAAGTAAATATCGTACATATTGTATAAATTTTCATTAAAATAGCCATTTTATGATAAAAATACTATAATATAAATAGATAATATGGATAAACAAGTTGCTCATTTACAAAATACACAGAAGTATTGTTACGAAGTGATATTATACAAAATAGTTTTACATATCCTTTTAAATTCCAATGACATATCGATCAGCCAATTTACTTTTAATTTATTTTTGGCAATTTTTATTTTAAATATTTAAGACTGACCAGTTTAGTTCAAAGTTTGAAAATTACTTCTTAGACCTTCTTCAAGTGGAAAAATTTTGAAATAATTGATTGCAAATTTGTAGATGTCTAATAAAAGACTCACTGTAAGAAGGGAAAACAACTCTATGGGAGGTTTTCTAAAATACTTAGAGTTAAAACGACTAGTACAACTATATGGTGGTAGAAAATAAGGCTGTATCGTTGTTAACAGTCTTAAATGACTAGATAAGCTTATATATCAAAGAATCATTTTTTGGCATCCAACTATAGTTGTAAAACATTAAGGCTTCACTAGAACACTGTTAAATCCCTGTATTATATTCAAACTTTTCATATAGCCATCAATGATAATAATATGTCTTAACTACTTTAAAGGCTGTGCATTTCAGAATGAACAGATGTGGATTTTTATACCACATAAACTTTAAAATACTGATATTCTTACCAAAACGCATACTGGTCCGAAAGGATCCATGGAATTGGCCACTTAAAGCTTAAACTTCTACTACTTTATACCCAATTCATACCTCTATCTTTTATATTTCCTACTTCTTTCTACGAACATCGACTATTTATGCATTTATTGACCATAATGCCAGAAATCTTTAACGGAAGTTGGAATTGGATATCAAATTAGAACTTTTGTCACTAGAGCATAACGGTATATGTCGAAAACTTATTTAATATTCATGGAGTTATTCTCCTAATATTCATGGAGTTATTCTCCATAGATGAATAAACTTATTCTTATATAATAATCGTCTCTAGTAGTCTAGTTGCCCTTATAATCATTCTAAAAATGAAAAAAAGAATTAAAATATTGCACCAATGCCATAAAAGGTTATCATTTTTTGGGGGGCTAAAATAAAATAGTAAAGCAGATATTTTCTGTTAAACAAGACACAACATTAATATAAAAAAAATTGAATGCCAAACAGCTTCATATCTTTTCAATATTAAAATAAAGCATACAATAAATTCAGTTTATCCACAATAATCATTTACAAATATTTCTATATACACAATGCTTGTCCCCATATTGTAGCTCATTTGTTTAAAAAGCTTTGTAAAACACACACACACAGTGCTCTCAAAGCTTATATGGAAAACAATAAATGTCACTTCTGTTTCTTTGTACAAAATGTGAAAAATATCATTACTTATGATACATAAATCAATAAACTATGCTAGAGCAGGTTGTAATAAGTTAAACACTGGTTTCTTTTTTTGAAAATTTGTCTTTGCCATTTTCTTGTGGTACCCAAATATCGTAAACACTGTGTTCCTCATCTGAACTTGTTGACGAGTCTTCTACCATGTTACTCTTACAGAAACCAGACTGACACAGACGGTCATATTCACTCAAAGATCGCGGAAGCCAGAAAGCCTTTTTAGCTAAATCATCACTTTCACTAGCCTGTTTAATAAGTTTCCTTAACACACGGTCCCGATAATTATGATTCACGTAAGCGTATGAATACTGCTTAGCTGGTCGACCTTTGAACTCATTATCCCAGCCTAATGATTTCTGTTTTCTCATGCCCTGCAATTTATTTGATTGTCGACGTTCTCGAGATGAGCGATGGCGTTTACGATGAGTTGGATCCGAGTGATGATCTGTTTCTGGTGGCCGCGGTGCTGGTTGTTCTTTATTTTGACTATCCGAATCTGGAGACAAATAACGGGGATCTACGGCTCTACCATGTTGAGATTGTGTTGAATCCGACATGGCTGGACTCTGTCTTCCTCCAGCAACAGGATTATAGGATCCTACAGGAGCTTCTCGGAAATAAGGATGCCTTCCACGACTTCTTCGACTACTGGCATCAGAACTGTACTCCCCTGACATTGGTCGATGATTCGGACTATGTCTGTAGTTGTAGGGACTTGTCCGAACATTGTAAGGGCTTTGACGTCCCCGTTTGATATCATTATTTTGATGAACTGGACTCTTTGATTTGTTTTGATATTGTGGAGGTGGGGTTGGTAAATTGGGTCCCATGTTAGGTGGAAGTGGTGATTTTCGCGGATCTTGATGACCGGATCCGCTGACTTGACTCTGACCATCGAAATCCCGCAATCGTGGCACAGAACCTTCACGATTCATATAATTATTATTGTTTGTGTTTGGACTTGTTGGTCCATCAGGTGTCTCCCCTCTTCCGGGTCTAGGTAGTGTGTTATTACGGGGCTGAACCGGGATAAATGCACTGGGTCGTGACCCCACGGAACAAGAACTGTTAGAGCGTTGATGTTGAGGTAGAATGTGTGATGAGATGAAACTAACGGGACTAGCTGTTCCATGCTCTGACCCCACGACCCCTGTTGGTGTCATGTGATTCCTATCATGATACACTTGCTGAGCTCTCTTAAAATGATTAGGAGTCATCCTGTTGGGTTGTTGAAAGTTGGGGGTCATATTTTGTCCATAAACACCACCATTAGCCTGTTGTATTTGAATCTCAATACTAAGATGTGTATTAGCGTCGCTGCCTTGGCTGTAATGACGACTCAACTCGTCAGAAATACTACTACAATTAATATCGCGATTAGCGTCTTTATTCATCACTTTACCTTGCTTGTGTTTATTTTTATCCCAGAATTTTTTAGCGGCTCCATTTTGCCGCGGGTTGTAAAAACTGGGCAAGTTTTCCGAACCACTGTTTATGGAGACTTCAGTGACTGAAGAGTTTGTTTGTGGGACTAGATTTATATTCGATTGTTTACTTTGTGTATTTTGGTTTTGCTTCATACTGTTAGCTTTTTCGATGTTGGTGGATTTTTGAGAATGAGTCGATAAATTCATGTTACTTGATGATTTGATAATGTTGCCATTAACCTGAGGGGGTGTTGGTGCTGGAGGCTCCGTATTTACGGGCATTGAGTATAATTCAGGAGAAGTACAACCGAAGAATCTCTTCCAACTCAATCGAGAGTCTTGTCGCGATAAGCAGAAGTACACCACCATAAATACACCAAGAGCAGTACTAGTTGCTCCGTATAAATAACTAAATATAAGTTCTTGATAAGGTATGATAGATTTAAACGGTTTAGCGACAGCGATGGCACCGCACACCCATGCTAATATATACAAAAACAACATGGCAACAATAGCACGAAGCTGTGTGATTGGTCGACGTTCTTGGTCCATCACACTTAAAGTAGATTCGTTATCGTCTTCTTCATCATCATCATCATCCTTCACACGCTCTCGTTCAATTCTCTGACGACGCGGTGTCAGTGTCTGCACTTCTAAATTTGTGTCCGCTTGACTCGGAACTAGTTCTATTTCATTAACATGAAGTTCTTCTGTACAGTCTTCTTGTTCACTCGCGTTTCCATTAGCTCCACGAATAACACACGATATGCGTAGAAAAAATATAAGATTTAACACAACCAATAAAGTTATAGGCCCATAAAATGCACCAAGACTTGGCTCCCATGCCAAAAAACAACTGGAAAAAAGAATAAAAAAATAGCAATTAAAAGGTTTTCAATATCATGTCTGAGAACGTATTTTAAACTTAAAGGAAGAAAGAAAAATAGATGTTTCAAGTTACTGATTGTAATTTGAGGGATTATAAATCTCTAGCAGAGTGCAATATGGTGAAAGATGAATCTCCAAAGAGGAACAGAGGAATCAAAACCATGCCAGTGGACTCAATGACAGACTGGGAAATATTATATATTGTCCAAAAATGTATTAGAAATGAAATAAACTGGGCTAATGTAGATGGGCATACGCGGTACGCCATGCAGTGTGCTATGAGAGAAATTTTGCCCAGGCAGCGGCGCTAGGGCCTACTCTTATATCGAATTCCAACTGCCATGGGATCTTTTATGTGCATGTCAATGTGTACACTGGACCTCGGGTTTTCGTCACATCCAAAAGGCTGGGCAGCTATCCTCGTCAGGCCCTCCGTCCTGCATCAAGGACAAGGGGAAATCCTGCCGGAAAATCTGGATGAACTTTCTTGGCCAATGCAGGGATCGAACATCCGATCTCCAGTCTGTATTAGATGGTGTTAACATAATTAGCTATACATACAATATAAAGATAAAAGAATAACTTACTAATCAATTCCTAAATAATGATTAAAATTAACTGCTGCCGTAATTCCACATATTATAATAGGCACACCCCACCCCAAGAAATAAAATCGTAAAATAGGTTTTGGGGGTAGGGGCATGTTGATCAGTTCTGGGGGTGGTTCAGGTGGTTTTTCAGCTTTGGTAAACTTTTTATACATATTGCTGTAAAATACATGAAAGTAAATAAATATATTTTTTAAGACTTTACATTTGTAAATAAATATATCAAAAAAATAAGGGGTGGTACAACGGAAGCTTGAAAATAAAAAATGTCTACTGAATAGACTACTACCGGCATGAATTCATGTGAACAAATTCATTTTAATCAAAACTACTCTAAACCCTCCATGGGTCGTTCAATGTTTGACTAAAGAAGAAGTCACAGCATAAAATAAGCATTATTCAAACACTGAAATTCATCATGTGTACTGTCAACTAAACGACAACTGAGATGAATTCATTCTATCAATGGTTGAGTTAAATCAAAGCATACAATAAGTATAATACTGTAGGTGAGGAACTGTTTTAACTAAATTTACCATCAAATTGTCGATGTGAAAAATTGGATTCCCTGATGATAAAGAATTTATTTTTTGAAGTAGTATAAAAGCCAGTGACTTACTTGGAAGTAATAGTTATCCAGAAGACTGCACATAATGTAAGATAATGTATACATATACCAGCTATCTGACATGCTAGTTCTAGATCAGTACGATTTATACCCAGGGTAAAGGCCACGATTAATAGATGTACACTAATACATATATTTATAACAGAGTGTTTTAACTTCTTTGGTATATAGATTACTCTGAAAAATATAATAAGTTAATCAGTTATTTTATTTTCTGAAAGTTTTTTTCTTAAATATAAGATACGTGTTAGGAGTATAAGAACCTGGGCAACATGCTATAGATTTTGATGGAAAATTGCTTAACATTTCCTCCCTTAATCTATATGCTATGCATGTTTTTGGAGCATAAAAATATTTCAGTTTACGACAATATAAGCTATTTAAGAGTTAATTGATGTCAGGAAAAGACACACCTTTTACATGATAACCATTTTGTATAGCTATTTTGATTTATTGCGGAATAATCTTACCTAAAACATTTGTTTTAAGTTATAATCTTATCTAAAACATGTGATGTGAGTTATAATCTTACATAAAGTTATAATCTTATCTAAAACATGTGATGTATGTTATATAAAACATGTGATGCAAGTTATAATATTACCTAAAACATGCGATATATTTCAGAAAACATGTGATGTAAGTTATAATGTAACCTAAAACGTGATGTCAGTTACAACCTTATCTAAAGCATGTGATGTATGTTATAAAACATGTGATGCAAGTTATAATCTAACCTAAAGCATGTGATGTATGATGTATGTTATTATTATTGTTATAAAACATGTGATTAAGTTATAATCTAACATAAAACATGTGATGTAAGTTAGAATGTCACATAAAATGTGATGTATTTCACAAAACATGTAATCTAACCTAAAACATGTGATGTAGTTATAAACTTACATAAACATGTGATATAAGATATAATCTAACCTAAAACATGTGATGCAAGTTATAATCTTACCTAAAACATGTGATGTAAGTTATAATGACAACCATCATACATAACATACACAGACAACTTCCTACATAAATAACAGGTTCCATTACAAACGATTCTCTAATAATATATTCAGTATCATCCTGTAAAATATTTACCACAATTTTTAAAACATAGTCCACCTGCTTTATGCTAAAGCTGGGGAACAAAACATTTATGGATTATTGTAGCCTCTGCTGTGTTAACAAGAAAAATTAGCGATATGGTGGCCTTATAACAACAATAAAATAATGGCCTAGACAAATTATACTCAAAATATAATTAAATTTGGCATCAAACAATCTCATTCAAAGCGCATATCATATCTGGAGTCAAGTCAAACAGCTCATATTAATTTTTCAAAAAGGATCACATATGACTACAGAAAATACCAACTCAATGTCCATACTTAAATTAAAAGTAGAATGATTTACCTATAGAAAAGTGAAAGTAGTGTAATTTACCTGTAGTAAAGTAAAAGTAGCAAGATGATAACAATATACGGTTGTCAGATTTCCTACAGTAGATATAATATCACATCCATCACTTCTCCAATCACCTAATCCACCTGAGGAAATAAATAGTATACATCATAATAAATACTAACTGGCGAATACAGATAAAATAACCTCAGAGAGTTGCACCTCTGTTTACAGAATAGACAAATTAAACCATCATATTTTGAAAATAATAAACTGTCATAGTATTCCCAAGCACCTGTATCATTAAGTAGTTAAATAATAATAATCATGCATTAACTTATTTATGTAGTAGGAAATGCTGGAAATAATAGCAAATCTTAATATTCCTGACATATTTTGGTAAATATGAACTATTAATTCTTACCATTAGCATCAAAATCCCAGTAAGCTGCTGCCAGAGGTTTTCTAGTACGAGCAATTTCGAAATAGAGAATAGCTGGTTCAGATAAATTTAATACAGGATGACCTGAAATAACAATAAACACATGGAAACAACAATCAAATAAATCAGGAAATATAAATTTATACAAGAAATCATATTACCTATCTATAGATTTTGTCTCTAGCAATTAAGCTCAAACTTTCAAGAAAACGAAAGTACCTTGTTTTTGTCACATTCGAACAATAAATTTACTTGCCAGGCTCCGTGTTTCGTGCACCACGGACAAGGAATATCAGACTAGAAAATTCTGAGGATCTTTCTTGGGCAATGCGTGAAAGTACAAAGTCTGTGTCCAATTTGGGTAAAATAGTGCAACAGTAAATGTACTGTTAAATTAGACTTACTACTGATCAGTGATATCAGTTAATTAGGTAGCAATATCAATTTATTATTCTATTCAAATTAAATTGTTATTATTAACCAAATAAAAGAAAACATTTTGGAGCAAAAAGGAATTATGCAAGCCAATAGAATATTAAATGATTATTAACTATGAAATCTGAGTGTGCTGTTAAATTTGATATAACTTACCAACTGAAACTGTCACCACATTTGATGCCACTGACCAATTCTTGTCACCAAACACTGGATCACCTCGTAAAGAAGTGGTTGATGGGAAGAGAGAACCATCACGATAAACAATGATTTGTATTTTTGGTGATTCTTCATAATACAGACCAGCATCGTTAAATAAAGTTGGAGGTAGTATGACAGACAGCTTGGAATTCTGAAAGAAACAAGAAATTATATTTCAAATATCTGATTAGGAATTCACTTTATTTGATAGTACTTGCATTTTATATTACTTGTAATACCCAGGTCTTATATCTGCAGGTTTGTTTCTAGATTTCTCTTTGTTATTTCACCCAACAACATATTTTTGAAAGATTGCCAGTTCTGGTGTCAAACCTGTATTTGTGGTCAAGTCAGCCTGTAAAATGCCCTTATTGGTATTATATGTGTGTGAAGTAGCTGTATTTTTCATACACTTCCACAATAAGTGATACCGCTGTCCAGGATGATGTGGACAAGGTAACCAGAAGAAAACTATAATATGGTACATCAATTTATTTTGTACTATCAATCATTTTAACACAAGGTTATCTCACCTTCTCTGGTTTAAGAGGAATTTCTGTATCATTACTAAGACGATTGCATGCAAATGGATTGTTGGTGTTATTTTTACGTTTTTTGATGTTTTTTAACTTCCGCAGACTACATTGTATACGTGATGGATTTGCTCGTGGTTCCTGTAACACCATGATGGCAATGTTCCGTGAATATTTGGACCATTCCTTATTTGGTGGTTCAATCTCCACCATATTAGAAATATTCTGTAGAACACGAACAAACCTGAAAAGATAAATAAAAGCAAGGATTATACACGGAGAAAGGAATATTTCAAGAAAAGAACATTTTAAACTCATACTTTAAATCTTTAAAATTTTATAGCCCAAGAAAACCTTTCCTATGAATCAAGGCAACTACTGATTTATTTCCTCTATTTTCCACTTTGTCTTAAATCTTTCAATCTGGAAAACAGGGCTCTGGTTTCAGTAATATTTGCTAGAATTTCCCTTTTGGACTAAAAAAAAATACAATTAAATTTATAAATAAAAGTGAGATAACGCTAATATCTTTCAACAAAATTTCTTGCAAATGAGAATTTAACAAAATAATTCATTAAGTTACAAGCTGGTAAGCTTTTAAAGTAAATGCCCGCGATTGAATGCATGACCATGTATGTTTAGAAATTATCTAGATATAAAATGATAAATTTACCTGGTCGAAGCTTGTTCTTGTAATTGAGCACTGCGTAAAACAGAAGTTTCTAATGAACTGATACTACTCACTTTACTCACTATAATCTGAGATATCTATAAATAAATTTAAATTTTAAGAATTAAAAGCTAAAATAAAAGCTAAAAAGAAGAAATAGGCATAGTGGTACATCATGAAGAGGGCTATGAGGGAAATTTTGTCCAGTCTATAGCATTTCTAAAGGGTTCTTTAACATGCATGATTATTTCAGTACCACTGAGAAGGGAAACAGGGCTAGAAAATCCTGATAGGATTAAAATATGTGAATATTAATTATCCGTTATCAAAATTTGAGAAATAAAGTTTCACATCCATCTGTCCTTACAAATTGTTTTCCTATTCGTAACAGTCAATTTAATCTGTCCATGTATTCAAAGAACATTGTATGGATATTTTTTTTTTTATAAAATTTACCTCTGAACTAACAGATAAATGATCTTGTAATTTTTCAACTATTCTTGCCAGGAAGACAACATCCATTACCCCAAAAATTCTAGGTTTAGGAATTGAGAAGATTTTCTCAAGATCAGCTAAGTAATCATAGATATCAGTAGAATTAAAATCGACCTGGAAATAAAAAATAATTACATAGATTCATGAATAAATTGTACATATTATTGTATTTTCAACAATATTTACATAAACCATTTCTACCAATAGAAACCAAAAAACTTATCTGAATATAAATGTTGATTCAATTCTATTCTTTTTTCAATGTTCTGCATTAGAATTAGATATAATGTTATGTAAATTTGATCTGAACAGTATTTTATTTAATAGATACAGGGATACCAAAACAAGACAAATGGCTTATATAAATTGGTAAAAGTTGTAGTTTCAAATTATTTTAGAAGTAAGAACATTAGATCAATGACGTCCTTTCAATTTTATCCATCACATAATCCATGATGGCTTCACGACAACCCTGGAATGGTATGTTTAACGTCCGCTTCCACTAATGTGATATCGCAGAATAACCCTGTACATCACCAATGTTATAGTGACACACACTATAATAATAACTTACTGCAAATGTTGACAGACAATCAAATAAGAACTTTCTAGTAATCTTAGATGAAATCTTAACTCATTGCTGAAAACATTTGAGACGTTCAAGTTATAAACAAACATTTGCAAATTGTAGTACTGACGATTTGACATTATGTCTGCCATAAAAAATTTCTTTATATTTAACTTACTGAGGCTAATCTTTCTAGTTGTCTGGTCATTTCACTCATATACGAACACTGGGATACGTCCAAATCTTCCCAATATCCAAATCTATTACACTGATATTTCGCTAACTTTGTTTTTGGTGATTTACATGGCTGACTGACCTCGATACCAGCAACAGTTTTCTCCCAAGAGTAGTTCCCCTTGTTTGTAACCTTGATGACCTCTGGACAATACACAGCCTGATTAGATATGACACTAATATTTACTCCTTGGGAAACTTTTCCTTGTGGCGTCGACACCTGACAATACCACTGTCCACTGTGCGATTTGTCCAGATTTTTTATGGCCAAAGAGTGAGTTATCCTGGTTTTGTCTGGTGTATACTGGGTATGAACGAAAATTCCAGCTGTTTTATTGGATGTGACTGGAATCGCCCCTCGCAACCATGTGATGTTAGTTCTACTATGAAGAACGGAAGCACTACACTCAAATGGAAGTTTATCTCCTTCAAATACAACCTGACTGTGACTTGGAGTAATTTCAAAATATGGAAGCTGTAAATCATGATCTATAAAAGAAATAATTATCAATTACATAATTGTGAAAGCTACTGTTTGTCATTAAATTCATAAACTGTAGTGTACTTAGAAATAAAAGTTTGATATGTCATTTGAATTTTTGGTAAAAATTCAATATTCTCTGGGCTTAATCTAAACTAAATATGTACTCAGATTAATTATTTAACATTTAATTAAGAAAACAATCAAAATGCTAACACTAGATAAACTATGCCAAAAAGTTTTTTCCCCTATCCAATAAAATGTGGTGCTGTTTTGTTATCGCGAGCAGCACATATCAATGAAATTTCAATTTATCATAACTTTTACAATAAATCATGTAGTTTGCAAGTGATTTGTATATCACTAAAATGATGCATCCAGGCTTTAAGTATACAAATTAAACGCCAGAACTTTAAAATAGTTTACATGAAAGTGATTGCTAGATTTGTTTAACGATATCACATCAATTATTTAATTAATTCCACTGTGGAATTGCACAAGTGACTGGGTAATATCGATGCCCATTTACCAGTATACAGACATGCATGTAGCTATCCAGGCATTAGTGAACTTGTCACTAAAATCATATTGCAAGTGAAATTTTGTATTTCAATGAAAACAGCTTCGGTTTGGCTTCTTTGTAAATTCAGAGGAAATTCATATAGTAACACCAAATTAAGAGCAATGGCCTGCTTGTTAATTAATAATAGCATTAAAACAAAATCAAGATGTACTAAAATGACCTAATTGTACTGAATGCATGTTAAATACTACCTTCCCATCATTACTCTATACTGCCAGATATTCTAGAGTCATTCTTAGTGATGTCTTTATCATTAGAAATAGAATTTACTTACCACAGTGAAGATCCACTTTTTTTAATTTACTAAATATTCTTCCTTTCATTGCTTTTGGCAAGGCACAAACTGTTGATGATGGGATTCGCACTTGTTTATTTTTAGACCATTTTACCATCCATCGTAAATGACAATCACATCGTAGAAAATCTGATCCAAAGTCACTGAAAAATATACAAGAATTATAATGACATGAAATAATAGCTAGCAAGTACGATAAATGTAAAACCTTACTGGATAAGTTGACTTGGTTCACTCCATACGACACACCTGTGCTTGCCTACTCCATGATCAAACACGATAGCAGATGGCTTCCATCTTGTTTACTGACGGTACTACTTATTTTAAGACAGACTCGGCTTTCCAATTTATAATATCTACGTCATTGGGGATTTCCAATTTATACTCACTGGTTGCTATGACCCGCTATGGCGTTGTCTAGAAACGCGCGTGCTCGCGTTAGTTTAAAATTTTTGCTATACGTTTAACATGGACTATTTGATGTAATTTGCCTGATTTGATTTGGCCCCATTTCCATAAATTTAGGTTGTTTTTTAGAAATTTTTAGCAAATGTTAATCTTAGGTGTTTTTTAATTCTAGCCGAAGTAAATTTTTTTACAATTTATAGCGAGTTAAGTTATCGTCTCTAAGAGGCGGGCGTAGTATTTTAAATGGCGGCCATTTGCCATCATGTGTATTCTTGAAGTAGGTACACATGATGTAATCGTATGGGTTCACTCTTTACGTTTCTATCATTAGTTTGCTTTAAATTGTACAGTATTTTCTTGTTTTATTAGTTCACTTTGTACACTATTTTTTTTTAAATTCTTCTTGTACACTATATTTCCAATTTCTTGTTTTATTCATTCACTTTGTCCACTATTTTTCTTTTATCTTATTTGTTCGCTTTCATTACCATTTTCTGTTTTAATGCACTATTTTTCCCCTTTCTTGTTTATTAGTTCATTTTGTATACTATTTTTCTTTATTTTATTGGTTCGCTTTCATTACTATCTTCTTTTTTAATTATTTTTCTGCACTGTATTTTCTTTTCGCACTATATTCCATTAATTTATTGAAAAAAGCAATGCAAACAGTAATAAATTAATATACTCTTCAGTAGGGCTGCAACGATACGCCAGGCCACGATTCGATGTGCATCACGATTCATAGTCTACGATATGATTAATATCGTGATATGAAATAAATTTAAAAATTAGGCTTTTTTTTACGGTTTTACTTTAAATGCGGCGCTTTCTCGGTCAACTAATAAGCCACTTACAGTGTCGAAAACGATTTAACACTCGATGAAAGTAAAAAAATTATTTTGCTCACGGACTTATTTATACATCTAACGGAATATAGGTGTATTTTTGTGAAATTTTTCTTTGGATAACGAATCACGATACGGACATTGATTGTATCATGCATCGTGGATTTTTCAAACATCGCGATTCGGCGATTCATCGTTGCAGCCCTACTCTTCAGGGTATTCTACACTATTCAGTACTTGTGCTATTATTGACTTATGTTTGAATCTTTCAGTATGCTTGCATATTAAGCATATTTTTTTGTATTCATTATTCATGCTTTTGTAAAGGAATTATTCCTTTTTAATAAAATCTGCCATACAAAGAAATTTATCATCGCCAGTTTTACAACCATGATATAATTTTAATCCATTTATTTTTAAACGTTCATAAATTTTTTATTTGATCGACATAAATCCAGATAATGACTGTCACATTTAATCAAACAATTTACAATGAACACTCAACAATTATTAAATTAAAAATAATTTTGTTGAATGCTGCAATGCGTGTCAGATTGTTGTCAATGTATGATTATATTGATAATGATACTGACATGATAATAATCTATTGTTATGAACACGTAATGTCAATATGAATATACTCACACTCTTCGTAAAGACGTTAAATCGTTAAACGTTCCTTCAGGTATGGTGTTGATTCTGTTGTCAGCTAACGATCTGTAAATAAATAAGTAAATATTAGTTTATAAAAATCTATTTTACCGTTGTTTAATTAATCAATTACATAAGATGTGAGATATAATGCAGATAAAACGCAAAATCTATGTAAACAATCATGTGTGACATTGATAGATCAATTCTATGAAAGCGTCAGTTTTAAAAATTGTAGTATTCGATTCTCTAACACATAAAGTAAACAATATTCCGAGAGCAATGATATGCATTGCGTTCTATGGATATGTAGGGTTTTAATTCTGACAGACAGATAACTGCAATCTGCACACAAGTAATATTTAGATTGTAATTCAACTAACAACGCAACCTGCCAATCAGAATTACATTTAATCCCTTAAAGTTTGTTGTTAAAGAAACAGAAAGGAATGGGGATCTCTTTAACACTTTACTTATATCTTTTTCTGATAATTAGTAATTTGTGAGGGGAACAATATTATCCAGCCGATTCCAGGCATGGACTCTCTGTCCACTCTTCTATGAATTTCAACAGCTAACTGCGCTACCAATTTCATTATTAAAAGATAGGTTGCCAGGCAACGAAACATACGCCCACAGCAGCTAAATCGTCCGGGCAGTCAACAGGGGTTGTCGCATATTTTTACTTTTTTTGGGTAATGAAACATTTGTAATACACTAAAATCTGAGTAACAACTCATTATGTGATTATCTGAAAATCATTAGAATTTGTTTGCTTTTTATAAAGTTTTGCCCCAAGCTAACAATTAGTATAGGAAACATTTAACATCATGGATTTAGCTGTTCAGTTATCAAAATTCATTGAAAATCAAAATACTTGTTCGTTTCAACACCTTAAACTCTGTGTATCAATCTGATGATAAGTTTGGCATCTACAGCGCCACAAGGTTTTTTGAAGTGATCAAGGGAGATAACTCTGGAAGTAATTATTTGAAATCGATGAAAATCAGTAGGCTTCTTAGTCTCAGGACCTTAAACAGTGTGTGTAAATTTAAAGTCAATCGGATATTAACTTTGGCCTCTAGGGCATCCACAGGATTTTTTGATGTGATCAAGGGCCATAACTCTGGCACTAATTATTGGAAATTGAGGCAAATCAATAGGCTTCTTCGTCTTATGACCTTAAACACTGTGTATAAATTTAAAGTCAATCGGATATTAACTTTGGCTTTTAGAGCGTCCACAAGATTTTTTGAAGTGATCAAGGGAGATAACTCTGGCACTAATTATCGGAAATCGCTGAAAATCAATAGACTTCTTCGTCTTATGACCTTAAACACTGTGTATAAATTTAAAGTCAATCGGATATTAACTTTGGCTTTTAGGGCATTCACAAGATTTTTTGAAGTGATCAAGGGCCATAACTCTGGAACTAATTATCGGAAATCGCTGAAAATCAAAAGGCTTCTTCGTCGTATGACCTTAATCACTGTGTATAAATTTAAAGTCAATCGGATATTAACTTTGGCTTTTAGAGCATCCACAAGATTTTTTGAAGTGATCAAGGGCCATAACTCTGGTAGTTATTATCGGAAATCGCTGAAAATCAATAGGCTTCTTCGTCTTGTGACCTTAAACACTGTGTATAAATTTAAAGTCAATCGGATATTAACTTTGGCTTTTAGAGCGTCCACAAGATTTTTTGGAGTGATCAAGGGCCATAACTCTGGCACTAATTATCCGAAATCGCTGAAAATCAATAGGCTTCTTCGTCTTATGACCTTAAACACTGTGTATAAATTTAAAGCCAATCGGATATTAACTTTGGCCTCTAGAGCGACCACAAGATTTTTTGAAGTGATCAAGGGCCATAACTCTGGCACTAATTATCCGAAATCGCTGAAAATCAATAGGCTTCTTCGTCTTATGACCTTAAACACTGTGTATAAATTTAAAGCCAATCGGATATTAACTTTGGCCTCTAGAGCGTCCACAAGATTTTTTGAAGTGATAAAGGGCCATAACTCTGGCACTAATTATCCGAAATCGCTGAAAATCAATAGGCTTCTTCGTCTTATGACCTTAAACACTGTGTATAAATTTAAAGCAAATCGGATATTAACTTCGGCCTCTAGAGCGTCCACAAGATTTTTTGAAGTCGTCAAGGGCCATAACTCTGGTAGTTATTATCGGAAATCGCTGAAAAACAATAGGCTTCTTCGTCTCATGACCTTAAATACTGTGTATAAATTTAAAGTCAATCGGATATTAACTTTAGCCTCTAGAGCATCCACAAGCAATTGTGGACGCCGGACCGACGGACGGACCGACGGACGGACGGACGGACGGGGGCGACGACAATATACGACCACATTTCAATGTGGGCGTATAAAAAGTAATCAAATTAAGAATGTGCCTCTTTTTTAAGTGTTTACACAGAAAAGAGTCTCCTTATCTTAAATAAATTTTACAATTAGGACCTGTACTCTGTTCTAAAATATAAATCGTTTGGATAGATCATTTGTTTACATATTGCCTGTTCTTTATAATTTGTAATCTTGAAACATTCCTGTCCAGAAAATCTTGAATTCAAAATAAAAAGGTGCCTAGAATTAATTAGTGCTATTTAGCACCAAGAGCATGCTTATTGTTCTGTACATATATAAATGTGCATAATTTTCTGATGCTGTTTTTATATACGTGTATCAAGAGGAGGAAGGCACATTACGCAACAACTAAAGAAAAATTGGAAAACCTTCACAATAATGGGACGTAAAATTTGTAAATTACAGTAGAGTGAGAGAGAGAAATGGGGTTTAACGTTGTCTTGACACAAACTAGGTCATTTCGGGACAAACACATAGTTCAATTTTATTTCAATGATTCTCTTGCAAGTAGGGGTCTTTACCCGTAGGGGGAAACTGGCGGACCCAGGGGAAACTGGCGGACCCAGAGAAAACCCACAATGTTGGACAGGCGACCCTATTCCTTGTCACGTACAATCTGGGAATCAAAACCACCTCATCTTTAACCATTTGCCCCCCCCCCCCAAACTACAGTAGACAAAATTTCAAATACAGTATAGGAGGTAGTCTGTCTTACAAAGTGTATTGATTGTTGACAGTTTTACTCATTTCCAAGAGATAGATTTGTGACTTTTCTGACTTTTAAACTTGATTAAATCTTCACTTAGGCAAATGGACTTGAAATTAATACCATATCCAAATAAAACACCAGATGAAAGAAAATATTTACATCATTAAAAACAAATTTCATGAATTTTGAAATCCAGGAGATGATAAATGACACATGCCACGTTTCACCAATTTTAATTTAATCTCGTAAATCTTTCAAACTGATTGATCAATCTACAATAAGCCAATTAAATTCTCCCTTACAATTATTCAGTTTGCACTTGGCCCAATTGAATTACATGTTGCAAATGCACAGTTTACATTTGGCCAATTAAATTATCGATTGCAAATGGCTCATCAGTCTTAATCCCTTGACTATGAATCACTCCATAATAAGATTCAGTCCGTTTTTTTTAACTCATTTTTTCTTTGTTTATTTCAAGATAAATCTTTTAACAAATACAATTTTGTTAACTGTAAATTAAGTGAAGAAAAACTGCCAAACACATTGCTTTTATTTCATAACAAGAATCGTAGAGAAAAATTCTAAAAATAAATCATTTAGGATTATGATTAAAAGCTGTAAACAAATCTCGAAAAACAAAATTAGGGTTTAACTTCAAACTCTTCTAGTACTGTATATATAAGGTATAATCAAATTGGAAATCATCCAAATTTCTCTGACTTACTTAATTCAATGCAAGGAAATAATCATCTATAAATATGTATGATACTTCTCGTCTTTTATTCATTTTAAAAAAGATTTCATCTAAAAGTAACTAACTTAGTAACGCACAAAGAATTTTTTTTCCATTAGGAACCTTCATCTCAGATAACAATTTTATCAGTCTTTTAAAGATCCATTTAGACATTCTCTTTCTTGAGACAAACAATAAATGAAAGCATTTAATTTAGATTGTTTTCAAGATTATCTTGGGGATTTGCGGACAATTGACTCAACATATTCTTGATTAAAAAGCAATTTGTCAAACAGTTTGCATAATATGATATTAATATTTTTATCTTCCCTGGATCTATTGCATGATAACTTAAATTTCCTTAAGTGACGTGTCAGATATAATAGCAGTATTTATTTGTAATAAAGATTCCTCTCAAAATTTGTTACAATAAAGTCATTTATTGTTTCACAAAACAAATTTATATAAATTCTATGTGGCAATTTAAATCCTAAAATCAATGTTTTACTTAATTAAAACCTCAGGTTTAAAATTAAAGGGACTATACCGTTTTAAACGGAGTCTCAAAAATAAAAGTCCGAGTAAGTATGAAATTTAAATGCCAAAATATCGAAGACTGGTGTATTTACCTTGTCTCAAAATTTCAGCTCAAAATATTGAGTCGTTTGGGCATGAATGTCCAAACCTCATATCCGGACACGCAACCCTTTTAAGAATTCGGGTTTATTTTTTGTTGATGACCTGATAATCGACTGCCGTTTATTGAGAGGTCTATATAGTGAATGACCCATGTTCTGTACTTGATATCGAAAGGTAAATTTCACCTGTAGACACATTATTTTTTATAAAAGAAGCCTGGTTTTACGTAGACACCACACAATACAGCTTGGGACAATTGTTTCCTCTCCAGAAGACGATTGACAGGTTTAAGTTATTTGAAAACGTATCACAAATACTGAGATAGTTTCTCTGCCCTTAGGTAGCGATTTTAACACAAAATTAAGCAGTTTCAATCTCCAAAAAATTATCGGGATTAGCCCTTTAACAGGTCTTACATACATCGGCAAATGCACGTAGTTAATCATTTTATTCATCTAGATATTCAGGTTCAACATTTTCTTTTACGTCATTATAAAGGGATTTGCAATTCACTGCAACATTCTATATTTTGTAAAGCAGTTGGACTTAACGGCCCATTATGCTATATTCCTGTCTGATTTTGTTGAATATAAAATACTGACTTAGGTTGATCGGATGTGTTATTTCAATTAGATGGATGGGACAGGATACAATTAAATTTTCATTTCCAAAGATTAAGAACATGTTTGTTTGTTAAATATGTTTAGGTACATTTTTTACTAAAACAATTAATCAGATGTTTGGCCTTAACTAATGATGCAAAATTCTGAATGAACACAGATGTCATTTAACAAAACAAAAAAATCATATACATGTATCAACAATTTTTTGGACCCTAATCAGAGTTCTAAAAGTAGGATAGCAAGAAATTATCCAATCCCATACTTTATTAATGTTAATGTGTTCGTCTCTTTAAAGGAGAAGACATATTTAACCTAGATTTTATTATGACAGTCGTGATCAGAATAATTTTAAATTATAACTGGACAGCCTCAGTGCAGTATTATTAATATCAAAATTCTCTTTAAAAAAAAGAAAGATATATTATAACATATATTTTCAAGTATCATGTGAATTGTAAAGTTTTTTATCACTCTTCTATATTAATGTATCAACATCAATTGGAAATAATTTCCTCTTATTACCGTTATATTGTTTGAAGTTATGAACAAATTAACAAAATAGTGTTTATGTTTGTATTAGTTGTCTTTCTCTAGGCTAATGCAAATTGTAAAGTTTTTTTTATCATTTTATTAATGTATAAACATCAATTGGAAAATAATTTCCTCTCTTTATATTGTTTGAAATTAAGAACAAATTAACTGACACCGGTCTCGATCTATTGATATTATTTAATAATGTAATAAATAGTGTATTGTTTAATAAACAGTGAACTTACAGTTTCTCTAACTTTGGTAATCCTGTAAACATGGAACTGTTGATCGTTCCGATTTTGTTGTTGGAAAGATCTCTGAAAAATATAATTATTAAATGAATATTGGAATCCATAAAAATTATTTTTCATAAAAGATACATGTAAGGACTAGAGCTCAGTCTGTCCCTGCAGTTAGAATTCTGGGACAATGCCATATACCAATTGTAAGAGGAATCTGCTGAGAAAATATCAATT
Organism: Patella ulyssiponensis; assembly: GCA_963678685.1. NCBI lineage: Eukaryota > Metazoa > Mollusca > Gastropoda > Patellidae > Patella > Patella ulyssiponensis. The sequence goes on along the minus strand of OY783229.1, from coordinate 18,818,112 downwards.
CTGCACTGAACTTTGGTTCTGTGCAATAAGTATATTTCATTACTATTTATTATCTTAAAAAATGTTATGTTTATGTACAAAAATAGAATCGTATAACCTTTTGCACTGACCAAATACTGCTAATAATTTAGTCGAGAATAGTGCAGTATAACATTCCAAGGTAATAATTATTATGCAGTTATTTACACTTAAAAACATTATCAAAGAATAAAGCTTTTGTTTGTTTTTTTTAAAGTTAATGTTAAAAAAAAAAGTTATGAATTCTTTTTATGTTGGCACATGATAATATTTGGAAATGTATTACACAGTCAGTGCATTAACTCAGTTATAAATTCCTCCATACATCAAAAATATTTTCTTCACTGACTGTAAACATATGTAATACTTGAATAATAATCATAGTATAAACCATCATATCATTTAGCTATAAGTAGTAATGAGATAGCATATGTTTACTTTCTAGAACACCCGATACCACTTTTCATTTTATGAAGGAAATGTACATAGCTATAGTAACATATTTTAACTTGTAGATGTATTATAAATAAAACTGAAGCAATTCATCAATTTCAGAAAAATAATTTCATGAAATAAACAAAGAAATTTTGTAATATTTGGATATCAAATTCCAGGAATTTTTTTTTAGAGAATATCAAATTTGTTTAATCATTTTTTTTCCTGTTTTAATTAAATCACATTTATCGTACTTAGTAAACCCTGTTCTAGTTTTATAACTTTTACAAATTCCAGATATAATATGATGGGACAAACATGAGCTTGTTTTGCCTTGTATTCTCATTTCATGCATTTTAAATGAACAGGGTGCTCTGATAACACATCAGCTCAAACATCAAGGGACAGTTGAGATGAGATTAGCATCATCTTTATATCAAAAGAACAGAGAGCTGCTTTAATATTCAAATTACCAGAAGCTTTCATCTTTCAAGTTATTTAGTTAAGCAGAACCAGAAATCTTAGTGTTATTTTATTCTTATTGTGTGATTTTAATCTAAGTTTAGCTATCTCATCTTCATTATACTTCACTCCTCTTAGACATTTTCCACATAGTTCATAAATCTTGAAGGGTCCCATCATTCTTTTTAAAGGTTCAAATTCGTCTTTTCATAAATGAACCCTTATTAAGTACTTGAAAAACTTTTAAGTAAGATCATATAATACTAAAGTACCCACCATGTCTTGATTTCTAGGAATCTTACAAACTGCGTTTTTTTATTAAACATTGACAGGACTATTTTGAGTTTAACTCTGGGCTTAGTGTTATGGGAATGATAAGCAGTAGCACCACTAAGCAAACTGTAGACTTACTATTATGGGAATGATAAGAGGTAGCAAGAGGACTGTAGACTTAGTGTTATGGGAATGATAAGACAGATCACAATCTTGCTATAGACTAAGTGTTATGGGAATGATAAGAGTTTCTGAGCAGTCTGTAGACAAGAGGTGCCAAGCAGAATACAAATCTTGTGTTTTGGGATGAACGTGTAATAGGTATCATGGTAAAATTGTGGATGAGGTGTTTTGGCAAAGCACACATAGTTATCATAGCACACCTAGTGTTCTGGAAAAGATAGGTGTTGCCACACCAGACTTGTAAACCACATATATTGAGAATTGCAGACTTATTGACCTTTAATTTAAAGCGTTTTAGGTCATGTAAGAAACACTGCAGGCTTTTCTGATTACATTCACTATTTACATGGATTTACTTCTTTTTTTTACCGTTTACCTTTTTGCTTATTGTGACAGGTAAATCTTGATTTTTTGTAAACAAACAGATTGAAAGTAGCCAATTAGAGGAAGCTCAGACATGTAAGTTATATAGAAGATAAAGTTATATACTGTTATGTTAGATGTTTAGTCTTTTAGTTATAAGATACAATACAGCTGTAGCTATCATTACAGCATACACCATCTGGTACCTTATCACCAGCCATGTTCTTACTCTAAACATGATACAATACACCTTTACCTGTTCACAGATTTATCACTTATACCACACCTTTAATCTCAGGTAAAAGATGCCATACTTACGCGATATTAAACAGACAAATACACTATTCCAGTGATTACATAACCTATTGCATGGCATCGAGTATTCCCCTGCCAAGTTATATTTTCACCAAATGCTTTTGTCATGTACTGGGATATTTCTTAAAAACTAATAATCAATGCAGAAAAACTCCATAATAAAATACATACAAATGTAAAAGTTAATCCATAGCTGCATGAATTTTGTACCAAGGGCAGCAGGCCGTCTCTTTGCAGCAAGTGGTATAAGGTGTTCTCGCTAGAGAAATATCTATTATGGTTTGTACCTTTAAGGCACAAAATGGTGTATGGAGCCAACACTGCTTGAACTGTGCCCTTGATCTTTACTAGACAGACAGTACATGTACTGTTTAATATGAGATACATGTTCTAGACACTAGACACCAAATTCATCTCCACAATAACCTGAACTGTGATAAACCAATTTGTGGTCTAATATAAACCTCAAGTTGGAAGAAGATTTATCAAACTATATTATGCCTGCTCAACGTTTCCAGTTTCTCGTCTCAGGCTACTCGTGTGGTTAAGATGGTGCTGTCCACCCATCTTCATAGGATTTGATGAAAATGGTTTAAATATCAGCCACAACACAATGTAATTCAATGCAAGCCAGATGAGTTAAATATTTAATTTCTTGAGAACCAAAATAAATCTGCTGAACATTTTTCTGTGAATGTTAAACATGGGGAGTGTCGGGGTCTTAGAGAACACACACGGTCAACAAATGTTATTTCATCACTCAAGGGTTTAAAGCAATTGAAAGATAACTATTCCTCTATGTTTGTACTGTAATCTACCACCTTCGTTACTTCTCTGTTTTCAAACAGAATTCAGAGACTAAACAATGCAGTCATTTCTGAATCATTTGGCAGTCAATCTAGAACAATACAGATCTCTTTATATAATGTTTTTTGTTCTAGACCCGAAATCACCCAAATGACCCGATACATAGCATTCCCACTCTTACAATGTATAACCACATGTAACTATTGTAAGTCAGGACATTAATGCAATTTAAACAATCATCTTACATAACAAGCTGTTTTATTTATTTTCCATTGATAAATATTGAATGAAATGGAATGGATTTAACATTTCCGCTCTATTTCATTTTTGAGATGACAGGACAAAGCCAAAATTCATGTCATTGAAATGAAGAAACACAGTTTTCGTCGCAACCAGAGACTAGAAACAAGTTTTCTCTGAAATGTCTTCTAAGATAATATATATCGCAGCTATATAAAAAGAATGTAATAAAGATATGTACTGAATATAAAAGAATATATATCTGTCTCGGTGTGTATACATATACTGCTTTTAATCCCTTCAATTTAGTTTCAGACATATGCTTCCATATTATCAATAGCCTGTCCCATTAATACTGACATATCCATACATCTTTTTATAGTAAACTGGAAATTAGTTTATCGCAAACACGACATAAACCTATTGCTTGTGGTCAAAGGTGTAACTGAACATTTTCTTTATGAAGGAAATTATATAAGATTGTCATATAATCAATGTGACAGTCTGTAATTTTCTGATTTCAATAAGTTGAAATGTAGGAAGAAAACTGGGAAATAATTTAACAAACTCTATCCAACATGAAATTTCTTTCCGCGTTCAAATTGAAATAATGAAATCCTACACAACAAGTTATTTATCTAATGTAGAAAATATGTTACTAAACCCACTGATTTATACAAATTTATAGCCTAGTTTTTCTTTTTTTTAAATCAGAAATGTATGGTTTGGCGTCTGCAAAAATATTAGTGTCTACTTCTGTGGGATTGTTGGTTGTGTTTTGGGGATGAAAGGACATCTCTCAGTCAACAGAACAAAAATAAAAGAAGTATCAAAAAATCCCAGGAATCTAAGTCTGGATTGTCAGTCAAAATCTTCATTCTTGCGATTTGTGTCTACAGAATATCTCCAGACAAAAAATTCCTTTATTTGTGAATTGGTGGGGATTGAGAAATCTGAAATCTAGCACAAATTCCATACAGAATCAAATTCAGTAAGTCGGCACCTGCAAATTCCTGTTATTCATGTCTTCAGAATATTACCAGACAAAAAGTAAATTCTCATCCCTCAAGTCTATTCCTTCAGGCCAAGACGCTGCCAAAATGATGATAAAAGGGTGGGAAAGTTGAATGTAACAATATCTAACATAAAGACTGTGTTGTTGTTGATATATTGAATAAAAAGATAATTTTGTACAGGAGAATATATTGTATAAAGTTATATTTGAACTATCTGACACAATTCTTTATCATTAACAGTTTCATTACTCAAATCAGATTAACAGGTCAGCTGTCTTTACTTGTTAAAGATACATTATGCAAGAGCTAAATCGGCCTATTTCAGTTCTTTATTTTGCCTTCAAATGTTATATAATCTATTATTTGGAGTTGGACATCTCTCTAAATCATCGCAGATTTCAACAGATTGAGATATGAACGCAATGTAAAAATGGTGAATGGAGGCTTAGTCTCAATTAACAAGTACCGATGCTACGATCGTAAACCATCTATGCCAGAGCTTGTCAAAATTTCAAACAGTGATAACTTCACTAAGAATAAAGTAATTTGAATGAAATTTTCAATATATTCATTTTGTATTATCTATTCTTTAACTATTACAGCTAGAGCGACTAGCTCTTTATGTAAATCTTACAATGCATCTTGAACCTGAATAAAATATATACTTACAATTTTTTTAGATTTGAAAGACCTTGAAATGCCCCTGGTTCTAGTATGGAAATATGGTTACTGCTTACATTTCTGAAAAATATGAAATAGAACTATAAGACAAGTATAATAATTTCATATTCAAAATTTCAAATGTGACACAGTTGTATGAACAAATTGGATGTTTTCTTAGATTTGACAGTTCACAATGGCATCTATTTCTGAGATACTCATGCTTCAAGTGAACATTTACACTTTGGACATACATATATTTAAAAAGAGGGTAAAAAATGTGACGTTCTGAATAAGGCAATGCTTAGTTTGTTGATAATTAAAGTTGGGTTCCCAGATAAGTATTTATCGGGTGGTTATTGCCTATAAAAAGTATGACAATTTTGGTATATATGGAAAGTAGAGATATCCAATCTTACTAGAAAAATACTGGATTCCCTGAAAAACACTCATGGAGCGTATACAGGACAAAAATGTAAGGGGTTCCCTTAATAGTCAACCTGACAAATAAGGTTACCTGCACGCTTGGCGTTGAAGGCTGCACGCGAACTTGAGCGATTTGTGTACATGTTGAAAAACTTTATGAAGAGTTAGACGTACAACAATTTCTGGGATAAAAATCACGGAAAAAGAGGCGAGCAGTGGATAATCCGAGAATTTAATTAGGATTCGATATTTGTAGTAAATAGTCAGCGCTTACAGACAACATCGTCTTGTGTATGCAATGCATTCTCCCCTGTCCTCCGCCGCCGTTGCCATTGGTAATGGAGAGAGGTAATCGCCTGACACAAACATGGTCTCTTTCGATAGATAGCAGGCTATACTCGTCAATTACAATGTTTTGAGAACGATTTGAAGCAAAATTATGATAAAATAATTAGTTTGAATATGTTTTTAGTTCTAATATATCATCAAATCACCCAGTTTGTACCCAGGAATATAACTTTAAGTGGGACTATGGTTCAATTTTAAACCCAAGATATTTACTTCCTTGGTGAATGTGATAATGTCTCTTTGAAATTAAATTCATAACTAAAGTACAACAAAACGCCATAGCATATTTTTTTCTTTTTTTTTGTTTATTGCAAAATATGGAAATATGGGGAAAAAATTGTAGATAGCTATTATAAGCATTTTGTCACTTTCTGAAATCAATCAATGACATTTCAAAAGAAATGAAATCAATTAAAACAAAACAAAATGAAGATATAGTAGGTATATAACAAAGGGTGTGACATCATTTAAAATTGGTAGAAATTAATCAAGCAGATTCTTTATTGTTGAGTCTCTTGATAAATCGGTTATTCTATTTCTAGTTTCATGGGGTTAAAAAATGACTAATTGTTGTAAACCACTGTGCTATTTGTGTTTGATTCAGAGGATGTATCCAGTTTCCTGATTGGCCAGATCAAATTACTTTTTCACCCTCAATGACCCCAGCATGCATACAGTATTTACAGTAAGCCTGTCCTGATGGAAACACCAGCAAACACCAGTGTATTAGTGTGAAACTGTGTGAGGGCGAAATTCAAAAGATTACATTTCCTATTGTAATAGGACATGCTGCCTCTACCGTAACTCCCCTCAAATTATGTTATCCTCCATTACTTAAAAGGATAATACATCATAGCGTTTCAAAAATCTGTTCTAATGGATAAGAGTTCAGTTCAATTCTCAAGAGCCTTATGGAAAAGGAAATAATTTTTTTCTTTCTTTTTTTCATATCCGACTCCTAATGACCTATGGAGATATTTCTTCACCAGAAAATGTCACCATTTTACCATAATAAAATACACCGCTATAATAATACATAATTTTACTTCTGTTCAAGATAAAAGCACACTGTTCCATCAGACCAACTAAATGTTCACGATTGTAGCCATACCAAAATAATGCATTGCCATTTATGTTAAGACTTTGCGTAATTCTCCCACCCTTTGTTCAATGTTGGCCAATTTGATAAACTAATGAACAGGAAATGAATTTCACCTTTACTATAATGTAGTTAGTTAGTAATATTACATGGTTTCATTCTATTTCTATATCAACTCTAAATTAAGACCCAGTCGTAAATACTTTTGTCATCTAATTCAGGACAAAACACACTTTTATTGAACTTGTTCCGTCATACAAGAAAGAAGAATGTGATGCCTTAAAACATTTCTATTAATCAAAGGGTGTATAGCTCTATCTTTTTAAAAATTAAAATAGATGAAAATAGGTCTAAACTCTAAAGTGATTTACATTCAATTTTAAAATATATTAGTGTAATTTCTAATCAGTTATGTTCAATGAAACTAAATGGCGTCTGGTTAGGCTCATATTGTCTTAATAAGATAACAATAATATTGAATGAAATGGACCAATATTGAATTCTAATTTGTTTTTTTAATGCTAAATGTTATGGATTATATCAAGTTAAAGCTTTAAACTAATATTCATTTACCGAAATGTACATTCCTTTCATCTAGGTCAAAAAAAGTCTGTCTATGGTTGATTAGGTCTAATAAAACCTTATCTTATATTCATGGAAACATTTCTAGCCTACAGAACCATAAATATCATATTCCTCTGGCATCAATCATTGACTTTTATTACCCAGATAGAATTTAAAGCCAGTGTTTTTATCATCATGTAGTAATATTTATATCACGCTGTTGTATTTAATTGACTTATTCCACTTCATGAACAGAATAATCAGCTGACACATATTAAAAGTAATATTTCGCTATCTTCACAACAGATAAAATACCCCCCCCCCCGCCCCAATACTAGTAGAAATTAAAGAGATTTATAACACTTAATGCACTACTGGTTTAATTTGTTCTATTTCGAATATCTCCAAATGTCTTCATTACTTATCACTTGCAATGGCGGCAGGAGATTTTGACATTTTTTGATCAAATTAAATGTCCATGTTGTTGCCTTACAAAAAGTAGAAACTTGATCAACCACCAAACTTACTTTAAACACATTCTTTACAATAGAGTATAGACACAAAAAATTAACTCCATTGTTTCACTAATTTGCTGTGTACAAGACTCTAGACAGGAGAGTGAAATCCAGAAAAAGAAACATTGGCCACAAACACAGGATCAAAACCATGGCTTCAGCATTGATGAGAGCCTTATAGCTGTGTTTACACTTGGCCGCAAGCATATTGTACTCGGAACCATTCCAGGCTGCATTAAAATGCAATGAATTTCACAGTTTAGTATGCTAAACACACCAACTGGTCATAGGAAAAGTTAATATCAAGGCATGCACAAAAATCTGCTCTGAGAACCGTTCTGAGACAGGATAGTGTTCACATTTCAAAAATTAACCATGCCAGTACTGAGAACGGTGCCAGACTGGCACAGTTCTCAATACAGCACGGTCATATTTGACACCTTAACACTACATGCTTAAAATTTGTAATGTAAACAGGGTTTAAGATTCAAGCTAAACTGTATGTGTAAGACCAATGCCAGATACTAGGCAACCCAATCCATTTAAATTGAACTGGGGCTGCTAATTTAAACAATTCTTTCCCATCATTTATTACTCCCAAACAATCAAATCTTCAACATTTTAGTTACATGTATATCGTAAAAAAAATAAAAACTTAATTATGTCCTAATTGTCAAAGGAAACATCATTAGAATGCTGCATCAGAAAAAAAATTTGTACTTAAGATTGGTTTTTACCCTACATTTAGTGCTACATGATGTACATATTTAATTATCACCTAATTATCATAGTATATTTCTTGAAGATAAGTCACATTTTTTCACTATGCTACTGTCATAAAAAGTGGCAGATCAAGTTTCAGTTATCTCCCTTTGATCTCAGTTCAACTGATGTGAAGAGGGAATTCCTGCTATAAATAGTAACTGGGATTACCTTACCATCTGTCTGTTTATCAGATTCAATGTCTTTATCACCTGGTTTACAAAACAATACCAGTACTAGAAATATTCTACAACAGGCCAGAAAATAGTTCAAACTTGTTCTTCTTGAATGTAATGACAAAAGCAGAATTGGTACCCAAAGAATAGGCTGACCTAACTTTGTTTTCAGATATTTTAATGGAAATGCAATTATCTTCATCCCTGTCACAGGAAGGACCAAGATTTTCAAATCTAGAACCAAGACTAAACCCAGTCCTTTTATGTTTTCCAAAGCTACAGTATTCTAATTTCAAATTCCAGATTGTAAGATTTACAGGTTTGCTTGTTTACGGGGTGTTTAGAATGGTTAGCAGTAGTTTTGATCTATATTGGAATCTGAATGTATTTATAATGATGTCAAGGTCTGTATTTCCTATATAGAGTGAGAGATTTATATATATATAACTAAGGAGAGAAATTCATAACCATAGTTAAGACAAGAGAGAGAATAACAATTAAAGCAATATATTTGTTACAATAGTAACAAAAGAATTCATTTCTTGAATAACATGATGTAGTGGAATACAATTGATTGTTTGATAACATTCTCACAATAATCTCCCACATTCATCCCACTCACAAATACCAACATTAAGATCACTGAGAAGAACTGAAAACTAAAACAAAACGGGAATTGGTTTACCATTTGTAAGGGTAACCCAATGACACCGGCTACTAATATTGAATATAAATAGATTTAATAATGTGACAAATTTTCACACAATTTGAAGTAAATTTTAACACTAAATATTACATTTCTCTATGTGTTTACCAATTCAATGAAGGAGAACATTGTCAAGTCAACAACCAAATACCAACTGCTTGGAGCACCTTTACCATGCAATGCGTTGCCATTTGTATGTATGACCAAAGTGTACTTCCCTTTGTATGTATGCAGCCTTTAACTTAATTTTACAAGTAGGTAAAATGAATGAGAATTTGTTTTAGCATTCACTTGCTGTCTATAAAGATGAATAATGCAGATTATTATTTTGTCAAATTCTCATTCATTTTACCTACTTGTAAAATTAAGTTAAAGGCTGCATACATACAAAGATGAAAAGTTGCTATGTATGTCTGAAGTGACAAAGCAGCCAGTTTTTCTACTTGAAATTAACGATAAGTATTTAAACAAAGTGGTTTACAGGGAGCAAGATGGCCATTAGATGTATTTATAAATATAATATAAGAAGAAAGTGGTAGGTTTACAGGTTCTAACATCCTTCATCTAACTATACAAACATTTATATACTTTATTGATGTTAACCAACTAAAAACACAAACACAATTCATCTATCTCAGATTTATTCTCTCGAATAAATGTGCACTGAAAACAGATTGAAGTGTTTCACTGAACTGTTAGTAATCTATGTATCTACCTGCATTGAGAAAAGATATAACCGAAAGAGATAGATACCTGTTGTTCTAAAACATTTACTATTTAATCTAATTAACAGTATAAGTAAAAGACTAAATGTGGTATAAGACCAATAAACATTTTTATAATTTCCAAAAGGGTTGTAATTTAGAAGTTTAAATTGAAAAAAGCAGTTAGAAATGAATCAGGTTGAAAGATGTCAACTGACGATAATGAGAAAAAAGATTTAATGCAATGTTTGATCAAAAGAATTCACAAAGTGGTCTTATTGTAAATAATAAATAATTTTGGAACCAAAATAATTTTTTGTCGTGTATGGAATATTGAAGAGTATCAAATTATACAAAGTCACATTTCATTATCTACATTAAAGAATAAGAAGTATTAAAATGATAGATTATATCTCAAGCAGAAATATTTTATCTTATCCATAAATACCTTAATTTAATATTTATCATATAATAATTATTTACAACTTTATTTGATGGTAGTAGTACTAGTATAACCTATGTGCCATCAGTTAATACACCGCTAGGAATCTAACCAATCCTTTTTATTACACTAAAAGCATTAAATCTCTTATTAAATCATAAATATTTTCTGTATTTTACAACTCTCCTTGATGAAATATGATGTTAGTAGAAAACCGAGACATCTACATGCAATACAAGTACAGTCTGAGCCTAACCAATTTTTCTTATTAAGTTAAAGATGGTAGAACTAAATTCATTTCCCTGTTAAAGACCAGCTGTTCAGACAATAAAAGGTTACCATGGAAACTTAAGAAAATGAGTCCAAGATGGCTGCCTTATTCTTTAGAACTTCCTGTCTGTGTAACCAAGGTGATTGAGTTTACAACAGATTAAAGAACATGTAAATTTGAAATGTGTTTTTGATTCTATGGCAAATGTTGATATCATAATTATTTTCATGTTTAACACTGCCACAGCTGGTTAAGATCAAACAACCACAGAATCTTTGTTTTTATAAAAATTTCAAAATTTAAAAGCATCGCAGTGCAAATTTATAATACCACACAGTTTGCATGAACATTAACAGTAATTTTTAAATTAAATGTGAATACAAAAGAACAATAAAATATGTGAACTCATTAAATAAATTTGCTGTCAGGTGTTACTGTTCAGTAATTATTTTAAAAGCATACTGGTCTAATGCTTCACATGCCATTTCTTTAGAACCCAATTTTAGAAGCCAGTACCATTGGTTTAACTGTAGGCGAAATATGTGACTGTGAAAAGTATGGAAGCCTATTGCGGCCATTTCAGAATCTCGTCCCCTCGCCGCGAGAAGTCGAGGGCGAGAACACGAGAACACGAGAAGTCGAGGGCGAGAACACGAGAAGACGAGAAGTCGAGGGAGCGAGAAGTCGAGGGCGAGGGAGCGAGAGAACGAGAAGACGAGGAAACAGGGCGAGAATACGAGGATCTCGCCCCGAGAACACGAGATTACTTTCACCTCGACTTCTCGTCTTCTCGTCCCTCGACTTCTCGCTCCCTCGTGTTCTCGCCTTTGAAAAACCTCGTGTTCTCGCTCCCTCGCCCTCGACTTCTCGCTCCCTCGACTTCTCGCCCTCGACTTCTCGCCCTCGACTTCTCGTGTTCTCGCCTTTGAAAAACCTCGACTTCTCGCTCCCTCGCTCCCTCGCCTTTGAGTCAATCTCGTCTTCTCGTGTTCTCGCTCCCTCGCTTCGTCACAATCTCGTCTTCTCGTGTTCTCGCTCCCTCGCCTCGGAAGTGCAGTTATTACGCATGTCCACTGACTACCGTATCGGCATTTGTATTTTGACATGGATTATAATAAACGAAAATGTTTGAAGTTCTAGAAAATGTAATAGTCCTAAACAAGTTTAATCTCTTCTTGCACAGATAGTATTGTATTCTGTAATTGATTTTAAGTCTTCAGTCAAATCTTTCTTTGCTCTCTAAAAATATTCATCGGGAGTTTTCACTTGATGCGTGGTTTTGTCAGTGCTGCAGGATGGAGAGCCTGACAAGGGAAAATGTATAGTTGTTCGAATGGGATTTTTAAAAACCAGGTCCGGAATCGAAATGAAGTTCGTTCTACGGTGGCTCACTGCGTAGGAGGTTTTCTCTCTAACTTAATCGAAGTTCATCGCGATTTTTCTGCCTATGTCCACCCTTGTCACTGGTGTAGAACAGAGAGCCTAGCAAGAGACAACGTATAATCGTTCGGATGAAATAAAAATAACCGAGGTGACGTGTCCGGAATCTAAATGAAATGAAATGAAATAAAATGGGGTCTAACGTCCTACTGTTCTGTTCCTAAATTGGGCTAATGACGACGGGCATACGATACAATAATACAGTGTGCTATCAAGGAAATTTTGCCCGGGCAGTGGCGCTAAGGCCTACTCTTATATCGAATTTAAACTTCCAAGTGATCTTTTATGTGCACGCCAATAGGTGTCCTTGACAGGCCCTACGTTTTGCATCACTGACAAGGAGAAATCACGCCCGAAATAAAATCTGGATGAACTTTCTCTTCCAATGCAGGGATCGAATACCAAGTGGTGTAAGTGGTGTAGGACGGGGGGCCTGAGAAGGGACAAAGAATAGTTGTTCGGATGGAATACAAATAACCGAGATCCCGTGGCCGGAATACAAATGGAGCTACGATGGCTCAGTGAGTAGGATCGACGTTTGCTCTTTTACTTTATCAAAGTTTTTCAGGATTTTTCGGTCGGGTTCCTGCTTGTCAGTGATATAGGACTGAAGACCTGGCAAGGGACAACGTATAGTCGTTTGAACGGTATATAATATAAAAAATACGAGGTTCTTTGTCCGAAATCGTAATGAAGTGGTGGCTACAATGGCTCAGTGTGTAGGACGTTTGCTCTCTCGCTTCATCGAAGCGCATCGGGCTAAATTTCTGGAGATATCCTCCCATGTCAGTTGTGTAGGATGGAGGACGGAGGGCCTGGCAAGGGATAACGTGTAGTCGTTCGGTTTCGATTCGTCGTGTGGGGTTTTTCCGGTTTCTCCCACTGTCGCATACATTTCTTTTCCGATGCATTGCACAATACGTCAGCACTAGAATTACGCCTCGAACTACATTTGTCAAGTGTAACCATACTGGGGTGAAAAAATCAAATTCTAAGACAATATCAGAAACCAAAAATCAACGTCATAGGGTCACGGGTCAATAGCCATAATTAGACCATGGAATACCTTTTACGAGACGGAACACGTTGGTTTGTTTCCATTTGTCAGAGAGAATTTTTCTGAAAATATCACAGGTACATGGGGACAGGAACGCCCTTATTAGACTAAGGCACACCAGACCTATAATATAATAATACTAATAGAGTCTATGTGATTTTTCAAAGTTTTTGAGTTTCTGTTATTTTCTGAACATATTTTAAATTTTTGATCTTATTTTATCCATATTTGATGCTAAATGATATAATATTTACTATCAAACATGTAATTCATATTTAAAAAAAAATACCATCTGATGTATAGATCAGGTGTGCCATAGTCTAATAAGGGCGTTCCTGTCCCAATGTACCTGTGGAAAATATGCCGGGATTACTGTATAATACCACATATTAAATGTTGCAGTGACACGATGAAAACGACTAATCCCAGGTCTGTGGAATAAATATGGTCAACAGTAGAGAAATAGCACCAATGATTGAAAGAATCTGTTATTTACTGGAAACAAGTATTTTTTATAAAAAACTATTTCAGTAAAACAATATCCAAGAGAAATACATACTTAATACACATGAAAACGATTTTGGCAAAAATAAACAAACGCAATAATATAAATTTCCTCATACACAACAATACCATACACTACTAGTAAGAGAAATGAGGTTTAACGTCCACTCGACACAAATTTGGTCATTTCCGGACTAACATATGGTTTAATTTTATTTCAATAATTCGCTTGCGCGTATGGGTCTTTAGCAGTGGGAGGAAACTGGAGTGCCCGGAGGAAAACCCACAAGGTTGAGAAGGCAACCTATCTCCATGCCACATACGCTCACACAGGGATCGAAACCACAGCCGCAAGCCAGAGGTGACCGGCCAGCTAGAGGTTGAAGCGTGGCACTCTAAACCACTAGGTCATCCCAACCCCCCCACTACTAGTAAATGAAATGAAATGGGTTTTAACGTCCTACTCTTCTGCACCTAACCTGGGTTAATGGAAGACAAGCATATGCTATACAGTGTGCTATGAGGAAATTTTGCCCGGGCAGCACCGCTACAGCCTACACTTATATTGAATTCCAACTGCCAAGGGATCTTTTACGTGCACCCCAATGTGTACACTGGACCACGGTTTCCCATACCATCTTAACGACTAGACAGCTGTCCTTGTCAGGCCCCTCAGTTCTGCATCATTGACAAGGGGAAACCACACCGGTAAATTGAGATGAACTTTCTTGGCCAATGCAGGGATCTAACACACCACAAGTATTGATGAAAAATGTATATAATAATTATAATAATATCATTGTTCTGGAGAACGGTTTCTAATCTGCTGTTCAGATTGTTATATTCACAGAATACACACAGATCAGGTCTTGTGCCCATTTACACTGTACAAGATATATACCAGTAAATAAAAATAAATATAAGAGAAAAACAAATAGTTATCTTAATGATTCCAGTAAAATGAATTAGAAATGAAATGAAGTTTAACGTCCTACTGTTTTGTTCCTATACATGTACTGGGCTAATGAAAACAGGCATACACCATACAGTGTGCTATGAGGGAAATTTGGCCGGGTATTGCACTATTCCCTACTCTTCTTTCGAATTCCAACTGCCAAGGGATCTTTTTATGTGCACACCAATGTAAACAAAGGACCTCGGTTTTTCATCACATCCGGACGACTAGACAGCTGTAATTGTACCTTTTTACATGCACACCAATGTATACAAGAGACCGCAGTTTTTCGTCACATCCAAACGACTAGACAGCTGTCCTTGTACCTTGTTAGACCCTCCTTTTGCACCACTGACAAGGAGAAACCACGTCGGAAATGAAACAGAATAAAAAAATAAAATGGGGTTTAACGTCCTACTGCTCTGTTCCTAAGCTACACTAATGAAGATGGGCATATGCTATACAGTGTGCTATCGAATTCCAACTGCCAAGGGGTCTTTTTACGTGCACACCAATGTATACAAGGGACCTCGGTTTTTCGGTACATCCAATCAACAAGACGGCTGTCCTTGTACCTTTTTACAGGCACACCAATGAATACAAGGGACCTCAGTTTTACGTAACATCCGAACGACTAGGGGGGTTGGGATGGCCTAGTGGTCTAGAGTGCCGCGCTTCGGCCTCTAGCTGGCTGGTCACCTCTGGCTTGCGGCTGTGGTTTCGATCCCTGGTGTAAGCGTATGTGGCATGGAGATAGGGGCGCCTTCTCAACCTCGTGGGTTTCCTCCGGGCACTCCGGTTTCCTCCCACTGCTAAAGACCCCTAGGCGCAAGCGAACTATTGAAATAAAATTGAACCATGTTAGTCCCGAAATGACCTAGTTTTTGTCGAGTGGACGTTAAACCCCATTTCTCTCTCTCTCCGAACGACTAGACAGCTGTCCTTGTACCTTGTTAGACCCTCCTTTTGCACCACTGACAAGGAGAAACCACGTCAGAAATGAAACAGAATAAAAAAATAAAATGGGGTTTAACGTCCTACTGCTCTGTTCCTAAGCTAGACTAATGAAGATGGGCATATGCTATACAGTGTGCTATCGAATTCCAACTGCCAAGGGGGCTTTTTACGTGCACACCAATGTATACAAGAGACCTCGGTTTTTCGTCACATCCAAACAACTAGATGGCTGTCATCGTACCTTTTTACATGCACACCAATGAATACAAGGGATCTCGGTTTTACGTGACATCCGAACAACTAGACAGCTGTCCTTGTACCTTGTTAGACCCTCCTTTTGCACCACTGACAAGGAGAAACCACGTCGGAAATGAAACAGAATAAAAAAATAAAATGCTGTTTAACGTCCTCCTGCTGTGTTCCTAAGCTTGACTAATGAAGATGGGCATATGCTATACAGTGTGCTATCATGGAAATTTTACCAGGGCAGCGGCGCTACGGCCTACTCTCATCACATCAGAACGACTAGACAACTGTCCTTGTACCTCGTCAGTCACCCCCTCCCCACGGCCTGCACCACTGACAAGATAAACCACCTCGGAAATGAAATAGAATAAAAATAAAACAAAACCATACAATATTAATCAGCATAGTGACAAAATATAACATGAAAATTTATTGTCATATACAGTACATTTAATTAAAACATTTTTTAAAATATGTATTAAATGTATTTAAAAACTGCTTAAAAAATACATGTACATGAATACAGGTTTAAGCCTACTCATAAAAAATCACATATTTCATAGATATCATCATCAGTATTAAAATCAATGTCACTGTCGAACAATTTACACAAATCCATACAAGAAAGTTTTCACTTGTAACAAGTACATCTATCTGTAATGCAGCCTGATTTGTATCCACAGTGAAAATTTTTTTTGGTGCTTGATCTCTAGTTACCCTAACCCTGTCATTTTAAACAGTAGTGTTTAACAAAAGGGGCAAAAAATTTTGCAGCTACAGTAAGGCAACCCGGGGGGAATGCGCCAGAATAGGCCCCCGTTTTGATTGGTGGTGCAAGGGACAAAGCAACATTTTCATCCAGGGGACACATGCAAAGTCAATCTGGTGTGGAATTAATTCACACATATTTTTTTCATAAATAGGGCCTAACATGTGCTCTTGTACCAACTCATCTATTTTGGTTCTCTTTTTCTCCATAACATCTTGGGTATATTTCTTAAAGTACTGTGCATGGTGTTTCACCTCAATGGTGACAGTCTTCACCATATTAGTCCTTATTGGTCTGAGTGGTCTTGATTCGAGTAGTCCTTACTCCTTGGTGACTGCGCGTTGTCAATAGTTGTCATGCATTTAGGAATATAAGAATATCTATCTTTATCAATCAACTTGTTAAATGATCCCCTTAACAAATTAACCAGACCAATTATTCTTTTTTTGTTGGTAAAATTTTAGCTGCTTGCTTCTAACATCACTTTCAAACTTTCGTCAACAAGTTTGGAATCGTGATAATGTTTCATACACAGTTGTTTTTTTTTTTAAGTTGAAATGTGAGAACTCTGTATTATTAGTATACCCCAATGATTGAGAACTTTGTCTGCACATTCCTGGAGTTCTTTGTCTTACAAATCAGCATTTGTCTCCGGCACAAACCTGCCATTTCCATCTAATTCGATCCAATGGTTAGCCAATACCTAAAATTGTTCCCAGCTTGTCGCATTGAACGGTTTTAGCTTAGTGTTTTTAACAAAATATTCACAAGTATTCAGTTTTCGCTATCCTTCCGCCATATTTACTATCAACACAGAACGGTAACCTTTGACTCTACTCGACCTTCCATTATGTGTGTCTGATTGGCGAGCTATGTCACGTGATTTGTTAAAACCAAATCACCGCGGAATTCAAATACCATCGCACATTAAGTAAGCCTGTATTTATTTTACGGCTTCTGTCAAACGTCAAAGAATGGATAACAGAAAAGTCGCGTGACAATGAAGTAATACTAGAAGAATTAGATGATGTACCTTTTTTTACCCGAAACTTGCTAGGACGGAAAACAGAAGCAGGCTAGCTAGAAATTTCTCACCACGGCATATATATGTAGGCCTAAAGTGGAGAATTTTTTGCCTGGACGTATTTTTTCTATTTTTTTATACATTGTCTACCGTAAACAAAGAAGTACTTGTAGCCTACTTTATCTACTTTAATATATATATATTATAAATAAAATCTAAGTGTGTATGGGTGTGTTTATGTATGTTTGTATACTCCACCTACACATTATTATGTGTTATTAAATTAACCAGCATCACAACAGGAATGTTTTAGGTCAGTGAATTCGGGCCCAAGGCGAATTACGCTTCGTCGCCGCGATTAACCCCCACATATCTCGTATCAAATTGAAAAGAACGACCACGTACATGTATTTTAGGCCATCGAATCTGTCCTACAGGCAAATTTGGGCCACGAACGAATAAAACCTCGGGCGAATTTAGGTCCCGTGGGAATTTGAGCACTGGGCGAATATGGGCCCCTAGCAAATTTGGGCCATGGGCGAACTTGGACCCCGGGCGAATTTGGGCCCGTGTATAGGCGGGTAAACTACGAGTAGTTTATTTGATAATATTAGCATCATAGAAAGAAGCGGGTATCGAAACCGAGCCCCCCCCCCCCCACACACACACACACGCACGCCAATGTGTAGCCTATACGAGACCTCGCTGTTCCATGTCATCCGAACGACATGCTGTCCTCAGGCCTTCCGTCCTACACTGATAAGAGGGTACCTCGCAAGAAAGGCTAGACTACGCATTGAGCCACCGCAGCTCCAACTTATTTCGAATCTGGACACATGACCTCGCTCTTTTAACCCAACCCTTCCTTCTCCACTGATATGGAAAAAACCCGCTAGAATATTTCCGATGAACTTTGATGAAATGAAATGAAATATGGTTTAACGTCCTACTGTTCTGCTCCGACTGTGCTATAAGGGAAATTGTGCTCGGAAAGCGGCACTTAGGTCTCCTCTTATATCGCATCCAGGCTGCCAAGGGATCTTTTACGTGTACGTCAATTTACAGATAAGGATTTTCATCCCATCCGAACAAATAGACAACTGTCCTTGCCAAACCCTCCGTCCTGCACCAATGCAATGACATGGGGAAACCACATCGGAAAACCCGATAAACTTTCTTGTCCAATGCAAGGATCGAACACGTGACCTTCAGTTTAGTGAGCCAGCGTCTTACCCACTTAGCTGCCGTGGCTCCAAACATTTACGTCCTACTCACTGAGCCACCGTAGCTCCCACTTCATTTTGATTCCGAACACGGGACATTGTTTTTCTATGCCACCCGAACGACTATACGTGGTCCCCTGTCAATTCTTTCCTCCTACACCACTGAAGTAAGAGAGCAAACGTCCCACTCACTGACCCACCGTAGTTCCCACTTCAATTAGATTCCGGACACGAGGCCTCGGTTATTTTTATTCATTCCGAACGATTATACTTTGTCTCTTGCTAAGCTCTCCGTTCTACAGGACTTCGGTTATTTTTATGCCATCCGAACTATTATACTTTGTCTCTTGCTAAGTTCTCCGTCCTACACCACTGACAATAGTGAACATCGCCAAAAATCACGAGGAACTTTGAAGAAGTTACAGAGCAAACGTCCTACCCAGTGAGCCCCCGTAGAACGAACTTCCTTGCGATTCCAGACACAGGACATCGTTTTTTAAAATCCCATTCGAACAACTATACATTGTCCCTTGTCAGGCTCTCCATCCTGCAGCACTGACAAAACCACGCATCAAGTGAAAACACCCGATGAATATTTTTAGAGAGCAAAGAAAGATTTGACTGAAGACTTAAAATCAATTACAGAATACAATACTATCTGTGCAAGAAGAGATTAAGCTTGTTTAGGACTATTACATTTTCTAGAACTTCAAACATTTTCGTTTATTATAATCCATGTCAAAATACAAATGCAAATACGGTAGTCAGTGGACATGCGTAATAACTGCACTTCCGAGGCGAGGGAGCGAGAACACGAGAAGACGAGATTGTGACGAAGCGAGGGAGCGAGAACACGAGAAGACGAGATTGACTCAAAGGCGAGGGAGCGAGGGAGCGAGAAGTCGAGGTTTTTCAAAGGCGAGAACACGAGAACACGAGAAGTCGAGGGCGAGAAGTCGAGGGCGAGAAGTCGAGGGAGCGAGAAGTCGAGGGCGAGGGAGCGAGAACACGAGGTTTTTCAAAGGCGAGAACACGAGGGAGCGAGAAGTCGAGGGACGAGAAGACGAGAAGTCGAGGTGAAAGTAATCTCGTGTTCTCGGGGCGAGATCCTCGTATTCTCGCCCTGTTTCCTCGTCTTCTCGTTCTCTCGCTCCCTCGCCCTCGACTTCTCGCTCCCTCGACTTCTCGTGTTCTCGTGTTCTCGCCCTCGACTTCTCGTGTTCTCGCCCTCGACTTCTCGCGGCGAGGGGACGAGATTCTGAAATGGCCGCAATAGGCTTCCATAGAAAAGGCTATTTTATTCAATAAGCACACTTTAAAAACGCCAAGCCAGTACTAAGGCCTCTTAATAAGATGTTTAGTTGCCAGTAAGACCATCGAGAACTGCGACCTATCAACAGAATTGTAAAGAACTACTCCTCCTGTGTTTGTAACTATCTAGAAGAATAATAATTGCTTACTTCTTCATATGTGAAAGGCAAGACAGAGTTGGCAGTCAAGTGTTACAGAAAAGCATAAACCTTGCTGAATTAAACTCCTTCAATAAACAGTAGCCTCTCTATTCAGTTTTTGATACTAAACTTAAAGGTGTAGGTCCAGATTTCACCAAGAAGTTTATATCATATAGGCAGAAATGGTTTTAAAATATATAAACAAAACTGTAATGACAAAGCCTATTTCAGTAGTATTTACCTTCCCTGAATTTGTCAGCTAAAAATATTAATGATTACCCTACCACAAGGAATCTGGCAAACCCTTCCTGCCAAAAATTCCTGGATTCTGTGAGAACAATACGACACCAACCCTACATGAAAAGTAAAAGCTGATCGCTTGTATTTATTTAAAAATTATCACAGTTCCTCAGAAAGTGCCACAAAACTAGAAAATTTACGACAAGAGGAATATTATTATTCTAACCAAGAAAATAAATGCAATTCATTGAAAATAATCTTTAGGCTCACTTACTGGAAAAATCCATGCACTGACCTACATGTACTTAGTTTTCACAAATGTATTTGTACTACTCATAAACTGAAAGTCAAAATGCCTATTGAAGACTTGTAAGGGTACAGTCAAATCATATCAAATCAGCAGTATTCACTAAAATATACATCTCAACATAAACCACTGTGGGTTTATTAACTAAAATATATCTGGGATAACTACTTTAATCTTATAATTAATACACTGTCCCCACTGAGACTCGATTTTCTTCCTAACAATTCAAAACAATTGACTGTTCGGTGTACTGTTACTTGAAGTTGTTATCAAGTACGGACACAAAAAACAATCTAGACAACAGATTCAGCATCAAGACTCTTTAAAACTTGCCCTGGGATTATAACAATTCCACTGAAAACAGACAAGATTTCATCAAGGATGATTGAAATAGCCAAAGAATTGTTCGAATTTTTGGATAGTTTTGTTAGTATTCTTACATCCACGAACCAAACAGAATAGAGAATAAAATATTTTCAATAATACAATCACCTTCATCTCTTGACATTTTCTTACTTAATAAAACCGCATTTTAGTTTCTCTAATTTTATTTCAACTAGATTGGTTACCATGGTATCAAATTAAATGTCAACAATATTTCTTTTTTCTATATTGAAATTTAATGTAATTCAACATACTTGTTTAAATCAATAACTAAGATTTTCTCAATTCTCTTGGGATGATATTTTCTTAACCAAGACGAATCCACAAATTCAAGTATTTTTCAATTTCTACTGGTTTAGTTTATTTGGTTCTTGAGAAAACTAATTTTTTAACTTGCACTTTATAATATCAATTCTGAGAATTCCCTCGATACTTTTCTTTTTTACCACAACCTCGATCGTGAACCAAAAACAATAAAAGATGGTGGAGAAATTTCTTCTTCATCCCAAAAATGTCATAATAAAGATTTTTCGTGGATTTAATTTCAATATTTTAATACTGGACCTTTTAAGGATATAAAAAACCTCAATAAAGTAATCTTTTCGGCTGACAAAACAATCTCCATAGTGACATTTACTGGCTGCCTGAGAGGATTTGATTGACATAAAAATGGCCACTGTTAAGTTACATTAAAGACACAGTAGCAATTTTTCCATCATTAGTTTATTAACCTGTTAATAAACTTAAAGATCAATTAGTCCATGTTATAAATCAGATGATCTAAATTCTGTTTCACTAAACAGTGTACATATCATATAACGTGCAGAGTATAATGACTTATTTCGATGATCTTTTGTGGATCTACCACCTAAGTACTATTATTTGTATATTTAAAGAACTTCAAACAAAACTGTCATTAACAAACAACAAGTCTAGAAATAATAAGGCATGGGTCACAGACATTGTCAAGTAAAAATAAAATTCAGGCTTTGTTAGCCACAAACCCTCTGGTGTCTGTCATTTTGTCACTTATTTGTCTTTTAGTCTGTGTTTTTATTGATAATAATATAAATATTCAACAAAAAGTTGAACATGTAAGTTACTAGCTAATTCTTTCCAGACTTCATCCTGAATTAAAGCATAAAATCCTCTTCCTCCTATCCCAATAAATTTATATACTAAAATCTCACTTTATCAATAAGAAGCTTAGAGCATGTTTCAATCTCCCTTTAATCACCTATTCTCTATTCTACTAGTAGGGACATATCAAATAGAGTGAAATACCGAGTGACACATTGACAGGTTGGATATAAAAACAGACCAGACCAGTAATCTTGACATTTTTAATACTTATAAGATAGGTTGCCAGGCAACGAAACATACGCCCACAGCAGCTAAATCGTCCGGGCAGTCAACAAGGGTTGTCGCATATTTTTACTTTTTTGGTAATGAAACATTTGTAATACACTAAAATCAGATTAAGAGTAACAACTCATTATGTAATTATCTGAAAATCATTAGAATTTGTTTGATTTTTATAAAGTTTTGCCCCACGCTAACAATTAGTGTAGGAAACATTTAACATCATGGATTTAGCTGTTCAGTTATCCAAATTCATCAAAAATCAAAATATTTTTTCGTTTCAACACCTTAAACTCTGTGTATCAATCTGAAGTCAATTGGATGATAAGTTTGGCATCTATAGCGTCACAAGGTTTTTTGAAGTGATCAAGGGAGATAGCTCTGGAAGTAATTATTTGAAATCGCTGAAAATCAGTAGGCTTCTTCGTCTTATGACTTTAAACACTGTGTATAAATTTAAAGTCAATCAGATATCAACTTTGGCATCCACAAGATTTTTTGAAGAGATCAAGGGCCACAACTCTGGCATTAATTATCAGAAATCGCTGAAAATCAATAGGCTTCTTCGTCTCATGACCTTAAACACTGTGTATAAATTTGAAGTCAATCGGATATCAAGTTTGGCCTCTAGAGCATCCACAAGATTTTTTGAAGTGATCAAGGGCCATAACTCTGGCACTAATTATTGGAAATCGCTGAAAATCAATAGGCTTCTTCGTCTTATGACCTTAAACACTGTGTATGAATTTAAAGTCAATCGGATATTAACTTTGGCTTTTAGAGCGTCCACAAGATTTTTTGAAGTGATCAAGGGCCATAACTCTGGCACTAATTATCGGAAATCGCTGAAAATCAACAGGCTTCTTCGTCTTATGACTTTAAACACTGTGTATAAATTTAAAGTCAATCAGATATTAACTTTGGCTTTTAGAGCATCCACAAGATTTTTTGAAGTGATCAAGGGTCATAACTCAGGCACTAATTATCGGAAATCGCTGAAAATCAATAGGCTTCTTCGCCTTCTGACCTTAAACACTGTGTATAAATTTAAAGTCAATCGGATATTAACTTTGGCTTTTAGAGCGTCCACAAGATTTTTTGAAGTGATCAAGGGCCATAACTCTGGCACTAATTATCGGAAATCGCTGAAAATCAATAGGCTTCTTCGTCTTATGACCTTAAACACTGTGTATAAATTTAAAGTCAATCGGATATTAACTTTGGCTTTTACATCGTCCACAAGATTTTTTAAAGTGATCAAGGGCCATAACTCTGGCACTAATTATCGGAAATCGCTGAAAATCAATAGGCTTCTTCGTCTTATGACCTTAAACACTGTGTATAAATTTAAAGCCAATCGGATATTAACTTTGGTCTCTAGAGCGTCCACAAGATTTTTTGAAGTGATCAAGGGCCATAACTCTGGTAGTTATTATCGGAAATCGCTGAAAAACAATAGGCTTCTTCGTCTCATGACCTTAAACACTGTGTATAAATTTAAAGTCAATCGGATATTAACTTTAGCCTCTAGAGCGTCCACAAGCAATTGTGGACGCCGGACCGACGGACCGACGGACGGACCGACGGACGGACGGACGGACGGACGGGGGCGACGACAATATACGACCACATTTCAATGTGGGCGTATAAAAACTAATCCTAGCATTACACTTTAATTTTGGCATTCTTGTCCAATGTCTTCACACACTGATTCCTTGGTTTTACTTAATGTTTCTGTCTCAAGTCCCAAATTTGATAAAGGTTGGGTTTTTAAAATCTTAAACAATATATGTAAGCTGAAATACATGTATGGAACGTAATAAACCCACCAGCAGAAGAGACATTCATGCCGGTCCCAACATCATTTTTCAACTTATATACCAAAGAGCAAGTTTTAAATACTGTATGTCCATTTAAAATTTTGTCGCAAAAGTTAATGGCAAAAACAGGAAATATAAACCTGTGAAACATGTTTAAAAAATATCATTACTAAAATAAATGAGAGATCAATCCTTAAAAAATAAACTTTTAAAGCAATTAGTAAATCAGTTCAATCAAACACAATGTATTTCAAATGACGATACAAGGACAGAAATACAAATTTTGAACAAAGTGGTATGTGGTGGAAACTCAATATGTAAGATGTAAAATCTATTCCAGCAGTGAATCTTACTCTTGATTGTCACGATCAATAGCGCACATGAACAATAAGCATGTACTATGCAAATAAATATACAGGTCATAATTCTATGGAATACAATTACTACTTACACTGTATTACATGTACTATTACTGAGCGATATTTTGAACAGGCTTCTCAAGTAATTTTAATTACTTCTTATTACTGAGCAACATTTTAACTAGGCCTCTAGAGTCATTATCAATTAAAGGTTGTCTTAATGACATTCAATAAGAAATCTCCAGCTCTCTCTCGACTAACTGCCAGCACCTTTTGACTGCATTAGACGTCATTACGAGTTTATGACAATGTATTAATATGTCAGTGCCAGAAATTAAATATAATAATGACAATGACAGTACTAAGACAGAGTTTGTAATACATGTATTTGCATCTTTGATCAAAAAGAAGACTTTAATTACTTGGCCTTTAAATGTCCATGTTTTGTCCCCTGTGTTTACCATAGATTTTTCTTATTTGACTTTGCCACCATTAAAATGCCATGGTAGTTTCTGTGTCATCCACTGTGTATTGGGAAGTTTATGTAGTCATTACACTTAGACAGAAACATTTACCATTTTGATTGGTCAATGACTGTGAACATTTGATAAACAACGCTAATTCCTGTAGTTACACTTAAAAACATTTACCATTTTGACTGGTCAATGACTGTAAATATTTGATACATAATGCAAGATGCTGTAGTAATAATGGAAGATAATAAAGTATTAAATAATGTTATAAAGTTGTGGGTGTGGAAACAGGTCAGCAGAATATAATCAATATGACAATATAACCCATTGATTGATCATCATCTAATATATAGCATTAGATTTTTTATACTAACACTTGCTATAAACTGATGGCAAAATATCCATTTCCAGTTATACACAGCTGAGGTATAATAATATCCATTTCCAGCCATACATGTTACCATGTACTAAGTATGCCGCTATATTTAATATTTCTTGCCATATTTGTTGCAATGAGTACAATTTTAGAAGAGCAGCGCCACTGTCTTTTTCTCTTGGAATCTCTATGGCAAGCACAGATTTATGTTTTGAATGTTAACATTTATTGGAAAGATTTTCAAATAATTTCTTCAAATATTTAAACCAATGTACACTTCCCTAACCCTAATTTGAGAGAGAGAAATAGGGGTTTAACATCCACTCGACACAAACTATGTCTTTTCAGAACATATGGTTCCATTTCATTTCAATAAATCACTTGTGCATAGGGCACATGCTAACTATTCGGTCATCCTACCCCCTCCTAACCCTAATTATGTTGAAGGACATCAATATCTGGTTCCACATTTGAGTGCAAAATAAATCCCTAGGTCATTCTTGGACAAATACATCATTCATTTTTTTTTCAATAATTTTCTTGCATGTAGGTATCTTTAGCAGCAGGAGAAGAAAACCAGAGGGCTCAGAGAAAACCCATGAGGTAAAATGCACTTTTTTCACAACTTAATGAGCTCTTGTACTTGAAAAGCGGTAATAACATATTTCTCCTGAAAATATCATGACCTTTTGTTTATTGTTAGAAAGACAGCAAAAAAATATTTCAAGATTTTTGTGATAAATGTCAGTGTCTAGAACTTCCCGTTGGAAAACTAAAGGAGGTTTTTAAATTTCAACTTTGTATCTCAGGAAGGAAGGAAACAAGGTACTTTCTAATGGTTTGTGCTATATGAAGCCAGAAGATTCCAAATTGATATTTATTCTGGATAACAGTGTCTATTTGTAAATGTCAACTGGATAATAGTGGCTAGTAAAACTATATCCCAGAGATTAGAGCTACGTACCAAATCTACTTTGCTACTTTCTTTTTCTAAAGAGCTTCTCAATGTCAAATACTTCAAATCTTAATTAGATCTAATGGAAAATCAATCATGGTTTATAAAGGGAGATTACTGGGTTTTAAATTAATGGATAATGATAACCACTTGGGTTAGATTACCTTTCATTGTATAATAATAATATTAACAGAATTTACATCATTTTTAAGACAAATTGTACAAGATGAATCTAGGAGGACATAAACATTCTATCATTCAATAAAATTCAAGCTTAAAAACATTTCATAAATCACAAATTAAGAAAACCTGTCAATAAGGATGACAAGAACCAAATCAGGTTTATTACAAAGGTAGCCACAGTGGGCTTTTTTTTGTCACCCAAATGTAATCATCATAAATCCCATCAATCTACTCCTAAATCAGCTAGAGAGATAAAACCCGGATTTGACTGGTGGAAAAAATACATTCAAATTCATCACAGTAACTAACAAGACAAAAAAGAAACTGTTTAATTTGTCGTCAGTGGTACATGCCAACAACTATAAATGAAAATTTTCAATTTAAAATCCAATAATTCAAGTCGTTTGGTCATAGACCAATAAAACAAGGCTACATCACGAAGCTGTGAGCTTTAACAAATGGATTCCTGAGGCTTTAAAACTCGTCGAGAAAATGAAGGAAATAAATTTGGATTATACTCAAGTCAGATCTTTCGTATTTAATTCATTTAGCGTTAGAACATACAAAACCCCTTCTGACAATTAATCCAATACTTGTGGCTACATACTTTTACGATTTCATCTAATGAATCGTAAATTTAATAATAAATTTCGTCTGTTTGGTGTTTGTTAACATTCTTGTCTTGTGGTTGAACTAATCTAAAGACGAGAAAATTATGACTCACTTCTGCTGATATTTTCACACTTTCAAAAGTGTGGTCTCTGTAATTTTTCTTCAAAAAACAAGTTTTGCCAATGAGAATTTTGAGTTGCACATGCTACCACTAACATAATACAATTTATACAATTCAAGCAGAACTATTTGTCACGTTATGAAGAAAATCGTAGTAGCTGACACAAACTTGACAAAATTATTGACAACTTACTCTCTAATACACTCAACAAGCTCTCCAAATTCCAGATTGATGAATGATTTTCATGCATTACTCAGACATCTTACAGTATCTCATTCACAGAAAAAAATACATGCTTCTTAGGAGTAGTGGGGAGGCAATTATTTAGGACGTCAATAACTTTATTTACCGGTAGTATATTTTTCAGTAAAATAAAACTAAATTTCAGTTAGCATTTTATACATGTGGAGAAACAATCATGTTGAATTCTTTTTGTATTTTGCTGTTAGTATTCTCAGTTTGCTCAATTTTTAATGCATCTTAAAGGTAGCTTTGATCAGCAGTTACCAAGAAGACTGCATTTATATACAGACACATAGCTTCCTCACAATCATGCTTGCGGGGAGTTGGGATGGCCTAGTGGTCCAGAGTGCCGCGCTTCGACCCCTAGCTGGCTGGTCACCTCTGGTTTCGAGCCCTGGTGTGAGCGTATGTGGCATGGAGATAGGGGCGCCTTCTCAACCTCGTGTGTTTCCTCCGGGAACTCTGGTTTCCTCCCACTGCTAAAGACCCCTACGCGCATGCGAATTATTGAAGTAAAATTTTTAAAAACCATATGTTAGTCCCGAAATGACGTTAAACCCCATTTCTCTCTCTCTCTCTCTCTCTCTCTCACAATCATGCTTAGATTTGAAAGTCATTGTAAACGCAAACCAATAGAACTTGTAGGTCACCTGCTAAAACAACAATACAATAACACAAGGTACCATTTTATGATTAAACAATTACTGAGTTTGATAATAAGCGACGTTTCGACAAGGATACCTTTGTTTTTATCTTTGTTGCATATTCTGTATATATTTGTCCACTATTCACATATTTGTATCATTTGCTTGATAAAGACGAGAGTATCCTCATCGAAACATCTTTCAGTATCAAACTCAGTAATTGTGTATCCAAAAAATTGTACCTTGTGTTAATATGTTCAATTACTAAATGCCAATCAAAGAAGAATACAGTACTTATGAATTTTCCGTCATTAAATATCATGAAGATTTGTAGGTTTTTTTCTAATTTCTCTATAGTAAGGTATTTGTAAGAAAACTATCTTTGTGTATCATTACAGTTTTGGCTTTTTCTAATGATACAAATATTGACTACCTACAAAAGGGCAAAACATTACCTTATCTGGTTTTGGTATAGTTCCCCCACTCCCACACTCTCCCTAAACAGCAGGGGGCAGGAGCTGCCGAGCATAGTAGCATTAACCGACACTGGAATTCATTTTGTCATTTTGGCTTTGTTATAATTCAGCCAATTAGTTGCTAATTCGTCTACTCATCAATCAACAGTTCTTTTTGATTGGTTAATTAATTTATTTATTCAACTGGCAATTCATCAATTAACCAGTTTCAGAAATGTCTGCATCCAGATTTATTCATTACGGCCGAGACCTGAAAACATGGAAAGTCACTAAAGAAAACCAAATGTAATTTATATGTTAATAATGAACCTTTGACCATCAAACAAACTTTAAAATATAACAAATACCCAATACCTCCCGCTACAATAGAATGCATTAATCGGCCAATCAAACAATTCCTGAATATAAATCAGCCAACCAGTGACTGTTTTACATACAAATGAGCAACACCGGTATTAATATTATGGTATTATCAATTAGTAAATTGTTTGTATATGAAAGGACCAAATGTCTTTGTTAACTTTATCACATTTTTGACATTTTCTATATATCATAAATGGTAATAATGAGGCATGTGTTCACCATTGCAGACTAGTTGGGATCTATCTCAGATGCAATATTTCTGGAACCAGTGTCTTGAGGGTACCATAAAATTAATATATGCAATATTTCTACATTTTGAACTGACATTTTTAAAGATTCAACTTTACCACACTGTAGTTTGCAAGGGATTTAAAATCCCTCAAAAGCAGATCAGTGTTTTCAAATGTAGGTGTAAATTATAAAAAGTAATTCACTCTTGCTTCGATTAATCCAAGTACTAACATGGCAATAAGCCATACTTAAGCCAAGCAAAAGGAAGGCATCATTACCCCTTTTCCACAGATGTAATTGATTATAATCAGTCAAAGTTATTCTTGATCTACGCTTGATGACGTACCAAAATGGCCACCAACTATATCTTATTCTACTCTTATTCTACCAAGACTGACAAACATAATTAAAAGGTATCCAGTCTCTTAACGTAGTTACATCTACACAACTTCAAAGCTACCTTTCTGTTCAGTTCTGACTGGTATTAATGAGAGTAAAATTAGAAGTGTCTGGTTGCTCCAGGCTAACTAAATTACCTTTACCAGTCTTTCAGAATAGTACATCTAATGCGTAGGCAATTAGTTGATAAATGTAGATTTAAAGAAAGTTGTGGCAGTAGAAGAACCTATATACTTGGATCATTATTAAAGCACCAACATCCCGCCAAAATGAAGCTGGTGTAATCACAAGTATCAAGCCAAAATGAAGGTTAGCGTTTAAGACCATACACAATTAAAAGTGATTTCATTTGAAAAATGTTTGTCACAAAATTATTCAAATTAGTCAATTCTAATTTCAGTTACAAAACTTAAAATCATTCTATATATTCGTAACCAATGGGAAATCTCAAAAGAGTTTTCTTAAATTGTTGAAAATAAATAGGGTTCTTCCTTTCATTAGGATAAACAAATTACAATCAATACAATTTTAATCAAAATTGAAGCATCAAGGTGCTAAGAAGACTTTGTAACAAAGTGGAATGACACTAAAAGTTATGACTGAATACTGTTGAAAATCGACGGGTTTCTTCCTTTCATTCAGATAAACAACAATTTCACAAATATTGGTTGCAATTTTTCAGCCTGCAAAGCGCTAACAAAATTACTTAAAGATACATTATGTAAGATTGGATAAAGAGCTAGCCGTTGTTGCTATAATTGTTCAAAAATAGATAATCTAATTAAAATCAGAACCTATCCCATTGAATCTAGACTTGATTATGGTCGTGTCATGTTAATAAGTTCTAATGAATAGTTTATATAACATTTAAGGCCTAAATGAAGACCTGCAATAGCCAGATTTAGCTCTTGCATAATGCATGTTTAACAAAAGGGAATAATTTTTTGAAAAAAAATATCTTGCTGATCTGAGGTAAACAAAATATTTCAAATATTGAGAGAATTTTGATGTAAAGGCTCTGATAGAGCACCAACACCAGAAGAGTGTTGTGATTAGCACTGCACCTGTGCTTGTTTCAATAACCAACAGAATTTATTTACGGATATAAAACGATACATGATGTCATTATTAATATGATATACATAAAATATCATGTAATAAACACCAGAAATACACCTGTGCTGTATATTACCTGGATATTACTTACATAAATAAACATATTGATAAATAATACATGTAGTTCTTAAAGACAAAATGGAACATAAATCAGCAATTATGGTCCTGTGGTTGTACCTACACCAATGACCAGAAATCAAGATAAAACCAACCAAGCATGTGCATAGGCAAAACTGTCTTGGAAACAAACATTTCACCACATGTCAAAAGATTAATAAGACTAATTTTAATAGTTACAGGAATTTGTTAAAATGCTGATCCATAAGATGTGTTTCTTTTATCCTTGCAATTTTTTTTTGCTCATCCCATATTTCAACCTAAAATTTCATGGGCGGTTTGTTCTATCTGTTCAGTCCCAGGGCAAAAACAACTTTTGATTTAATTCATTACTCAAAGGGATGTGAAACCAGATAAAAGTTATTAACAACTTACTACCCCTTTAACTAGCACTTATTTTCACAACAAAAAAAGGATGCCAAATTTAGATTGGATTTCTTTTTAAAACCTGTTGATCAATTCCAGACATATTCCAAATTAAAAATGTGGGTGTTTAATAAGAATTTGTAACGTTTTAGATATCTTTTCTGCCACCTGGTAATACCACATCTAAGATGTTTAAAATCTATTGATGTTTGTCTTACATTCATTTATTATCACAGTTGATTTTCCAGAGTTCAAAGATGTTAAAAAAGCTTCTTACATTTCTGTTTTATCTAATTTTCACTTCCCTATCAACGTTTTTAATACTTTCAGTAGAAGTTAAGGTATCAACAACATACCCTGTGCCCTGAAAACAATTTTTAACTACTCTTCTTTGAATTCAAATTGCCAAAAGATCTTTAATGTTGATTAGAATTAGACTCTGGTTTCTCTTTAAATCTACATCAATAGATAGTCAGTTAATAATTTAGAAATGGATGATCAAGACTTTGTTTATTATCGTAACAATGGGAGGAATGACAACCAAGACTGCCCTGTTCTCCAAACAGCCATAACTTCGCTCAGAATCAGAATTAAATAATTTGACTGAAATTTTCAACATATTCCCTTTTCATTATCTACTTGATAACTATTATTTAAACTGGTTGTGCATATTTAAAATACAGGCTGATCAACTTACATTAAATCAGTTTAAAAGCAGATCAATCATTGGCAACATTAGCTTAAATCATCAAAAAAAAAAGTATCTTAACCATAAATATATTTCCACATCTTAAATATTACAGTTAATAAAGTATTATATAGATAATATCTTTGGTTTGGGTATCAATCAAATCTGCAAAATGATATTCCTAAATTATTTTATACTTGTATCCACATGATTACTGTATAATTATGATTCTATTTGGCACCAAGAGATTAAAAATAGCATTATGCAAGAGCAAAATCTGCTTATAACTGGTCTTTCTTTAGGCCTGAAATGTTATCTAAATAATCAATTAGACATTAATTAACATATCCAGACCATAATAAACTCTTGATGTCAAGGCTAGCCTTCGATGTTGGCGGATTAAAATCCTACATGCCGCTTAATGGCCGTTGATAATTAAATCAATCAAGTGGATAACCGAGACTATGCTGTTTATATTAATGATTTGAGTAATGATGACCGAGGCTATGTGAATATTTCAAATGCTTTTTTCTCCGCTAATAGTGAATCAATTTGACTGAAATTTTCAGCAAATTACCTTTACACTATCTAGTTTTTAACTATTATAGTGAGAACTGCCATCTCTTTATCTTATCTCCCATAATGTAACTTTAAACATTTACATTACAGAAGTATATATTTTCACTGAGTTTGAGAAGTTATTTATAGCATATATATTGAAGAAAATATCAGATATTTGTCAAAGAATGAAAATTGCCTCCAATCATAGTAAAATAATGATTGATTTCCCACTCATTCAACAGATAAGACATAAAAACAGGGGCTGTCAGTAGCACAGAATATAAGAACATAGTTTATCATTTGACCCCAGAAGGTCAACAAATAACTACTTGATTTATTTAACTGGTAACCATAGTAACTTTTGACCACTGGCTAGTGAATGAATTGACCAGTCTATTTGTATGGAACCTTCAGACTAGAACAAATATGAATCTAGTTCTGAAAGTTCTTCAACTGGCCTCATATATTTAAAAGCATTGGATTGTCATATTTTTCATCTTAAACATCATACACAATTCTCAAATCAAAACTTCGTTTGAGCGTATCTAACAAAGATCTTGGTAAAGTAATGATGCCTGTGTAAAGGTGAATGAATACCATGTCAATGTTCATCTGTATAACAATTTGATTTTCCAGTTTTCAGATGACTGCATGCAAAAAAGTGACCTTCCATTGCATTTCAACAATAAAATTACCAATAAGAAATTAACCTATTGCAGGTCTTACTTTTACTTCAGTCAGCAATATGATTCAGTCCTCTAGAAGGAATTGCCTCATGAATGAAAGAACAAGTTAATCAGCTGTAACACCTTAGTTTATATTCATTAGTCTTCTCAACCCTCAATTTGCTATTTTCATAAAACATCATGAATAAATACATGACAAATAGAAGTAGACATACTTGTGACTTCTACTTCAAACGAATAGATGGATGGAAAGATGGATCAATAAATTGATAGAATTCTATACCATATATTGATAGGAAAATAGATGGATTGGTAGATAAATTCTATAGACAAACCTCCAAATATACCTACTGATCAATGATTTGAAAATGAAAGAACAAATGAAAACAAAATGTCAGAAGAAATGGAAGGATGGATGAATGAATACAAATTAAAGTACAGACAAGCAATTCTAAAAACAAATGGACAAATAATAATACTGGTAATGGAAGAGAAATGGTTTGATCAATAAAACAATAGTGATTCATCTGAAAAAGTTGCCAAATGATTCAAACCCACTTGATCTAGATAGATATATTTATGCTCCAAAGAGACATTTTATCACAAAACCAGCTAAATTGATCTGCTAAGACAAGTTACAACCAAAATGCACACTGTCATTCTTGATCATCGCATTTTCCCCAAAATGCTACAAAAACAAACGCCATGACTGTGTGATTTATATCAATATCGCAAGATCAAACTCAACACCGCCTACCAAATTCATTCATTTTATACAGCTACATCCACAATCATAAACATGGGAGCAATAAGTAGCCATTTTTATTTTTCACATCAAAATCCCTGTGGGTTTTACAACGATTAAGTCTGTGCAAGTTGAATGGTAGTCGACAGACTTGTAAATTCATTGGGTGTAATAAAACCTTCTGAAGTTTGTTGTTTTTCTCCCTTGAAAATCAATACACCATCACAGCATAGATTTCATAGTCATTTACATGGCAGTAAAATTGGTAAAAAACATAAAAAAAATACTTGTGAGGAAAGCTGTTAAGGTGTCGGAAATCAATAGAAGTTCATTAATCGAGGCCCTTAGTTGTAATTATATAAGCTATTATATCTATCACCATCATACATCACAACAAAATATCACTTTCATTACATAGTTTTTACATTATTCTCTTTTCGTCAAAAAACATTTCCATTTTAAAATACATAAAAAAACAGCCTCGAGTCATTACTTTTAAGTGAAAGTGACATCCAAATAAAACTATAACAGAACATATTAGATATCCAATATTGGAAAGTTTTTTTTATTAAACTTGAAATATGATAAGGTAATTTGGTTTTGTTAGCTTTAAGCTATCATAGATTATAATACTTTAATAGCTTGTGCACGAATTATCTAATACATATGTAAATACTTCCAGACACATTTTCAATGATTCATAATGGATATGAAAATCTTTGATGCCTTTGATGGTAATATAATAAAGATATGAAAATAATTTGATGAAGCTTAGGGTGGAAGTTAATAATAGGTAAGGGATGATTTAACAATTTAAAAATTAAATAAATATCATCATTACCGGTGATGATTATGATATACAATGACGATGGCCGTTAAGAGATGATGATGGATAACAAAATGATGATCAAAATGATGATCATGATGATGATCATGATGATGGTGACAGGGAAAGGATGAAAATAAAACTGACAACCATGATGCTGATAATTAAGAGGATGATGCTGATAATTAAGAGGATGATGCTGATGCTGATAATTAAGAGGATGATGCTGACAATTAAGAGGATGACAATGCCGATAAAATATTACAGCTAAGGATGATGATTAAATCGATGATGGGAACGACACATGTACATAATATGATATGATGAAGATGATGATGAAGAGTAAAAAATACAGAAATGAGGCAGATTATATTCATGAAAAAAAGAAGAATATGATCATCATCATAATAGTATCAGTCTCCAAAAATTACAGTGTTTAAATGATTTTCTAAGTAATTCATCATGTTTTCTATCAAGTGAAAGCTTTTTTTAGGTTTTGAAGTGATATTGCTTCATTTTAGTTACATTTACACCAATATATTACTAATTTATCTTTCTTCATTTCGACTTCCAATACAATTTCTTATTTTAAATGAGAATATCATGAGGGAATTAGAGAAGAAAACCAGACAATAAACTCTTGTATCTACAGTATTTCAAACATAGAGAGCTTGATATTAAGGTACATGTGTAGGCTATTTAATAAACTATTCAGCTAAAAATAAACTATAAGTTTACTCCTCCGTTAGTACCTTAGGAAGGCTGCACTGATATGGAATTTAGAACTTCAATGTGTAGCGCATAATTCCAAAGGATTACAACAATGGATTTTAATTACCAGATCTTATGTACTCAATTTTCAAATTGCTATGTTCTAGTATCGAACAATAAAAGGTGCCCTAAACTCTGATCAGTGTTCAACCCTTTTATATATACGGTACTGTAGGTACATCAAATGAATGTGAAGACCTTTGATATTTAGAATTAGCATAGATTAATGGATTAATTTTACAGGTCAGTGTCAAAGAGGGAAACACATAATGTCAAAGGTCAATTGAACATGCCACAGTAAAGATCAGAACAATTAAACCTTTAACCTGTAGAATTACAACTATAAAGGAATGGTGCGATTCACTCTAGTCTGAAACAAATTGCCCAGCTTAAAACATGATCCTTGGCACAGAAAAAAATTAGGATCCTTCTTTAGATAATGAATTTCAGAATTTTCAGTCCAACATGTAGTTGTACATCCTATAAAAAGTCAATATGCCATTGCCAATGAAACTCGACCATAATTATCTTAAAAAAAATAGGAGGATTGTATGGTCTAATACATGCACTTTAGATCATAAGGTCTGTTGTCAATTCAAAGGGTACGGTTACGATCATGCTTACATGAAACAAGGAATAGGGTCGCGTGTCTAACCTTGTGGGTTATCACCGGGCCTTTAAGTTTACTCCCACTGCCAAAGACCCCAACACACAAGGGATTTATTGAAATTGTACCATGTTATTTACGAAATGACTTAGTTTGTGTGCTTGTGTCGAATGGACTTATTTGACCCTATTTAGATGTATCTCTCTCTCTCTCATTAAAAAAATAAATTTAACCCCCACATTTATCCCAGTTCGGAGCAGAAGAGTAGGACGGATCAACACCATTTCATTATTTTAGTTCTGCACAGAAACTTTGATATACATGTACTCAGCTTTATTTATAAAACCAATTTTCTTAAAGGAGGAAAGTCTTAGACCCAATATCATCCACAGTCTTCGACATTGCAAACATGACTTATTGGTCAGTTTAAACCAACACTGATGTTGTTATCTTACAGTGAAAAAGTGGGCTTCTGGTATCCAATATTTGCGAATCGTGTGCCAAAATGCTTTTGAATGCCATTTGTAATGAAGCAACTTGATGAACAAGGCTAAACATATTACCCAAGAGAAAACTACCGACGTAGATTGGTATATTGTGTATAACCAGGCGTCAAAGACTGTCATTCAGTTTGGACTCTTCACATATTTCGCCGAACCTGACAGATAGTGATTAGAAATTACAGTATAAACAGAAATGATTGAATGTAAATCAGTTTACATACATTCATGTTACATTATTATATGTGTTGCAACCCATTTGTGTCCATTTATGAGTTTCAAAGAATACAGATTTAGCTCCTTTAATTAAAGCAGCATTTGGTAAAATTAGATAAAGAATAAAGAGATGACAGTTCTCTAGAGTTAAAAATGAAAAGAGAATATGCTGAAAATTTCTGTCAAATTGCTCAGCGTAGATACTAGCAATTCAATTTTGGGCTAGCCTTGATAATTGTTACTAGCGTTATTATGATAATAAACAAAGTCTTGATTAGCTATTTTTACAGCTATTTCATACACAAAGAAACATATTCAAATCCACTACATATCGCTGGCTAACAATGGCATCAGCAGTTGTTTATGGTCATGGTAAGTTAATTAATGTCTAATCAATCAATTAGATAACACTTCAAGCCTAAAGAAAGACCTGCAATAGGCAGATTTATCTCCTGCATAATGCATGTTTAAAAAGATGCTAGTTTTTAAACCAGTTCAAAATCGCTCAGGTTTTTAAGACAGTGTGTTGTGTTCACAGATACTATAGGCAAAACCAGTTTAACTATTCTGACCTCTTCGGTCGGAGGTCTAAGTTAAATATGCATACATTGTAGGTAGCTTCATGTTCTTTATTCGGTTCACACACGCTTTCGATAACATTGGCACTGCCTAACCCCGATATTTTCACAGGAATGTAACTTACTGCGTACTGTGAATGGTCAAATCAAGCTGGATACTTGTGTTTTTAAGCAAACCTGTTAAGATGTGCAAGATGAACCAGTCTAAAATAAAAAGCCCTTTTGAAGACAGGTCACGAGCTGGGGATTTAAACTGGATATTTGCCCCACATTTGTGTTCAGACGACAAAGTTATACTAGTTTAATGATCCCCAGGGTTTTTTAACCAGTTCAACTTCAGTGTTTTAACGGGCTATTAAAATCTTCTAGATAGGTATATGCAAAGGTTTCACTTCAGTCTAGATAAAAAAATTTCACAACCAAATTTCACAATGTCTAACATTTATAAAAACCTTCATGTGTGTTAAATATGTGTGATTTTTTAAAAAAAAAGGTTACAGAATACGCAGCCCTTTATTATACCCTAAATAAATAAATATATCTATTATATTATAAGCTTTAGAAAATATATTAACAAGATCTCTAATGTTTCCATAACAATGTGAAAGGGTCTTTACCGCACTGGTGCTAAACGGCAGGACTTTTTACGCGTGAGTAACTTGTTTTATATAGGTATCTCAAATGGTTCTTTGTTAATAACAATAGATTTTATCAGTTTCTCTAATAACTTATTCATTTGAATCAGACGATTGTCCATCCTTTACTTGATTATTAGCCTACAGCCCAGACAGTGTGTTTCCTATCATCAGCAAGAATAAGTGTCAAAGAGGTGAAAATAAACTGACCAGAAATTTGATGAACATTTCTGGTATTCCTCAAAATAAGTCTTACTCATATATAAATACATATAATTTACATTTGTATGTAGTCTAGTGTTAGGCAATATTAGTTTTTTTCTTCGATAAAAACATGATATAAAAAATATTCATAGTTATGGACCTTTATTTTCAACATTTACAAAACAGAAATATGATATATCATAATACACATGATAGCCTTTATTTGGTAATAAAACATAGAAAAAATACTATACATGTATATGCACTTTTCATTCGTTAAATGCTATTTGGAATGTGATCTTTTTTTATAATGAAAAGTATAATGTGTATTTTGACAAATGTATTACAAATTTCGTTTTCCTGACAGAATGGTCCTACTAAAATAAAGTCAAGTTGTATCGTAATCAATGAAATAAAAAAAACGGTTATTTGCTTTTATCAGATAAGTTTAAAAAAAAATCATGATACATAGTCTACGGTGTATATGTCTACTTGTACAACGATTATAATATGACACCATTTATACATTTTTTCCATCAGTTTCCAATTAACTGTCTCTAAATGTAATGAGCTTCAACAATATGTACATGTTTATATCCTAGCAGGGGAAATCATGGATCTCTCTGGTCAGCATAAACTCTAGTTACGCCACTGTATCCTTTTATTATAGATCAATGCATTAGGCTGTATTGCCTATTCAGTCTGAAATGTTCTGACTGGCAAAATCATATGTACATGTATCTACAACTTTTCTGAAAGATCCATAAGTGCATTGACAAAATCTATATTTTGTGTTATCAATCGCCTGAAGTGTCTTTCTCTTCTTTCCGATTTTTCAGAATGGAATAGCCAGGTTAGAAATGTCAGAATAAATTACGAAAGCATTGATTCTCTTATATAAGTACCTGTTTATTTATGCCAAGCACTAGATCTTAAAATCAAAAACAAACAGGGGCTAATTTTTCTGACTCTAGAGAGTCTAGCCCAGACTGACATATGTAATAATATATGAGAGGCTGATCAAGTTCAAATTATTCAGACTTAAAGACTGAACATGAGATAGGCTAACAGATATATAGATTGGTATACACATAAATACATACATGTATGTAAATAATATACTTGGTAGGGTATTTATTTTGCATCTTAATGTATGCTGTAAAATTGGCAGGCAAAATGTTTCAATCGGAATGATTCATCAATCAGGAACTCACATCCCCTTGAAATATTTCTATATATCAATACTCAAATTCGACTCTTGGAAAGAATGCTACATGTAGATGTAGTTTATTCTAAATCAAAACAAATTCTCTTAAATAATGCCTCTGGCTTCCATCACAAAAACATAATTATGGTTTCTTTTATTAAAAGCAGATAGCCTAAAAATTTATCCACTACATGTATAAGATACTTACAGCTTCACCAGACTTGATAGTTCGTTAAATGATCCCTGTTTTAAAATATTCATCTCGTTCTCATTTAAACCCCTGCAAAATAAAAAAACACACACATTCATTTTTTTATTTACAACCTACATAAAACACCATGTGTTCTAGACCTGGTTCTGTAATAACTGACAAAAATTTGTTACCCATAATTTACAAAAAATGGCTTTTTTTCTCTTAAAAATAGTAAAATATATTAGATCTTGGGTTGATTGGAATTGGGTTTTTGTTGCCAAATGCCTGTTTAAATGTACTTGTGTTTTTTTAATGGCCATAAGAAACACCAACACTGGATACTATAACAGAACAAATGTTTCTTTATCCAGAAAAATAAATCTTGAAAACACATAAAAAATAACAACAAGAATTAAAGCTTAGAAAAAACACCAGTTTTACAAATTTCATTGAATTAATGAGCAAATGAGCATGGGAAATCAAATATACAATATATATTGTTAACTAAATGTACATGTATGTGAACTTCCTTTCTATCAGAAAGGGTATCACTTCTAGAAACAGTAAGCATATTAGCTCTTGTGCACAACACCTGTCAGTTTCTATCACTAATAGATTGATAGATTATCTTAAAACATGAACTTCAGGAAGATATTGATGACTACCAGTATTTAGTATACTTGCACAGGTAGGTAGGCCAACCAAAAACAACAGCATTTGCGGAAACAAGAATAAATCTATTTGTTAGTGACAATGGTTTCTGTGAATATGTTCATTAAAATCTCTGTATGTCATTTGAATTTTTCAGAAACTGTGTGACTATGAGCTGTGCTATGAAGATTTGTGTAGATGCATGTGACAGTTTTCTATGACACATGTCGAGAAGAATACTGTTGTCCAACATATGTTTTTCTCTTACCTCGATATCATAGTCAAAAGCCTTTTATAATAAATCAAATGTCCATAAATAATAGATTCAAGTACCATAAATGACACAGATTCTGGTGTCAACTTTAAAGCCAAGTAGATCAGGGCTAACTTTATTTTTTCACCAAGTAGAATTTGACATTTCCTAAATTGTCCATTTCCTTTGGTAAACAAAACCCACATACTGTAGTACCGTATGTAATGTACATGTACCATAACTTCAGATTGGAATTTATCCAAAAAAAATTTAAATTGGACAATTTAATATTGTCTTTCTTTCATGCACAATACTTTAACTTTAAAACCCCAACTTTACAGTCTATTTGTTACATGTACTTCAACTTTAAAATCTATTCTTACATGTACTTTTACATACATGTACATTTACATCATGTACATCCCAAGTCTGAACTACTTAGTAAAATTTGTTCATTTGATCAAATGAAATACTGAACGAGTACACAAGTATGCAGATACATGTATGATTCCAATTGAAGAGTAATTACTGAATTTGTGCACCTTTACCTGATATAACCCAGATGTTCACTATACATGTACATGCACCTACGTATAATATGTATAATTATCTGATTGTTGGATACAGTTGAAAGTCTGATACTCTTCATGTATTACATATATTCAAGAGTCCAAAGAAAAGTTTTGTTTGGGTCAAAAATAAAATTGTCAATTTCATTGGCTTTTATATGTTGGTTTCTTTTTTGGGATGTTATTGTTGAAAATATGCTAATATCACATCTTCAGATGTAAGGAAATAATAGATTTTGTGTTCCACTGATGATACAGTAAGTAGTGGTAACTAAAATCAGCAAATATGCTGATGGAAAGCTTTTTAATTTTCAAAACAAAAATTCAATCATATAGGGCGTACCTCCTGATGAATCTCAATAACAAATCAGATCAACCAAATTCATAACTTAACATGCATTTTGATTTGGGAGTCAAAGCCATCATACAATGTAGCATCATCTTTAAGTCTAGTCAATTGTGATTTATTATCATATCAGACAAAACTCTCAACTCCCATTAGTAGCATAACTTTTTCTTGATAACATCCAGATAACAAATAGGATAAAAAAAATTTTTTTTTTAAAAAAAATCGACTTAGATAATTTATCATATCTTGCCATTATTCTACAGTTCAGGTGAATTTTGACATGGTTGGGAGCTTGCCAAACTTCGATATCTTAAAACCGGGGTGATTCATAAAACTGAAGCACACAAGAAATAAGTTGTTGAGTATAATCTTTGAGAGCAGTATATCAATATTTTAAAGTAAAGCTGGATTAGAAAAATTTAAACAAATTACCTTGATTCAAACAATAACACACATATTTAGGCAATTTCTTAATAATTGCCTGTCCATAATAATAGTTTGACTTTGTTTGGATTTTCTTTTTTAAAAAAAAAGGATCTAAATTGGGATGGGGATGGTTTTATTTATCCAAAGAATGGATTTTTATTTGTTCACAATAAATACATTGTACTGTGGTCATAAGACCACAAAGCTTATTTGATGTGTTTTTCAGCCCTATTAACATATTACATTTATATATGGCCTCAACATCATGATCAGGGAAAATAGCGTTTACATAACCAAGAAATTAACTTAAAAAAAGTGACCCTGACATCTTCACACTCGCAAGTGGTGACCTACATGTAGTAACTTCAAATGCTATAAAATAGTGCAAATTCGTACTGACCAGTTCCCTACTGAGGTCTTGCACAATAATTGAGCACTGTAGTACAAAAATACATCTTTGTAAATCTATTATTGAATGGATTTAATTAAATTTAAAAATTAATTAATGGAGTATGACATGACTTTTGTGAAAAAAAAAGAAATCGTAGATGTAACAATTGTGTATCTTTGACACTTCCAAATACATCTTCTTTCACTTTCTATTGGATGTCAGTCCACTATAATTGTTTCATACCACAATCCTGGCAGAAATACTTTAATTATCAGGTAAATGTTGCTTTATAATTTAGCCAACATGTAGTTCCTTTAGGAACTGTCTTTGAGCGGACAATGTCCACTGACAGTTCCTATCCGGCCTTATATAGCTGCAGTATGAAAATACTGTTCTCCCCCACCTCTGTTCTAAGGCTATTTTGGAATCCTTACCTACTATTTTTCACCCTGATTCTACTTTATTCGCCAAAGGAATCATTTCTTGCCACAGGTGACGCACATTTATAAAGATGCAACACTATTTTCAAGCAGAATTCTGCGATTAAAAACATACACCAAATACGTTTAAATTAAAGAGTTATTACGAGATCCGGACATGCGCAAACCGCATGTTTATTTCATCGCTAAATTCTACTTGAAAATTGACTTGAATTATTATAAAATTGTGTCAAATATAGTGAAAAATGATTCCTTTTGGTGGAAAATAAAGAATTGTGGTGACAAATAGACGGTAAGGGTTCTAAAACAGCCCGAGAACAGAGGTGGGGAATAGCCGTATTTTCATATTGCAGCTATATAAGGCCGGATAGGAACTTTTCAGCGAATATCGTTCGCTCAAAGACAGTTCCAAAAGGAACTAGCCAACATGGTGCACTATGCTTTTTATCTAATCTAAAACTTTACTTGATATACATGTCATGTAGCTTGCATGGGGGAAATCTGAGACCAGCGTTGTGGTGTACTGCATCAAAGCTTTAAATCATATTTTTATACAATGTAGTTACACGTAATAACATGTCTGAAATACTGATATCACAGTATATTAATTATCAAACATAGTTCACATTTGCAAATAATACACCTCTCATATACCACAGGAAATGTATAATCCACCATAATCACCATGAATGTTTATATGGATATTGACTTACCAATAGTTTGATATGCATTACTAAAGGAATAAACCATTGAAAATCTTATAATCATAATTCCAATTGTTATCTATATTTGGTTGCATGATAATTACATACACAATGGCCCCCCAAAAGGTAATTAGGAGGATAAATAATAATGTCTTCTGTACTATATCATAGGGTATCTGGTATATTATAGGTATAGGGTAAATTATAAACAATACAGCTATCATCAGTATGCACTTCACAGCAACTCACTCAGGTTTATAAATTATAGTATATCATATTGCACTAGATGTGCAATATCAAGGTATGTGTATTCTTTGATTTTTTTATGTGTATTCAATCAGAGAGGTGGACATGTATGTGTACTCTCTGGATATACAACCCTGTAAA
This sequence comes from Patella ulyssiponensis, assembly GCA_963678685.1. NCBI lineage: Eukaryota > Metazoa > Mollusca > Gastropoda > Patellidae > Patella > Patella ulyssiponensis. The sequence continues at coordinate 18,773,967 of OY783229.1, read as the reverse complement.
TGTGTATTTAGTTTAAATGCATTTTTTTGTTAGTATCTATTTATACATTAGGCTATATATGGTAATTTTAATAAAAACTGTACTTTTTGGTGTGATGGTATTATAATGAAAATTTACTACATTGTATTGTGTGCTGGTTGTATAACATGTAAACATAAAGTAGCTTCAGAACAACCCTAACCCATAATTTTCATTTATAAAATGTATTTCATCAATGAATCCATGTGTGCATTCTTCCTTTCATTGTTTTCTATTTTTGGGGCAATTCATATTCATCATTCCTCAATTGGGCTAATTAATTTGTATATTCTTCTTTTCGGTGTTATTTGTTTGATGTATAAAGTTTGTATAATAAGATGTCTTCATCAACCCATAATACTCATTTATAACTGATAGAGTCCTAATTGGTAAAATAACGAAGTAGAACCCTTAGTTCTTTTTACTTACAATAATGTACATAAACCCACACAGTGTATTTGCTATAAGGCTAATTGGACACATGAGAGTTTCTATACTGTGATGATTAAGTGAACCATGTGCTCTATTAGATACACTATTCCATTTAAGAATACCATCATTTAATAAACAGGTACGCAACATGAGAAGTTCCTATGGTGTTTTTTGTATCTCCTTTTTATTTATTTTACACTTTCTTATATTTAGAGTGGTCTTGGCATATATTTAAAGAGGTTGTGCTTTGAGATGCAAGAATATAGAGTAAAAGTTGTGATCTCATCACTTGCGTAATATTTTAACACTCATTTTGTTAATCAAGATGATTAGAATCACAAGTTTAAACATAAAGACACTCTACTAAAGAAAGATGATAAACATCAGATATCTGTTTTTAATTATACTACTATTTTAGAGAGTTGGAAATAGTGGACAGGTAACCACCAACCATAACACTCACTGTTACAGTTACACTATGTATGACAAATTCTAAATATTCTATGAATTGCTCTATCTTTTCTATCTCCCATAAAAATGTGAGATGTCTATGAATTTAACAGATGTAATCATAAAATCTGAATATATAAAATTCTATTCATACACCACTTAGCCAACTTAGTGTGTGTATTATACTTACAAGAAAACAGTATCCAATGGAAAGTTGATGTGACTTAGGGATTTGAATGGGGCTGCTGGTTTGGAGCAATCCACCTTTCGTCCCTTTTTCTGTTTCCCTTTTGAGCCAAGCATCGTACAAATACAGTTTGGCACACATGATTCTGATATCTCGAACAGGATCGCTAGGACAATGGAAGTTAGAATAAAACGATAGGGCAACATGATGCCTTAGTTTTTACATTTCTTTTACTGCTACTCCATGGCCTTTTCAACTTCACAGATTTATAAATAAATAAAATATCCTGGCACATTTCTTCAAGATCATAATTCTACTGACATTGGCAAAAATTAGACCAATGTGAATCTGGTGTTGGCCTAAGTATGTGTCCCCACTTCTCAATCTCAATTAATTGTTGATTTTAACACAAGTTTTGTCATATGCTTCTTGACACACACATAAGTAATATCATAAATCCTACACTTTCATTTACATCAGTGTAGGATATAATGTTGTAAACGTAAACACCGGTCTCAAAGAATAACAATTGACTGAATGAATAAGGTTTGTATCAGAAATGCCAAGAATGAAATGAATCAGAAATCGCCAAAACACAACTTGTTCAGTTCAGTTCTTTCATGAATATAAATTTCATACTCCAAATTTTTAAAAATAAATCCTAAACACAAATGCACTTGAGACGACTCTAAAATTCGGCGTGAATGTTTCCACTTCAAGTGCTAATTCGAGCTGATAGCGTACCATACACACAGTGAAGCCAGACTCACTGACAAATTTTGCAGAAGTTCCTTTTTTCTATCGCTTTGTAGTCGATTTCCCGTGCTATATCTCCACAAAAGCACGTTGTTCTTCGCATAAAACTAGCACTACTAATTCATTCAAATAGTTTAACGAAAGTATTCTTCGCTTGGTCAATCGTGTGTATCCAATAACAGTCTCAAATCAACCACATTACCGTAAGGGATGTTTCAATTTTTCTTAGCGAGAGCCATCTTGATTTTCTTCCTGACCTCGTGACGTCATGGGGTCAATCTGGGCTAAGATCAATGCGATTGGTCAGTTGTGGCCATGGACAAACAATGCAGCCTTGGTGGCCAGGAAAGGCGATCGAGGATTTGGTTGAAGGCCTTCTATATTCGCTGACCCTAACTTGACAAACCTAGATGGCAAATTCCTTTTCACACATTTTTATTGACATAAAGCTTACAAAGGCAAACTTGTAAAGGTTGTATCGCAGCCGCTGTGATTGGCAATAGTTATTCAAGAGTTACCGACCTCACAGAAAGTGATTTAAACACAACCACCCATTTTAAATGTTTTTGTATCCCTAAACAAAATATTATTCTTAGATTCATTGACAACTATTTTTTTCGCTGTAGGAAAGAAATTTTCCTTACATATTAAATTACTATTGTACATATAAAAAAGGCACGCAGCGTTATTTTTGAAAAAAACAATCGAATTTGTTTCCATTTGTGATTTAAAGAGAGAATACCGGCAATGGAATTTCATTGTAGATATAAACAAATTAAATACATTAATATCCCCTCTTTCTTGGCGGTATTTTACATTGACATTGTTAAATTTATTACATGCAGTAACTAAAGGAGTTACTTAGTTGAAAATTTTCAAAGCCCTCTTTTTATAATTTTATTTATGTGATTTTTGGGGGTTTCCCCATTAATTTGAGAGTGCGTCGTTCCCATAGAGCTATAACTCTATATATGGTCGTTCCCCATTTTTATTCCTCCATTAATTTTAGTGCGCCTTCCTCCATTTTAAAGCTATGAATTTGAAATCGCAATTGGTAGAAGAAAATTGCCTATTTGGAAACATTTAAATCCGATTAATCCCCAAAACATATTCTAGAGACGATCTTTTCTTTCGTACCATCACAACTGTAAAAGAGGCAGAAGATATCTCACTCCGACACCATGATAATAGGCTTTAATGCAATCCGTATTACAGTCTTTTATCATTACTTTAATTAAGTTTAATTAACACTTATGACTCTTCACAACGTTTAAGACATTTAGCATAGAAAATACGTTTAGCCTCTATAAACACGAATTTTGCATTTGATCCGTAAAGCGATATAACAAATAAATGTAGGTCTAAACGTCCGGGACGTCTACTTATTTTCTGTGCATAAATCTGGTCAAACACATGCAGATTGAAACGTATATTTTGTTGTTGCCGAAATACTAATTTCTTGTTCAAGTGTGTATACGTATCGGGTGAACTGAGAACTTTTTTGGATATTATAGGCGTTAAAGGCTGCATAACCAACTAACGGCATTTCTTTGACTATTATTCAACTACATGTATGTGCTCTTTCACACACTGTTATTTCGTACGCAGAATGGTTTTGCTTGAACCAGGGAGGTGACATAAATTAACCCCTTGCACCTCTTTGTGAACGAACTGTCCCTTTAAGTGCACGGAGAGAGTCTTACACCATCACGAAGCCAATTTACCGTTATAAAACCATTGGTAATATCCCGCCTATTCCTAATGCTGCCAATTAGTGGGATAAAGCGGAACTTATTGTAATTTAGGCTACATCCCTGGTAGATCAGTTAAAATAACAGTGATAATCAAAGGTGACGTGTCCCACACTTCAAAGGAGTCGCTAATGGAGTGGTCGTTTTTTCGAATAAAGTTGAAAAGTGAAAGAAAATATTGACTTTTTATCTGTTTTTCATGTGTCTTTATTCCCGCGGTCGTATCGCGAGAATATTGCACTTTCTGCCACCAAAGGTTCCCTGTTCCATTGTTTGTTTTGAACAAGCAAGGTCAGATAATAGCTTTTAGATGCCCAAAGTACCGAAAAGATTATGCTGCCCTCATAAATTTCAAATAAAACGATACTAAATCATAAAATATAGTTTTACCTTTAAAATGAAAAAAAAAAAAATCGTGCATGTGTGTTGATTTAGCTATTTTATATATTAATCCGATCGCATTATCCTGGATAATATTTTTTACCGTTACTGTATGAAATTTAACAAAAAAAATACATGTCGACTGGCTAAAGTTCATGGACATTGGGCTACCACCAACAGAAATATTTGTTCCAGTAACTCTTAAAATTTATTTGCCGAGAGTATAAATCCAAGTGTATGAACGAAGGTTATTGTATGATATGCTACACGACCTCTGAATGTTTCTTGTGCGTGGTTAACAGGATTCCTTATAAAATCTTCCGAATAAACAGGAAAAACTGTAGCCAGAACAGGAAATGAAATTTTCTGGTTGATTACGGCCAGGAACATAACGATGTTTTATAAAAGGATTGAACAGAAATAATTCTAGTTATCACATTTGTTTCAATGCCTCTTTTTTAAAAAAAACAATGTCAAAATCACCGTAAAAATTATTTGCTATTTGATCTTTTGGGCATGCCCAATAAAGCGAATAATCTTCTGAAATTTCATACCTTGGCCTACCCATCAAATAATATTCGACACTTTTTTGTCCATTGATAAGAATGTCATGTCTGCAGGAATAGGAATTCTTGTGTTTCTGTGCATGATTTTGTGAAGACAAATGTGATTTATTTCTTCCATCATCCGTGAAGAAAACAAACCCTCTATTTTCACCGAAAATTCGACATTTATGACATAGTGGCACCATTACAAGAATATCAGATACATAAGCTATATGTTCAGTAGACCATTTCATCATGTTACGATGTTTTACGACGCATTGCACAAAGATGAAAGAGGCCGCCCCAAGTGTAATTATCAAGTTAGATAAGTTGTGACAGCCGTCTTAATCACACTTGATTAACACCGTCTCGTGGATTTGAGCTTGCCCATAAAGATTTCCACAATTCTTTGCTGTGGTATAGACATATTCACATGGAGAATACAATGGTGGATGTTCAGACAAGAAGAACGTGTCTTGAGAGACGTGGGGCATTTCATACTAAATTAGTAAAAGATAGATCAGAAAATTTTTATACCAAAAAAATTACAATACCGGAAAACTTATTTTGAAATATAATATAGCACAAAATATACTTTCACACAACAAATTAAAATGATTATTTTGTTCAATAATGAGTAAGAAAATCTACAATTTAGATGTTTCATAAAAATCTCAAGACCTGGATCTATATGTATTGGTATTCATTCATTAAACATTTATCACCAAGAAATGGAATAATAAGATTTTGTTTACAGGCGCCATTCTATTTCATCTGATTGGAAATACGGCCTAACAACTCTACAAAACATAGAACAGGACATACATGAATACAGAAAAAAAAAACGTTTAATTATCAGTATTTTTTTTGAAAAACATTTAATGCAAGGACTGGCCCAGATGGCAAAAACACTAGTAGTCAGTCTAAAGTAAATTATTACCTTGAAGATGGCCTAAATTAATTAATGTTTTCAGAATGATCCACCATTAATTGATCATACCACAACTATTGACAATATTAACCTATTAAAAGTTACTTACAACCCAACTGATACAAACAACTTACCGTAATTACATTCTATAGAATTGTGTCATGTGTATGTCTACTGAATTCAGGGAACCAAGTCCTGTCTGACGAGCCATTTACCTACTATCATAAATATTCCCTCTCAAAAGGCTAAATTAATTACCTTGCCTTACAGGCAAATTGGTAAATAAGTACAAGTTCCTTATCTTTGCAACAAGCAGGGTCAGTATGCATCCATATACTTATGTGCACTATCTATACTCCAATAAACATGTTACACATATAAACCACACCTTTTAATATACAATATTTAAAGGTGTGAATTAACAATAATAATAATATACATCACACAGTGTAGTCGAATACAAATACTTTACCTACAATTCACAGAGAATAAAATATAATAGTACATAGCATAATCTGTACGTGATGACTTAAATATTCTTGGACATCCATAAGCTTAGTCAAAGGACTCAAGGTATTCTTCTTACCCTAGATTGCAACTAGTAATAAACATGAAATTTTAATTACATTCACACCATTCAGCAATATATAACAACAATTATAACAAATTAATTAATAAAAATATAATATTAAAAAAAAATTACAAGGACATGGGTAATTATAGGGTTAAATGAATCCCTAGATTGAGGTATTAGGACAAAAGGTGTCAACTTAACATCGATTTATAGGTAGAAATTCGTATGGACTATTTTTAAAAATTATGTCAATTAATTTTTAAGAAGACCTTTATTATAAGTAGTTATTATAACTGTATGGTTTATAAAATGAAATGAACCAAACAATATGTTAAATCTTACTTACAAATTCAATGTAATAGGCATCCGGGAGCTTAAAATATTATTCGAAAAAGGAAAATGCTGAATACAGTGAAATCAAACAAAACAAAATCCACAGGACTTTCTTTAATTGTATTTTGCTGCACCCAATTAAAGGGGATGATTTAAATATGATGTTGATATTAGTTTCCTTTTACGTCATACATACAGTAAACTTTACAAGGTAACTACCAGCAAAATCAGGCAAACAAATTATTATGAGCAGAGGGGGGAGTTCCATGAAAAACTGGCAATAGACTGTTTATTTTGTAAAATATCATATACAAGTTTCAACTTCATATATATTGAACAGTACATAGAAAAAAACAATATCAAAATAAAAATAGAAAGATATACAACAGGGTGACAAGCACTTTTGGTCAAGAGACAATGTTCATTTCAATAGTTCATAAATAAGGAACTGGAATATAAAAATTGGTAGCACGACATTTCTGAATATTCACATCATTTACTCCTATCATATCATTTATTCACTTTTCTCATGGCCAACTAGTCTTGGGCTATCATCCTCCACATATTCATTTTGTTCGATCATATCCTCATCATATTCTTCGTCATCTTCAGAAGTTGCTCCATCATCTAATGTTTCCATGCAGCACAAACTGTAACAAACTATACTTATGATTACAGTAGGTAAACCAAACATGAGCAAAAATAACCATCTAGATGCCTGCCATATACTTAAAATTGTTGTCACAAAATCAAATCCTATTCTCTTTAATTTTTGTAAATAACCTGAGCCCCCATACGCTATTATTTTTTCATCCATGATTTCTTCTAAAAACTGTTCAAGGGAACTAACTGTGAGCTGTGTACTATTTTTATCCCATAAGTAAAATAGATGGGATGATGTTTCCAGTACAACTACTGTGGGTATGTCTAAAAAAGACATTGTTATACTATTTGCTGTTTCCTCATCAGGCATCCAGAGAAATTGGAATGAATTGTGAAATTTTTCTCTTTTATTTCTTGCAACTTCCCCGACAACATTTTTCAACTTTTCACACTGGTCATGTAACGATTTATCTTCTGAATTTATTATTGTTAAAACCAAATATTTCCCAGAATTGGCCATTTCATTCAAGCCACCTCCCATAACTTTAGGAAATGCAGGGAATCGCTCTTGGTTAAACCATTTCTCAAGTTCTTCATAAGTTACCACTCCTGGATTTGATTCCTTGAACTCAAAGTGAGAATTGTCTTTAAATACAAGAACTGTTGGGTTGCCAGTAGTTTTGATATTAGAAGGTAAGGCATTCTTGGATCCAGAATAAAAGTAGCCATCTATTGTGTGTTTTTCAGCTAAAGAACTGTATTTTTTAAATAAGTCATTATTGGTATCATCTTCTCCGATAAACATAAAGAACACTGATGAAGCATGCTTTGTCTTAGCTTCAGTAAATCTGCCACTGCTTGTTACCTTTCGAACACTTGGACCTTTTGCTTTTGTTGCAAAATCTATGATGTCTTCCTTTGATCGATCTCCTCTGTGTGTGTAAACTTTTTCTCCATTAATAAACTTTATTGTAGGAAATCCTCGAACATCAAATTCTGATGCCACACTTGAATAACGGGTACTGTCTATTTTACCAACTATAATTCCCGAATTTCGCAAAGACAAATAAACCTGATGATAAATTGGTTCCAATTTCTTACAATGTCCACACCAAGGAGCATAGAACTCAACTAACCACATTCCATCTTTACGTTTTTCTAGTAATTGGTCATTTAGCTCAACTTGACCTAAGCAAATGTGCATAAATTGACAAAAATATCCATAAACAAATATTATTTTTATTATTTTGATGGGGGCTGCCATCTTGCAAATGGAGTTGTTCCCCTTCCACTGTTCTTTAGTGCACCTGTCCTTTTCCGCGGGAAACGGTATCACAATTTGTTGATAAACAAAAATATAAATAAAATCAACATGGATCAAAGTAAATTTGAAGCAGATCGGACAAAAAAATGTATTTTAGAATCAGAAGCACCAGAATGTACAAAGTCAGAGCCATGCTGGCTGGGAATCGATGAAGCGGGAAGGGGTCCAGTTTTAGGTAATTTTCTTTCATTCATTTAATTTTAAATTTATTCATTCATTCTTACTGGCTGATTCGTAGTTGGCTCGCCTAATGGTTTGCGCGTTGTATCATAAGGTCTGTCATTGACATTGAGTCAACTGGCGTGGTTTCAATTCCCCGGTTGCATGGGACAAGAACTGTAAGGTCGCCTGTCCAACTTATTCGTAGGTTTTCTCCTGCCTGGATTTCCTCTCGTCTCACTGCTAAAGACCCAAACGCGCAAGCAAACTATTTAAGTAAATTGAACCAGTCCCAAAATGACCTAATTTGTGTCAAGTAGACATTAAACCCATTTTTTTCTCTCCTGCTCTCCCTACCCGGCTCATCCGGACCAGATTCTTGGCTCATTTGGTTCTTGGCTGTGCAATTGAACCTAATATTACTTGCTCAAAGTCTCGTATACGGTATAGTGTATCTTTCTTTCAGACCATTACTTCAATAAATAAATGAGCTAATTCACTGAATGTCTCAATATCCCAGTCCACCCAATATTACAATATTGGAAGTTTGATCCATGATGTAAAGTGTGTAGCAGGATAATTTTCCTAGATTTCCAAGTGTTATCCTTGTTTTTATACGCCCACATTGAAATGTGGTCGTATATTGTCGTCGCCCCTGTCCGTCCGGCGTCCACAATTGCTTGTGGACGCTCTAGAGGCTAAAGTTAATATCCGATTGACTTCAAATTTATACACAGTGTTTAAGATCATGAGACGAAGAAGCCTATTGTTTTGATTCCCTGACAACTCATCCCAAAGACAACTCATCCCAGACAACTCATCCCAATAAAAGACAACTCATCCCACTTTTAAAGACAACTCATCCCAAGTCAAAAGACAACTCATCCCAAGTCAAAAGACAATTCATCCCAACTTTTAAAACACCCCACTCATTCCAAGTTACAAATAAATACCACAAATAATCACTAATATATGAATTTATTACATCAACAATTTATTAAATTATACATTTTATTAGGCCAGTCATTTAGTAATTTAGTCAGTAGTTCGTGATTGTTTTTTCTGATGTCTTCTTAATTTTCCTTCTGAGACCATTTTCATTTGTGTCGGTAGCTGCGCTGCTTCTTTATACAACAAAGATATCAGTAGATAAAACTGTAAATTCCCTTTTCTGGCCTTTTGGTTGATTCGATTATGCCATCCCTCGACATCATTATTGGTTCGGATTGTCCTGCCAAACACGCTCCATGTTGGGATGGTCCATATATTACTGGTCAGCCAATTATCCATTATGTATTTCATAACCACTTTAATTTGATCGGTTGTGGCCTTTTCTTCTAATTTATTGAATGTTGGCAATATATGTTCAGCGGGTAGGAATGGCAAGGCAAGGACTTTTCTAAAAAAAACTTATATACAGCATCTTTCTGGCTGTAAGCAGTCTACAAAAATATAAAAAACTAATTGTGAATAAAACATAAACTAATTGTGAGTAATACCAGACAGTTGTGAATAATATCAAATAATAATATCGTTTTCAAATACTCAATTATTTCAAAAGTAACATACCTGAAGTCCGTTTTCTTGGATCTTTCTCCAAACCGCCTGACCCCAATGGAACGCACAGCCATGTATACTGTTTGTAGCCAGTAATATGTCATAATATAATGTCAAATATAATACAATGTTTAATTTCAAAATATAATACAATGTTTAATATAATACAAAGGTGCCTATAATATGTAATGAAATTTAATATGTCAAAATATAATAAATGTTTACCTCAGCCTGGATCTTGACTGCTGTGTGCTGAACATTCAATACATTTGAGCTCTAGATATATCTGAAAGATACAATATTTTTAGTACAATAGTGTTGAGTTTTGAATTTAGTATAGAATAGTGTTGAGTTTTTAATTTAGTACAATAGTGTTGAATTTAATACAATAGCTTTGAATTTAAAAAACAACATTAAAGTCTTACCAGTATTACATGTCCTATGCTGCCATCGTTCACACCCGTCACACTGAACAGCCTCCTGTCTTGGGCGAACTACTGACTCACAAACTATAGGCTACAGCTATCAGACATTTTGAAAAATGATACAGAAATATTTGATTTCAGTATTTTTATACAATACCCCAGCTTTGACACTTACTCAAACCATTGTAATTAGCATTATGATATTTGTCTTTGATGTGCTTCACCAATTTAATTAGTTTGTAATAGGGGTAAATACTACAACTCAGTTTAGTTAATCGTTGTTTTGTTAATCGATTTTGTTTGAAGTGCTTCATGATGAAAGAATAAAACAAACACATCTACCAATGTGTTAAAACAACAAAGTACTAAAACAGTAATACAAACAGTAATCATCAATTTATTACAACAACAATATCAATTTGAATAAAACAAAGAGTAATCACCAATTTGATTAAAACAACAATATCAATTTGATTAAGATAACAAATTCTGATTGGTTATGGTCTGAGTGGTCTTCAAAGATAGCAATTGTATTGAAACAAATATCACTTATAAGTTATATTTTATTTGTTGGGATGAGTTGTGTTATAACCCATGGTTTAAAGTTGGGATGAGTTGTCTTTTATAGTGGGATGAGTTGTCTTCTAACTTGGGATGAGTTGTCTTCTAACTTGGGATGAGTTGTCTTATATTGGGATGAGTTGTCTTGGGATGAATTGTCTTTGGGATGAGTTGTCTGGATACCATTGTTTTCAGCGATTTCCAATAATAACTACCAGAGTTATGGCCCTTGATCACTTCAAAAAATCTTGTGGACACTGTAAAAGCCAAAGTGAATATCCGATTGACTTTAAATTTATACACAGTGTTTAAGGTCATAAGACGAAGAAGCCTATTGATTTTTAGCCATTTCCGATAATTAGTGCCAGAATTATGGCCCTTGATCACTTCAAAAAATCTTGTGGATGCTCTAAAAGCCAAAGTTAATATCCGATTGACTTTAAATTTATACACAGTGTTTAAGGTCATAAGACGAAGAAGCCTATTGATTTTTAGCCATTTCCGATAATTAGTGCCAGAGTTATGGCCCCTGATCACTTCAAAAAATCTTGTGGACGCTCTAAAAGCCAAAGTTAATATCCGATTGACTTTAAATTTATACACAGTGTTTAAGGTCATAAGACGAAGAAGCCTATTGATTTTTAGCCATTTCCGATAATTAGTGCCAGATTTATGGCCCTTGATCACTTCAAAAAATCTTGTGGACACTCTAAAAGCCAAAGTTAATATCCGATTGACTTTAAATTTATACACAGTATTTAAGGTCATGAGACGAAGAAGCCTATTGATTTTCAGTGATCTCTGATAATTATTGCCAGAATTATGGCCCTTGATCACATCAAAAAATCCTGTGGACGCTCTAGAGGCCAAAGTTAATATCCGATTGACTTTAAATTTACACACACTGTTTAAGGTTATGAGACGAAGAAGCCTACTGATTTTCAGCGATTTCAAATAATTACTTCCAGAGTTATCTCCCTTGATCACTTCAAAAAACCTTGTGACGCTATAGATGCCAAACTTATCATCTGATTGACTTCAGATTGATACATAGAGTTTAAGGTGTTGAAACGAACAAGTATTTTGATTTTCAATGAATTTTGATAACTGAACAGCTAAATCCATGATGTTAAATGTTTCCTATACTAATTGTTAGCGTGGGGCAAAACTTTACCAAAAAAAGTAAAAATATGCGACAACCCTTGTTGACTGCCCGGACGATTTAGCTGCTGTGGGCATATGTTTCGTTTCCTGGCAACCTATCTTTGTCTTTATTGTTAGATGGTAGGCTGTAACAAAATAGCTAGTTTTTATTTCTGGCAATAAATTGAAAAGTGCATATTTCTATTTGCAGTGTGCTGAGCGTGGTCTAAGGGGAGATAATTTGACCAATTGTTATTACCTCCCCCTATTAAATGTGTATAAAAATTGTATACAAGTAATAAACCAAAATAATAATATGTTCTTAAATAAACTAATGAATTTATAGAAATGATAATAATTTACTTCTGTGCTTATCAAAGGTCCCATGGTGTATGGAACATGTTACAGTCCTCTAACAAGTGGTGATGTGTTGAAAGAAATGGGATTAGCAGGTGACAATAAAGATAATACCTCTATCTTTTCATACATGTAGTAGCGTGAACAAGAATTCAATGTGTCTTGAAAACTTGTAAAATCTTAATGTACTATTTTACTTTTTGTTGGTAATTTACTTTCGATTTTTGATGAAACATATAAAAAAGAAAACTTGTGAAAACTAGTGATAGTATTTCATATAAACCATTGTTATGTTTTACCTACAAGTTAGATCAGATAGATCATTTATAACTTGTATAAGGTACAATAATTTCCAGCCTTTCTCAGATCATTATAACTTATGTAAGGTACGATATATAAAATGTAATAAATTGTAGATAGAAAATTGTTGATGCTAGTTTCCTGTGTTTTAGATTCAAAGACATTAAGTGAAGAACAGAGAGATAGTATGTTTGAGAAGATTCATGAAGCTAGTGATAAAGTTGGATGGATGGTTGAAATACTCCCACCAACATATATCTCAAATAGTATGCTTAGAAGGTTGGTAAAATAACCATACAACATGCAATTGACAAAACTTTGGTGGATATTCCTACACTTGGAAATTTACATATGTCCATCTGTTCGTCCACAATTTGTGGGCAGTCTACAGGTCACAATTTTTATCCTTTTTTGACAAAACTTTAACTATATGTTTATCTACAAAAGATCTTGGTTCCTTTTGATATTGGACCTTAACTTCATGGATTATTTCCCCAGATTGTTTGAAAAAAATCACATTTTAAGCTTGTGGATACTCTGGAGGTCACAATTTTTATCTGATTTTAAAAATCATTTAATATTTCATTACTACACCAAGAATATATCTCAAAGATCACAGATCCTTTCGAGAATCACACATTTCAGACCATAACTTCCTGGATTATTGCCTCAGATTGTATGCAAAATCTTGAATTTTTTTTCCAGCTTGTTCTCTATCCATCTCTTGCAAAACTCAGGAGTATCTTACCTGGCAATCGCTGCTTTTTTAATGAAATGACAGGAAAAAAGTGTTTTGTATCCATGTGAGGTATTCAGTAGTTATCAATATTCTAGAAGATATGTGTATGGTGGGAGTAGGAGATTTTGAGTGGGTCTTTTGCAGGAGTTCTCAGATAAATCACAAACCATACTGTCATACAATACTTTAAACAGGGCTTTTATAGTTCTTATATAAACAACACACAAAACAATATTTTAAGTGGTCTATTTGCAGGAGACAATATTTGGACAAATATAGTAATTTCCATCTGCCTCACTTAATCAATGTTTATAGAAATATGAAACAGACAATAAATTAGCTTTATATATAGATTAAGCTATGATAATTTGTAAGGCACTATCTATTATATTTCACACCAATCTTTACACTGTTGGTTTCAAAGACACATGAAGAGATCTTTACCTGTATTAATGTAGTTGCTTTCTAAAACCCTGTAGTCTGAATTATTTGATGGAGATTCCTTTATGCGACCTACGATAAATTTGCATCTTATTTTATTGACAGGATCAAGTATAATTTGAATGCATTATCACATGATTGTGCTATTGGGTTAATAGAAAAAGTTTTAGCAAAAGGTGTTAATGTACAAGAGGTAAGTGGATAGTGAACTTTATTATCCTGGGGCTTTTATACAACATATATTGTATTTTCTGTTAAAATGTCATGCTGTCTAACCAGATCTTGTGTAATTGTTTGTGGTAGAATGGCTGAAAATGTCCATGAACGCAATCAAAAATACCTATCAACTGTGTTATCTTTTAAAACTTTTGAACAATGATGTTTTTATTAATTTGTCAGAATCTCTGTCATATTTCTTTATATGTTTTTATTTTTAGATATATGTAGATACTGTTGGTGATCCAATGAAATACCAGAATAAATTAAAGGATCTTTTTCCCAATATTTCCATCACAGTAGCTAAAAAGGCTGATGCTACCTATCCTATAGTCAGTGGTGCCAGTATCTGTGCTAAGGTAAGAATTTGGAAGATACCTTCAATACAATTTTGAGATGCAGTACACATTTCGTATGCTGATTTAAATTTATCTTCTGCATTTCAATAGACAAAGGTACTTATTATGAACTGTGTTTTGAACTGTATAGTTAAAGAAAAGATGTTATTTATTTTGTTGATATCATGAGTAATTCTAAACATAGGTACATAGTTGAATTTGACATGTGTCATTGGAAAAATGAAAATTCCAAATTTTTTGTAACTATTTGTATGTTAATAAACTGTGACACAGAATACTCTTGAAAACATTGCCCCAAGCAATTAGTAGCAGTTTTTCCATAAGTAGGTTTATTGCTCTATCCATTTACTAATATCTGTATTTTGTGTAGGTTGCACGTGATTATTCAGTAAAGAATTGGATATTTGCTGAAGGTATTGATACAGAAGGTTTAGTTTATGGGTCCGGTTATCCGTCAGGTAAGTAATCTTTACTGTTACGCTCATTTATAGCCAAGCTTTGTGGAATATGAATATGTGAGACTGTATTCTTAAGATTTATTATCAGTTGCAACTCTGTATTGGTGAAAAATAGTCCTTATTTTATATTCATAAATATGCCACGCACAGAAAATACTTTTGATTTCAAAGAATCCCACAAACAGATCTGATGCCTACGTGCCTGAGTGAACTAGTTTGTGTCGAGTGGACCATTTCTCCTTCTCCATACATGCTGTTACTAGGAATAACTTGATAACGAATTCCTTTTTATATTGCTACAAGTTTATAAATTCACCATCATAACAGTGCCAAAATTGAGTAAAATTTTGATAATGAGAATAGGCAATTCAGCCAAGTTGGTAAGCAAAACATGGACACATACATAGCACGAAAACAGACTAGAAAAGTAACCGTGTTCTATTGTAATATTTTTTTTTTACAGATCCAAATACTAAGAAATTTATGTCAAGTAGTTTAGATAAAGTTTTTGGTTTTACACAGTTTGTGAGATTTAGTTGGTCAACAGCAGCTTTGATAATAGAAAAAGAAGGTGTACAAGTCAGATGGTCAGTTATATTTAACAGTATTTTCTCTAGTTTCTCAGTTATATCTAGACTATCGGATGGCTGAGATTTAATTAATTAGAACACCTGCAAGGTTTAAAAACTTAAAAGATAAAATAATTCTATTTTTGAACGGTTGTATCAAGAATGGCCAGGTCTTTAATATTAGTGTTTTTAGTATGATTCTAATTTACAGATCTCAATTCTGTATCCTAGATTGAAATTATATCAGTTCAGATTCTGAACTTAAGAATGTTCCAGACGGAGAGCATCCCCTAGTTGTCATGCAAGTCCTTGATCAAATTAAGAGATTCTGACTCCTCTTGCAGTATACAAAATACTGTTCTGATAATGTAAAGCCTTGATTTACTCAGTGAGATGTACAGCCATATAAATGTTTTTATTTTCAGGGAAGATGATGATGATGAAGAGGAAAATAAAGATGCCAAAGGAAGTGCTAGTTTACTTACCTTTTTCAAAAGGTCGGATGATGACCCCAAGTTGCACAGACATCAATATTTTACAGATAGATGTTTAACTAGCCTAACTAATTTATAGTAAATAACATTAAATAGCTCATTGTGTATATACATGTCATTAAATACCTTGATACAAGGAAAACACTTTAAAAATGGCATTAGTTAAATCTAATTTGTGGTCTAAGGGGAGACAACTCATCCATATTATCTCCCTTTAATCTCCAAAATGAGTTGTCAGAATTACATTACTAAGAGATTGAGATGGGCCTGATTAAAGAGCATATCTGGTATCTGTTCCTAGATACCTTGGTGAAACTTTTAAGTACACACATCAATTTAATTTTGGTATAAATGCCAAGAAAATATTACTTAAGTGTTGGGTATACAATTTTAGAGCACATTTTATAAACCATTCAAGATATCTTCATGAAACCGAATGAAATGTAATTTTGTTTTCATTCTAGAATGGAGCATATAACTTTACAATCTTTTATAACTTTGATAGTTTTGACCAAAGGGGGTGGTGATTATAATTAATTTCGATATATATCCACTTTAATGAAGTAGCATAATTGGGATATCTGATATTGTTCTCTTCACAAAATGTAAACCAATAATACTTGGTTGTTCATTGTCTATCTTTGTGCCTTCCAAAATATGTTAAAGGGCTTTTGTTCCAGTTGTTTCAGGAGAACCATAGAGAAAGATAACGATGTTTAATCTCTATTTTCAAAACATTGTATTACAATTTGACTGAGAGCTTGATTCATTTTTCCTACCATTGAATGGAACTAATATTAATTCTTACCTTAAATATTCCATTTTACAGTACATTACAGATATACTGTAATTTTAATTCTTTAATATATATATATATACATGTATTCCATTTTGAATGTGCATCTAGAACCAAACACTTTCAGCAATGTAAGGTTATATACTTCTTGGTCACTCCCAACCCCTCCCTCAGTGTACATGGGAACAATGTCTACCATGTCTCATTCACACACTGCTTTACACCCAAGTTTACCATATATAACAAACAAAAGTTTAATATAATTCAACCTGTTTACTCTTTCGTATCACAACTAACAATGAGAGAAAGCATGGTACATATAATTATTTCATTCATATTTTATATATTTATTACCAACAGATACACTTCTCTAATAGGGATATTTGTCCATTATAAAAACCCAATAATAAGACTGGTGACTGACATAGTCAATTCCACCGTTTTGTAATTTAAAACCAAATCGTTTGGCTATCAGTAAATCTCTTTTCTTTTAATTGTGCCGTGGGTATAAAAATGAGCCCATTAATAAACATAGTGGTCCATATTAGAGAGGTTTAACTGTATTGTCAATCATTTTATCGATATATTCAGCATATACAAGTAGCACAAAGAGATCAATCTATGGCTGGATTAAACTTACCAGTGTTTATACTTCATAATTATTTAATTCTTTCAAAGTTTTCATTCAATTTCACTATTTTCATAACTAAACACTGTCACTATATCTCGTAGCTCTGAATATTAAACCTAAATCCATCCATCTTTTTTTACTGGAGATTATTATCCAGTGACTGAAAGGTTCATTGGTATTTAGGAATATGAATCTACTAGCTATGTTATGTAATTAATTGGAATCAACTTTAATTATAAGAATTTTAAAAAATACATTTGAAGGAAAATGTCTTTAAATACCAGTACCATTGACTTTCTCGATACAGTATTAAATTAAATGAATCCTAACAATTTTTTCCGTTGATTGTCATGCCACGTAAAAGTCTCTCTCTTGATGCGGCAGTAAAAATTGAGTCCTTTCACAAAGCGACTCCAATTTAGGTTTCTTTCATAAAATTCAAAGAAATAACATAAAAATAAAATTAGATAAAACTAGTGTCTCATAAATGTCCTTCATCTGACCAGACATATTTCAACAAACATTGAAATCCATTTTTCTATACCAGTTATCCAGATCCATACTTTGTCGTTTTGATGTATAGTTTGATGAGTCTCCAAATGAGTAGTGTTGTGTCAAGGTAGAAAAACATAAGGGGTTCTCTGTGACTTTTCAGCTACCACTCGGGTTTGATCAGTTTTTAATTCATAGATATCCTCCGACTAACAATACTTCAAGAGACCAACTGAATTATCAAATTCAGACTATTAACCCAACTATTATTTGATAGGATTGAGGAATGGGCTCGCATTAACCTACTATTATTTTATTTTCGGAAAATGATTGATAAACAGACTGGGCAGACATAACCTATCTCTGAAGCATTAAGATGTATTTTCAAGCAGTTGATTTAAAGATCATTTTACAAAGGAAACATTGGAAAATTTACTGGACTTGAGAGGAATGGGAATTAAACAGAGATTCCAAAACTCAAGGACTACTTTACAATCTCACCGGGGTTAGTCAATTAAAAGTATGGAAGTTGAAGTGCTTATTTGGTCCAAGAAATATGTACAATTCAAGGGGTTAGAGTGAAAGTGTCTCAAGATGATTGGGGAGGGGGGTGTCTTTTGAAGTATTGTTACATCCTAGACTCACACCCACATTGATCTTTTGATGGTTGTGGAAATCTGCTGATTCCATAATTAAGGAAGAAGAAGCACCATGTAATTCATCATTTTCCATCCATGAACACCATAAAAATAATCACATGGCAGATTATGTCCCTTTGATCAAAATTCAATACAACAGAAGATAATTTTTGGTTTTCGAAGAACATACAATTCCTGTCATCACAATTTATCCAAATTTAATACATGCAACATCACTTAAATAAATTAATAAAGCTATTAAAAATTTCAGTTCTGTTTCATGAACTATGATCTTCAGGAGTAGCACTTCCATGAATTTCAATCTTGTTTTCTCAAAGCATGTTGTTTTCCACACACTCCATTAAAATAAACTGAAAGTAGATTGGATCTCCATGGAATAGTTGACTCATCAAAACGGCAACCTTCATATTTAGCACATAACAATTTACAGGATCTCGATGATTCTTGATAATCTTCAGAATATGGGCGTCATGTAACAGTCTGTCTATCCACATAACACAAGCTATCTACACAGTATATAAAATAATACTAATTCTGGTATATAAAAAAAAAAGTAACAATAGGTCTTCAGCAAACAAAAATAATTTGATCGCACTTTCCAAGAACTTTAGCAAAGCTCAGAAGCATCATAAAAGGTAAAAGTTCATCTTTTGAAATCTTACGACAACACAAAATAAACATTTTATATTTAAAAACAAAACATCAATAGTTCTTAAATGGTCAAGTTGAAAGGGGGAGATTAATATTTTATATCAAATGTGATTTAGAGTGAAACAAAATAAAGAATTAAATTTTTTATAATAATTAACAATAATTATACTAATTAATCTTTATCAGACAGAATATGTTTGACGCGCTGGTAGAGAGTGTTACATTGTTTACCCCTGGAACCAAATTCCAATAACAAGTCCTCAATTTTTCAACATTCAAACATTGGATTATGTATTTGGATACTGGTTTGAGTTGAAATTTACCTGTGCAAACTCTTTATCTGAAAGATGGCATTTATTTTATCCATCAATCAACAGCGAATTGGTGGCAAACATATTCTGTCTCTAAATTTTGATGTTACCCTTAACAATATTCAGTATATAATACAGTTTTAAATTTACTTGGTCAGTAAGAGTATGTATTTTAGAACCACCTGCTGTCTATATGTAAGTCGTCTGAACCTAACGACCAGTAACATTTAAATCCACAGAATTAAAGAAACGATTCTTAAAATTTCTGACCTAATGAATTCAAAAAACTACATTATCTAACATCATCAAATCAATATCAATTCAAAAATATTACTTTCACTGATAAGGCAGAATATTTCCAAAATAAACTCAAGATAATTTGTATTGAGGACAAAGGTTTCACCAGTTAAAAAGTTATTCTATTTCAAGTTAGAGAATATACCTGCAATTTAAAAATTATAATTCTTTATAACCATAGAAATACAGCCTTATTTGAGGGGGATGGGTGAGATTTTCAAATTCTCTTCCATTTTTTGTCATTTTCGCGATGCTGAATTTGACGAACATACCGAAAAGTGACTTTCTACAAAAATAATTTTGAAGGATATGAATATTGATATTAGCGAGATTCTTGGTACTATAAATTGAAATATCCGCCTTAAACATTCTTGCTAGACATGGACCACTCATGTTCAAAAAGTGTTCTGTGGCATAAAAGTGCAATGATGTCTCAGAATTCTGTGACTACCTTGCACGAATTTTGATTGTCCCAAATAGTATAAGATTTCCACATGTCTATTTTTATCCAATGAAAGTAATATCTTTGAACTGTTACAAGAAAAAGTTATTTAAAATCAAAACCCATAACCATGAATAAATAAATGTGATCTAAGTTGTGGTGTACCTATGTCAGAGCCATCAGGTAGGTTAAAAAACAAATCTCAATTGATTTCCAATAATTTGTACCCTGCAAATGTCAAGTTTATAAAATTCTATTGATTTTCTTTAGTTAAGATAGTTAGAAATAATGTTTAGAGAGCAAAAGAATAATAAAACTGGGATCCTGATGCTAGAAAACTAAAATTAATTAAAATCAAGTCATACCTTAAGGGAGCAAAGCCTTGTTCAATTAAGTCCAAATAAAATGTAGCATTGATTTTATGTGATGGGGGTAAGCTCTATTTGACTATGGTAAATTTCAATTTTGGCAGATAAAAGCAGAAGTAGGTATTGTTGACTTATAATTCCACTTTCATACTTTGTCTAAAATCAGTTTATATGGCAGTTTTCTTAATCTGTGGACCCTAAATTTGAATGAAGACATCACTATTTCATGTAACAATCGACAGCTTAAACTTAACTAAATCGACATTAATATCAACAGTCAGTTGAAGGTACTTGATGAGCTTTCCGAAATAATCTCTACTCTGTAGCTGTTTTCTATAGTGTTGAATAAACAATTTTTGAATCTCTGGAAATGGTTAAAGATTCTGTATTAAATTCCAAAGATATATTAATTAACCTACCAAAATGATTTGTGCACATAATCAGTATTAATCATTTTAATCCATTTCACAGCCATATAGATAATCATGCATTAACTTCATATTTATTCAACAAATTTAAAAAAGAAAAGAATAAGCACTGATTGTAAAATGATTTTAACAAAACATCCTAAACATTGAGTTAGTTCATAAACTGATTGGCTATTGCCAAATTTTACAAATTTAGGTACCAGAACCTTAAACTAAAGATAACATTAAAGATTGGATTATGAAATTAGTTACTTGAAATTTACAAAGCAATTAATAATATTAGTTAATTAATTCAGATATAATATAATAGTAGAAGGGGGGTGTGGGGCATCTCATAATGGTTTAAAATGACCTATTATGGATTCATAAAATTTGACACCCTATTATTCCTATAATGATTTTAATAGGATAACTTAAGAACTAAGTGCTAACATTCAATAAGAATTTAAAAGTTATTTTTTGAAATAGAACTAAGTGCTAACATTCAATAAGAACCTAAAAGTTATTGTTTGAAATATCATCATGTTTAATGGGGTTTGTTTTATTATGAAACATTATTACTTAATAAATACCTCAAATTTGTTCAAATTATGAAAATTGAAAATCAAGATTTCTACAACTAATTTTGTATTGATTTATAAATAGCTTATTTACATTGTATGCCACTGTAAAATAACAAAATACATTTTATTAATGTTAAAACTACTGATCAAAATAACAATAGGGTCAACCAAATTACAGGTAGATTTTTAGTTCTTTGGAATCCTGATAGATAATTTCATATAAGCAATGTTTTTTCTTAAATTTCAAAACATCAAATGTTGAAACTAATTGCTTTTGAGAAGGGTCAGCAAATTAACTAAAAGGTAAACTTGATTTCAACATGAAGTTTTAAAATCATAGAAAAACCCACACCTACAGATCATATTGTCTTATTGCATCATACAAGGCCATCAGTATTAATTTCTGTTTGCATCATAGAAGGCCATCGGTATTGATTTATTATTACATTATACAAGGCCTTCAGTATTTAATTATTATTACATTATACAAGGTCTTCAGTATTAATTTTTTGATGTACTATCGAAGACAATAATCAGTATTAAATTAACATAATAAACTTCGATTGATTTACAGAAAATTAGTAAAGATATTTTCTTTTTGTTATTTTTTTTCTCACAGAAATAATATATTCACAATTTAATATTTTTCAGATCTGAAAAGTGTAAAAAATCTAAATTTTGACACATAATTCATTTCCTCATGACTAAAATATGATGAATTGCCTAAAACTAAAATGGAATTAAGAAAAATTGAAAGTAGGATTGGCATGTTGTTCAGTGAAGTGTCAATCTCTTAACTTTTGACAACCAGTGGTGTGGTAGTTGTGACTACTTCCATAGAACTTCATGCATTTCCAATTACCGTACTGTTTTATCAAATAATGAGACAGGAAAGAGAGGTATATTTACTTATTGAACTGATAAACATAACAGACTTTTTTCCTGACAATTTTGGAGCCATATTAAGATATTTTAATTTACATCTATTTAAGATCACCTCCATGTAACAGGATAAGTCTAATGGTTGCTTCTATTCACCACAAATGAACAAATATCTTTAGTTTTTGTAGAAAACAAACAATACAATTTAATTTAGCACACATTGTACATGAACAGATTAATCTCCTAACTTTCATGTTGTTATGAGTATCTTTATTAGGAATGATATAACAAAATAATAAACTATCTAAAGAATTTCAACTTTATTCAGAACTTCCAGTATCCTCAGTTTCTGAAATCAATATCCGGACAGGTAAAATATTTCTATAAAGATACTTTTCAAAACATTAATCCCAACAGATCAAAAACCTAGGGAACTTTAGATATTTAGCTAACAATTTTGTGGGGCTTTATATTTAAGTCCAAATGCGTGGGATTGGAACAAGAGCATTGTTGAGTATCCTAAAATGTATGGAGTTTGGCTTTTACAAGTTGTCATTAAGCAGATAAACCACCGCAGCAAACAAAAACACACTTTTTTTCAATTGGATTTCCATTCAAAGTCATAATTATGTAATCTTTCTTTTGTGGAATAATAAACTTCTCGGCATTTAAGTTTCTTCAATAGTTCTACCAGAGATAACAGGAATAAAATATTTCTCTCTTCAACAACATGGTTTTATTCAGAAAATGTTAAAAAAAACTAAACAGGAACACATTCTTCACAAGGATCCATCTTCTCTTAGATAAAAAAAGTTCTGCGACCTCCAACCAGCACTTGTTTAATAATACCAGGCAAATAAATCCAAATCCAAAGCAAGCAGGCAGGCAGACGTAAAGTAGTTTCTAGAAAAAGTCTCAATAAATAAAGTGTAATAAATTATATATAATTGTATTAATACACATAATAATCTCAATAATTAAATGGTATTTTATTATATATATATGGCCAAATCAATTAAAATGTTACTTCTTCAGGGTCTTGAGAATAAGACACTCAAGTGTTGTGAACATTGTCGTAAAGGGAAAGAGAGAAAAATGAGGTTTAACGTCCACTCGACACACACAAATTCATTTCATGGATTAACCTATGATTCAATTTTAAAAAAATAAAAGGTTGGACTGGCAACCCTACTCCTTGTCAAGAACAAGTTGGGAATTTTATCTTTTTATTAATTTGATCAATACTACAGAATATACAATTATACTGTAGTATAATATTCATCTATTGAGAAATTTCAACTGATTAAATTGTAATGTAGATCATGACTGCTATATGCGAGTTAGTGGTATATGCACATTATCAATGGGGAGAGCAACAGATATGTTCAAGGATTTACACTTTATATAAATTTATCTGTTAAACAGTTCGTATGTCTACATATATAATGTATCTGTTTTTTGGCTTATATGTTTTTCAACACTTCTTGTCTAACTTGTGACAATCAATTTTTCTGTCCAGAAATGAGGACAATTCAATCAAATTTATTGATCACAGTTGTGAACACGATTTGAATTATAAGGTTACCATGAATTATATAGACACATTTGGCAATTCTAAAAAGTTGGCTGCTACTTCAAACACGTTCTGGGGCTATATTCTACACTGGTGGACATCTGCAAAGACTATTTGTGTAATTTTCTACCAAAGAAAAAATTAGTTTTGACTTTTAATTTAGAAAATGCGTATCCTTTTTCCCAATATTTCCCCACAATTGCCACAATAATTCAAAATGAAAGCACAAGTAGAAAATCATGGGACATGTATGTCTTGCAATAAACACACTTAAAATGTATACACCAGAATATAAAATACCAGACTAAGAGAAAATTAACAAACTAATGTTTAATATTCTTGCTACACATTGAGATTATTGTGGGGGCAATAAATGATAATTCTTGACTTGGAGAGGGGGTCTATAGTCTATAGGCTTCTGCCTGTTCTCCAATCAAATTTCTGTGAACAATTTGAATAAATATGTTTAGAGAAAAAAAATTCTTTATATTATTAATCAAATGTTGCACAGCTGCAATGCTCTATAAATGTGCAAGAAAACTGATCCACATAGAGAATATGCACATGTTTAAGACCAGAATCTCAATTTTCAAGAAGAGATATTTACAATACAACACACATGTACGTATATATATTAAAGCTGATCGAGTTACTTTGAATCCTATGCAGACTACAGTATTGTTTAAGTTGAATCTCTAAGAAGAATATTGGTTGTCTGAAAACAGTTCAATTCCATTCAATATTTAGTAGGACATGATGAATTGAAAAGTTCACAACATTCAACATCCCCTGTACACAATATACGTTTGTAAACAAGTCAACAACACCTATTAATGTTAAATAAAATGTTTTGCGGGGCCTTCTTTTAATCAGATTATATCAAAGCTTGAGGATATCTACCGTTGATATCTTAGCATGGATTACGCTTTGAAAAAGTACACATTGACTGAAAAATGCAAATGAAAATCAGCAGCTTTAAAAAGCCTCTAACATCCAGCCTAAAGAACCTGCCCGCAGATTTTAAGATTTCAGTTCAGTTGTTAGAAACATAGGTTGCCAGGCAATGGAACATGTGCACAGCAAAATCTAAGCCACCCATGCCATTATGAGCTATACAATCATATGTTATTTTTAAATAAAAGATACCAAATTTAATTGAAGCCTCTAAGGTGCTAACAAGATAGTGTAACAAAATGGAATAACTCTTGAGGTCACTATCAAACTTTGTTGGAAATAAAATATGATTCTCCTTTTCAGTAAGACTTATAGACAACTTCAAAAATTTATATAGGTCATTAAAAACGTAATTTTGAAATGCCAACTTTATTTCTGGTGTATACATTTTCCATGACCTTATTTATTACTTACTATTACAGCAAGTTGTGATAGACCAGAATCCACCATTAATCCACTCATTTAGGTGAAGCAGACACATGCACAGGTAAATTATTCACTGACAGGTAGCGATCATCATCAGTCTTTTTCTTGGTAATAATATATTTAAAGAACTCGTACACCGACCAGGAAATAGCCGTGGAGGGTATCTGATAGATTACACGGGCCTGAAGTCCTCGGAAATAGCCTGCAAAACCCTGAAAATCGTACACTGTCCGAAAAGCTGAAGCCATACCATTAATATACGGCACTCTCGTCCTTGCACACTGCTCCTGTGTGTTTAATAATGTCTTACACACATCTAATGGCATGGTTACTGTTGCCGCCACCGCTCCAGCCAAGCCTCCCGATATCACATGACTTGACGGATCGTATCGTCTTTCTTTGTTTAAAATGTCTTGTGAAAACTCGTAAATCATAAAATGAACACACTGAAATGGGATATTCATGGTCAGTTGTGTTGTAAAACTCCGATAGAAAGCACCTATTCCCTCCTGTTTTACCGTAGTTCTAGCACATTCTAAACAAGTTTTATATGGACTACCAAACATCTGCATTCTTTGTTTCACAACTATTATAATCACACACAATATGAAAAGAAAAAGGAAAATTCATTATTAATCTTTGAAATACAATGAACAGAAATATACAAATATTGATGACTTCTTCTAAATGTTACACACCTATGCATAAAGAGGGTAGAGTCCAACTTAACATTGAATTCAAAACTGGATATTGAACAGCAATCGTCTTATATCCAATTCCAACTGCCAAGGGATCTTTTAAGTGAACGCCAGTGTATACACAGGAACGCTGACTTTTATTCCATCCAAACAACTAGACTGCTGTACCTGTCGGGCCCTCCATTCTGCACCACTGATAAGAGGAAACTATGTCAGAAAATCCCAATGAGCTTTCTCGGCCAATGCAGGGATACAACATGCGACTTCCAGGCTAGCGAGCCAGCATCTTACACACTTAGCCACTATGACTCCCTATTTCTGTAGCAGTCATTAAGCAAGATTTCACTTTATTCATATTACCCAGTATTTATGGTACTGTTTTAATGTGGTATACGGTTTTATCTCTTTTTGTCCTATAATCGTACCCTTATACCAATATATAATGCTCATAATTTCTCTCTGCATGAAAGCTATAAGTAGTGATTATTGATCATTGTGTTAGTTGAGTGCTAAAACAGATGAACAGAAATTACACAAAAACCACAATATTTATTCAGTGAGTAACTAAATGAGATTTTCATAACTTGAAATGGATGTCACATTTTAGGAGGTGGCATTTCTGTCTAATGCATGAAAAAAAGGGAGAAGAATATTTTTGCTTTTTGTTTAAGTATGTTTGATATGCATTGTATTCCTTGAACAACACCACCGCATGAACTTTTATGTACCATACATAATAGAATGGAATTTTTTTCAGCTATATAAAAAAAAAGTATTATCAGGTTTTTTAACGAGCAGACTAAGCATTAGCCTGCATTATGAGGAAAAGAGCTGCAGTGCACAAAAAAACCCCTGAGGTACTGTGTAAACATTGCTGTGTATGTAAAAGAAACCATGACAGTTGGAAATCAAAATAAGAATAGGCTGTACTATGCCGGACAATAATTTCCCTCAGAGCACACTTCATGGCATACACTGTAAACCTGTCTTCATCAGGGACAATAATTTCCCTCAGAGCACACTTCATGGCATACACTGTAAACCTGTCTTCATCAGCCAAGTCAGTGCTGACAATTTGGGTGTTACTGTTAAATTCGATTTCATTTATGTAAATAAATAAGGACAAAAACATAACCATTTCCATCTACTCCTCCTTGAATTTCAACTGCAAACGGATCTTTTATATTCAATATTCCGTAATATCTTTTATATTCAATATTCAATTTTTCCGTAAAGCATTCCTTTAACGTTTGTGGAAGACTTTGTGAAGCAGTATTGAATGCATGGTAGTAATGTGCGCTATATCAAATGTAATATGTTATGTTATGTAATATCAATTCGTATACTGGACCTCTGTTTAAGATCTTATTCAATGGGCTAAAAATATTTTATTTGTTGTAACACTCCCCTTTAAATTGTGTTGAAATTAAACTTACCATCTGCTGGATTCATAACTATATCATGTAAAACAGTAGCTACACACCCAGCAGCACCTAAAATAAAAACATATCTAAACAAATAGCATACAAACATTTTAAAAATTACATTTGATAATATGAAAAATACTTGTCTCACTTATCTTCTCTTATTATGCAAGTTACTGGTCAAAGATAAGATCCGCATACATTTATTTTGGACTTTTTCATTGGTCAAAGATATTCTGTGTTGAATAATGTTAATTCATCAGGTTTCCTGAGGCACATAGTCAAAAACTTTTGGCTCACTGTTCAAAGGGTTGATGCAAAAGCAACATATTGATCATTTATGGTCAATATTGTAAAATATCAGAAGACTTACCATGAGCTAGATGGTTACTATGTTTAGTACTCGAAAAAGTCTTTTTTAATTTTTCATAACATGCAAAATACATGGCATGCGCTGGACCAGCACCAGATACTACAGAGTTAATTCCCCTTAGTGTGTTCTTCATTCCTTCATGTCGGACTATTTGATGTAGGGCATCATATAAACTACGATAATCTGCTTTTGGATTAGGAACAAGACTCTGCATTCTTGTCTGAAAAATATAGAAATAAATTTAACTAATACGTGTTTATGACTAGTTAGATATCAACTCCTACTTGCTGGCTCATTTTTATTTCATTCACCTGGCTCACAATATTTTATCATACAGATTGAGTAATAAGGTCTCTTTCATATTTATCACATTTTTCATACATTTATAAGAGAAAGCAACAGAGTTTAGCATCTCATCAATGCATTGGCTATTTCTAGACTGACATACAGTTTTCTACATTCACTTCTGCGCTGTTAGGGCCGGGAATTTTACATGCCCGCCAATGTATACTACTGTATATTCAGGCTGACCTCAGTTTTTCATTACACCAGAAAGGAAAGGAATATAAAGTCTTGTCAACTCAATACTGTCAACATTTGGGACAAATATGTTGTTATTTTTGGTTCTATGGAGGATAATTTTGAAAGAACAAAAGCATATTTCCACCACCTCTTCATCTAATTTGAACTCTCAAGATACAAAAAAATTGTCATAAACTTCTATCGCCCTTCTTCCTAACTAAATAATCGTTAAGGCACCTATCGTAATCAGCCATCAATCATTAATTTCATCTGTTGCAGATTAAATGGGTTAACACTTCTGGTATCTTTTGGGTCATTTTTGGGGTGAATTCAAAGATCTGGTAGCTCAGGACTTGAATTGTAATTTAATGCTGCAGGGCTCAATTGCCGTAATAATGTGTTAGTCGAGTCTCTGCAATACTGGTCTAGCGAGATTTATGTAATAATTGTGTACACACTATATCAGACAAGGTCATAATAATATAGCTATGTTACTTTACTAGAACCTTCTATTTGAAAGATTTAACTATCAACTATTAGTACTATTGACAAAACATCAACAGTAAGGCATAGCAATAGTAACCTATTTCTAATACATGTACACATATCAAAACCTTTCAATCAATTATTTATTATTTTTTTCTCAGAATTTTTTTTCAAATTCTGAAACTTCAACATATGTGCAGAATACATAATCACTTATTTAAATTTCTACAGAATTTGACTGAATATTTGTATATTACTGTATTACAGTCACACATAAACATGCAAAAAGAAGGCCAAAGAAATAATTTACCGTGTCCATAGATGGCATTTTAGGTGAGAATCAAGCAATTAGATTGCTTATCACTCTGCTTAACATAAGCAGAAAATGCTTATTTCAAAGCCTTGCCAAAATTTTGATGCAATGAAACTATACATCAGGTTTCATCACTCTTACACGAAGCAGAATTACTAAGTTTCAAAACATCAAAAAGTTGCTTGTAACTCAGTCAAGACATTCACTTGATGAACATCTTTAAGAAGTTTGAACAGTTTTTTCTTACATACAAGCAAAGTTACTGAGTCCCACAAAAGGTGCGGATGGATGAACCAAATTTAATAATCCCATGACCTTCTCCCGACTTTCTTCGATAGGATTGGGTTAAGAAAAAATCTATAAATTATAGGCTATTTATTCACATAATTAAACCATTAGTATACTCCCCAAATGTCAGTGGAAAGGAAAAATTAATCATTTAATTCAAAGTCAGTTCAATTCATGTAACTTGCCAACTATTAGGAAAGGATTAAACCTACAAGTTCTGTTTTAAGCCTTAAAATGGAGTTATTTTACTTTGAGGTAGATGTTATTTCGAATTCAAATTGCAAAACCGAAATCAGTCAGTAGTTATAAGAAACTAAACCATTTGATTTAGGTATTGAATTGAGTTGATCTGATCTTATTTTTGTTTAATGATTGGACAAGCTCAATCTGTTTAAATTTTCGAAGATAAAGATGGTTGTGTACTTATGTAAACAGAACATTGGCTTATATGTGGACCATAAGTTCTCAATATCCCTTTTGCAAAGAGATGTAATCATTTTAAATGTTAAATTTTCACATTTGCCATTAATGTATAATAATATCACTAGGCAGTGGAAAACAACTTTAACTAAATTCAATTATCTAGTAGTCCTTGATTAGTACTTATCATGCCTTCCACTCCACATAACAAACATCAAATTTGATTTTACAATATGTGGAAGAATACACAGCTAAAAGGTGATTCTTTTACAATATATAGGCTCACTGTTCAAACCAATATTTGCCTTTTCATTCAGATATTTACTATCACTATTACAAATATGAAATTTCAAATATAAAAATATTCAAGGACTTAAACATATATACATCCTTAAACAAATAATTTGAATCCTGTTATGACACGCTAAACAACTTGTTCTTTTATGATTGGTTGATTACACTACGATTAAAGGGATTATGTTTTTTTTTAGGATATCCTTTCCCTTTTTCAATACTGTTTTTGTGCTGCACATGAATAACAATTGAAATCAAACAGAATATTCAATATACTGATATTTCTGTAAACCACTGCACCAAAAACACAAGCATCATCTCAATACTGGATATACATGTATGATTTGTATTTTAAGAATAAAAGCAAAATTGTCATTTGTAATTCATATGGTGGAGATACGTGAACAGGATATACAATAATAAATAAATAATAAAGAGCAACTAGTGAACTAAAGAGATAAAAGCACACCTCAAAACAACAGCTTCTTTCATATACATGTCAGTGAAAAAAATCAAAATGTCGGATTTAATTTGATGGGTTGATTCCATTAGCAAAATGGGGATCCATGTATATTAAAACATTAAAATATTTGCATTCTAAGAATAAACCAATTTGAGATATACTGGTAAATAATGTTCTCTGCCATGACGTTGTAGTGTCCACAATATGAGCGTCCAATTTTCTTGCAGCAACATTAAGTTGTTTGCATCCTGACATCCCAAGAACAATTGTTGGTAAACACTGGCATAGTAAGGTGGAACAGTGGACATCAAACAAGATAGCAACTAAACTTGTAATGCCTACTATACAAGAGTCTGATTCTATTCACATATTTTGAAATGTCTAGGCAACAACTGTCACAGGAACCTAGTGTATATGTGTATACTGTGATATAATATTAATATGGTAAAGGGTTAATATTAATAATAATCTGAATATCTTGTGTACATGATGAACACGTAGGCTAGTAATTACTGGGATTTTTTGTCTCAACAAGGTTGTGACAATTTCAGTTGGCAAAGCTACAAGTCAGATTTTGGCATGTATAGATATTTACAGTGTTTAGTCACAAAAATAAACAAGACAAGTTTCATCAAATAATGTTTCCATGCTAATGAATGGCAAAATAAAGCAATTAAACTAATGACGGTCTGAATCAGAAAATATAAAGATTTTAATGGAAGATTTGACATTAGTTCTGTATCATAAATAGTAAGTGGAGAAGCACATCACACATTAAAACAATACCCCCCACCCCCGACACACAAAATACAAACACATGGACACCAGTAAACTACGGTAGTCAAAATGTTTGGGGTAGGACTTTTGGACATAGGTTTAAACAATGTTCATAATGAAACCCAATACACATTGGACTAGTGTATACCATACAAAACTCACAGTGGGTAGGAATATATTAACCATGTTCTTTATAATGCAGTATTTCTTTAAAAGTGTATACTTGTACTATATTAGGTCCCTGTTTAAAATTGTGTATCATAGAACATGGTATTTGTGTTTACAACATGAAACAATGGTTGCTGGCCTTGTGATCTCATTTGTGCTCCATAGATCATACGGTTCGTCATCAGTGCAAGTGTTGCTAATTTCGACTTGTACACTGTAGTTTTATATGTGTAAATCCAATTATTTGACATACAAGAAATATTATTTATCACCCAATAACACATCTGACAGTAGATATCACTTGTATGATAAATTACATAATCTACTGCAATATCTCCTTAGGAGATATCGCTTTACATGAATTTGATTGGTCAATCAAAAAGGAACTACTTTCTTTTATTTAAAAAAACCCACTTATTTTAAATAAAACCTGACTTTTTTTTTTGTTAAAAAGAAACTGTTTTTATTTAATTGACCTTGAAGGAAATACTGGGTCAATATATAGGACTTTGCAATAGGTAAACTGCTGTCAAAAAACTGATGTATCAATACACTGTCATGTAATTAGAAACACTAAAAGGGAAATCTATGCCAAAGTATTATATTTTATTTATTTGTGCATGTAAGAAAGGATTGGGTGATAAATAAAATCTCCAACTCGTGTTTTTTGATATCAAAAAATATCAACACTCGTTGATATTTTTTGATATCAAAAAACACTCATAGGAGATTCTCTATGAGATGTGTCATAAATAAGCCCACATACCATGAATGTGCACATTGTTATATAATAGTACATGCATATCATTAATTAAACATTATTTGTCTGTCAAACGCTCTTTTGTATGATCTGTATCAGGTCCCTTGTGGACACTTGATTCTATTTCAAATTCTGTACAAGATAAGAAGTTAGGGTACCTTCCTAAACGTGATTAACATTAACTGGGTTGTAACCTGTTCACATTACCTGTTCATGTGTTCGGGTTAGAGCTAGGTTATAATATAGTGCCTGTCTAACATAGAACAGTATCAGATTTTGAAAAATGTGTTTTTACAAAAGAAGGATAACAGAAACCCTGTTTTCAGTCATTTACAGCAGGTTTGTGGATCAAGGCCAAGAGCAGTAATGTATGCAAGTTTCCTTATTGTCATGTGCACACTACCCTACTGACTATAAATAAGATTCTATTGTCAGATATAATATTAATTCCTTGAGAACGTTCAAGTTTGTTTGATGAAAGAAATTGTATAAATAAATTTCAACGCTTTTAAAAAATGTCTGCTTTTTATTGTTCAAGACATTATTTATTATTCTGTTAAACATTTCAGACTGCTAGAATGGTGATACAAGTACATGTAAGGCAGCATGTATTATATAAATCACATCACCCAATAATCTGCCTATTTCACACTGCTAAAAACAATATGTTATACAATCCTAAAACAAAATGTGCCCAAAATGTGGATGTTTGTTTTTCGAAAATCTACCAGCTAAATGCACCAGTTTCTTGTGATTACTGACCCCTCCTCATTGGATATGTAATTGAGCCATTATTCCTGATTAACAGAGAGGAAATAAACAAGTATGCATATCTGTTCAGGTGCATAGCATCGACTTCATAATACAGGACAGGACAGCATAATGGAATAAACTTCAGATACATGTACCCGTATGCATAATATGTAGGTCACAGAATTAAAGACCAGGAACCAGACAAAACAGTTGTTCAGTGGAACTCCATCTAGCTATGGGGTGTTTCTTCTTACACTTGACATTTTGACAATTGAAATCAAGAAATACTTCCAAGGTTGAAGCTCTCTGAAACAATGACTTGAAACTTTTGACATGGTGAACTTTACTGATGATATTAAAACTATTTGATTAATTTGTAATGATGTATTTAAACAAACATAACGCTAACGATACAATATACGTCCACATTCCTGCTTTGATTGATATGGTACTTTGTCAAGAAGGCTAGGCGTTTGGTTTGTTTAGCGTTGAGGGTCGTGCCTCAACATCAATAGTTGCCGTCCTTAGAGTATAAGGAATAAGTATACCAAGATAATCCATTCAGAATTGTGCCTTCCTAACGCTAAAGGCAAAACGTGGGCATGGCTCTGCCCCTGGGGGTCGGGACATTCACCAAAATCAATAGTGGACACCCTCATGCCATAAGGAATACATATGCCAAGTACCAAGCTGATTCATTCAGAATTGCAGCCCGTAAACGACAAACACAAAAATTGGGCGTGTCTTGCCTGTGGGAGTCGGGACATGCAGTTGTCGTCCTTAGGCTATAAGGAATACATATCCCAAGTTTAAAGACGAACCATTAAGAATCGTGGCCTGTAGACAACACACACAGACACGAAGTAAAAATGGGGCATGGCTCTGCCCCTGGGGGTTAGGAAATCACCCGAAACAATAGGGGTCATCCTTAGGGTATAAGGAATAGGTATGTAAAGTTTTAAAATGATCTGTTAAGAATTGCATCCTGTAGGCGAACACAAGACACAAAAGCATTGGGCGTGGCTCTGTCCCAGGGGGTCCGGCATGCACAAAAAATAATAGTGGTCAGCCTTAGGGTATAAGGAATAAGTATCAAAAAGTTTCAAGACGATCGATTAAGAATTGTGGCCTGTAGGTGACACAGAGACACACAAAAAGAAAATGGGCATGGCACTTTCCCTGGGGGTTGGGCATGCACCAAAAACAATAGGATCTTCCTTAAGGTACCAAGACTAAGTATTCAAAGTTTCAAGATGATACATAAAGAAATGCAGCCTGTAGACGACAGACAAACAAATACAAGAAATGGGCGTTGCTGTC
The DNA here is from genome assembly GCA_963678685.1 of Patella ulyssiponensis. Taxonomy (NCBI): domain Eukaryota; kingdom Metazoa; phylum Mollusca; class Gastropoda; family Patellidae; genus Patella; species Patella ulyssiponensis. The sequence goes on along the minus strand of OY783229.1, from coordinate 18,739,372 downwards.
CCACGGGGGTCGGGCATGCACCCAAAACAAAAGGGATCATCTTTAGGGTATAAGGAATAAGTATTTTAAGTTTCAAGATGACCGATTAAGAATTGTGGCCTGTAGGCGACACACAAAAAGAAAATGGGCGTGGCTCTGCCCCTGGGGGTTGGGCATGCACCCCAAATGATAGGAATGTTCCTTAGGGTAGAAAGAATAAGCATTCAAAGTTTCAAGATGATACGTTAAGAAATGTGGCTTGTAGATGACAAACAAATAAATACAAGGAATGGGCGTGGCTCTGCCCCTGGGGGTCGGGCATGCACCAAAAAACAATACGGATCATCCTTAGGGTGTAAAGGGTAAGTATAAAAAGTTTTAAGAAAATCCAGTTAGAATTGAACCCTGTAGGCGACACACAGACACACAAAAAGAAAATGGGCGTGGATCTGCCCCTGTGGGTTGGGCATGCACCCAAAACTATAGGGATCATCCTTAGGGTATAAAGAGTAAGTATACAAAGTTTGAAGAAAATCCAGTAAGAATTGTGCCCTATAGGCGACACAAAGACACACGAAAAGAAAATGGGCGTGGCTCTGCCCCTGGGGGTTGGGCATGCACCCCAAACGATAGGGATGTTCCTTAGGGTACTAAGAATATGTATGCAAAGTTTCAAGATTATAAGTTAAGAAATGTGGCCTGTAGACGACAACCAAACAAATACTAGAAATGGGCGTGGTTCTGCCCCTGGGGGTCGGGCATGCACCAAAAACAATAGGGATCTTCCTTGGGGTATAAGGAATAAGTATACAAAGTTTGAAGAAAATCCATGAAGAATTGCGCCCTGTAGGTGAACCACAGACACACACACACACAGGGGTGACGGCATAATATACTATTCAAAAAAGGTAGGGGATATTTGATTTTTAAGTGTTATTAAAGTCACCTAATGAAACTGACGAAGAAACAAATGACAAAATGAAATGAAGTTCACATTCATCGATTTATTCCAAATGATCGTTAGACTAAGTAAGGCACAGACTGACCATTATAAGGGTAAAATGATACCCGGGGTCAAACAGCAAAGTTACCACAGCATCACAACAAAGTCAGTAACGGGTAAATCCTCCTCTGTTTGCCAAACAAGCATTGATCCGACGTGGCATACTCCTAATGAGACGTCTAAGGTCATTTTGGTCCAGATTGTCCCATTCCTGTTGCAACGCAGCAGCAAGTTCTTGGACATTGGCAGGACGTTGTTGACGTTGACGTAACCTCTGTCCAAGCATGTCCCAGACATGCTCGATGGGGGAGATGTGGTGATGTTCTGTTGTTGGAGGTAACCTGTAACGATCCTGGCCCTGTGACATCTTGCGTTGTCATCCTGGAAGATGAAACGGCGGCCATGACGTCGTGCGAACGGCACAACATGGACTGCCAAGATGTTGTCCCGGTAGTACTGGCCTGTAACACGCCCTGCAACAACATGTAAAGCCGTTCTTCCAGCAACAGTGATGCCTCCCCACACCATAACAGAACCACCCCCAAATCGATCATGTCTGATGACGTTAACGTCTTGGAAGCGCTTGTTTCGACAACGCCACACCCTCCTACGTCTGTCCAAAAAATCAACAGTGAACCTTGACTCATGCCTGAATGTGATGATCTCTCAAACAAGGGATCACGCGAGGACGTCGGGCGCGAAGGTGACCCCTATGCAGTCGATTCCGAATCGTCTGGCCACTCACTCTCACACCGGTGTCTGTTTGAAAACGAGCGCTGATCTGATTTGCTGTGTTGTGCCGATCTGTAGCATGCCAAGGGCACGTAACCTTTCATTTTGGGTAAGCCCACCCCCAAATCGATCATGTCTGATGACGTTAACGTCTTGGAAGCGCTCGTTTCGATGACGCCACACCCTCCTACGTCTGTCCAAAAAATCAACAGTGAACCTTGACTCATCTGAAAACATCACATTGCTCCAGCGTCGATTATCCCAGTGTTGACGATCCCTACACCAACGACGTCTTGCCTGAATGTGATGATCTCTCAAACAAGGGATCACGCGAGGACGTCGGGCGCGAAGGTGACCCCTATGCAGTCGATTCCGAATCGTCTGGCCACTCACTCTCACACCAGTGTCTGTTTGAAGACGAGCGCTGATCTGATTTGCTGTGATGACACGATTTCTCAAGGCCAAGGTACGGATAAATCGATCCTGGGCTTGAGCTGTCGCCCTTGGTCGACCTGAGCGTGGTCTGTCCTGTACAGATTGTGTATCACGGTATCTGGACCATAGCCTGCTTATGACTGACTGAGAAACATTCATCGTCCGCGCCACAACCGCCTGTCTTGTGCCGATCTGTAGCATGCCAAGGGCACGTAACCTTTATTTTGGGTAAGCCGACGCATATCAAAATTTGTTTTCTGGTCATTAAATGATGTTTCCACCCTGGAATTCAATGCCACAATGACTGTAACATTCAAAGTCAGAGTCGTGCAAATCTTGGGTTGGACCCCCATGATGATCCCAAGCAACACCTGCGTTCCATGCGGTAGCTATTGGTGCGTTTGGGCGTCACATGTAACTGGAAATGTTTCTTCTGTTAGGTTCTATAGTGACTTTTTTCGTAGTCATTTGCATATTTTAGTATTATGCCCCCAAAATCAAATATCCCCTACTTTTTTTGAATAGTATACGTCCACATTATGAATGTGGACGTATAAAAAGTAAAAAAGATAATCTTATACATTGATCTATGCTACTTAAAGCACTTGAAATAAGCTTTATCATTGTTTTTCAACAATATGTACATAATGTTTTTTTCAAACCATATGCAGATATTCCTTCTAGTGACAAAATGTTCTCAATTACAATGAAAATAATAATAATAAGCATACATCCTGAAAATGAATTTGGTTTCACAATTTGTACTTGCAATATTTTCAAGTTTATCTCTTGGTAATGAGGCATTTTGTACAGAAGCATTTATTTGGATCTTGCTAACAGATTTTAAAAAAAAAATTATGGAAGATCAGATAAAGAGCTGGCAGTTCTCACTATAACAGTTAAAAACTAGAAAATGTAATGGGAATATGCTGGAAATTTCAAATTGCTCCACTCTGAACAGAGATATTACTATTAGCAATAGATTTTTCAGCTCAGCCTCGTCTGGTCATCATTACTAAAGTTAATACAATAAAAACATAGTCTTGATTATCCATTTTTTGATTTAATCATCAATGAGCATTGAAAAGGAGATCGGATTCAAATCCAGTGACAATCCGACACATATTAGGATGGCATCAAGAGTTGATTAAGGTCTTCTCATGTTAATTAATGTTGAATTAATAGGTTATATAACATTTCATGCCTAAAGAAAGACATGCAATAGGCAGATTTAGCCCTTGCAGAATGTATTTTTAAGAATCAGAGTTTGCAAACATTGCATTTAAGAAATATGGAGGTTTGTAAGATTCATTAAAGGGCCAATCCTGATTAATTTTGTGTTAAAAGTCCCTAAAATTGTCAACCTTAGGGCCGAGCAACTAACTTAATTCAGATGATACGATTTCAAACAACATGAATCCATCAGTTTTAATCTAGAAATGGAGACCAGTGTGTCAATCTGTATTATGCGGTGCCTGGATAAAACCAGACTCTTATTTTAAAAAAATGTGCTGATGAAATTTAAGTTTCGTTGTCGAATACAGCACATGGTTCATTCACTGTAAAGGAACAGGAATCGATTATCAGGTCACCCAACGAAGAAATTTACCTGAAATTTTAAAGGGGTTACTACGGGTTCGGAAAAGAAGTTTTGACTTTCCCGTGCAAACGACTCCGTATTTTGAGCTGAAATTTTGAGACAAGGTAAATATGTCATTCATGTATATTTTGGCGCTTAAATTTCATACGTACCGGTACTCAAACTTTTATTTCTGAGACCCTGTTCAAATTGGGATAGTCCCTTTAAGTTAGTGGATGACAAAATATAGTACCGTATGTGTATACGCTTTTACTCCTTGCAAAAGATAGGACATAGTATGCATGTTTAATAAATTAATATCAATAACGCTACTCCAGGATAAATGACTTTATGATATACATACGTATATGTATGTACTATGTTAATGTATCAAAACATAGTGGTACTGGATATGTATCAAACAAGATTGACAGGCTGTTATTAACAGAGTTAAACCAAGAAACTGTAGTCAATTTAGTGGTCGTGTGGTCTCTGTATTGGTGCTATCATTCAGTATGTCATGTCAATTTAAATTAAGAAAACTAGTATACCGGTACTTAATCAAAAACTGGAAACTATTCTTGAAAAGACAAAAAATATAAAAATGGTTCAACGGTTTCTAACTATTATTCTAAATAAATACTGAACATATTATCAAGTACAGGTACATGAGTAGGCCTATAATAAATCCAGTATGTTATATATATAAATAAACTTTGGAGGTCAGAAATAGTGTCACAATATGTGAAGAGCCTCTGAAAAAAAAAAGCTACTTGTTTGAAGGATTAATTTAAAAAAAGAGTTTATTTCGTCTGCTTTAACTGCTTATAAATTTTCAATAAATGAATAGAATTTTACTCAATCATAACACAACATCCAGTGATTGACACACCTTCGTTTGAAAGGTGTTTGGCAGGAATCGATTAAGAACCAGCCCAGGCCTACTTTTAGTTTAGAGTTTTATACCTTCACACAGTCAACTGGGTACATGACACAGTGTTCCATCACACCCGCTGCGGCTCCGGCCATCATGTGTGTCGACATAGTTGAAGTTTCCGGCAAGCTTTCATAGAGATCTTCATCTTCCATCCCGACATCGCACATTGCAAATAGAAAGTCAAAATAAGTGTCAAAAGAGTAATAATTAAACCACAAACACACTATGTTAGCACGTTCCTTATTCACGGAACACCGCCATGCTTCCACAAGTCCACATTATCCAGACGGTTGCAATAAATCGTCGTTGAAGTGAAACGTCTGGATACGCACGAATTACATGACGTTCCACTTCCTACTAGGACGAGTCTATTTTTTGTGCAATTCCATGATAGGGGAAATGGGTTTTATTATCAAACACGAGAAACGTCACGTGTAAAAATGCATGATCATGCTTACCGTACAGTTCAATTCATACAACGGTTGTGTAACGGTCTCAGTGGTGTGGAAAATGGGAAATATGAAGAGGTTATATATATAACGCCGAAAAACTTTGAAATATAAAACATAGATTTATTATAGGAAGGTTATTCAGAATTGCGGGCTTACGTAACAAAAGTGCATACCAACATTCCATGTATCTCACGTTTACAAAAGTTACACAATGCACATACATAGTGTAAAACGTTATTTTTCATTCCACCGGAATAACAAGCCACGTTTTGGGTTTAATAATGCTTAGCTGTTATTGGTTTTGAAATAATATTAATTTCTTTCATCAATTATTTATTAAAGAGGCGGACACGCATGTTTTCACTTCAGGACACGACCTGTAAATAGAATATGACGCAAGTCTGTAATTACTGAAAGATAAACAAAGTTGGCAGATTTATCAATACTCAAATTATGTCCGATATCAGTCCTGTCGTAAAATAAATCAAATTTAGAAATTTGATTTATTTTAACGCTTAAAAGTGTGAAATGGAAACTACATGTATACACTTTATAGGCTGGAAAGCCACGATGACTCGGCGGTCGCGAGGTTGGCTCGCTAATCCGGAGGTCTCGTGTGCGATCCCTGCATTGGCCGAGAAAGTTCATCAGTGGTGTGGGACAGGGGGGTCTGGCAAGAGACAATGTATAGTCGTTCGGATAGTCAAAAAAACCGAGGTCCTGGTGTACACATTAGTGTGAACGTAAAAATTCCGTTTGCTTTTTGAATTGGATATAAGAGAAGGTCGTACCGCTGTCCGCGCAAAATGTAATGTCCTTATTCATTTGCCCAACCGGAGCAGAACAGTAGGACGTTAAACGCCATTTCATTTCATTTTCATTTCAGGCCACACAATCCCGCAGCGTTTTAAAATACAAATTATATAGACCTACTGTTTTATTCAACTAGGTTGTTATTACCATCAAATTACCAGTAAACGAATTTGTTTCTTTTGTTTAAAAAAAAAATAGATCCGTTTTAAGGATTTCAAAATATTCGTTACTTGTTAGTTTAAGATTGAGCGCTTTTATGATTTTGGGTCTTGTAGATTCCCTCTTTAAAATGAATGATGGTACAAAATACACAGAGGTACATGTATTAGAATTATCGAATTTCATAAAGCAAAGCTTGTTTGTGGTCTTCAGTTTCCAAATGTTACCGAACAATCTAGGACGTTGTGACATTTTGCGTGGCGAGACAACTTAAGGGAATAATCTGTATGACCTTACAATACAAATATATACCGTTCATAATTATAAGCTATAGTCCGAGTAGGGATATTAAAATTCTTTATTTTACTCTGAACAAGAACATACCACAGAATATATTTCATTTTCTTCTGGCCTTGTTGGTCGATAACTGGAAAGATGACTTTTGGCATATCGAGTTTTGACCTAAGACATGCAGTTTCATTGCGCAGATTGTATACAAATCGGAGACAATTATGTCTAGCTATAGTCATCTCTCTCTATATATATAAGGAAGATGGGCATGTGTGCCACGAGGGAACGTCTGTCACTGAGTCAAGTGTGCGATTTTGAAGGATTAGGGTCCCTGGCTGCAGCCCTACCCCCTTTAACCCGGTCCTGAATTTTCATCTTACTGCCAATGGCATACACGAGCGTGTCGCGTTTTTGTCCGATCCGAACGACTGCACGCTATTGCTTGTATGACCCTCCGTCATGTAGAATCCCGACAGGAAAATCCGGAGGAATCATCACGAACAACACCTGAATCCATTCCAAGATCTCCTGTTAGCTGCCATGAATGTGTCGCGAGGAAACTATTGCCCGGAGAGCGGCCTACTATTCGTCGAATTCCCTAACGTGTACATAATCTCGTGATTTGTCACACAGGCGCCGTTCCTTGCCGGGATCAAAGAAGATATTCGTCAATCGTCATCAATATAGAGTTGAGGCAGTGAAATCAGTGAATTTAATTGGTAAATTAGAAGGTTAATATTAAAGCAACTAACAATCTGTTAGCTGTTACTTGTTTTGTATATAAACCTTCTGTATATTGTTTTCATCATCATTTGCTTGAAAACGTTAAGAGAACCCTCAACGAAACGTCGCTTTAATTAAAACAGTAACTGTATTCCATAATATAGTTTTGTGTTTATCAATTTGGATATGTTGAGAGAGAGAGAGAGAAAGCGATAGAAAGTGGGTTTAACGTCCATCCGCCACAAACTAGATCACTTCGGGACTAACACTTTAATGGTTCAATTTTATTTCAGGGGTCTTTAGCAGTGGGAGGAGACTGGACAAGAATATAATAGACTATTAATAAATCAAATGGAAATACATCATTGTCATACAGTATGAAGGTGTGTGTGTGAGAGAGATGGGTTTAACATCCACTCGACACAAACTACGCCATTCCGGACAAACATATGGTTCAATTTTATTTCAATAATTCGCTTGCGCGGGGTCTTTAGCAGTGGGGGGAAATCGGAGGGCCCGGAGACAATTCACGAGGTTGGATAAGCGACCCTACTCCTTGTCACGTACACAGGGGAATCGAAACCACGCCAGTTGATTCGATGACAGATCTTATGATACAGCGCGCACGTGCTAACCAATGAACCATCGAACACCCCTCGATGGGCATGTTGAATGCACCGTCATCTCAATTTGCCAGTTTCAGAACTGTATCTTAAACTGTATCTTAAACATTTTTTGACAGTTTCAGAACTGTATCTTAAACATTTTCTCCAGTTTTTGTATAATTTTTTAAAAAAATCTTGTATAAGAAATTGTGATTTATTATCATGTGCTCTTCAAATACGCCATTTCAAATTTTATAATTAGCAGCTGCTAAACCCTAATATATGCGCTATAACACTTCTTTCATTTGAAAAAAAATTGGTTCAGCGTCTAGTTACTTTCGATGCGTTTATCATTTCAAATTTGTCTTAAATTCTTTAAAATAATTTAAAATAATAATCAATAGATTATAACATGTACATGGTCATGAGCCCGTAGACGGGACAAGACACGGTTAATGGAGTTATTTCCCTTTAATTGAGAAGCGCTGACTAACATTTTATCAAATGAAATACGCTCTATATAACATCCAACTTTTCTTCCCAGTCGGGTTCTTGAAGACCGGCATAAGCCACACAGTGTGCTATGATAATATATTGCCCGCAGGCAGTGATGTTTTCGACTACTCTTCGTCGAATATCATTCTTTTGTAAAGGTTTGAGGAATTTAAATTTTTCTCCGATCCGAACGACTAGACGCTGAACCAATTTTTTCAAATGAAAGAAGTGTTATAGCCTATATATTCGAGTTAACAAATGACTCTTTTTTGTGCGTTCATATCTTCCAGGGGGCTGGACGATCATAACAATTTGCACGTGTTTCAATCCATAAATCGTAGACTCACTGTATATTTATGACATCTACATTGCATTCATCCAGGGCAGGTCGACAGCTGGTTAAAAATGACAATACTTCACGTATTACTCAGAATGTCGAAGCATAAACTGCAGCTGTTGTTTATATCGATTTACCGTAAAATTTAAGTCGCCATGATTTTTTTGATCAAGATCTGAGATCGAGTAAGTTTATATTTTATCTCTTAAATAAAGGCGCCAAAAATTGACCTTGCATAACGTTGACTTTTATGTTAAAATATTGTTTTAAACGTTTGATTTATGTACGTAAAGAAATCAGTTAAAACGGTTTTGAGTAATTTTTGTGATGTGTCTGAGGCCTGTATCATTTGTAACCTATTCTTTGACGCTGCAGTCGGCAATATTCTTAGACAGCGACTTATATTGCTACTCTTAATTTCATATTTTATAGAGAACTGAACGAACTGATTATTTTTTTTTTTCTGTAAAAAGTACTTATTTATTGGATTTGCTAAATGTCTGACTAGTTGAAGTGATATTTTATTCCTTCTCAAAATGAATATTACCACACAATGTAATTAATCTACTGCATTATGTAACACAGTATTGATTTGTATATATTTTTTTTGTGTGAAACATTTATCTAAATCAAGTAGGTTTCACTGTAACATTTTACTACACCATGTAACATTCTACTATGTAACACGATACTGTACCTTATAACTTTCTACTGTGTAACACTCTACTGTACCATGTAACATTCTGCTGTGTAACACTCTACTGTACCATGTAACATTCTATTGTACCATGCAGTGCCGAATTAACCATTAGGCAAATAATTATAAAGCATTTGCCTTAGGTCTACCCACAATACAATAAGGTAAAAAAAAATTGTGATCTAGCTACTTCAAGCTAACAGTTATTACAATACTGTCAAAAAAAGTTGGTTCTGAATTTTTTTTTGCAATAATTTTTTGTTGTTGAATATAACTTTTTTCCTTTTATTGGTAAAAATAAAATATCTGCACTTTCAGGTCATCTATCAAAATGTGCTTTAGGGTCAGTTTAACCTTAATGACACCGATACCATGTACAATTCTACTGTACCATGTTATATTCCATTTTGTACCATGTAACATCCTACTGTAACGTGTAGCATTCCACTGAACAATGTAACATTCTACTGTACCATGTAACTGTCTACTGTGCCATGTACCATTCCACTGAACCATGTAACATTCCACCTAACCAAATAACATTCCACTGTGCCATGTAACATTCTACTGTGCCATGTAACATTCAACTGTACCATGAAACATTTTAGTAAACCATGAAACATTCTGGTAAACCACATAACATTCTACTGTGCCATGTAACATTCCAGGGTACCATGAAACATTCTAGTAAACCATGTAACATTCTAGTAAACCATGTAACATTATATTGTACAGAAAACCATGCAACATTCTATTGTACAGTAAACCATGTAACATTCTACTGTACCATGTAACATTACCATGTAACAATTTACTATACTGTATACAATGTCTTAATTCATGCTGGTTCTGTTTGGATAACAAAAGAACATATATAGGAACCCTTAAACGTTGGAAACCAAAGAAGAGAAACAATGCTTTCCAGGCAGGCAAAATTCTTATGGTATTCATTTTGCATTTAAAACCAAAAACTGAACAAATGTTAGTCTCTTTGTTAAAATACTTTCCTGACAAGTTTGTGTTTTTGAGCTGTATGATTTATTTGTGTAAAGGATGGGTAATCAACCCGTTTTATTATACACAAACTTAAAAAAAAAATTTAGTAACATGATGTAGATAACTCTTATGTCTATTTGCTGAAGGAGATGATCTAAAATCATTTGTGTTTTCAGTAGAAAATAAAAACAAAAAGCTTTATATTTATGAAAATCTAGCAAATATATTTCAGCCTACACGGTGAATCAGACAGTTCTAAACAAACAAGCGGTCTACAAAAGCAAATGTTTTCTGAATGGATACATGTTATCCTATTTGATTAAAGTGCAGTACAATAGATAGTGTGATTTTTTTTTATCAAACTTGTGTTGGAGTAAGTAATTTGTCATTTTAGTGCACTATTAAAGCTGCTTATCATTATTTATGGAATTTTTAATTCCTTGAAAACGAGATGAGTTTTTAAAAATGGTTCTATTCTATTCTGTAGTGTATTTACTCCAATCGGCATCTCCTGCAAGTGATATAAACTAGCCAGCTCCATCTGTTGTGTTGGGTAAATCATTTGATCTTTTTAATTCGATTGATATTTTGGTTTTGTTTTCTTCAATAATTTAAAAATAATCAGAGGAGATTTTCGCGAGTATTATTAAGCTGTGTAAACTTAGTTTTAGGAAATGACAATCAGCTGCTTTAAAAAGACGCTGATACATTACAGTAAAAGGAGTTGCGCAACTTGAACTTAAGTTTAAATAAAATTTTGAGTAGGATGGGGTAGGCCTAAGCTCTATGATATGAAAATATCAATTTGCCTAGTTTTAAGTCAGCCTGTGTACTTTAGTTGGTTGGGTTTTTTTTTATGGCAAATGGCTCAAATTTAATCCGGTTTTATGGTTTTGTGGGATGGATAAGCAAATGTGTGCATATAATTGATCATAATGTTTTTCTGTAGACACAGAATGACATAAATGGAAATGAAGTAAGTCAGAACTTAAAGTAATTTCTATGTTTCTTCCTGCATTTGGCGGTTATTGAAAAGTGTCATATTATTTGTGAAAGGTTAAAGGGGTACTTTTAGAACACCCCCTCTCTGAATGTGTATTGAATATAATGTTGATATTGCTACCCATTTCACTCTTTGTTACAATATTGTATTGATGTAATGCTACACAATAAGAAAAGGTTTGATCCACACCCTTTGAATACCTTATAACAACAGCCTTCCTGAATTTACATAATAAATGTAACATGTGTCAGAATATGTGTAAACTGGTATCATACATGTGCGTTACTTTACACTGGATTGTACAAATTGACAAACAAAGGAAGGTAAAGTGGTTGTGTTACAGCTTTCATGGGATGAGATAAGTTTTGTCTGTGAACTGGTTTTTTTTTGTATTTCTTGCCAAACTTAAAAATTTTGTTGGCTTTAGAATGTTTCTAGATTGATGTAGGTGTACAATTTGGTCTGTGTCTAAAACAATCTGTGATAATTCTCCGAATTACCCATGCTTTTAAGAGGGGATTAGATTTAGTCTTGAGATTTACAGTTAATAGTATTCATGACATCTTCTTTTGAACTGATTGATAGTTGTTCATTATTGGTTGTTCCATTGAAATTATGAAAAATAAATTTGTATGGTTGTTCATTACTTCAATTGTTCTGTCATAAGAGTTAGATTTTCTTGATTCATTTCAAAATGTTACTGTGAAGAATTACATGTTTTCCAGGATGTTGGCTTGCTAACCTGGAGATCCTATATTCGATCCCTGTGTTAGCCAAGACAGCTCATCAGGATTTTCCGGGGTGATTACCCTTTTCCTGGACAGGGGGACTGACAAGGGACAACATATACTTGTTTGGATGGGATAAAAAAACAGAGTTCCTGTGCACACATTGGCGTGCACGTAAAAGAACCCTTAGCAGTTGAAATTCGATATAAGAATAGCCCATAGCAAAATATCTCTCACGGCACATTGTATGACAAATGTCTGTCTTCATTAACTCAGTTGGAGCAAAACAGTAGGACGTTAAACCCCATTTCATTTTATTTTATTTCAATTTAGGATCAACACTCCCGTCTTCCGTTAGCCCAGGTTAGGTGCTGAAGAGTAGGACGTTAAACCCCATTTCATTTTTGAGGATCGCCAACATTAGAATATGTATACTGTTGACAGGTTTATTTGTCAGGCCAGATGGTATTGTTAATATATATATATGTATATGGTATATAATATAATATGTCAGAATATATTGATTGCTGTATGTACACACAAAGTATTGATTTATACAACTTTATAACAAGAAATTAAATTTAAGTTCTGGTGGTATTTTATATTAATCATAAATATAATATTTCACATCCATCAAATATGGTGGCCAGGGTGTGCGACTTGTACAAGCCTAGTTTTTCTCATTCAAGTATATGATTTTTTGGAAATGAAATTTTTCAATAAAATAAAACTGAATTAAACTTAAACTTACTCAAATGAACTAAAATTCTTCATCATTGTCTCAATTTTTGGACTGTCATGTTGTATATTTTAATAATATGACGAGTCTTTAAGAGTTGGAGGAAACCAGAGTGCCCAGAGAAAACCCACAAGGGCAGTCAGGCAACCCTACGCCATTGTCACATTTTCTACTTTCCAACCTTTCTATAGTGTGAAATAAAAAAATGGCATGAAAACCTCATTTATATCAGATTAACATGATTGTTACATTTCTAAATATGAAAATATGTTTTAAATTGAATTAAAGACTTATGAGTGAATCTCACTAGAGCCATGTGCCAAATATTACAATAGGTCCCAGATATTTATAATATCACTGAAAGGAGAAATATTTTGATCTTAAATATTGCGAGGACACATGAGATTGAATTTAATAAGACAAGGTTTCATTGTTATGGTTGTGATTGTGTCAAAATGACAAAAACTGAATCCTGGATTTTAATGCAAGCAATGAGTTAACTGAATTTCTGATGACAAAGGAGATTATAAAGTGACTTGGAGACACCTACATCAGAATAGTCAGTGATCTGTCTTTCTTTTTCCCTGAACTGATAAAATTTTATATGATTATGTGATTTTGGAATCGTGGCACTTACTTAATTTCCTCGTCTTTACTGACTAAGATTTTTATGTTTTAGTTTTTCAAGGCACTTAAAAGTGTTTAAGCAATCATTTCAATATGTTTTTCCTGATAAATATGATCTGAGTTATTTCAGGTCTATCACTTTAACCTGTTTTTATTCTTTTTTTTTCCCACGATCATCAGGAAATAGGCTCATTATTGCTTTAGTTTGCCTTTTGTGACATTGTGCTTTGAAAATGTTTGAATGAAAACCTGGTGGAACTGATACATGTTTGTAAATGAAATCCTGCACCAAAAATTCCAGATATTTTGATCTGTTAATTCAAGTATTAATCTTCATTTCTTTTCATTTCAGAACTGTATGTAAGAGGTTTCAAAACAATAGATTTCAGAACACAGAATTAAAGGAGTTTCAGAACAGGATTTAGGAGGTTTCAGAACTGGATTTAAGAGGTTTCAGCACACAATTTAAGAGGTTTTAGACCAGGATTTAAAAGATTTCAGAACAGAATTTAAGAAATGTAAAACATTTCAGAACAAATGCTTTTGGATAATAACCACTGAAGATGCTATTGGATAACAACAACTGAAAAACACATTTCAGAACAACTGCTTTCGGGAATAAGTACTATCAACAATATCCACTAAAGTCGAATTTTGGCACAACCGCTATCTGGATTAACAACTTAAAATCGGTTTTTGGCACAACTACTATCTGGAATAACAACTGAAAATCGGATTGGAAAACAGCAGTTGAGAATATCTAGTGAAAAGGATCCATGTTGAAATTCAAAATGCAAAGAAGATCAGATAAACCCAAGCGGCTTTCATCGCATGACTTAAAACAAAGAGAGATAACTCGGAATTTTAATCATCTTGCGAAGCAGGTGTTGATACCATTAGAACGAGAAGCGCTGCATAAATTTATTCGTAGATATCAGAGGAATCGTAATGTGTCCGAGTTGTATCAGTCTATGGTTTTTATTCTGACAACTCATGAAAAACAACAGTTGTTTCCGTACATACGATCTATGATACCAGAATCAGACCGTATTGAGTTTGATCATTATATGGCTTCAGATCAGAAAGTACGGAGAGATTCTTATATTAAACTGAGTCCACCGCCTACAAAGCATGGGAATTTTCTACATCCAAGTTCCGCTGGTAAATATGTTTCTGATCTGATCCCAGTGAATTTCAAACTAAATAGGGAGCCATGGTGGCTCAGTGAGTAAGATCCTAGGTCTCTAACAATGAGGTCTCGGGTTTGCACTCATTGTTGTCCAAGAAAGATGCTCATGATTTTCAGGTAAAGAATGGAGGGCCTTCTAACAAGAACATTGTCTAGTCATTTAGATGGGACAAAAAACAAGGTCCTGTGTACACCACGGCAATCATGTAAAACAACCCTTGACAGTTGTAATCAGACATAAGGGTAGTTTGTAGCACCACATACTGTCCAGGCAAAGATTCCCTCATAGCACACTGTATGGCGTATACAAGTCTTCATTAACACATTGTCGGTGCTGAAAAGTAAGATGTTAAACCCCATTCCATTTCATTTGAAATTAGATAAAGAGAATACTGATATTTAATATGTAAATAAATCTTATATTTTATAGCCAGAAAGAGTGCTCCAACATATCAACAGAATGTGAAAGTGATTATGTTAAAGAACGATAAATCATCCGAAACTCTAGGATTTAGTATACGAGGAGGATTGGAATATGGTTTAGGGATTTACATTAGTCAAGTTGATCCTTTATCAGCCGCAGGTGAGTTGTTGTTATGTTATTGTTTCTTAGTAATATATAATAATAATAATAGTGTGTATTTATAATGCGCACCACATTCTGATATGCAATGTAATTACACCACATAATGAACCAGATGTGCTACATAATGTAGCCGATGAAATATTATTTTTGAAAAAAAAAAGAACAAGTCATGAAGGTTGTAACAACCTTACTTTAAAGTGAAACATAGGTATAAGGGGTAAAAAAGTCAGCAAAGTCTGTGTCCACCTCTAGCCTCTGAATGGTTGCTTGTGGGAACCTTCTCCTTACCGGCATCATAAATAACAATTTTCTAAATTCACATTCAGTTGAATTCAATTTTGTTTGTTTGATAGAATTGATATGTGGTGCGTTTATCCAATATTGGAAAGATCCAGTGCCAGATTAACCTTGTGGGGGCCCCGGGACATACCAAGTGTGCCGGGGCCCCATTGTTGTTTGTTCAGGAATTTTTTTTAAAATTAGAATTAATTTCAGTGCATCTGAGACAATATAGGCAGCGATTTTGTTGACGTTTAGAATTCATTGACAATTCGAGTATTTTAAACAGGCTCTTTGTCTCTTTCTCTTATGTTGTTTTCATTTACTTTATTTTAGTGAAATTATTTTAGGTGACCCAGAATTGTGGGGGACCCCTAAATGTGGGGGGCCTGGGACATTTGTCCCACTTTGCCCCCCTTAGATCCGGTAATGGAAAGATCATTCTCTTATTTTATGATCTTGTTCAGATGTTAAATTAAGAATTGCAGGATTAAAGTCTATCTCTCAAACAAGATTTACAGGCATTCTTTAATAAAAGTAGGCCTACATATGGTTTTGACAATACAGATTGAAAAAAAAATTATGAATTTATGACTGAAGAACACTGCTTGTCGAAGACCGCTCATGCTCCCGGGAATTCCTTTCTCAATTCCTGTTTATATTTATTTTAAAAGTTATATATGAAATGCTCTAATTATTCGATTTCGTTAAATGTTCTGTTTCTGTCCATAAAATAGCCTACAGGTCGATCGCATAACTATAAACAAAGACAATTTTGTTTTGGCCTTATCATGTAACAACATCCTTCGTTTATAGTAACTCACAGTGACAAGACAATTTTCTTTTGAAAATAGCAGAAAAAATTAAGATTATTATTTCTTTCCAGTAGTAGATTATATTACATTTTAAGCATTAATTACTGTGATGGTAACTTCCTGATTCATAAATAGATTTTATTGTTAATTCATTATTCTGAGTAAGTATGTATTTGTCCTGATATGTGGACATATCATATTTATAATTAGTTATATAGAAACTCTGATTTCGGAGGGAATTTACCTTTATGTAAGGCCTTTGTATCACGAATATTGAGTTATTGTCAACAATAAATTAGATCTTTTAATAATTTGCGCACTTCATGATTCAGTAGTGACAGGTCATAATTTCTATAATCTTTATCATAATGTTTGATGTTTGAAAGGATAAAGTTACCCTTATGACAGCTTGATAGTTTTTTTTCTAATCATTCATGCATATAAAAAAATAGTATACACTAAGCCAATCAGTAATATATCTTCTATGGGATACTCTTCCTCATGTATTCTCAAGGGAAAAAACTGAGGATTTCACTATTCATTTTAACCATAGGATTACAACACCAAGCTTATTTTGTCATTGGTGGTGTAGATATACAGTAAGTATCACTGTATCTACGCCAGATATATATTGATTATATTATTTTATTACCTTAAGATGGTTACAAAATTTTACACACAAATAATTAGCTCTATTCTCTTTCTGTAAATAAACTGCTTTTTTTAAAGAGAAAAAAACCCTGCGTACTATATTTTAAAGTGTAATGCTCAATTCCATTGTTATAGGCTGATCCATGATGAGTTGTCTTTGTTATTGACTATTCAGGATTCTTGACTAGAATATCCCAGATTTGAAGTCTGGCCTGGGCTGGGAGGCTGGCAAGGATGGGATGATAAATCAAGGTCCACTCATGTACACGTTGCCATGTCTGTAAAAGAACCCTCGCATCTCAACTTTAACAAAATTAATATTTTAGTAAATTTTCTATTTCTCATCAATCAGATTTTATAAATGCAAATCTGCATGTTAGTGTAAAACACTCACATTACCCTATGTCCATTGATAAAATCTGACCAGTCTATTTAATATTTAACAGATCTTGTGTATATCACTATATTCTATTGAGTTAGTCAGAGTTTTATGTTAACACACGAATGAATAAAGATTATAATTCATGATCGTTGAATCTGTTGAATAGAGAAGGTTTGAAAGGAACAGGTTATTGTACTGAAGGGTAATTATACATGAGATCATTTCTTTGTGGTTAAAAAAAGGTGTGTTATATTAACATGCAGGTATATAGGTTAATATCCAACTCTGATTATACCACTTTCATTCATAGTTCTCTTGTACGCCAAAACGTTTTATTTTTAATTTGAATGGACAGTGATACTTCACTGGATACAACTTGCTAGAAGGTTAACTTTTGATATGATCTTTTTTGTGTCAGAAAATTTGTGATAAAAAGATGTGTGAAAAAGTTTAATTTGAAAGGATATTACTACTTCACACTTCACAGGCTTCCTGAGGTATTTATTTCCTTCATTTTTTATGGTATAGATTTGTGTCAGAAGATCAATGTGTTAAGACTCTTATTTTCAATTTGTTATTTGAAGAATATTACTGCTTTTCTGGAAACCACTAATGTGAGCAAGCTATTTGAGATATTTAGTTATTTAATTTTCTATGGTATATATATATATATATATATGCATAAAAAAATAGAAAAATACGTCCAGGTAAAAAATTTTCCACTTTACTTCATTCTGACATACATTAAATTATATAAGCTAGCTGTCTGCCCTCTATAGGCGTCTTCAGATATTAATAATGTATACAAAATATTGCAAATACGATACATATATATATATATTCTTAGAACAATAGATTTCCATGACAATGGATTATAAATAATATTAAGTAACATATAACAAAAGGTTAAAGGTATATAATACATAACATGACATTAAACTACATAATCTTCCTGGCATAATTAGACAATAGAACCATACAGAAGTGAAGAGATTAAAAAAATGTCAATAGATCAATTATGTAATATGGTTGTAAACTTGTTTATATCCACCTTATTCTCTAATAAGCTGACTATAGAGAAATAAAGATATACAGGGTTTAAAATCCCCTTAAATGGTGTTGAAGTAAAAAGTGTAAAAATATATATTAAGATTTTATTTAAAATTAGAATATTAACATGGTGGGAAGGGGGCAAATTAAGCATTTAAATCCGGTTTGAACCGGTCAATAATATGTATATATATGTGTGTCGGAAGATTGATGATACAAAAATGTGTTCAGTTACTTCAGTTTTTTTTTGTTCTTTAAAAAAAAATTAATTTAATTTTTTTTATGAAAAAATATACTTTCATTTGAAATTGGATTAAGGAACAGTCTCGGCCTATATTGACCCCTCACCAGTATTTACACAAGCAATACTGAATTAATGTACATACAGAACGTGTATGCAATAAGAACTTATATACATGCAACTGCAAAATATAAATTGCATATGAAACTAATGTAAAAGGATATTATTAGTTCACTGGATGTAACTTGTGTTAGTTGAAGCTAGCAGAAATATTTATCTTGGAAGATTGATGATAAAAACTCATATTACTTCAGTTTATAATTATTTTTAAAATTCAGTTTAAATGGATATTACTTCAATAGAAACAACCCCAGGGATGAACAGGTGCTGTAGGCTCCTATTCCCGTCCCCCTGAGGGACCCTCATACACTCACGGGAGTTAAGACAGTTCTCTCCCATTATACACGCAGACTCCTTCTCAGGTCATCCCTGAAGTAGTTACTTCGTTAATTTTCTCAGGCTACCTGAGGTATTTAGTTTGTTCATCTTTTTTGGTACAGGTTTGTGTCACTAGATCAAAGAGTGCAAAGACTCACATTACTTCGGTTTAATTTAATAAAAAAAAAAAACCCAAAAGTTGTGCATTAAATTCTGTCTAGACTCTAGTCTCTATAACATATTATATACTTTGCTCAATTTATACTAATATATTTTTTTAGAGAAGATCTGGGAAAAAACTTTCATGAGTTATTTTTATTTTATGTGCAGTTAATGATTCAGGCGTATCATACAGCCAAATAGAAATTCGGCCGAAGGACAGTGGACACACTAGCCGAATTTCAGCAAGTGTGTCCACCACTTACATGTGTGAACTTTCATGATACATCTGTTTATTTGAGGATTTTACATATCTGTTCCAAGTAAAATTTTTAGTATCCTATTTAATTTAGTTTGAATTCGAAAAGATAAGGTAGGCGTACATTTTACTTATTTTTTTGTCATATCATATCATGGATCATTGAAGATTTAATAATATGATTTTTTTTATATATTTCCAGTACTGTAGTATAAAACAATTTTAAAATATGTTCAGTAAAGATCCTATATGGTTCTTCTAGCCTGAAATATGACTTGTTTACCATTTCTAGTATGATAATATTTGCCAAAAGCTTTTACATTTTTTTATAAATAGGTATAGGCTACAATCATTAACTGTTATTATAAGTGTGTATGCTTGTATTGTAAAGAATGTAGACAACATTAGATAGGATTGTGTAGTTGGTCTTTTAATATAGTTGAATAATACTTCTAGGAGACGACAGATTTGTCAAAAAAAGATTGACTAAATTGGGTATGTTATTCATAAGTATGATTTACATTGTTATTCCAATGTTGACAAAACAAGATGTTTTTAATTTAATGGATTTAATTTCTCTTTTACATTGATGTCCCGATCCATAGATGTACTGACTTTAGTGTTTTTTTTAAGTCTATGTTGTGTAAGATATCTATGTTCTATTTTGTGTAAGATATCTATGTTCTATTTATACAAATCATATGTGTTCCATTTTGTGTAAGACATCCATGTTCTATTTTGTGTAAGACATCCATGTTCTATTTTGTGTAAGACATACATGTTCCATTTTGTGTAAGACATCAATGATTTATTTTGAGCAAGACATCTACCAAATATGTTATATTTTGTACAAGACATATATGTTCTGTTTTGTATAGACATCTATGTTTTATTTTGTGCAGGACATCTATGTTTTATTTTGTGTAAGACATGTGGATGTTACATACATATACTAGACATTACTAGACATAATGTACACGACACCCAATTGTGTAATATTTGATATTGAATTCATACTTTGTGTATTCTATTCAGTTGGTTTCTTTACAAAAACTTTTGCAAGGATTGTATTTCTCAGGACAATAAACAGGTGATAGTCTAGTTCACGTCTATCGTAAGATTACGTGAAATACAACATTTTCATAGGTTTAATAAGAGTAAACATTGAGATATATTACTTTGATATCAGACATATTTAATGCTGAGATGTATTTATTTGGTACGGCTTTTTTCGAAAACAAATATATTGCTTTGAAAATTACTTATGTAATGTAAATATATTTTAATATGTTATTATCCTACAAAGGTTATGTTATGTATAGTATTTTTACTTTGTGCATTTTGTTATTTGTATCTGTGTTGTGTAATTTACCCAGAGTGTCGAACAAAGGTGTTTATAGAAACAGAAAGGAGATTGACATCTTGTTAAAACAACGCATTACTCATTTTGTAACTAATATGAAATTGGATTTATTTCTGTGCTCACAGTTGCAGTTCTAGGGAGTTTCAGGTTATGTAGTTCCGACTAGTTCCCTATCTTAATATCAATTTTTCTGATATTATTAAAGCATCCAGATGGCTTAGGGGCCAACTTGGTCTACACAACCAGTTATCTTTCTTTGACTAGTGCTCTTTCAGTGCAGCTAAATTAACATTTAATTCCCGATTCTGCTATGAATTTTGTAGGACGTTAAGCCCCATTTCATTTCATTTCCCATTGCAATAATTCCATTACACCCATCTCTAGAGACTTCGATTTCAGAAGTATTTAATGAATTGTTTATTTACAGATGTTGCTGGGTTAGAGGTAGGAGATCAAATATTAGAGGTTAATAATATAGATTTAAAGAATGTGGCATTAAGTGGTGCCGTAGGCGTTTTAACTGGTTCTAATAAACTCAAACTTGTAGTCAACAGAATGAGAAAGGTTCCTGAGTGGAAGAAATCTAAAGAAACCACAATATGGTAAGCAATGTTTTTTTGATTTTATAAACACATTGATTTGGAAGTACCATATTAAAACTAAGGGAAACAACTGTTGTGATTGTACATGTTCAAGGATGTGTTTCCATTGATATCAGCTGAAGCAAATATGTTCAATTGCGTTCACATTGACAGGATTATAATTTGTGAAAGCCGATGAAATAGATTAGTTCGTCTGTTTTGCAGAGAAAAGATGTCACATGATCTTGATCTTCAAAGGAAGCATTGTGCCTTCTAATGTGAACTTTGGATCAAGATTCTAATCGACCTGGGCGGATTTGTTATCAAGCAATCCAGAAGTTTTTCAAAAATTTCCACAAGCATCAATGTCTAAATCCTTATTTCTTTCTAGCATATGTAGTTGTATCTCAAAAAATCTCCATTTAGCTGACAGAATCATTCCAATTTGTCAAAAGTTGAATTATTGTTGTTTAATATAGGTCTGTTTAATCCACGTCAAAATGTTCTCAAATTGATTACTTAAATGCAATCGTATTAAGTGGTTCTTAACAATAAATACACATATAGCTTATTACATTACACATATAGCTAATTACAATACACATGCAGAAATAGCAAAATACACATCTATCACCATATGACACATGAAAAAATACCGGCACACCTGGCTAAATAATATTATATAGGAAAAATAGCAAGTCATATATGGCATACAATCGTAGACATAGACTAGTCATAGACACACCGACTAACTCAAACTAAATAAAGAAAAACACAGCGAATACTCAATTAGGATCCTGTGGTTTTTTGCATTTTCTTGGTGTGCCGTTCAAAATTTTGCTGCGCACTTGGGGAGTTTTTTAGGCACACCTGTGTGCCACGTCACACTGGTTGAGAACCACTGATATATAGCATGGATTTTACATAAATCTTCTCATTGTTTACCTCATTCACAATCGCCCAAAGAGATATTGTTGATCATCATATACCCTGCATAATGAGAACAAAATGTGAAATGAAATGAGATGAAATGGGGTTTAACGTCCTACTCTTCTGCACCTAACCTGGGCTAATGGAAGACAGGCATACACCATACAGTGTGCTATGAGTGAAATTTTGGCCAGGCAGCGGAGCTACGACCAACTCTTATATCGAATTCCAACTTTTACGTGCACGCCAATGTGTACAAGGGACCTTGGTTTTTCATCCCATCCGAAGGACTAGGCAGCTGTCCTTGTCAGGCCCTCCGTTCTTCATCACTGACACTGCATCACGCCGGAAAATTGAGATGAACTTTCTTGGCCAACTTTCAGGTTAGCGAGCCAGCGCCTTACCCACTTAGCCACGTGATCCCCAGAAAAAAATGTATTCATACATGTAACTGTTATGATATAGTAAACACCCAATTATTATATTTGACATATTAAAACTGGAGTCCTTTATATTGTATGACATTATGATCTATATATTTCCCCTTGATTTATTAATAGCCTATTATATTCTTATCGTTATATGTAGTACATCTATTTTACTACGGCCATGATCTTTTTACAAACATATTCAATATAAATAATTTGTCTTCTACCCTATAATTTATGAAATTACAAACTATATTGATGATATTACTATGAACTTTATGGCTAAGGGTCACGTTACAAACGTCTTTGTGACAAAACAATCCGAATATATTAAATAGATTTATAAATCAGTATGGGAATACAACATTCAGATTTGTAAGTTTTTTACGTCGTTTATTATGCTTATTAGTTTTACAAATTTATTACTTGATCAAAACATTATTATAACGACAAATTGATGTCACTACCACGATTTATTCAGGCTGATTGCACATGAATTTTATTTTCTATAATATTTTATTTGGAGATAACTTCTATTAGAATTTCTTTATAAACAAATTCCACATTTAAGTCATTTATATTTATCAAGTTTATTTGAATGAACAATTATTTGAATTTTCTTCCAAAAGTTGAATAGGGTGCCAACATAAAAGATTTTTCTAAATGTTTTTAAAGTAAAGTTTAAAGAATTAATGTATTAAAGTTAAGATATCTCAAGGAGATCTCTTAAAGACATAATTCTTTGACAGTCAGGATCCTGATTATCACTAAATATATTCAAACTAGTGGGAAAAACACATTTGTTGCCAAATATAATATATATATAAGGAGATATTTCAAGAAGCACAGTTTAGAGAGACTGCCATTTTGAATGATAAATTGAAGAATGGGCAGTAAAGAAAGGAATGGGGCTTAATATCCACTCCTAACCATTCTGTGACTAACTTATGGTATATCTTTATTTCAATAGTTTGCTTGTGCACATGGGGTCTTTCATATTCCTGAAGCAATGGCCCGAGAAATCTCTCTCTGACCATTGCTGGAATAGCGTCTGTTTCTTGAACTTTTGCGGGAGTGTGTCTATTCTCCCTGTCCAATGAAAGCTGTCACTTAAGTACAGCAACATGACAGTCCTTCGTTTAATCTGAGTCTTCCCTAAAACTTTGGACAGTCATTTAAGGTATTAAAACGGTGAAAGTATGTTCGTTTCCAAAGAGTATTGTTTACATTTCATTCGACTTGATAGCCTCGTTTGTCACACTATTAGTTTTACTGCAGTATTCTCCTATGCACGGGTTAATTAGGCATAATAAAAGCGTGAGCCATGACGTAACGTTTTGTAAACATATTTGGTCCAATACTGGCACTCGTTTTAAATGTAAAGCTTTTGTATGGTAGGTAGTGATTGGTTGGTAGTCGGACTACTGACCAATCAAAATTTAACACAACAATATCCACTCATAATAGCAGTGTGTAGTGAGATTACCTGTAATCAAACGAAACGCTGCGCGGAGTATGGGGGTCTTTATAATGGGAGAAAACTGGAAAACCCTACTTCTCATCACATACCCCATTAATTGTAAGAAAATGAATGGGTTAGTTCTGTCATACAGGCACTAATGTCAGGAAATGAGTCATTACACTTCACACTGAAGTAACAATGGCACAACACTGGTTGACAGTCTGTAAGAAAAGATATTTTTTGTAACTGATTGTGCAAATTGAGTCTGAAATATTATACTTTAAAATATATCCTTTGTTGGTCAATCAGATGACTTAATTGTTCTTGAAGGAGGATATATGTACCATAAGTCCCATTTCTCTTTGTAGGTTTGATGTAAGAAAGAAGAAGATGGTACCGCTGCCATCAGATGAAAGGATGATGGACAATCAAACAATCCGAGAAAGACTAGTTGTGTTGCGCGTGTTAAAATCGTCAGATTTTATTGGTATGAATATACGAGGTGGAAACGAATATAATCTAGGAATATATGTATCTAGGTAAGTTATTTATCCAAGCTGTGAATTTGTGCCAGTTTGAAACCTCCGTAATAAGTCTGTATCAAAACCAGATAAAACTAGATAGAAGGTACCACTTGAGATTACTTGGTGAGATGCTTTGTTGTGAAATCTTGTTATAACTTGGGGAGTAGGCTATGTATTGTTGCCTGGCAATCCATATTTATGACTTTAGATATACATTTGGGGGTTGGGCCAAAGGATATAAGATAGTTTTTGTAGAGGTTATTAGCAGTGGTGCACTATCCCCCCCCCCCCTTTTTATGTCTTAACTGATATATATGTTGTACGGATTTCATATTTGTACTGCATATATTTCATAGACTTCATTAGTCCAGTCCAATCAGTGTAGAAAAGTAGGATGTTAAACCCTATTTCATTTTATTTTTCAGGTTGGATCAAGGAGGTTTAGCAGAGAAAAATGGCATCTGTTTAGGAGATCAGATTGTTGCAGTGAATGGAACAACTTTTGAGAATGTGAATCACACATCAGCTGTTGAGTTTCTGAGAGCTCACAAAGAATTACATCTTACCTTAAAGGTAATGGAGAAAAAAAATCATATCTATGTAATAAAATACAGTAGAACATTTCTATGAATACGGCCTAATAGTGAAGCTTATGATTTATGATGGTTTAACTATAAAGCTTATGTATCCATATTCTTTTGTATAGATGCAAAATTCTTAAAATGACATCTAGAAGAATGATTTATATATCCCCAGCAAGAAAAAATAAAGCCAAATCAAAAAAACACACAATAATTTTATATGTGTGAATATACTACTTCCTTGTTGTTTAATAACATTACTAAATTTCGTTATTTAATAACAGAAGTTGGGTTGTGGTTTTTTTCTATTGTGAATGAATAAAGATGTAGACAGATTGTTATTTCCGACATTTTGAATTTATGTGAATTTAGATAATGGTTATATGTATTATTGCAGGCTGTTGGTAGATATCCGGCCTATAAAGAAGTTTATCAGGAATATACATGGAGTGAAAGCATGGGTCGTCTAGATAGACCACCTCCAGGTAATCATATTCTATTAACATCCCTTTTGAAGTGGGAGTAATCCCTTATAATCAGACTACAGAATTAATATATTTTTATTTGGTCATATAATGTCTCCAAAATTTATTGAGCTATATCTACTTGTAAATTGATCCCTGATTGTATAAAAGCCAAAAAATATTTCTGTGTTGTTGATTTATTATTTAATAATCATGTATTTTAAGACTAGTTACACTCTGTAAGATTAACATGGTTTTCCTATACAAATTTTTAAACTTGGTTATGAGTGATCTCTGTCACATAACTAAAAATATCAACAAAAAAATACCCCCCCCCCCAAAAAAAAATGAAACATTTTCAGGGAGTACTCTTACTAAAGTATTTGCATCAATTCACATTGCAAGGATTCACATTGCACCACCATTAGTTTAGCTTTGCACCTCAGTTTTATATTACACCCCAGTTTCACATTACACCTCATATTAGTTTCACATTGCATCTTTATTAATTTCACATTGCACCTCTATTAATTTCCCATTTGCATATTGCATACCGCATTGACATTGTACAATGGTTAGTTCCACATTATGCCTCATTAGATGATCACTTCACACCTCGTATGGGTAACAATAATATATGTGTTACCCACTTATATATATATACACATTTCGGCAAAGTATTCACATTTCTTTTGTAGTGTTTATTTTTTTACCCTTTTCACATTTTGCTATATGTTTATTCACTTTTTACGTTATTAATGATATTTCATGTTACATGGCATCTTGAAACAAAAAAATTATCTTTATAATATTTTCACTCAGTATAATTGTTGAACATTGTCTGTTCTCTTTTATCAGCATAACCATTTGTCTTGGTGAATCTTTTGACTTTGATAATTGTGTATTTATTATCTCAGCTAACAGACATCAGTGTGAACTTTTTGACAGCTTAAATGTTTTATTTCTCAGAAAACAGATTAACAGTCAATGAAACACCGATTAACAGTCGTTTCTCACTCAGACAGCAGGAATCACCTCAGATTCAGAGAAACCATTATATTCAAAACCCTACACATCAAGGGAGGTTATCCTTACAGAAGGAAGTTCTCCTTCCTAGAAAGCATGATATTACATATTCAGCTCCTTACGAAGATGCATGGACATCTTCTGGATTTGGTGATGAAGAACATAATGGAAGTTCAGAAACTTTTACGAATAGCAATGGTCGACATGCTCAGAATGGATTCAACACCGATTACACGGAGAGTGATTCAGGACAAGACGATTATACAGCTTTCTTAGAACGTAAAGCGAAACAGGACAATGAGAAATCTTATTCAAGGGAGGCAACTCTTCAAGCGCGACATCACCCTGAACGTAAATCCAAACTTGAAGAAATGTCTACAAGTTTTAGTTCTCCACAGTTAAACATAGCAGAAGATGGTACAGTGCGGACGTACATTTTACCAGATCAGCATCGAACACTTCATCAAAGTCAACCTGATATCCAAATAACTAAGCCTACTGAAGAATATGCACCGGTTCTTCGGAGACCAAAGTCTTCCAAAAACACAGGAATTATATACGTCCAGAATCATGATCAACCTGGAAACTATGCAAGTCCAATTTATGCAGCAGTGCAAAAGAAAACTCTGAAACCAACTGAAGAAGCGTATCAACCTTACAGACAACAAATGTCCAAAAGTACCCCTTCACTAGTCATAGAAAAACCGCAGCAGAGAGTTTATTCTGCGTATGATGACTTCCACATGTATAATCGTTCTCAGCGTCTAGAACAGTCTCGGGTTGAGGATCCAGAGACTGACTATGACGTGGACAGTAGTGAGGCTGTGGTAGTGTTTAGCGAGAATGAAAACGATGAACCAAAACATTCTTCTAATGTTTATAGTACAATAGAAGATACAACTAATATGAATATAGAGGATGCTCATTTATCTGATGATGAATTTGAAAGCTCTAATGTAGAAAATAGAATTTTATTATTGGAGAACCGAAAATCAAATCTTGGATCTTGTGAAATAAGTCGAATGGCGGACGAACCTACATTAAATGGTGTTAGTAAGTATAAAACTATTTTAGATTATTTTTGATTGATTGGCCCCTTTTTAAACTTTTCAATTTTTTATCCCGTATATATATTTTTAATTCCCTTTTAAGTGCACAGTTTTATTATGTAAGATTTAGATTAGGAGTTGGCTGTTCTCACTTTGATAGTTCAAGATAGGTTGCCAGGCAACAAAACATACACCCACAGCAGCTAAGCCATCCGAGCAGTCAATAAGAGTTGTCGCATATTTTTTCTATTGTCGGTAATGAAACATTTATAATACACTAAAATCTGATTAAGAGTAACAACTCATTAAGTAATTATCTGAAAATCATTAGAAATTGCTTTGCTTTTAGTTCTGCCCTATGCTAACATTCAGTATACGAAACATTTAATATCTACTTGTTCGGCTCAAGACCTTAAACTCTGTTTATCAATCCATAGTCAATTGGATGATACCTCTAGCCTCTACAAGATTTTTTTCACAGTGATTATAGGGAATTGTTGAAAATCAATAGGCTTTTTCGTCTGATGACCTTAAACACTGTGTATAAATTTAAAGTCAATCGGATATTAACTTTAGCCTCTAGATGGCCCAATGAACGGATGGAGGCAACAACAATATACGACCACATTTCAATGTGGCCGTATAAAAAATAGATAATGCAAATGGAATATAGTGAAATATAGTAGGCCAAGACATTGGGCTCTTAAAAGTATATGTTATTGTAAATTTGGGTTATTTTTAAAACACTGTTACAAAAATAAATTTCATTTTTAATCAGGACAAAATGGATCCAGTTAATTTGCCAGATATTATTGATGATAGTGTGACCCTTGTGCATTGTAGTGAGTTAGTGAGGACATAATTATGTCTTGCCTATTAATCCATAGCCTGACATTTCAGTCACAGAGGTGCTAACAGAAGCTGGTTAACCTAAATATCTTACATTACTTCCATTACCATCTCCCCTTGTTTTATCACTTGATACAATCACGAAGAGCACTATTTTATTATTATATTCACTCCCATATATTTTTTCCTTTTATTCAAACCTTTAGTTTCAAGTCCTCCTCATAGCACTAGAAAAAATAGCAATGGTGCATGGGCAACCATTAAGAAAAAACTGAAAGGAACAGAAAAAGGGAAAAGTTAGTCTTTTTTTATATTTAAAATGAATATGCACAAACAATTGTACCTTTCAAACCAAAGTATTACAGACTGTTGTTATCCCTTCACTCCCAAAGCACTTTATTATATGATTTGAATTGATGTGGCAAAGTGCACTAAAGGGAGATAATAAATGTAGATAATAAAGTAGAATGAATAAATGTAAACATTAAACCTTCCTTCTAGATGCTTTTTAAGAGTAGATTGATTTTAACTTACAAATGTTAAATCTTAAATGAAAAAGTTTGAATTGGGGATATTTTTACAATACATTCTGTAACCTTTTTTTTGTTTCATTTCTTTCAGAAAAGAAGAAAGAAATAGAGGATCATGGTAAGTGCCAATATTTAAGATACATTATGATAGATAAGATAAAGAACTGACAGTTCTTGCTATAATGGTTAAAAATAGATAAAAGCACTGTAGTCTCGAATGTCATTGTTACCACTGATACGAAAAAGAACAAAGTCTCGATTATCCATTTATGCGGCTAATTATCAATGGGCATTGAACAGCAGATCTGATTCAAATGTAATGAAAATCAGACCCATATTTATAGTGCACCCTTTCATGTTAAGGGGCAACTTCTTAAACTAAATGGTAGATTATTCCATAAAACTGTAGCTTGAAAACTAAAAGAGCGCTGACCTTTAGAGACTAGTTGAAAAGTTAGTGGCTTTAAAAGTAGTTAACATGATGTCATAATGTTTCAGCTCCTCGAAGTGTATCTAAGAGGCGTGGAATGTTTGAACAAAGTTTTGGTTCTCAGGTTGTGAACAATCATTGTGTGGATAATTACAATATGATGATGATGGAAGAACATGCTAGAAACCTGCTTAATGAAGATGAATGTGCTGCTGTTATCAGACATGTTAAAAATTATCATGAGCAGAAAAACTTGGAGAGATTAACAGAAGCTCTACTTCAGATTCTTGATACATCGGAGAAACTACAACTGCTTAAAGATATCAGGTTAGTGCCAATAGGAACAATTTTTTCATTCCAAAATAATATATTGGTAGTTATATGTGGAAGCCTTTTGTTGTTAGATTTGTCTGTCTGTCTGTCAATCCAGGTTCTTTCAGGTAAAAAGAAAGAACATGCATGAAATTTTGTTTGCATGGGCACAATTCTGTCGTTTTGCCATTAAAATAAATTACTGTGTGTGTCCAAAGCCACAGGATTCAGCAATATATGTCTGCTTGTTTATATAACATTTCGGGCCTAAAGAAAGACCCGCAATAGGCAGATTTAGAGTTTGCATAATGCCTGTTTGAGAATCTGAATGACATATAAAATGCTATAAGTTATCTGAGATATTAAAGTTCTGAAATATGTTTTTCAGAGGAGTTATCTACCCTTACCATGTTGCATTATTTGATACAAGAGTGAACATTTATGAGATACAGGAATATGAACGAATGTCTACAAAATTACACCTGCCACTTCATCACAACCACAAACCAACATCTAAACCACAGAAAAACTTAATGACCACTGTTATAGGTAGGGTATTCCATAAATATACTTTTAAAGCCATTTTTTTTTTATTTCAATTTTTTATAATTTCCCAAATCCTAGGTAAAAGTCAGACTTTGTTTCAATCTGATAAAAATACAGATTCTACGGTGTTTCGTTGTTTATAATTCAAATTTTTTTTTTTTGTAGGATATTAAACTGTATGTAAATAAAATGCATTCGGTTTAGTTGGGGGAATTAAATTAGTTTAGTTAATTATAAGCATATAAAGAGAACTAAGCAAAATTAAAGTTAAACATAATAGTCCATGCCATTTAGTCAAAGTTCATTTGTGTGGTACCTGGCATGACATTTCAGATTTGTATAATATTGAAATTGTAGCGATACCAAAGAAAATTTAGATCTGTATTTTAATCAGACTGGACTTTTTTTTATATTGAATTAATATTACTCGTGGGTATTTTCACCAGACTTCAATTTTAAACCTTTATCCAAGCCCATCACAATTGTTCCCCTTTATTCTGTTCAAATCAACAGTACTTACTTACTGTATATATTGTGCTTGAGATCAGCACAATAAGGTTTTGATATGGTGATCTTTGTTTCAGATGAGGAAATTAACTACCACTATAAAACTGCCCCAGAATAAAATCTCTTGAAACGATGAAATATTGCGGGTTGGGTGGCTGCAAGGTTTAATATAAGCATCTTGGATCATTGATTCAAGTGGTAGGGTTTTCTCCCCTTGTTAAAGACCCCAATGCACAAGCAAGTGATTGGAATAAAATTGAATCAGTGGACATTTCTTTCTCTCTTGGAATTTTTGCGTTGTTTTTGTGTCTTATCCGCTGGTTTGTGCTATAAGATTTGTTTGTGGTCAACCTACATTTCCTACTAGGAATGAGGCTTTGTCTTTGCCAATTGCAATTTAACTTCCCTGTGTATTCTAGAGAACATTTTTAACCACAATAATACGAATAAATTCCGTATGAAACATTCATACTGATTAGCGATAATTTGATACAAGTTAAAGGTCAGAGAAAGTTTGGATAGCTTTTGTATGGAACTCTCATATTGCTTAACTTTAACTTGGTATAGGTTAAAACTCAGAGAAAAATTTGTGTGGACAACATAATTTTTTTAAGATATTGCAGATGATGGTGGTCACTTTCATATTAAAACTGTCGACCAACACAATCGAGACATTGATCATGAGAAGGAAGTCATTCATGAGCTGAAGTCTAGCCAACATTTAAGCTCAGATTCAGACTCTGATAGTGGAAAAGAACAAGTATATGATTTCACAAGGCAAGGTAACAGGTACTATATGTGTTCAAGATGTTTTTTTACTCATTTTGTTTTGTTTTGTTTGTCTTTCTATTCATTATTTTTTTCCGTTTGTTCCCCTGAATCCATTTTTACCTCTTTAATCACGTTTTTAAATCTTATGAAAATTATCATATTAATTTTCTACCTTTTAAAATCAGTTTTTAAATTTTTAATCTTTTTTATAATTTTCATATTGTCTTTTGTATGAAAGTTGTATTGTGAATAATGGTTTTCTTGTAGAAAGACGTTCATGCAACAATTTCATAACAGTGTCTTAGACTATAAGCTAGATTTAGACACCAATGTGGAATATTGTATATAAATCCCAGGGGCAGATGAACATTCGGAACGTTGAATCTCCGGTTCTGGGCCAATTATGAGCATCACAACTGTAAAAGGTGCCAGTGATCATTAATTTTCAGGTAGACTTTCAAAAATGACTTGAATATTCAAATGATTTTGAATTTATTCTGCAGATCCCGTCAGAAGAGACAATTCTGAAGATAGTATAGTTGTGTATATTTCGAAACAAAAATTACATTTAGGTGAGTTGAAGGATATGAATGATTTTGAAAATACATGATCTTAGTAAAGGTAACTTTAGATAATTATGAAGTGAATACAAATAATTTATATTTATAGTCAAATAGACAAATGTTTGATTATTAACCTTAGATAATTATATAATTTATATTTGTAGTCAACAAGCAAAATGTTTGATTATTTTTTTTGGTGGGGGGGGGGGATTTATAAAAAAATGAATTCTCTCGGACACATTAATATTTTATTCACGCAACAATCAATGTTTTTTTTACAGGTTTATTATTAACGGGTGGTGAAGGGGAATACCTTTCTCCTGTTAGAGTAGATAGAGTTTTACCTACAGGGGCTGCAGCAGATGATGCCAATATACAGGTAGGTCAATAATAAATTAGGAACTGTGCAAAAACTAAAATATATTTTATTCTTAGCTTGGAAGGGAAATAACTCTGTATGTGTAACTTTCCATTTCTTAAATCTGAATAGAATTAATTAGTATTAATACAATGTTTTATTACTGTATTAATATGCATAGTTGTAAATATATCATGTCAGACATTTTGCAAAAACGGATTACCCTTTCGTCATTGAGGTATATTTTAAAAAGCTTTTGATAATGTTATAATTTGTTGGGACCGTGGTAACTACCTTGTAAGATCACTAGACTCTCCAACATATTGTCTCGAGTTCTATTCCTGTCATGGGAAGAGAAAAATCTTCTGTTTTTTTAAAGCCTGACCTTCAGTTGTCAGGAGTGGCGTCTGTGATTAGTCGTTCAGAAGGGATGACAAATGGGTGTGCAAATGGTTCAGATTATTTGTAGCAGATAGTTTTATATTCAGCAAGATATGTAATGGTAACTGGGTTAGTGACACTACTTTAGAAGTAATGGGTGATCATGCATGGCACAGTGTATGCTTACTTTCTATAGAACAATTGATACCACTTTTCATTTCAAGAGTCCAGAAAGCTTGAAAAAAAAGATTTTGTTGTGCATTTCCACATACTAAAAAATAAAATTGGTCTGAGCTTTAATATTTTGTTGAATGTCACAAATAAAATGAAAATCAAAAGAGATTAAAGACTTTAATTTTTTAACACTTAGAAATTGCATTTTCAGTTATTTAACAATTTATCAAAATTTTCTGTTAATAGTAAAATATTTTCTTCTTTTCAGCCTGGTATGATTCTATTATCTGTAGATGATCAAAGTTTAAAGTTCAAGTCGTTAAATCAAGTTCAAGCTGCTTTAAAGAAATCTTATAATAATAAACGCAGTGTGGCGATGAAATTAGTTCTCAAACCTATTATACAATATTAATCTTTATCAAGGCATTTATTTACTTATCATTATACTTAAATATCTCAAAGAATTCATACAAAATTTGTACTTACTTAGTTTTACTCCATCTCCATTAAATATTTGTAAAAGAAAATCACCCATCAGTTATGTTACATAAGTTAATAAAACAATTTTTTTTTTAAATTTGAGTTATTGGTAGTGATAGTTTTTAATGGAAATGTAGAAAAAATAGTTTCTAATTATAGTGATAATTAATGTATTCTAAATTAAAATTAAATAGAAAGTTTGCTTGTTGAGTTTACTGTATGAAACAGATTCAATTTCATGTCATAAGCTTTTTAAGTTCATAAACCCTTTGACCTTAGTACCCTAACATAGTAATTAAATCATTTGTCATAAATCTAAGTCCTTTGTATGTGCTGATTAATAATAATAAATTTATTATTTATTTGAATGTATTATATAAGAAAATATAATGAGTAGCATTTATATTTACAGTATATTATTTAAAAATATACATTACAGTTCAAGAGAATCATTGTTGAAACATAGCTTTAATAAAAATACAGTAATTGTTATCCATAGAAGTGTTGTGTTTATTTTTAATGTGGTCAATTACTAAATGCCATTCAAACAGTATATTATTTATTGAAAGAAAATCAAATGTGTAATGTCGCCATAATTATTTCCGTATCATTTGTTAATAATTTGTTTGGTTGTTGGTTAACATATTATTCTTGTTAAAGAATTTAAATGGACATAAATTTACACATTGTTGAATTAGAATAAAAATGCAATTATTATATGAATAAGTAATTAATTGAATATTGTTAAATAAAAGTAGATGAATATTTCTTGAATGAAAGGAAATGTATAATTGTTAAATGTACATTTGTTATTTTAAAGTAAATGTACATTTGTCTATTTATGTACATTTTTTCTTTTAAAGTAAATAATGAACAATAATTGTTCATTTATGTACATTTGTTCAGATAAAGTAAATGTTCAAATTGTTCAGTTAAAGTAAATGTACAATTGTTCCGTTAAAGTAAATGTACAATTGCCGAGTGATGTATGCTTACTCTGTTAAGGTAATGTACAATTGTTCAGTTAAATAAATGTACAATTGCTCATTAATGTACATTAAAATTTGCTCTGTTGATTTGAATATACAGATCTTTTGTACACTTTTTTGTATATAATTGTTAAATTAATTTTTATATTTTTGTATATAGAATTTGTTAACTTTGTTATGGCACTGTGATTATTGTGTACATATTATAAGTTTAACGGCTTCAAAGTATTCTGTTTTAGTTAATTAATTTATTTAAATGAAGATTTAAATTTGTTCAGTTTAAAATGTAACATGCAGGTGTTACGCACCCTTACTCTTCTTGAAGGCTCAATACCACTTCCCATGTCTAATAATTTCAATTAAGCGTTTTTAGATAGGGTTATGTTTGATCTCAGAATTTTTATACCTCTTTTGTAACTAGTGGTGCTCTTGTGCATGACAGGACATGCAGCACTTATTATGTTTATTGTACATTTGTATATAGACATTATAGAGCCAGTTCTTAATAAGTATGTAAATATGTATACCATAGATATTTGCTACTGATTTAAAAATTCTTTGTTTTAGTTTCAAGATTCATTTTAGATTGTAAAAATATATGTACATATGATATCAGTTTTACAAATGTTCTTGAATACAGTGATTTTTGTAAAAATTGATATTAAGTTTTAAAAGTAAATTTATTGATCAAGCTCTAAGCTAGGCATTATATAACTCAAATATTATTTTATTACTTGTATTTTAATTGTCTTGATTGAAAGGCTTCAATTCAAGATATAATAAAAAGAATCCAATTGATTGGACTCCTTGTGCCTTTAATTCAAAATGTATAATAAATATTTTATTTGAAAGTTATACAGTGGATATAACTATATTGTATATTTGATTATAGAGATAGAAAATGTTGACAATAAACAGATTGAAATCTCATGTTTTTGGTTAAGCTTTAGAAACTGCTGAATCCTGTTTATGTAAAAGAAATACTGGTTTGACTACCTGGTGTTTAACCACTTCTACTGGTTTGAGCATGCTTGTGTCTTATATCTCATACATTAGAAACAATCACCAAGTAATTTTGATTCAATATATTCTACTCTCCACAAAGTCATTAGAGGGAGCAGACAGAAGGAAAACATCTGAAAAATTATAGCAGATGAAAATTCAGATGATTACCATCATCAAAAATCATATGTATAAAAACATACAAACAAGGAGTTGTTCAACTTTAACCAAAAATAATTTGAAACTTGAAAGTAAGGAATGAAGCACCATGTTATTTATGCGAAACTTTGCAAGACATGCAATACTGCTATGCCTATTAAACGTTAAATTGAAGGCAGACGGCCTGGAAGTTGACAGAAAGGCCATGAGCCGTGATCTTTGTTTCCATCTATGAGAAACGACTACCCCCTCCCTTCCTCACACACATACAACCACCACCCCTATAAGATTAATATTCAACTGCATTTCAGGTTTTATTTCATGACCAATAACATGACTGATGAAGACTTAGTGTTTCTGTCTTATATTTGTTTGAAAATTGAAACCTTGTCAATAGAGAGAGTATATCTACTTACTTATAATACTTTGATCTTTCATGTGTAGAGGTTTCTTTTCCGTTATGGTACTGATTAATTAAAATATTTTACAACATGTTGGTATGTAGACATTGTGGTTTTTGTTGCACATGTATTACGTTTTCTAGGTCATAGACGAGTACTAAAAAAAAAAGTAGTCAAATCACGTGTCCGCAATGGAGTATTATTATATGCCATGGAACGGCCTTACATTGTAATTCTCTAATAAAGTGATTTTGTAAATTTCAACTCCTAAAGTCCTGCTTCATAAAGTTTGGGGTATTGCGATATTGCGGCAAAAATAATAGAAGCCCCACCCATTTCTTTTAATCTGGCTACACACCAAAATGTTATGCGCATGTCTGCTTGAACCCCTTTCTGTTATACGGTGCTTCAAATTTCTACCCGGCAAAATATACAAACTAACACAGCATTACTGTGCCGTACTGAATGCAAAAATATTCTTCGAATGACCTGTACCAACTGATTGATATTTTTTACAGTTCTGCGAAGATTGTTTCAGCCAAGGAAACTTTTCACATCGAGATTTTGATGTTGAAAATAAAAGTTTTTAGTCATTGCCACTACATTTAAAAATAAGATTAGAAGCATAGCCCTTTAATCAAAAGTAACATTTTAGGGCAATAATCTGATACATTTCGGGTCAATGTACTATAATGGCCAATATTCTTCTATAAAGCCGGGCAAATATTTCGCACCTCATCCTGCAAGTAGATGTAAGGCTATAATTTATACTGGCCAGAATCCATCTGTCTTTCCTTCCGTCCTTTCCGGTCATTTATACTTCCTTCCTTACAAAATGGACATCACCGATTAGACATCAATTATTATAATAATAACTTAATACACAAAACATAGCAATTATTGTTAATAATATAGAAAGGAAGTACAGTTTGGTGACATAGTCACGTTGAATGTATTTATGATTAAAGCGCCGGTCGTTCTTTGAAAGTCGAATCTCTCAAAAGTATATCAATTCAAAAATGGTTCATATATATTGCAAAGATATGATAGGCAGCAAACGTCTGCATCTGCAGCAACAAAAATTGATGGGCCTTTTTTTAAGCCGATTGATATTACGGTTTTGTTTTCTTAATTAAAAATGTTACAAAATAAATTTGAAAATCGTTATGTTATCGTCTGAACGGCTAATTAGATGTATTCGTTGTAAAATTTAATATCTGCTTATTTTATTGTTGACCAAAAAACTCAAAACACATTGAATGTGCAGCAATACATGGGTCGCGGTTTGACTGGGTACCCGACTTGTGTTGTTTTCTTGTGCAAGGTACTGAAAGAAAAAGGCATTCACTGAGAACCCTGCTTGAAAAATCCAGCGGTTCTTCTCGGTCCACGGCGGAATTCGAACACGGGGCATTCTACTATATTTTACTTGCAAAAAAGTAACGGCAAAGTTCTCTTTTTTGAAACTAAAACGAATAAAAGACCTAACCAAATTAGGTACCTAGAGACTGGCTTCTGGTAAAATTCGAAATTTGATTCTCGAATTGATCACTATAAAAGAAATTCTACACGCATGTACATGTGAGTAAAGTAAATTGCAGATGACAGAGATGACAACGTCACAAGTACACTGAAAATCAAATGTTATTACCAAAAATGACCTATTCAGCAAATTTCTAATTTACATTCATTTATAATTCGATATGGTTTAGTTTTTCTAAATGATTTATGACCAATTTTATCATATCAGTTCATGATTTACTGTGTTAAATGTTAAGCTAAAATCTACGAGTTCGCAGGCCAGAAAAAAATGGTAATGCTATTTTAACGGACTTCATTAAATTTTGTCGGGTTTCTAAACTTGGATTCAAATTAGTTTGATATTTTACAGGTTTCTTTGATAATTAGACGAGAGGAAGATGATTATTTTTATATGGTTTCTGTAAAATTACCTATTTTACACTATCTTTGAGTTAATTAACTTGTCACGAGGCAAATTAGCAGAACATGACAGCATGGAATATCTTGATTTAAAGGGACTCGAATTTCTATATGCCGTTGTTTGAACCTACTTTTTAAAATCAAACATCTAAGGCAATGAAAGGAATTGGGGTTTAAAGTCCGGGCTAATGAACAGGGGACACGCCAAAAAAGGTCATATTTTATTAATGTTTCTTTAGATTTGAACTCGGGGATGGGGACATTAATTTAAAAAATTCCAAAAAACTTCAATTTTTAAAAATAATCAAATAGATCGGAGGTGGATACTTTGATCAAAATTTATCAAAACATTTTTTCAATTTCTACTTTTTATCTTTTCGCTTTTTATTATTTTAGTGTTGAATTCGCAGATCAGCTGGTTGAGTTCTGTTTAAATTAAATCAGCAGAATTTATCTAGATATAAATAAAGTTTCTGTAAGTATATACATCTAAATCTGGGGAAGCCATAAGCCATCTTTATCTAGATAAAATATTAATTTGAGTTGATAATACGACAGATCAGATAGGAGAACTTTATTTACACTAAGAGGCTCACAAAATTTCTTGAGAAGTATAAGAAGTAATTATTTGTGAAATGACCCCACGATCTTAAACTAGGTTGGCCTGGGGGTTATATTTTCATATTAAAACAGATCTGCAGATTTGATCAACATTTCTAATCGGAAACAGCGATATCTCTTGATAAAATATTTTAAACTAAATAAAGTCACATATCCTTATCGTGCATCCCGACTTGATCCTGGCAGAATGCCTCAGTACCTCACATTGATTATTTAAAATCAAAATTAAATTATCAACAGTAGATAATTTCCCGACTTGAGTTCAATCGGGTCAAAGGACTGAAATGAAATGGGGTTTAACATCCCATACTGTCCTGTTACGACTGGACTAATGAATACGGGTATACGTCATGTAGTGTGCCATGGGGAAACCACGCTGGAAAATCCCGATAAACAGTCTCGGCCGACACCGGAATCGAACCCGCGATCTCCAGGCTAGCGAGCCAATGAAAAGATTGATTGTATCTAGGTGGCGCTGACTTGTTTATATCGTCTGCCGTGTAGATGATGCAGCATTTTCATGCGCTGATATTTTCTTTTACGAATTCAACTTCCCTAAGGGGATTCTGAATGACGATCGGCGGTTTAAATCTATGGGTGCTGCCATGGTTATAGTTTACCAAAATTGTGTCATTGGTTTCTTTTATTTTATTTTTAAATGAAATAGAGACACAAAATCCACACTAACCTCCCAAATTATCAATGTTTCAGTTCTTTATTTCCACACGTTCTTAAAATAATGAATTGAAAATTTTAATGCCCATAAATTACCGCCATTCATGTGACATAAGAAAACACGTTTGACGTTTACATTTCGTAGCGTTGTCGATTTCTGACCCTTTGCACGACGTTACTGTAATATGTAATTTGTTGATAAGCCTACATATAGATACTAATTAGGGATATCGAAAGACAACTTGAAAATGGATTTACGCCGATGATGTCATAGTTAATCGATTCGTTATCTCATTCAGTATTCAAAGACAACTTTGTACACCTGTGTTTTATTAAATACACACAGCTTTTAATGTGACCTCGGTTGCTCAGAGTTGTCTGTTGTATAGCCCAACAAAACTTAGTCCTGTGATAAACACATTTATTTTCCAAGAAGTTCAACAATTTATTCATTTATCAAAAAAGACTTTGATATCCATAGAATAATTGTTATGTTATTTTCAGCCCCGCCTCTCTCAACTGGTTTGTGAGATTTGGAGGTATTGGATGATTGTTACCATACCAAAACACCATTATCCCGGCTGATTCAAGTAGAGACTGCAGGCAGAGAATTACCAATCACAAATATTTTTACATTCATAGTTTTTATGTTAAAAATAGAGCACATCTATACTCAGTTTTAAGTTTTTACCTTTTATTTATTTGACTTGTCAAATCATTCGGTAGATTATACACTGTTTCTTTTCATCAATCTTATATAGGTATTTTTGATGTATCCCAGAAAAGTAAAAATGACTTAAATTCCTAGTATACGATTTCGAGGGAGCACACGGTGTCATACATGGTCAGTTTCAAAAATTATACAGTAACCCCAAACCCAAGGTCAAACTTAGCAGAAATACTTAAAGGAGCTAAATCGCTAATAAAAATTAACACAAATGGGTCGCAACGCATATACTGTAATATGAATGTATTTAATCTGGTATATGTCAATCCTTTCCGTTTTTACTCAAATTTCAATTTCAAATTTCAATCGAATGGCAATCTCTAGCATCTGGTTATTTCAATCTACACTGATAGCATTTATTGCGAATTTCTTTTTAGATACGTATATGGCGTCACCGTTTGACTTAACTTGTGAAATATGTCTAGTCTCGTTCTTCGAGTCCTTTGTTACAAATGGCACTGAAACGCATTATGGTTCATGATTAGTGTACCAATGGTAAAATATTTATTTTGTCTTAAATAAACATTGGATATCAGAAGACCATTTTCCCGGTAAGATCGCAGCATCAGCGTTGATTTAAATTGAAAGATAATTCGTGTTTTCAATGGAGAAGTCTTTAGATGATATTTAGTTTGATGCTTAGCTACTTTAAATAGCAGCCATTTGAGCAGACGTGCTTTCAATAGACAAAAACCTGACGCATATCTGTATTTTGCTAAACAGAGTTTACAAATAAATCTTTAAAACAAAAGGCACGACAACATCAATATAACTATTATTTATAATATAACTATTTATTTACAAAAGTAAAGAATCTACCTTTGGAATTATTTCAGATATCTCACATACGATATGCTCCCGGGCTCCTCAAATGGTATGGGATAAAATTTTCATAATTTATCACATAATTCTATATAGATTTTCCATAAATGGGCTTATAGCTATAATAAATTCGACCACAGTCGCGACTAGAGTTATAGACAGCTTGTGCATGGTAAATTGTATTGAAAATTTATTGATTTATTTATTCATAAATAGAAAAAGTATTTCAAAAGAGACACCAGTTTGACGAATAGCCCCGCCCTCACATTAAAATGATTTCATGACATATAATGTGATGATGTTAAGACGTTAATGCCAGTCATTTTAAAGTCGATATATGATCCAAAAGGAAACGGAGCTCCACGTTGAACTGTTTTGGTGTAGTAATGCTGGCTGGAATTCGGTTCAGAGAAATGGTTATTACTTGACTACTGTGTGAGTCAGCTTGTCTGGTAAGCTTACACTGTCTATTAATACACGAGAAACCAAATGATCAACTGTGTGAGAGGCAATAGAAGTTTTTAGAGTCGAGTGCAGTAACAGACGAACAGCCACTGTAAGGGACCGTTTACCATCTAGGTAAAACAGGCGTGTACCATCGGCCGGCTGGGTATAAAAACACGCGTGTGGTCAGTTTAGGATTATAAATATATTAATACTCGTGTGGTTTAAGAAGAGAAACGACAACATTAGAATTCAGAGACATCTAATACAGCTAATAACATCGACAGACAAGTTAAAATATCAAAACCCATATCACTCAAGAACAGCGGACGTCAGAGTGAGCAGCTTAATATCAGGAATGAGATAATAAGATTGATTAGAAGAAGACAAATAAAGGATTTGTTTACTGTTGACGGTATGAGAAACAGGTTAGTTATTAAATACACATATACATATAGTCTATAAATATATCCATATTATATATACAACACGTGTAGGGATGTAAGCATGTTGTTCATCCATGCACGTGTATATAAGATGTAAGAGATATAGCAACATTACGTTCATTTAGAGGCTAGAACTGTCTATACCAACATAAATGTTGCCTTTGGCTTACAGCTACTTTATAGTACTCGAGTTCAAAGTATTCCATACTCCAGTCTTTAGTTAAACTCCATTAGTTAGAGTTGTGTTGATATAGTTAAGAAGGAAATAGTCTGCTGATTACTGTATATGGGGAGAAAGGGAATGGGCATTGCCGGATTTAGATAAGGGGAGGCTCTAAGCTATTCCACTTGTGGGGTACCGCCCAATCGGCCACCTTCAAGATTAGAGGAAGAAGGGAGCGTTTTTTAAAAACTTGGTGATGACAGAGGTTAAAGACACCGGGAACAGGCGAAGCGCCGAGACAATCCCATCTTTTGAGTAAGACTACCATGATTAGCAAACCATGTATTATTAGGTCGATGTTTTATTAGTTATATTCGTAACTCATCAAAATGGAACGGAAAAGTATTCTATGTACAGAAATTAACGCTAGGTTTGTGGACTTGAGAAAAGAGCATGTGTGGTATTTTTCTTGTTGACTTTTGTCAATTTTTTATAACCCAACGAAGTAATTTGTTGACTTAATGTTGGACACACACGTAGCAATATTCCATAGAGATCACCCCAAATTGATTAGTCTTCTGCGATTATACGAAAGCTATAATCGATTCGTTAACTCATTCACTAATCAAAATGATTAAGACACTTATTATACATAATATATACGAACACGTGTGTTTTATTATGTTACAATCATGTGTTTTCTTTAAATATCACACGCTATGGTATTTAAGAATGAATCTATAAAAAGAAAAAGCCAAGCCCAAGAATGAAAACCCCAAAATGTTGTCATATTCTTAGATCGTTTGTTAATGTGTTTTTGAAATGATTTCACACCCGGATAGAGATTTCAATTGACTTATTATAAAACATTTTATTGTGATATTTTGTTTATATTTGTAAATGATTATAGGTTGTAGAACACCCGATACCATATTTATAAGAATGGTTGATTATATAACATTGTTTGAATGGCCAATGCATACTATTAGCTTCAATTATACTTCCGATGATGTAAATTTCGTTTTACTTGTCATTACTTCACAATTATATGGAAGAGCTGTTATATAGCCCGCGGTCTGGGTGAGGGATTAGCCAATGAAACAGCGAGTTTTTGACGTGAGGTGCATGGAACTGTGGGTAATCCACTAGAAAAATCGACACTGATTGGTTAATCCAATGCCTGACATCACAGGGTCAAAAGTCTCTCGCATGACCCCTGGTCAGATCTTCACATGTAGTGTAAGCCATCAAAGGTATAAAAAAACGCAACGCAATATAATCATAGATGTCAATATTTGTATAGTTTATATATTGACTGTTCCTTAATGTATTCCATGTTTTTGTATTTGAAAACCCAAAGGAATGGCATGGAATGTTTAAGAAAGGTTACCTATAACCTGCTTCATTGGAACTGTAACCATATATTATTATACTTTCATTGCTATGTAATGGTTTAAATCACTCACCATTACCCATCCTTACAATATGTTTATATTCTACCACATGCCATAGTAGACATAATATATACACCGGGATTCTCATCAACCTGCACGAAGATAAAGTCAATTCGCCCCGCCCTATTCATTTTTATTCTCCGATCTCTATTGCTACTCCCTCACTTCTGTTAAGTTCCAACAAATATGAACCAGACCTAACAAATCATATATATACCCCCAATTTTTATAAAGACATCTCTCTTAGTTAAAACTCTTATCAAACATTCAAACATGTGTATATATATAAATCTGTGTATATATAATGTTTGTCAGATTAAACGATAAAAGATTAACTTGCGAAGTTTTTTTTGATTATAGATAAGGAATTTGATTAACAGAATTTTCTCAGACTCACAAATCGAATGAATGAAATTGGATTTAACGTCTTCATTATCTTGACGAATTTATACTCATATAGCCAATGATGACGTTACGTTACACTGTTCTATATGAGGCAAAATTTGCCCTTACAGCGGTGCAGTGGCCTACTCATATTTCGATTTACAGCTGTCAGGAGATCTTTAAAGTGTTTCCAGCTGCATATAAGGGACCCCGATTTCTCGTTAAA
Organism: Patella ulyssiponensis; assembly: GCA_963678685.1. NCBI lineage: Eukaryota > Metazoa > Mollusca > Gastropoda > Patellidae > Patella > Patella ulyssiponensis. The sequence continues at coordinate 18,695,230 of OY783229.1, read as the reverse complement.
TCCGAATGACTAAACGATTTCCCCGCTAGAACTTCCATTCTCTATTTAAATCGAACAATCAATTGCATTTGTGATGTGTCAGAAATTTTTTCATCCACTTGTTCATTGTGTCATTAAGTAATTACAAACGCGAAAATCAACAACTTTTCTGTACCGATTGGGCTAATGAAGACGGGCATTACTTTGTGCTAGGCGAAAAAATTTTCCCGGGCAGCGGCGCTACAGTGCACTCTTTTATCGAATTCCTACTGCTTTGGCTTCCAATATATTTGTACGGTCCTGTATTGAAACTTTGAAAAGATAATAGGCTTTTACCACTGTCATCGATAAGCTTCCATATTTCTTTTGACCAACCCATCATCATCTTCATTATTGCCATCGTTAAGCTTCCATAGACCCTTTAAACTTACATCTTCATTGAAATACATGTTGATTTATGATAAGTCTATATGTTTTTGTTGGTAATCGTCTTGACGAACAATACACTGGACTTCGGCCATAGGATACCACAGACTTCTAATGAAAATAAATAACGATATTTATTGAAATCGACAAAGATCCATGTCTATTACATAAGGAAGTACATTCAGTTTTTACAACATTTTTTTACAATTGAAGATTGCCACTGTTTGTGTCTCTAAGTCTCATATGATGATTGAATAATCATTACTATTGAATTGAAATTGTGTTGGTTAAACTTTTCTGCACCAAGCGGATTAAGAAAGTCAGGCATACGCATGTTGTGTGTTATGAAGGAAAATTTGCCTGGACAACGACGGTACTGGTCTTTAACGTGCTGCAGAACAGTAGGGCGTTAAACCCCATTTCATTTTAACGTTCTGCCAAGGGTATATCCGGGGCCCGGTTAATCGTACTATCCAAACTGCTATTCGTTTTTCCTTCACCATTGACGGGAGTCTTCTCGACCAACACCACTTATTTTTTGACAGAATCCTTATAAATAATACAAAACAACTACTGCAGTTGAGTAGTTGGTAATTTTCGTCGAAACTCTTTTTAAGTATCAATTAGGGGGTTTCAAGCCGTATTTCATAATCCTTATCAAAGAACAGATTATATATATTCTTTCTCCCTTTATTTATCTTACCTCCTAACCTTTTCAACCCCAGTTATTATCAACAACAGATATAGATAGGTTAATCGTTCTTGTTTAACAGCCAAACTAATATAATACTAACTTTGAAAACAGTCCTTGGTAAGTTATTTGAAAGGTAAGCTACTCAGTTTTAGTAATAAACACCTATTAATAATAATAATAGTACATGTATATCTATCCATTTGGCGTCTGAAATCCAACTGTTATTAAAGTTTCTCGGTGGTGCCGATACCATACATATATTAAAACATATCACAGTCAGATAAATGATAAACACCTCCACTAATTGAATGGAGACGATTTGTTGGAATACTAGGAATTTTTTTGCAGGGTTTGTTTTGAAATGAAAAATGAAATGGTGTTTATCGCCCTACTTTTCTGCACCAATCAGTCGAATGAAGACGTGAAATATTCATTTTGATGTATCTTTAAAATAGTATATTAAGGTCTTTAAATTGGACCGGGGTTTTGTGGATTTTACAGAATCTTTCAAACAATTATTTCTAGCACTATAGCGCTTCAGAATTCCATCCTGTAAGTTGTTTGCACGGACAGTACATATATTATGAATGCTAGATAGATTCTGGCATCTACAGCCTCAATTTAAGATTTAAGACATTGAGATGGATTTTATTAAAAAGGATTTCCTTAATTTATCTTCCTGACATTTTGACCACAATCTAGAAAAGCAGGATCTCTTCAATAACGTACTGGCATTGTAAAGTATCCTTTATGTAAATAAAAGTAACTGTGTATGTGGTACACCTGTAGGTATTAAGTTCGGACCTGACACTATACTTACATTATACAGGTAGGGCTTACATTACTCATAACAAGGTATGGTTTACTATGGTTCAGATTACTACGATGACTTAAGATTCATATCATCGTAGATCTGTTTCTGTTTCTGAAAGCAAAGTATGTTCTTTCTCGAATACCTAATACTATATACTAATGGGTTGTTGGTCATACTGAATGGACAACTCGCGCAATTCAGATTTGTATATATAGATTCAAATGAATGCATGCCAGTTACGTTAAGGTTGATGTTTCTGGGTTTATCATACTTATAGAAGCGGGGTATATTAAATATTTATTGAATACCAATACTATTATACTAATGGACTGTCGGATGCTGAATGGACAACACAGCAGTTCAGATGCTGTTTTTTTGTATATGGGTATTCTGGGTAATAAATTAACATGTTTTATAGTTGTAGTAGAACGACGATAAGTGTACATATTTATATTCTAAAATTAACACACTTATATGGATATACTACTTTTGAATTTTATTAACACGCTACTTATCTATACAGGTATCGTTATCAAGCAAATAAAAGTAGCATGTTAATAAAATTCAAAAGTAGTATATCCATATAAGGATTACACTGTTTCACTGGCATTTAGTAATTGAACTAGAGTATACAGGTCATAATTCTATCGAATACAATAGTCGAAACGTCGCTCAGTTATAAGGATTAGTTGTATATTTCTTCTTGTAGCAATTTGTGTTCTATCACGACTCAGGGTATGTTTGCAGCTTCAAGAGCATCTGATACCCCTTCTCATTTATTGGGAAGTTCATATAATTAACACTTTCTGTATTTGAAAGGACAATTAAACAATAGTAATGTGAAACGGTTGTTATCGGTCGGTGGTGTCGGTGTTAATGATTTAATTATGACAAGATAAATCAGTTAATTATTTCACGATGATAAATGAAACCGGTTAATAAACCAGGAATATGTTAATTGGATCTAATCGTCCATATTAATTGGATGATCATTATCAGATTGGATTCCATTTCACGACTCCAAGAATACAATTGGCCTCAAAAGATATTTTAGTTAATACTAATGCTGCCGTTGGAACGCGTGAGTATGCTACCACTTCCGAAATGTCGGTATCGAAAGACTTTATTTCTTAGCCTGTGTATGCTTGGGAATGGAACTAAATACGGTTTAACTAGCTTCGGAAATGAACAGTTGTCCAAGGCAAGCAACGAATTGGTTTCTGTGAAACAGCTTTTCGTTTGAACAAACAATTAAGATATTTTAACAATTCCCTAGGATCGCCTTTCTGTTTTAGCAAAGATGAAATGTAAATGTAGAATGGCGGTATCTATCTTCCCGTACGTGTGTCTGGTTGTAATCTGATAGCCACAGGGCGAGGGCGTTTGCTTTAAATTAAATAACTATCTTATAATCAACAGAAGCATTCCCCAAGACCTCTTAACCTTGCTTCCATGTCAAGCTGGTGTAATTTATGTTCAATGTTTTTCTGGAAGTCTGTTAAACTAACAGAAAGTTTACAAGTCAATTACTGAAACACGTCAGAAATTAAAACATAAATTACCAATTGAGAATACTGTTTTGTCCATTACGTTTTGATGTATAGAAGAGATGGAGGGTATAAAATGGACTGAGATTTAAAGGGTGTATGGTGCTAGTATTTAGAGAGAGAGAGAGAGAGAGAGAGAGAGAGATGGGGTTTAACGTCCTCTCGACACAAACTAGGTCATTTCGGTACTAAGCTTTTGTTTAATTTCATTCAACAATTCGCTTGCGCGTAGGGGTCTTTAGCAGTGGGAGTAAACCGAAGTACCCGGAGAAAACCAACGAGGCTGGACAGGCGACCCTACTCCTTGCCACGTACAACCGGGGATTCGAAACCACGCCAGTTGACCTATTATTTAGAACCTGGAAATAGACGAAAATGGTTCTAAAAGCACATGTCATGATAATCTAATATGAATGTATATAAAGTGACTTATGTTTAATTTTTTCAATTTTTTATTGTAATTTCTAATCAATTATGTTCGGTAAAATACATCATCAGTCCAAACTGAACGACAGTCATTTACCTCTGCTTGGTACATTTTACATGTTTTTTTTTCTAAATTATTATCTGCATTGTCTTGTAGAGTTTGTTTTTCTTTGTTCATGCGAAATGAGGCTATAGAAACTATAGAAATATACGACTGTACTGATTTTGATATGTTCAGTGTGTCTTAAATATCGGATATTAGGATCCCATATTTTCACGGCAAGACAACAATATCAATATTGATTGTAATGGAACAATATTTACGTTTAATTCGTTTTTCTAATTTAGAATTTTTTTTAAAAATATAGAGTTTGAGCCTGTAAAACCTCAACGATTCTCTTGACCCACTTCAGTACGTGAGCCCAATCTCCTTCCAGAATGATCACATTTGTTGTTACTTTAAAGGAGGCAAGTCTTTAACTCGGTTTCATCCACAGACTTCGACTTATTGGTAAATTTAAATTAACGTTGATGCTGTTATCTTACCATGAAAAGTTGGGCTTCTGATATCCAATATTTAAGAAAAAATGAAAATTTTAAAATTGGCACACGAATCGCGTATTTCGCCGAACATAACTGATTAGAAATTACAGTAAAAGTAGAAACGAATGAATGTAAATAAGTTTATATACATTCACATTACATTATTATATACGTTGCAATCCATTTTGTCGATTTATAAGTGCCAAAGAATCACGATTTAACCCCTTTAAATGTCTATTTTGCTTTTGGCAGACAAAACAAATGTTATGACTATTACGTCAATGATAACAGTTGTCATTATTTATAACATTATATTAACTGGGTTATTGTGTTATTATAGTAATGGACGGGACAATTTATTGATCGATTGTCTTCTAATTTCACAAATTACCATTTATCAGTCATATTTGTGGTTATATGGTAAATAGGTTTTGTGTGATAAGGAAAATCTTGCCTTCGAAACATATAGACCTACCCTAATTTTATTTGTATAATTTTTTGTTTATAAAATCATTTTGCTTTGAACGGATTCGATAATTTTCCCATTTATCCAAAACAAGTCCAATAGCCAGCCGTATGAAGTTCTTTTTCTCTCCGTTTACAAATATTGAATAAAGAAATCTCAAACTATGTAACAAATTAGACTATTTTTTTTACAGGTATGGGTCAAAATGCAAAGCTCTAATAAGAGCTTGCAGGCTGTATAGTCGCTCCGGTCCGTTTTTCGTTGCAGACGCTGAAACTAATTATATAGGTTGTTTACATTTGGAAAACAAAGGAATCTATCGAATTTCATAGGTTACGATAAAATTATTTTAATGTTAATGTCCCTATCTGGAGCAATCTAATTAAAGCACAGATCCTATTTCGTTTCATTTTTTACAGTTCAAAATTTCGTTTTACTTGTCTTTACAATACTAGGGTCAGGAAGAGTTGATATATAACATACGCTCTAGTTGATGTGAGCAATTATCCAATAGAACGGTCTGTGGGTGAACCCTCAGTTGATATTCAGATACTTCCCCCTGCCCCGTTAAAAGTCAAACCCCTCTCATAATATTCCTACTATTTGAAATGCCCTGTCATTTATCGCACTGTCTAACTAAAACATTCACCCGTTACCATGTAACACACACTATAATAACATTTAAGCACCATTCATGCTATTGATTAGCACCATTTTCTACAACATCATTAATTACACTAATTACATGTAATAATGCAATAATCATTTGTTATACAATCCCAAATCGACTTTATAATATTTGCATTGTACAAAAGAAATATCGTAACCCAAAGCGGGACTGACAAAGAAAGTGTGCATGGTATTTTGATCGGAACAATCAACAGAGATCCACGCGTGTGTGTATTGGTGTGCACATAAAAGAACCCTTGACATTTGGTGGAATTCGAAGACGACAGAAACTTTGATGTCCTCTCAAATTTCTCCACAAATGCACATGTAACCATGAAAATGAAATATAAAGTGACCATTCCGACACATTGTCATTGACAAATCCCCAGGTTAGGTTACGACATCTTTTACAAGTCAGCTATACATATAAATAGTATCTCACACTTGTAAACTATTATGATTTACACAGTAATATTTTATTCTAACATCTTCCACATGTAGACAATATAAAGAATTTTTCTATTTAATAATGATATGGTTGACCTCTTACACTGGAAGTTCTAAAGGTCATATCATATGTTTACTTTTACCGTTATACCATATTTTGATTTAACAGACCAATCCCATTCTTGACGGATCAGGAGTCAATAATGATTTAGTTTTAAGGAACAACATATTTTCTATTCGACTTATTAAATCATGGAGAATAAGTATATGTAGTTATAAAAAGATATAACCCAATTGATAATATTTGTATTTTTATACCAAGGTTAGAAACTTCGGAAGCTGTGTTTACTTCTCAAAAAATTTGGAAGACTCCACCAGAGTCACCAGTAAGCTCCCAAATAAAGTGGTATTTTCAAACTAATATAAGATGCATGTGTTAATAATAAAATAACGCGACCGCAAAGTCTTTTTAATACATTAATAATTATCCAAACCTTTTCAAAACATTAAAGTTAATTAACAAAAATTAGATATAAATGACAACCCAGCAACATTTGAATGGGTGGGACATTGCTATATTTAGAAATATTTTCTAGGTTCGAAGGGAATTTTTGTATTTTGACCCCCTGCCATTTTGAAACCTTTGTCGACCTTTGAAGACCCAATCCATCTCACTATTATTTAAACATTAAAACAAAAACCATTAATTGTGATTTGCTCTCTCACACAAGTAACAGAAAAAATCCAAAGCCAAAACTGCCAAGGGAAAATTTCAACACATTTTGAAATAAAAAATAACTTGAAATAAATTTTCAAGGAAGACTTAGTACATAGTAGTGTGTACAACAGTTTCTGTCTTGTAAGCGTGCGAATCTTAGGCTGGAGGGAGGGATCGAACAATTAACAAACAGTTTCACATGCATATATTTACAATCGACGTTCTAACCGTTTTTATTTTGTGCATTTATCACATTCATATCTAAAGCAGGCATGTCTTTAACCCATTGTCACCCCAAGTCTTCGACATTGCAAACATTTTACTTATTGGTCAATTTAAATCAACATTGATGTTGTTATCTTACCGTGAAAAGTTGGGCTTCTGGTATTCAATATTTTAAAAGACAAAGTGACAATTTCAAAACTGGCACACGTATCGCGGGTCAGGATGATTTCGAGCGCCATTATGAAGCGCTTCAGTGTGCGAGCCTAACATATTCCACAGGAGAGTACTACTGGTGTAGACTGGGATAACTAGACGCCAAAGACTGCCATTCCATTCCGACTCATAGCGTATTTGACCAAACATAACTGATTAGAAATTACAGTAAAAGCAGAAATATGATTGAATGTAAATCAGTTTATATACATTAATATTACATTATTATATGCGTTGCGACCCATTTGTGTCAATTTCTAGGTGCTAAAGAATAGAGAATTGATTCCTTTAAATGTACCAATGCCTATTTATGTACATGTAATTGATAACAACAAAGTAATAAGTACATTTAGTAATATTAATAAAGGCTCGTGCAAGAATTATGTTACAAGTGCACTTGAATGATAAATTTTACTTATTATACTTATGTTGTAAATCTACTAAAATAAAATGAGTAGTATCTGACTTGTTTGACGATGGGTTACAAGCATCTATTATATATACATGGTAATGGTAACAATCATAATCAATATCAGGTAATAAATAACATTGATATACAGGTGAGAAAAATTTGGACGGTTTATTTTGATCCAAATCTTACAAACCAAGACTCTTTTAAAGCGAAATTTCATATTTTCCAATAAAGTCAAAACATCATTATTTCTATGTCTTTTGCTCAATAGGTTGTCAACTCACTATTTATACCATCATAGACATTATTTCACACCAGAAATAATAACAAAATTACCTCCCTTGTTTTTCTACCCCCCCACCCCCCGCCCCAATGCAAGTTGAATTAAAGTTGAAAATGATATTTTTGCCAATTTCTCAACTGGCAATAGTGAATTATAGGATTAATAGGATTATTCTTTAACAAGGTATGACTGTTTATAGATACACATGTACCATTTTTTTAAGGCTTTATTTTAATATATTTTAAGTTAAAAATATGAAATTGTAGCTTTAATTATATAAAATGTCCATCATTGTAGAGAGCAAATTATTCATACATTTCGATTATATGCGATTACTATAATATATCTTATGCAATGCCTTAATATAGCACCATATATGCTTGCCATTTTTATAATACAGATATTAAAAAGTTAATATTTTGCGCTGTTTGCCGCTTGTGCAACATAATTCATAAATGCCAATGTTTTTTTTTTATTCTATCAAATAATTTAGTTATGATATTTTCAATATAGACATTACAAATTTTTGCAATTAGTAACCTTCCTGCCAATTACCAAATACCACAACCAATTCATTACTGGGATGTTTTCTGTTATCAATGCACTTGATTACGTAATAATTTACGATATATTGATCAATATAATTACCCTTCTTGTCATTTGTCAGCCAAATAACTGATCGGACTTCGAGGAATATTAATTGTTTTCTATCTACGGGACAAAGATCAGTTTGCTTACCCACGTGTTTCCTATTGATTCGCCGTTTAAAGAGATCAAAAGGTCAAATTTGTTTAAAGAGAGTGGGTGATTATAAACAAAAGCACTGTGAATTGTAAAGATTGTTTTATTAATCACTATAATTATCCACACGGGAAAACGAGATGTTTTACGTCTTGTGGGGCGTTCGTTACACTCATTGCTAAACTTGATCTATAAATCTTCGTAAACCTTATAAATGTACACAGATTTGGTATTTGATAAATAGAAACGCAGTTGATTTCATTTCTAATTGAATTTGAATAATCATGTAATGTAAGTGCTTGATATTTAAGTGAAAACACGCTCTTTGCACTTAAAAGTATTTATTGTCAGTACAAATCGTAAACATAAGCTTAATGTTTCTTAAGTGTTTCCCTCTCCTACAAGATATTTGTATTAAGAGCCGTTTTAGATAAAACTGTATTGTAAATGTACATAAACCGTACCCTTCTGTACATAGTAACACCTTCTACACATGGTTTCAGTTGTAAGGAAGTGTTTTTTTTTCACTAAAAACATTAGGAGAGAGAATGTTTAGAAATGATATATTCCTTATTTTTGTTTGTTAACTTTATACGATAGCTATTTTGGCGGGTCATGAATTTGGTTTATTCGTATTTTGAGTTAGAATTAATGGCGTTTGGCAATCGTGATTGCTGTTATGGGGCTAGCATTGGGTTTTTATCCGTTTTTTGTGTGGTTTCGTATTTGTGTTTACAACACTAGAAGCTGTCCTAGACATGCCCCTCGTCCTGCACCACTGACAAGTGTAAGCCCTGCTGGAAAATCCAGATGACCTGTCCCAGTCAACACCGGAATCAAACGCGGGACCTCCAAGTTAGTAAGCAAGGTCTTACACACTCAGCCGTGGATCCAGATTTGGGATGAGACAGATGATTTCACTAAACATGGGTTCTGAAATCTAAAGTAGTGGTGTCGTATATGTTTGTTAATTCTAGTACTACTGGTCAGTAATCTAATAGTGTGTGTTTCCTTCACTTGTGCGTGTTTGTATTAGTGTTTTAGAGGGAATCGCACGTGGTTAAGTGTGTATAAAGCGCTGGTTCGCAAGCCTGAAAGTTGCGTTTTCGATCCCTGCATTTTCCGAGAAAGTTCATTGGGATTTTCAGACGTGGTCTCCCTTTATTAGTAGAGCAGGACGGAGGGCCTGACAAGCAGAGCTGTCTTGTGGTCTGGATTGGACGCAAAACTGTGCAAGTAAAAGATCTCTTGGTCGTTGGAATTCGATATAAGAGTAGGCGATAGTGCAGCTGCCCAGGCAAAATTTCGCTCATAGCACACTGTATGGTGTATGCTCGTCTCCATTAGCCCAGTCAGGGCAGAACAGTAGGACTTTTAACCCCATTTCATTTCATTTATATTGTTTCAGACACGTTATCTCTTCATTATGTAATCGTAATATTGCATGTATTCATTATATCTTTAACAAGCTTTTCCTTGTTCTAACCTTTAAGAGAATTTGAAACTAGTGATATACACACTGGAATTCAGATAGCTGCTTGGCCCTTGAACCTCATTTATTTGTGCTAAGCCCAGTATTCTGAAGTAGGAGAAATATCATATATACATGTGGACTGTTTTGTTGTACACATATTGATTTTTTTGTGTTTGAATACCGGTACCCTGAATACTGTAGCTGAATATGGTGACCATACACGATATACATGTATGTGCTCATCACCAGATTTCACTACTGGTTTACTCTTTTCAGTTCATGTGTTTTCCATTCACCGTTTGGTGGATTATTAGAATTAGTGGATATTGTGCACAGGGACTTTCTTGTCAATTGGTATTGTCATAATTACTTAGAGATATTAAGCAAAAACAACGGACATGCATTTGTTTATGTACAACCGCTGATGAGAAATTTCAGTAAGTGTAGTTTCACCCATTCAAAAATCGATAGGTTTAGCTATGTGAACTTGCCAAACAGTAAGAAAATTAAAATCCGTCATGATTTTTTTTTATTTGTCCCAACAAATGTTCAACGCTACCAATGTGACGAACATCTACCTTTATAGTGTAGCCTAATTATGATAGATAATTAATTTTAAGATCATGAGAAGATGGGTAAATTGTTCTTGCAATCCAGGAATTATATTATGACGTGTACAGCTTTTGAATAAAGGCGTGTGTCTACGTAGATAAGATTTCCACTTCTAAAAGGGGCGTGACAAGCAATGTGTTGTTAAAGATATAAACATTTTAAACAGATGTTTTATACATTTTTATTGGGGTCGCATTCAATAAATGTTTTATGAATCAGCATGTGAGATAAGACGGGGATGTCAAAAATATTCACGCTTTTTTTACGATATTGTGCACTGGGCTCGTGTTCAAGACCCAAATATTGAACATATTTTTTTTAATATTGTAAATAATACAATTTTACCATTCCGTTTGGAATTAATAAAGCGCCAACCACTTTTCTGCGTGTAATCTATAATGTGTGGAGGCCATAATGATAAGAGGCAGGCTGTATAGTTCCCTTTGAAGTTTTGACTATACAACTCAATTAAACAATATCCACTACTACTGATAATAAATGTATTGATATTTGTATGTAAATTCATTTCTTGTTTGGGTCGATTACAAGAATGACCCTAACCCATATTAACATCTTCAGATCTTATTTAGTATTTTGTTTATAATATTTACGTTCACATGTGTGGATATCTAAAGTAAGACAATAATTTCCCAATTCCCGCGACATTGGCGAAGTACTGGGGCGTTACCAAAACAGCTATGGTGATTTGTTAAGCATGTTAAAGCTGTGTTTTTACTATGATATAAAAACAGATATCTGAAGGTTAGGAATGTGCTCAGATCAAATTCAGAACGAGTTCACCTTACCCGTATATTTTCAGACTGTAAGAATATACAGTAAAAATGAAAACAGCTATTTCCCCTTTTAACGCGAAACAATTTTCAAATGTCAAAACAGACAAAGGTGCATTCATACCATTGTAGTTTTAAAACAAACAGAGGCTTCTTCTGTTATGAATTCATGTTATTATAAAAGTAAAATGGAAACTGTAAAAATTAATCAGTTATGACCACCCGAGTTTTTTTCGTTATTTTGGAGATGTATTTCACTAACATTGACAGCCCATAATCCTTAAGTCCTTCTTCAGGCCTCTCATTTTTGTTGGTTATCCTATCTGATTAAAACACAGATCCTATTCTGTTTCGTTTTTTATAGTTCAAAATTTCGTTTTACTTGTCTTTACTACACTAGTATCTGGAAGGGTTGTTATATAACAGGCTTTCTTATTGTTATGAGTAATAAGCCAATGAAACTAATTAAGCAAATGTCTGGCGTCCTAGGTTCAAAAGCCGCTCGTGTGACCTCTGACGTGACCTATCGCTATAACCGTTCAGATCTTCGCGTAGTTTAAAGTATAAAAACGAAATGAAATATAGATCTGTATTTTAATCAGATTTTTGGTTATCGCATTGAAATTACATTCGCTGCTTATTAGGGCAAGGAGGACATTAATTAACAGCATCACTGTAACAGAAAATTCATTTTTGAATAAATCCTATTCATCATATTATGTGTAATTACTGTAAACCCAAACCCTGGCCTACTTTAGAATAAGGTATTTTTCGACAGCGTTCTTCAAACTCCTTGGAAACCATTAGAAAGAACATTTGTATGCCTCTTGAATTTACAGTTCAATGACGCATCGACAATATAGTCTAACATTTTTTATACTATTTAATTTTTAATGGGCATGATGCAAATCACGTCAAGTCGATTTACCAAACAACTAAGACGTCTAAAGAATTAGCAATGTCTCTTTAGAGTTGCATTTTCGCTTCAATTTTTCTTTTTAAAGATCCTAGTCGTATCAGATTTTTCGTAACAAAGAGATGGGTTTTACACAATTATCTTAGATGCCACTTGGTTGAAAATACTTGTAAATCTATGTTTTTTATTTTGAAGAGATGCAAATGTTGTAAATAATATGGTTGATTAGAACACACGCCGCGTACTGCTATGCGCTATGTGTTTGATGCTGCTTTAAAATATATAATCAAAATCTCATGTGTTAAACATACATTATGCAAGAGCTAAATCTGCCAATTGCGGGTCCTTTTCAGGGGTCGGTATTGTTATCTAAATGGTAATGGAACTGGGTCCTCGACTAGAATGTCGCGGGTTCGAATCCCGACTCGGGCAGAGAACAACCTTCGGCACTTTTTCAGCCATTATTTAGTGTAAATTACTTGATACACGAATAATGTCCCCAAAATGAAGAACAATGCGCCGTATATTCTAAAAACTTCAGAAACTGTGTGTGTGTAATCGAGAATGAAATCTATAAGGTATCATATACGAAGTTAAAAGATTTGTGCCTGTCACCACAAACCGTCTGTTTTCTGCCAAGATTGAGATATCCATTTCAAAGTTATGATCTTTACTGGTGTTCGGTATTTTTGTTAAAAAGATATGTAAAGTTTAAAAACGTATGTTATTTAAAGATTCAGTTCTCACTATAATAGTTAAAAACAATATAATGTAAAGGCTGAAAAATTTCAGTCAAATTGATCCGCTATGAACCGAGAATTAAGCGATTGAAATTTCGGTCTAGCTACGATCATCATTACTAAAGTCGATACGATAAAAAACAAAGTTTCGATTATCCATTAATCATGAATGAATGTACGGCAGCAATTTGCATCCTAATCCAGTAAACTTCGCAGGCTAGCGATGACAACGAGTGTTGATTATGGTCTGAATAAGTTAGTTAATGTCTAATTAATAATTCAGAAAACCTTCAGGCCTAAAGGAATATTTAAAATCTGAACAATAAGCCCCAAAACATTCGAAAATTAATAATATCATGAATATTCAAAGCTATATTTATAGAAATAAAAAAAGCGATAGAAAAAAAGAAGTACTGTGGCTTACTGACAGTGACCACGGCGGTGGACTGCATCGGGTTGATTCATATTTATATGACACGATGGGATATTGCTAACAGTATAAAAACTTTTTTAAAAAATGAAATGATGGAACACTTAGCTTCAGTGCTGTAACATCATATTGATTGGTGCCATTGACTTTAATTGATGGAGAGCATGCACGTGTCGATGAATGTGTATGACGCCATCTGTCCATGACACAGCTGCGTGTTTTGATAACTCACGATGGATAACTTTTACAAGTAAAATGGGAGAAAACGACTTATCTAATTTTGCATTTTATGTCGGGTTGTCATCCAATGTTTTGTACTGTCGATAACGATTTATTGCTAAAGGCTCGTGTACCATATTTGCCGATAATTGATTCATATCTAACAAGTTTTAAAAATTTTTCTTTAAACCAATTTTATATTACATATTATTTAACAAAAATATTTTATTATTTCAAAATTTTAAAATAATATTGTGCTTTTATCGAATGATTCAAATGTGGGCATATAAATAGCGTGGCACGCGTCATGATACTAAAGCATCTGTGTAATTGTTGTTGGACAATTGAACTCTTTTTTCATGGATAACGACGATGATAAATTCCCGTTAGTAACTCTATTATTAAACCTATTATGTTTTTATATTGTGTGTCGCATTCGGTTAACAGCGTCTTTTTTATCCACATTTGCGGAGCTTTACAAGCAAATGTAACAAAGGCAGCTTGGAGTTTGTATTCTTTATTATGTGTAAACGATAAATGAATCGTTAAACATTTGGATATTTCTATGACTTTTCAATTTATAAGGTATTTGTTTTTGTATGTGCCCGAATATAATAATTGAATTAGCGCATTAATAACGATGTCATACAACCAATAGACTATTGATTAACATAGCTAGATGAATATGTACTGACGAATGTCGTGTCGCTTGCATCGAATGCTTACTCTAGAGCACGTAATGTTACCCCCACTTTTTTTTATAGAGCTCGTGTTAAGGTTCTAATGTATGGATATATAATTTTATGACGATATTAAAGAATCCCCTTTTTTTACTTTTATAGGTCCTGAAACATACATATTCTTTGTGTGTCCTGAATTCAGGAGAAATAAATGAAATTATAGATAGGTGTATCTTAGAATAACAGTTTTAAACAGTTTCTTATGCCTTTATAATATTTCTATGTATAAATGAATCGAATTTAAATGCATATATAGACACATATATAAATGTTTGAAATGGTTTACTCAATGACATTGAATGTACGTGCATTATGAATCATGCATTGTAAAGTATTGATATCTTAACACATGTATTTTATTAAAAGAACACGTGGTTGTAGATTGAATTCATGTTCAAGTTCTGATTTCCAGGGTACGTTAAAGCAGTGTAATTTTGTTATATGTATATTTTATGGTATAAGTTTCCAATTAAATAACGTGATTTTAATTTATGATTCTTAAAGTAATCCCCAAGAAACACAACCAAGTGGTTATATGTATTGAAATCACGTTAAAGTTTAAACTGTGACATTATTTAAATGAACAAACTCTGTGAATTCTTTTTTATATTTTTAGGAATGTTTGTACTATGGCTATGTATATAATATGAAGAGGATGGTGGATCTGCAGGGTTGTTGACGTTGATTTAACAGGTAGGATCCAAATGTGAGTCTCTCTGGCCAGTGGTGCCGAATGGTTAGCACGTGCGCGCCGTATCATAAGGCCCGACTGTTTGTACGTAACAAGGAGTAGTGTCGTCTGTTCAACCGCATGTTTTTCTCTGGGTCCCCTCACTGCTAAAGACGCATACGTGCAAGCGAATTATTGAAATAAAATTAAACCATATGCTCGTCCCGAAATGACCTAGTTGTGTCGAGTGGACATTAAACCCTATTTCTCCCTCTCTCCCTGTGATCAGGTCTGCAACTTCAACCGATAGGGAAGTTAGGGAAGCTCCTGTATACCAGTTATTCATAGATTGTAGGCCGGATACATAGCTTTACAGAGCTGTTTTCAGCTTTATAAAAGTACAAATCACGTTGGTGTATTTATGGCCTCAATTTACAGAGGCACTAGGCCTACTTTTTGTTTTTCATAAACGCTGACTTTAAATACCCGTTGTTATGGAAATTATATTTAACTATAATAGAGGCCAAATACTTGTTATTATCTAAGATATCCAGCTGGAAGAAATCTGCACTCTTTAATTATATTAAACAAGCTGCTCTCTGTTCATCGTATCAAACACAATCATTAATAGAGCTAAATTGGTAGCTTGATCACCGGGTTATCTCCCCATGTTGACATATAAACGGCAGCCACCCTAATTATATGAACAATAATTAACTTATATGGATTAATTATCTTAAAAGAGGAACTAAGTACCATGTACAGAACTGTCTTTATATCTATTTAGTTGTATGGTTAATTGCAGCCTGTCATCGCCATTATTAAAATCTAATAAAGATGTCCTATTTAAAGAAAAATACCCCGTGAAGTTAATTGTATCGTTAAAAAGGAATTTGATTCCATCTGTTAATTTACTGAAATGCAACAATAATTGTAAGCCTCCAAAGTTTTTCAACCTCTCAATAAATGGGAAGTGGTAACAATAATCAGCCTTGAGCAGGATATATTCACCATAAGTTAGGCCGACAGCTTACTGTGTCCATGGTTATGGGATGACTTTCAGGAGTTGCAGAGTCAATAGCCTGACATACATCGATTGGGGCAGAAATTAAAGAGGAACCGAATGTTCAATAAGAATCGAGTTCAATTTTAATAGCTGCTATTCTCTTATTAAATTTGGTAACTGTTACGATTTAAGTATTGAAGCCCTTAATTTCATTCATTAGCTTCATTTAAAACATTGTATTTTCATTTTCAGAATGTCTGGGAAGATGGCGGTGGATAGAGAGGTGACGGTATCCAAAAACGTATGGAAGACAGTCCGGGTCGTTGCCATAGCTGGCATCGTATTGGCGGCTATTTTGTTGATAGCTTTAATCGTCATTTTGATAGACCAGACGTTTTTACCGGTATGTCCGAAAGGTCAAACGATAAAACCGAGAAATTACGAGAAACCCGGGGTGTTTGATGACTTGACACCACGAGAAATGAAGGCAGCACGAGACTTTCTTTTGTCACTAGAATCACCAGCTTTAAAACGTCAAGAAGATGCTTCAATAAACAGTAGCTACATCTACATGATTGATCTCCATATAACATTAAAATCTGCCGTCCTGCAATATCTTGACGGTGGTCATCGTCAACCAGAACGAACAGCTAAAGCGATTGTATATAGAGGGGATTTGGATCCACCTCGTGTTGAAGAGTATTTAGTCGGTCCTCTTCCTAATCCGAGCTATCACGTCCTCATCAGAGACCCCGCTTATCGACGACTTCCCATTCCATGGCCAAGCCGCCCAGTAGACCAAATCGAGTATAAACATCTCTATGGTATTCTGATAAAAGCAACAGAGAAACTGTATACGGTATTTAGAGAGAGTTACGGTATGCACTATCATAACTGTACAAAAGATGAAGCCTGTATGGCTTTTTTTGATGTTGCACCTCGGGGTTTGGAAAGTGGGGAGCGCAAATCGTGGTTCTGGGGCTTCCGGAAGGTAGAGGGTTTCTACAGTCATCCATTGGGAATCGAAATTCAAATCAAGCACGAAGGTACGGATGTTTCTGAGTGGCGAGTTGTTCGTGTTATTTATAATGGGCAAATGTATTACAGCATAGAAAAACTTGTAGAACAGTATACACTCAATAGACTTCGTAAATTAGACATCAAAGTTGATTCTTATGATGAACAATACTCATCTTTTGAAAGACGCGGTCCTAAAGACTACGATGCTCCTGGAAGGGGCCCGCGCTTTTACGAACCAGATGGAAGGCGTTATTCTGTGGACGGACAGCACGTACAGTATGTAGGGTGGAATTTCAACTTTAGGATGCGCACTTCAACTGGTCTTCAAATATTCGATGTGAGATTCCAGGGTGAACGCATCGCTTACGAGCTCAGTCTTCAGGAGGCAGCAGTGTTTTACTCCGGATACGGCGCAGTTTCCGGATCAACAAACTATTTTGATACTTCATGGTTGCTAGGCGCTTCATCCTACGAACTAGTGCCCGGTGTCGATTGCCCGGGAACGGCATCATTCCATGATAGTCACCATTTCGTAAACTCTGGACAGCCGAAATATTATAAAAATTCCATTTGTGTTTTTGAACAAAATTCAGGGATGCCACTTCGACGTCATTATTCTAGCGATTTCCAAGGTGGCTACAGTAATTATGGTGGCCTTGTGGACCATTTCCTTGTAGTCAGGACAATCCTCAACGTATGGAACTATGACTACCTTATAGATTACATATTCCACCTAAATGGGGTAATTGAATTAAAAGTTTCGGCTACGGGTTACGTTCAAACGACCTTTGCTCTTGCTCATGAAAAACCATACGGAACAATCGTGGAAAATAACGTGCTTGCCAACCTTCATCAACACATGTTTCATTTTAAAGCCGATTTGGACATCGGAGGTCGCGAGAACAGGTATTCAACGTTAGACATATCCAAAGAGACCGTGAGAATTCCTTGGTATGTGGAACGAAACAAAACTCAGTTGAAATTTGAGAAAGTTTTAAAAGAAAAAGAAATGGACGCCATTTTAGAATTTAGTTTCGATCATCCAAAATATCATCTGTTTTATAACCAGAATACTAGAAATAAGTTTGATTATCATAGAGCATATCGAGTTCAGCACGGAGCTATGAGCAAATTTCACCTTGAAGAAGCTAGTTTTAGTCGCGCGGCAAATTGGGCCAGATACCAAATGGCCGTCACCAAACACAAAGACACTGAAGACGTCAGCACGACAATCTACGCTCAAAACGACCCATTTGACCCCGTTCTCGACTTCCATACATTTTTAGACAACAATGATAAACTGGTGGACGAAGATCTGGTTGTTTGGTTGACCGCCGGAGTTGTTCACATCCCGCACTCCGAAGACATCCCAGCAACAGCCACTCCAGGAAATAGCTATACCATTTATCTGAGACCTTACAACTTCTTCCAAACCTGTCCAAGCGTGTCCTTAAGTGAGGCCGTCCATATTACACCGGGTAACAATTTTGACACCCTGAACGTGCAAACATTCGGAACAAAACAGGAATCTCGTTGCTTCCAAAAGGAAGAAAATTATGAAGAATTCAATGGTACAACCCCGCTAATCTAAGCATATCCCAGAGATCATGTCAATCGATCGTGGTTATCTTGATTCGAAGTAATGCGGGGCTTTCACAAACGATAGGGTATAGGATAATGATAACGAAAGGGAAGCCCCAATGACTGTGCACAATAATGACTCTGGAATGGTTACATGAATATTCATTTTCAACGTACATTCATCTTATGTGTAGACACAATATGTGAACTCAATTACCTGTTGCCAGTGAGTTTCTTGAAAAAATCTGTGTGCAGTTATCTCCCTTTATATGTACAATTATCCACCATCAAATGTTACACATCTCGTAACATGATTTCGCGTGGTACCCGATACAGAAGCTGCCAACCACAAACATTATATATACTACACTTGTTGCCAACACGGATTATTTTCCGGGTTTAGTTAAAAACTGTATAGGAACTGACAAGGAGAATATTGGAGTGGTGAGCTTGGCTTGGCACTGTCTAGGATACCATTTGATTATATGTATTTTCATGGTGACGACGCTTTACTTTACGGAAAAATAACCTGCTACTAATTAATTAATCAATGTTGATATAGAGTGCTAACATATTTTATTCCAATCCACTTTGACACCCTCTTCCATAATGGTAACTTTTGTATGGGGGAATGCTAAGACGACGTCGTTATATATTAATGTTTGGGTCGACTCTACATGTATGTGTGTATTTTATTTTTCATCACATTACTCAGCTAGGTCTTTATTGCATGGTACATAATATCAAACTGTACTAATTCCAAATATTGACCAATCTTTATGTGTACATTTTGATGCCTTGTTTAGGATACTGTGATCTCTTTTTGAAAGCACCCGAGTAATATAAAACATCCGATACAAATTGCTGTAGATTCAGTTTGACTCGGATAAAGCTACCCAGATAGGTAATGCGTATTGATTTTGTAAAACGGATGTTAAAGGTATACCCTTCAATGATTATTATTCGTTATTAGAAATTTCCATTCTTTTACGACTCAACCATTTGAAGTCCGTACAGTAGTAATCCTCATTTGATTCTTTGTTAAAACTGATTGTTACCTATCTACTGTTTAGTTTAGACTGGTTGCGGGTATGTACTATCTGTCTAGTTTAAACTGATTGTATGGCGTATATACTGTCTAGTTTAAACTTATTGTAGCATACTGTCTAGTTTAGACTGATTTATAGCGTATGCACTGTCCAGTTTAGACGGATTGTGTCGTATCTACTGCACAGTTTAAACCGATTGTAGCGTATTTACTGTCTAGTTTAGACTGATGTACTGGGTTTCCTCCATTTTTTTATGTTGGAAGTTTTGTATAATAATGTTGTTTATATTAGTGTACATGTTACTTATATTGTTTTTATTTTTATCATCTATATTCCATGGAGTGTTCATTTACTTGCTTTAAAATTAGGCGCCATATTTATTTTCTTTCAATCCATTATTAATATATTTTTTTCTGGATGTTTAATATGCCTAAAAGAAATTGCATTCAGATACTCCAAACTATAAAATACATATTTTCCATTTATTCGACAAAAGCGGGAATTGGCTTTTTCAAGAACCCTGAACTTTGACATAAAACGGCCAACCGACGATAGTGGCCGATGACAAAGATGCCGATATTTGTCCGAAAGTGTGGAGATTGTCGAGGATTCTCTAGTGATGGAACTGCTCGCTCCGTTCTACAAATCTTGACAAACTGTTAGTTTATATATTTCTCAAACTATATATGACTGTTGTCTTATATACTTGTTTATGTTCTTATTGGATTACGTCATTTTACCTTTTATCATGTTTTTCTTTGTTGATTATCAATAAATCGCTCAACTCATTTCTAAATGTGTTTCCTTTTCATTTCATGAGAGGGTTAGGTAGTCAAATGGTCTAGCGCGAGTGCATTTGAACACAAGGTCTGCAAAGATGCAAATGTTGTGCTTTTAATCCCTGGGTTTACTCTGGGTTTTCGTGTTTATATCATTGCTAACAGCTGCAGCCAAATGTTTGGTGACTAAAATAAGTGCTGTCAAGATAAAACAGTATCTTTAGAATATTTTATTTAAAGTGTCACGCATATAGTCGACAGCAAATAATTGAATATAGTGTTCAGTAAATATGTAAATATAACACAACCCAAATATTTCGATATAATAAATGGCAAACATTTAAATATAGATCAAAAATTTTAATATAATAAATATATGAATATAATAGGCAGTAAATAATAATATAGTAAACAGGTATATATACTATTCAAAAAAAGTAGGGGATATTTGATTTTGGGGGCATAATACTAAAATATGCAAATGACTACGAAAAAAGTCACTATAGAACCTAACAGAAGAAACATTTCCAGTTACATGTGACGCCCAAACGCACCAATAGCTACCGCATGGAATGCAGGTGATGCTTGGGATCATCGTGGGGGTCCAACCCAAGATTTGCACGACTCTGACTTTGAAAGTTACAGTCATTGTGGCATTGAATTCCAGGGTGGAAACATCAGTTTAATTGTTTTAGTGACCAGAAAACAAATTTTGATATGCGTCGGCTTACCCAAAATGAAAGATTACGTGCCCTTGGCATGCTACAGATCGGCACAACACAGGCGGTTGTGGCGCGGACGATGAATGTTTCTCAGTCTGTCATAAGCAGGCTATGGTCCAGATACCGTGATACACAATCTGTACAGGACAGACCACGCTCAGGTCGACCAAGGGCGACAACTCAAGCCAAGGATCGATTTATCAGTACCCTGGCCTTGAGAAATCGTGTCATCACAGCAAATCCGATCAGCGCTCGTCTTCAGACAGACACTGGTGTGAGAGTGAGTGGCCAGACTATTCGGAATCAACTTCATAGGGGTCACCTTCGCGCCCGACGTCCTCGCGTGATCCCTTGTTTGAGAGATCATCACATTCAGGCAAGGCGTCGTTGGTGTAGGGATCGTCAACACTGGGATAATCGACGCTGGAGCAATGTGATGTTTTCAGATGAGTCAAGGTTCACTGTTGATTTTTTGGACAGACGTAGGAGGGTGTGGCGTCGTCGAAACGAGCGCTTCCAAGACGTTAACGTCATCAGACATGATCGATTTGGGGGTGGTTCTGTTATGGTGTGGGGAGGCATCACTGTTGCTGGAAGAACGGCTTTACATGATGTTGCAGGGCGTGTTACAGGCCAGTACTACCGGGACAACATCTTGGCAGTCCATGTTGTGCCGTTCGCACGACGTCATGACCGCCGTTTCATCTTCCAGGATGACAACGCAAGATGTTACAGGGCCAGGATCGTTATAGGTTACCTCCAACAACAGAACATCACCTTGGCCAGCACTGAGTCCCGACCTCTCCCCCATCGAGCATGTCTGGGACATGCTTGGACAAAGGTTACGTTAACGTCAACAACGTCCTGCCAATGTCCAAGAACTTGCTGCTGCGTTGCAACAGGAATGGGACAATCTGGACCAAAATGACCTTAGACGTCTCATTAGGAGTATGCCACGTCGGATCAATGCTTGTTTGGCAAACAGAGGAGGATTTACCCGTTACTGACTTTGTTGTGATGCTGTGGTAACTTTGCTGTTTGACCCCGGGTATCATTTTACCCTTATAATGGTCAGTCTGTGCCTTACTTAGTGTAACGATCATTTGGAATAAATCGATGAATGTGAACTTCATTTCATTTTGTCATTTGTTTCTTCGTCAGTTTCATTAGGTGACTTTAATAACACTTAAAAATCAAATATCCCCTACTTTTTTTGAATAGTATACTTAAATGTAGTAAACACCATAGTTTTAGAATGGATACTCAGGGTGGTCTCTATATCTGTAAAATAAAATATTGTATATAATAGAACTAAAACTGATACTGGAAGTAATCTTACAGTAGTGTATGGATAACCACATGTTCCTTAAGCAACGTTCGCGAGTTATACAACATCTCTCCGTTGCTTGAATACTCAGCAATTCCCCGATTTTTGCGCTAGTTGTTTTTACAAGTGACTAATTAGCATTGTCCAATCCGAGTTCGTGGCACCAAACACACTATAAACAAACGGGTTTTTTTAAATTGAGAAACTCGTGGGAAAACAGCAACCGTGACATTGATCGATCTTTGAACTTTTCAACTCGATTGTCACATGTAGGCATTTTAGCTATAAAGCACGAGACTTGGTATTCACGACGACCGATGAATCTGATAGGTTCCCAAGCTGGGCTTGTGACAATCGAACTTAGTGGCGAAATATACAGGGTATTACGTGAAGGGCTTGATAAGATGTATGTAGTTAAGGCGACATCAAGCCTTCTATTGAAGATGGGATAACCAAGAAGGAAATCCTGGATGTTACGTTTGTTCTACCCGAAAAATAATTAATTACACAATATATTACTTACAGGCCCAAGTGATAACATTTATGCGATATATCTAGGCTACTGATAGTTTCAAAGTCTGCTTCATTCAACGAGAAGTCAAATATCTGTAAAAGGTAAAAAAATAGCCTTAATTAACCCAAACTCGCTATCACAATAGAGACACTACATTAATGAGAAATACCAATTAATAGCCATCGAGAGGGCAGAAATTTATGATGTCAAACACCACAAGTTTTATCATCCATTAAACATACATTATACGAGAGCAAAATCTGCCTATTGTAGGTCTTTCTTCAGGCCTGAAATGTTATAAAAACTATTAATTAGACATTAATTAACTTATCCAGATCATAATCAACTCTCGATGTCAAGGCTAGTCTGCGATATTTGTTGGATTGTAGTTCGATTTGTTGCAAAATTTTCCTTCGTGATTTAATGATTAAATGGATAACCGAGACTTTAGTAATAATGATCGAGGCTAAGCGGAACTTTCATTTGCTTAGTTCTCGGTTCATATAGTGGATCAATTTGACTGAAATTTTCAGCAAATTGCCTTTACATAAGCTAGTTGTTAACTATTATAGTGAGAGCTGACAACTCGTTATCTAATCTCCAATAATGTACCTTTAAGAAGCCTTATCTCACAAACATGCACTGCCCGTTATTTTTAGGCGACATGTCTCTATGGGCGGCGCAAATTCTAGGTACGCTACGGAAAGATAACTGATGAGAACCACCAATTTATCATAAATAAGTGTAACCACTGCTTCGGAAATATGCACGATAACCAGGAAGAGAATGGTGCCTGTGATGAAATATTACCTCAATATTTTGTTGAATTCTTGCAGGTGTTACACTCTTTGGTACCAATGTATAACCTCGGTCAACTCCCCACCTTAATATTACCTAAAATAAAATAGTATACGTCCCGGGATGTAAACTGTTTTAATAAAACATTTAAATTTTTCTAAAAAAAACCCCAAGCTTCATCGAATTAAACCCCACATCGTCACAATTAAAGCGCCATTTCTCTTCCAGCCAGAATAACTTGACGTCATTAATTAGATTTTCATCATATAAATGGTCGTAACAATATCATAAAGGCTGTAAATATAACAATATCGTGATCTATTGACCAATTATTGATTCTAAAATACATAATCAAGAAATTATAGCGAGTAATGCAGGTTAATTTGATACGCTTATAGCTTACTAGAGATGTTGGTCATTTACATTTACCATGGCCAATGCAGGGTCTGGGACATGTCTATTTCATATTTGGAATTTAGCTGTTACCAGTCCATGACGTAAGCAATTAGGGATGCTGGCACAAAAGAGCAAACAAGGGCCCGAATGATCAGACACCAGACTCCAGACACCGCTTGAGTTCTTCAGACAACCATTTGATTCTCAGGCGGCCATTTGATACTACGAGGTCAGCTTATTAGGTCATTTCGGGACTAACATATGGCTCAATTTTGTTTCGATAATTCGCTTGCGCGGATGTGCCTTCAGCAGAGGAAGGAACCGCAAGACTCGGAGAAAGCCCACGAGGTTGGACATGCGCCCCTATTCCCTCCCACGTACAACCGGGGAATCAAAACAACGCCGGTTGACGCAACCATAGAACTTATGATACAACGTACACGCGCTAAGAATTCGGCCATCAAACCCCATTTGTAGATTTGTTATGCTGTCTATACGGTTAAACAGCGATGGTACAGTATAGTTACTGAAGCAAACGATGGTAACTTCAACCATAATTTTAAAAAAATATGAGAAAGACTCATTGGTTGTTTCAATTCTCTTTGCTTCAACCGATGTAATGCTAGCCACTACATTACACCATGAGGTCATAGTAACTTTAAATGTTCCCACAGGGAGGGGGGGGGGGTTCTGAATGGCTGAATGGTTAGCACGTGTGCGCTATATCATAAAGCCTGTAATTGAGTCATCTGGTTTTGAATCCCAGGTTGTACGTGACAAGGAGTAGGGTCGCCTGTCAAATCTCGGTGGTTTTCTCCGGGTTCTCCCACTGCTAAAGACCCCTACGCGCAAGCGAATAATTGAAATAAAATTAAACCATTTATATTAGTCCCGAAAGGACCTAGATTATGTCGGGTGGACGTTAAACCCAATTTCTCTCGCTCTCTTAAAAGCTCCCATCCCCTTCAGCAGAGAAACACTTTAAAAATGCGTAGTTTTAGTAAGGATATCAAACCGGTGTAACGGGATAACAGATCGTGTTAATATTCTCCAGCAATAGAATAGTCGTATACATAACAAAACCAAAAGTGATTTATTTACCTGTGCTGCAGTCTTATTATATTTAGCTGCTATATTTTGTATAGTTTTATTGGCAAATAAGTTAGCTGGCTTGAATAGATTAGCACTGTTAAATAGACAATACAATTATCAGATATCAAAGAACACAAAGGATTTTGTGGTAAGCAAGTTCTAATTAATACTTTTTAATTTCAATCTAACGGTACTAACTTACATAATTTGCATAGTTGTTAAGAACTACCTAAAAATTGAAAAATCTTGAGCACCATCCCTTCTGCTATAAATCTCGTTAAGGAATTAACTGGAATTGGGATTAACGTCCTATTTTTCTGATTTCCGTTAAGAGGGGCGGCATATTTTGCCTGTATCATGTCACTGAAAAGCTAATTAAAGCTATAAAGCTGACATCCGGTTGCACTACAAATATAAAGATATACCGAAACGATTTAGGATTTCAATTGGACATTTTATACAAATAGATTTGATCTTTTGATCATTTTTATGGGGGTTGGATGGTCGAATGGTTAGCGCGCGCTGTGTCATATGGCTTATGGCCTGCCATTGAGTCAACTGGCGTGGTTTCGAATCCCCGGTTGTACGTGGCAAGGAATATGGTCGCCTGTCCAGCCTCGTGGGGTTTCTCCGGGAATTCCGGTTTCGTCCCACTGCTAAAGACCCCTACGAATTATTGAAATAAAATTAAACGATATGTTAGTCCCGAAATGACCTAGTTTATGTCGAGTGGACGTTAATCCCCATTTCTCTCTCATGAGTACCTATCTGGAGTTCCTCCTCCTAGAGGGCCGTAAGCAGTGACCACAATATTCTCTTGTTTACAATAATCCAATAATTCATTGTTTGTATAATATGGATGAACTTCCACCTGGAATGGAAAATTTTATTACGAAAAAATAAAAATAAAATTTTTGAAAAAGAGACTACCGGAAATGCAATCTGGCAGTATTTCAGGCACTGATCGTTGAGAGAAATAGATCTGACCAGATACCGCCTGTCGCCCGACCGAGTGGAAAGGGTCAAACGCCAAAGTAGCGAGCCCTTAGGAGGTTATGGGAGACCTCCACCCAAAAATTTTGAAAAATAGATTGACGGAAATGCAGTCTGACAGTATTCAGGCACCGATTGTCGAGATGAATAGAGCTGACTAGATTCCGTCTGTTGCCTGATCACTAGTTTATCCGACCAGAAAGGAAATGGACAAACGAACTCGGTGGATGAATCAAATTGAATTAATATTTTTGCCACGATATTTTGAGAAATTAAGGCCGGAAGAACAGCCCGACAGTATTTCAGGTACTAGTCGTCGAGATAAATAGAGCTGACCAGTGGACCAGATACTGTCTGTCGCCAAATCACCAGCTTATCCGTACAGAGAGGGAGGTATCAAACGAACAGAGTGCCGCGTTGAACCTATGCCAACAAATTTTGAGGATCGTAAAAAGCACTTCTCAAGTTGTTCACTTGTTATTGTTTATAGTAGGTTTACAGCAGAATGGACTCGTTAAGAAATCACTCGGACTGAGTGGGAATGTGGGATTTATTGATTACCGAAGCATATTAACAATATTTTGTTCTACGCTGTAAAATTATGGGGTGGGGGGCAAACAGAGGGTAGACAAAATTTGGTACCCCACCACTGGCTGTAGAATACTGGCCCTAAAGGATACTGACCAATAACAACTCTCAGTGCCATTTCCAAAAAGGTAATTACCTGATTAACTGCTGGTTTAAATCTCAGATCAGCAGCTAAAAGTCGTTTCAATTGTTGAATATTAAAATTAGAAACACCGATAGTCTTAACTAATCCTTTAATCACCAATTCTTCCATCGCCTGAAAAAATAAGATAATTATAAGGCTGAGGTTTTGTTATAAACCAATTGTGAGACTGACAATGCAAGAAGAGTTGGAGAGTCTGACATGTTACCATTTTATGGTTTTCATCTTGAGTGAAGCCTCCCTCAGCAGGCTTATAGCCTGACACCGGGCCCGAGTTCATAAAGCCTTCTCAGACTTAAGTAGAGAATTTACTAAAATATGTTCGCCTTATGTTAACTAAAACATAGCCCTTTATAACACCTTTTTTGTTTAAATGTAATCAAATACATCCAATGTATGAAATACATCAATAAGAAACTGTGTGTAAATTGCAAAGTCTTATGTTTATGAATCAAAGATATTTCTCATAAACAGTTATTGAAAGTTAAGTAAATTCTGACTTATATCCGAGAATGCTTTGTGAACTTGTGTCCTGCAGATCTATTCACTTACATGTATATTCTTTTTGGGTATGTATGATTTGTCTTGTCCGCGGTGTTGTCACCTAGTAGATTTATGTGCCGTGAGTTTCTCTGGCACTTGCTACTTACTATTAGAAAATTACAAGATATATGTGTCGTTACCTTCCATGTATCTATAAAATCAACATCATCGTGAGGCATCTTTGTTCTCAGATCATCTCCCTGTCCACCACCTCCTTTCTGTAAACCATTAACGTGAAAAAATACAATATATAGTCATGTAATATAGATCGGATAATACTATCCAATAATTTGCTAATCCTCTGTTCTTTAGCACCTAGAAATGGACACAAATGGTTCGCAACGCATATAAACTGATTTACATTCAATCGTTTCAGTTTTCATTGTAATTTCTTATCAGTTCCGTTCGGTAGAATACACAAATCGCACTCCTGGGCGTCTGCATACCAGTCTATATCGGTAATAGTTCCTTTAAGAACTGTCTTTGAGCGGACCATGTCCGCTGACAGTTCCTACCGCTTGCTATATGGTTCAAATACGAAAATACGGCACATTACCGCTCTTCCCCACCTCTGTTCTCAGGCTATTTTGGAACTCTTACCTTCAGTTTTTCACCGTGAATGTTTATTTTACTCAAAAGGAATCATTTCTCGTCATATCTGACGCAAATTTATAATAATTCAACACCATGTTCAAGTAGAATTTAGCGATGAAATAAACATGCGGTCTGCGCATGTTCGAGGCTCGTAATGTCTGAAAAGTATTTTGTGTATTTTTTTAACTGTAAAATTCTGCTTGAAAATAACGTGTGTCAGTTGTGGTAAAAAATGATTCCTTTGGCACGCACGGGAGAATCGGGGCGGAAAATAGGCGGTAAGAGGTGGGTATGGGCGGTATTTTCATATTGCAGCTATATAGCAAGAGGAACTGTCAGCGGACATAGTCTGATCAGAGAAGTTCCTACAGGAACTACATCGGTAGTATTCTCCTGTGGGTTATGTTTAGTTTAGTCTCGTTGATCAAGTAGCTTCATTATAAATGATATCCGAAAGCGTTCTGGCAGGACTTGCCTCCTTTAAAGTTTATTGATCTCAGGTGTCAATTTACTGATGTAGATACATGTCTGAGTGGTCTAAAGCTCTGCAAGGGTCTTTGTTCTGCATGACGAATATTGCAGGTCTTTGTGTAACATACATACAATATTGTAGGCCCATGTGTAACTTTCTTACAATATTGTACATATATATGAGTAACTTTGACTAATGACCTTACCAAATAATGAAATAAGTTTAAGCTAATAAATGTTAAAATTTGTGTAAAATTGATCAAAGATTCTATGTTATATCTGAATAAAGCTAATACTTACAACAGCAAATGGCCAGTGTATCAGATACAAATCCAAATAATCTGTTTGTAGTGACTTCAATGATTCCCGACACATTCGTTCCACTAATTCCGGACGATGATGGGTATTCCATAACTTTAATAATTAATTTGAAGATAAATATATCAATGTAGACTCTCCTAATATCAACATGTCTTTGTTGTATTAACAATAAAAAAATACCATTAAAATGTATCACACCATAAGTTTTCAGTGTCAGTGTCATAATTTTTTCAGTATACGGCGCTACTTGAATCGTTCCCCTGAGAATTTCGAGAAATTTCTTGCAAAATACGCGATTTTGAGTGCGTCATATTTAATGAAAACAATGGACAGAAATAAGGCACACATCGATCAGAAAGGAACACATCGATCAGTACGTTGTTTGGGTCGCGGTGGAGAGGGCCACCGTCCGCATCCTCAGGCGAAATGTTATCGATGAGAGCCGAAATATCAGTAGAGACATTTACCTTGCTTGTTAAAAACAAATCAGATCTTTTCAATAAGCCATCTTTCATCTTTTGTGTAATGGCGTCACCAAGTTCATCCTCAGTTTTATATAACCAGGCTGTATCAAAATGGCGATATCCAACTTCTAAAGCCACACGTGCTGCATCTCGTACTTCATTTTCCTACACATAAAAAACACAAACATATTAATTGTTTTTTACTTTGATATTGGAAATGGTTAAAAAAACGTAAGGCAAACGGTACACTATCAGAAATTCTGACTCCCACATAATTAGCAGATGTATGTCTGGGGTCAATGTGGCGAAACGAGTGAAAACAAACACCAAACTTGTCTACAGGGCGCCTTCTGTTTGACGTGACAATCTCAATTTCTTTATTAATGCATGTAACATCTTTAAAATAAGATAAGTTTATGCTATTACGACTAATTAAACTTACAGAGGCCAATGTGGCACAACTATCGCCTAACTCCAAATATTTGCGTTTAAATTAATGAAGCGTTGTTTTGGTCTGAACATACACAACCGCCGCCAACACTACACGCCACTTTTACTGTGGGAAACATTTTGTAAGATAAAAGAGTCAAAGAAGTTTTAAAAGGAAAAGTGTGGATACGGGTACCAAACTCAAGGCAGATACCACAACATTATAAGAACGTTATAAAAGGTGAATCAAGAGTACAACAAACTCCATCGACCAAATCAACAAGATTTTTGTGCACCACTTGCTCTTGGGATATTAACATTTTCTCCACTTCTAATTGTCTCTTTGATTGACTGTTATAAAAGCCTTATATTTAGCCTCGCCTTCATAATTACAGCGTCTAAAAAGATGGTGGTGCTAGTAACGGCTTAACGCCTTCATTTTAAATACGATGATTTGTACCCGTTTCAGATAGAATTATATATGCTTAATTGGGTGTGGCAGAAATATTATAAATAACAATAATCAATCGTTGTTTTAAAGGGACAATAACATTCTTGCCGGCTTGACAGCTTCTAAGTACTAGATGTTTAAGTGTCCTACCTCTTGAGTAAATTATCCATTACAACCTATTTTACTTGGCCACAGGGTTCGAAAATATTTTAAAATCCAAGTCACACTTGAAAAGGTTTACGTTAGACTTTTCAAATCAATTGGTTGAATTATTCCAATTTTTTAAAATAGGTGTGTTAAGATGAAATTTATATCATCAATTAATTGGAATATTCTAAAATAATACGATTTGTTGACCAGAATGATGATTTGGACATATTATTCAGTTACAACAAGAGTGTTATTGGGGCTTTAATGAAAGATATTGTCAATTTTGCCTGATAAATCCCGATGCGAATCAGAATCGCATTTGCAACGCTGAACTATATAGGACCAACCGTTATCTCGAAACACGGAGGGTTGATAGATGAGGTTTGCTATCTACTGTGCTACAGGGCTAATGAAGACGGGCATACGCGAAGCAGTTTGACATGAGGGAAAATTTATCCGGACAGCGGCGCCGTCACCTACTTTTATTTTGATTTCCAACTGTCACGGGTTTTTTTACGTGCACGTCAAAATGTACACGGTACCTCCGTTTTTCGACCCACCCAAACAACTCTACGCTGTCCCTTTCTCGGCCCTGTCCTACACCACTGACAACAGGGAACCACGCTGGAAATTCGGCCAACGCAGGGATTGAACACGGGACCGTCAGGTTAGTGAGCCCACGCTCTACTCACTGAGTCACTGTGACTATCACAAGAACTTAACGCAGCCACGTAAGATTTGGATAACGATCTGACCAGTTTTTCTATAATAGCTAAAAATTAGATATGTAAAATGAAAATATTAAAAATTTCATTCAAATTACTTTGGGCAAGTTATCACTGTTTGTAGTTTAGACAAGATATGTGCATAGTGGTAACCAGGGTACGTTTTCGGTACAATTCCTTTCCTAAATTTGGAATATTGGCCGAGCGAGAGTTTGAAAATGGCGGGTCAATTCAAATGAAAGTTGTTTATGTTTTTTTATCGCACAATTCTACATAAAAATAGTGTTGGATTTTCATAATTTTGTATCGGATGTGGCAAGAAATGATTCCTTTTGGTGATTAAAGAACAATTACGGTGAAAAAAGGACAGTAACTATTCCAGAATAGCCTTAGAACCGAGATGGGGGGGGGGGTGTATTTCAATATTAGTTGTTAAGAACATGCGCCATCAACGTAGTAGAGACGATGCAATATACGGTACTTAATTAACTACTGTCCTTTGTTACCAATGTTTTTAACGAATAAACTGTTCAGTTGTTTTGTTTTCAAAGACATGTTTTTTTACTAAAACCAACACGCTTACCTTAAATTTGTTAAAAGCACCATAGCCAATAACTGGCATATAAACACCATTGTTTAATTTAACGTTGGGTATTTTGCTAGCCATCATGCTGGATAGGTTATATAACGATTTCTATACGGCTACAGTGTGACACATATATTAATTCATAACTGTATAGTATATCTATACTTAATAGAAAGCTCTATATAGCACAGTTCGCAACTTAAAATAACACATGCAGAACTGGTTACATAAAAATGTCATCGTTCATAAAGGGCGGTAGACTATATTCTCGGCATAAAGCAATCCGTTAAAGAAAAAAAAACAAAAAAAAAAACAACCCAAAACATTTTTCTCTTAAAAGACAATATTGGTGTCAGTCATTATCACATATGTGATAGAACTGGTTAAACACGTTCCAAATATCATTTTAAGACAGGGATCATTGCTACGATAATTGCGTAATGAAGGTTTAAAAAAAGGAAGCGGTCAAAGCAAAAGGAAAATACGACTTATCCTTCGATATAACTGCATAAAGTCTGTCATTGAGTCTCTCTATATATATTATAACTGACTGAAATGACCAGTGTATACAGATAAACGGGCGAATTTCTGACTGCTCACTGATAATTCCCTCGAAGACAAAAAGTTGTTATGTGAGACTGCCAGAGGATATCTAACTATTCAAAAACGTAACTGAATGCCACTAGATAAATAAACACGAGAAAAGTAGAAATGGTCCGTGCGTTCCCTTGTTTTTATACTTTTAAAATAAAATCATGGTAATGCACAGACTTTTTCTATTTTTTTCGTTATGATAAGAGTATACATGTACTTTTATATGGTAAAAGTATGCACTCTCTGACCAAGTGGAGAAGGTCGTAAATCGAAATAAATATCATTTGTTCGTTCGTTCAATTCTAGAGTTTAAAGCGAGAATTTCATATTTTATTTCTATCTCTTTTGCTCCATAGGATTATTCTTTAACAAGGTATGATTGTTTATAGATACCATTAAGGCTTTATTTTAATACACTTTAAACAATAACTTAAAAATATGAAATTCTCGCTTTAATATACACTATCATTAAGGGTGATATCCACTGTCTTCGGTTTATAAGAGTACAAGAAACCTTGATGTATGTCTAGCCGCGATCACTGAGGCATTACTTTTCGTTTTCTATACTATAAACACATTTAAATGTCAATTTTAAAATACCGGTACTTATCGTTGTGGCAATTATATTTAAAGGAGCTATAAATCGCTAACATTTGGGTCATAGAAATTGACAAAAGTGGGTCTCAACGCATATAATACTGTAATATGAATGTATATAAACTGATTTACATTCAATGGTTTCGGTTTTTACTCCAATTTCAAATCAGTTATGTTCAGCGAAATAAGCTAGCAGTCTCAATCGAATGCAAATATCTAGCATCTAGGTATTTCCAGTCTACATACGTTGAAGATTTTTGATGATATTGAGTTAGAGACTTAGCTACTATAACTATAACAAGGGTCCAATACTTGTTATTATGTCTAAGATATCCAGCTGGTAGAAATCTACACTCTTTAATTATATTAAACAATCTGCTCCCATTTCATCGTATCAAACACAATCATTAATAGAGCCAAATGGACATTTTCTGCCAGAGGTACGTTACGGTAATAATATGTACTGCTAAAGTTGCATGATTATTTGAATGCTAGTTTTAATGGTCAACATTATACAGCCTGTGGGACAAGAATTGATTAGACACGTCAATGGCGGGGAGCGTTCGGCCCCAATAAATTATGGGGAAAATTTGAAGCCGTGCAAAAAGACAACATTTATGTCAATTTGACAATCGTTGGTGGTCTGTCCCCAAATAAATCTTAATCATCGGGTTATCTCCCCATCATAACTAACACTAATTTGGTGATATATTTGGATTAAATATATCTATCAAAAGTTTGCTTCAAATCCCGCTCAATCCAGTTTAATTTCAAGAAAAATATCCCTTGACGCCAGAATCTATTTCAAGAATCCTTGTTTGTCACGTCACTTGACTTGACTGAGGGTGGATCTATATTCTGATTTTCTGGTAGTTGCAGTCCATTTACCATAAATATCGAAGACTATGTAAAATCTTGGATTACCAACTTCTAACTGCCTTTTCCCGCCGTTTAATTGTATATGGTCTACTGGACGGTTATGTCGCTCACTCAGTTTTCTGACAACTGTGGCAGAGTGGATAAGACGCTGGCTCACTTGCCTGGAGGTCGGGTTTTCGATCCCAGCACTGTAGAGGGTTTCTACAGTCATCCATTGGGAATCGAAATTCAAATCAAGCACGAAGGTACGGATGTTTCTGAGTGGCGAGTTGTTCGTGTTATTTATAATGGGCAAATGTATTACAGCATAGAAAAACTTGTAGAACAGTATACACTCAATAGACTTCGTAAATTAGACATCAAAGTTGATTCTTATGATGAACAATACTCATCTTTTGAAAGACGCGGTCCTAAAGACTACGATGCTCCTGGAAGGGGCCCGCGCTTTTACGAACCAGATGGAAGGCGTTATTCTGTGGACGGACAGCACGTACAGTATGTAGGGTGGAATTTCAACTTTAGGATGCGCACTTCAACTGGTCTTCAAATATTCGATGTGAGATTCCAGGGTGAACGCATCGCTTACGAGCTCAGTCTTCGGGAGGCAGCAGTGTTTTACTCCGGATACGGCGCAGTTTCCGGATCAACAAACTATTTTGATACTTCATGGTTGCTAGGCGCTTCATCCTACGAACTAGTGCCCGGTGTCGATTGCCCGGGAACGGCATCATTCCATGATAGTCACCATTTCGTAAACTCTGGACAGCCGAAATATTATAAAAATTCCATTTGTGTTTTTGAACAAAATTCAGGGATGCCACTTCGACGTCATTATTCTAGCGACTTCCAAGGTGGCTACAGTAATTATGGTGGCCTTGTGGACCATTTCCTTGTAGTCAGAACAATCCTCAACGTATGGAACTATGACTACCTTATAGATTACATATTCCACCTAAATGGGGTTATTGAATTAAAAGTTTCGGCTACGGGTTACGTTCAAACGACCTTTGCTCTTGCTCATGAAAAACCATACGGAACAATCGTGGAAAATAACGTGCTTGCCAACCTTCATCAACACATGTTTCATTTTAAAGCCGATTTAGACATCGGAGGTCGAGAGAACAGGTATTCAACGTTAGACATATCCAAAGAGACCGTGAGAATTCCTTGGTATGTGGAACGAAACAAAACTCAGTTGAAATTTGAGAAAGTTTTAAAAGAAAAAGAAATGGACGCCATTTTAGAATTTAGTTTCGATCATCCAAAATATCATCTGTTTTATAACCAGAATACTAGAAATAAGTTTGATTATCATAGAGCATATCGAGTTCAGCACGGAGCTATGAGCAAATTTCACCTTGAAGAAGCTAGTTTTAGTCGCGCGGCAAATTGGGCCAGATACCAAATGGCCGTCACCAAACACAAAGACACTGAAGACGTCAGCACGACAATCTACGCTCAAAACGACCCATTTGACCCCGTTCTCGACTTCCATACATTTTTAGACAACAATGATAAACTGGTGGACGAAGATCTGGTTGTTTGGTTGACCGCCGGAGTTGTTCACATCCCGCACTCCGAAGACATCCCAGCAACAGCCACTCCAGGAAATAGCTATACCATTTATCTGAGACCTTACAACTTCTTCCAAACCTGTCCAAGCGTGTCCTTAAGTGAGGCCGTCCATATTACACCGGGTAACAATTTTGACACCCTGCACGTGCAAACATTCGGAACAAAACAGGAATCTCGTTGCTTCCAAAAGGAAGAAAATTATGAAGAATTCAATGGTACAACCCCGCTAATTTAAACATATACCAGAGATCATGTCAATCGATCGTGGTTATCTGGATTCGAACTAATTCGGGGCTTTCACAAACGATAGGCTGTAGGATAATGATAACGAAAGGGAAGCCCCAATGACTGTGCACAATAATGACTCTGGGATGGTTACATGAATATTAATTTTCAAAGTACATTCATCTTATGTGTAGACACAATATTTGAACTCAGTTACCTGTTGCCAGTGAGTTTCTTGAAAAAATCTGTGTGCAGTTATCTCCCTTTATATGTACAATTGTCCACCATCAAATGTTACACATCTCGTAACATGATTTAGCGTGGTACCCGATACAGAAGCTGCCAACCGCAAACATTATATATAATACACTTGTTGCCAACACGGATTATTTTCCGGGTTTAGTTAAAAACTGTATAGGAACTGACAAGGAGAATATTGGAGTGGTGAGCTTGGCTTGGCACTGTCTAGGATACCATGTTATTTTAATTACATTTGATTATATGTATTTTCATGGTGACGACGCTTTACTTTACGGAAAAATAACCTGCTACTAATTAATTAATCCATGTTGATATAGAGTGCTAACATATTTTATTCCAATCCACTTTGACACCCTCTTCCACAATGGTAACTTTTGTATGGGGGAAGGCTAAGACGACGTCGTTATATATTAATGTTTGGGTCGACTCTACATGTATGTGTGTATTTTATTTTTCATCACATTACTCAGCTAGGTCTTTATTGCATGGTACATAATATCAAAGTGTACTAATTCCAAATATTGACCAATCTTTATGTGTACATTTTGATGCCTTGTTTAGGATACTGTGATCTCTTTTTGAAAGCACCCGAGTAATATAAAACATCCGATACAAATTGCTGTAGATTCAGTTTGACTCGGATAAAGCTACCCAGATAGGTAATGCGTATTGATTTTGTAAAACGGATGTTAAAGGTATACCCTTCAATGATTATTATTCCTTATTAGAAATTTCCATTCTTTTACGACTCAACCATTTGAAGTCCGTACAGTAGTAATCCTCATTTGATTCTTTGTTAAAACTGATTGTTACCTATCTACTGTTTAGTTTAGACTGGTTGCGGGTATGTACTATCTGTCTAGTTTAAACTGATTGTATGGCGTATATACTGTCTAGTTTAAACTTATTGTAGCATACTGTCTAGTTTAGACTGATTTATAGCGTATGCACTGTCCAGTTTAGACGGATTGTGTCGTATCTACTGCACAGTTTAAACCGATTGTAGCGTATTTACTGTCTAGTTTAGACGGATGTAATGGGTTTCCTCCATTTTTTTATGTTGGAAGTTTTGTATAATAATGTTGTTTATATTAGTGTACATGTTACTTATATTGTTTTATTTTTATCATCTATATTCCATGGAGTGTTCATTTACTTGCTTTAAAATTAGGCGCCATATTTATTTTCTTTCAATCCATTATTAATATATTTTTTTCTGGATGTTTAATATGCCTAAAAGAAATTACATTCAGATACTCCAAACTATAAAATACATATTTTCCATTTATTCGACAAAAGCGGGAATTGGCTTTTTCAAGAACCCTGAACTTTGACATGAAACGGCCAACCGACGATAGTGGCCGATGACAAAGATGCCGATATTTGTCCGAAAGTGTGGAGATTGTCGAGGATTCTCTAGTGATGGAACTGCTCGCTCCGTTCTACAAATCTTGACAAACTGTTAGTTTATATATTTCTCAAACTATATATGACTGTTGTCTTATATACTTGTTTATGTTCTTATTGGATTACGTCATTTTACCTTTTATCATGTTTTTCTTTGTTGATTATCAATAAATCGCTCAACTCATTTCTAAATGTGTTTCCTTTTCATTTCATGAGAGGGTTAGGTAGTCAAATGGTCTAGCGCGAGTGCATTTGAACACAAGGTCTGCAAAGATGCAAATGTTGTGCTTTTAATCCCTGGGTTTACTCTGGGTTTTCGTGTTTATATCATTGCTAACAGCTGCAGCCAAATGTTTGGTGACTAAAATAAGTGCTGTCAAGATAAAACAGTATCTTTAGAATATTTTATTTAAAGTGTCACGCATATAGTCGACAGCAAATAATTGAATATAGTGTTCAGTAAATATGTAAATATAACACAACCCAAATATTTCGATATAATAAATGGCAAACATTTAAATATAGATCAAAAATTTTAATATAATAAATATATGAATATAATAGGCAGTAAATAATAATATAGTAAACAGGTATATATACTATTCAAAAAAAGTAGGGGATATTTGATTTTGGGGGCATAATACTAAAATATGCAAATGACTACGAAAAAAGTCACTATAGAACCTAACAGACGAAACATTTCCAGTTACATGTGACGCCCAAACGCACCAATAGCTACCGCATGGAATGCAGGTGATGCTTGGGATCATCGTGGGGGTCCAACCCAAGATTTGCACGACTCTGACTTTGAAAGTTACAGTCATTGTGGCATTGAATTCCAGGGTGGAAACATCAGTTTAATTGTTTTAGTGACCAGAAAACAAATTTTGATATGCGTCGGCTTACCCAAAATGAAAGATTACGTGCCCTTGGCATGCTACAGATCGGCACAACACAGGCGGTTGTGGCGCGGACGATGAATGTTTCTCAGTCTGTCATAAGCAGGCTATGGTCCAGATACCGTGATACACAATCTGTACAGGACAGACCACGCTCAGGTCGACCAAGGGCGACAACTCAAGCCAAGGATCGATTTATCAGTACCCTGGCCTTGAGAAATCGTGTCATCACAGCAAATCAGATCAGCGCTCGTCTTCAGACAGACACTGGTGTGAGAGTGAGTGGCCAGACTATTCGGAATCAACTTCATAGGGGTCACCTTCGCGTCCGACGTCCTCGCGTGATCCCTTGTTTGAGAGATCATCACATTCAGGCAAGGCGTCGTTGGTGTAGGGATCGTCAACACTGGGATAATCGACGCTGGAGCAATGTGATGTTTTCAGATGAGTCAAGGTTCACTGTTGATTTTTTGGACAGACGTAGGAGGGTGTGGCGTCGTCGAAACGAGCGCTTCCAAGATGTTAACGTCATCAGACATGATCGATTTGGGGGTGGTTCTGTTATGGTGCGGGGAGGCATCACTGTTGCTGGAAGAACGGCTTTACATGATGTTGCAGGGCGTGTTACAGGCCAGTACTACCGGGACAACATCTTGGCAGTCCATGTTGTGCCGTTCGCACGACGTCATGACCGCCGTTTCATCTTCCAGGATGACAACGCAAGATGTCACAGGGCCAGGATCGTTATAGGTTACCTCCAACAACAGAACATCACCTTGGCCAGCACTGAGTCCCGACCTCTCCCCCATCGAGCATGTCTGGGACATGCTTGGACAAAGGTTACGTTAACGTCAACAACGTCCTGTCAATGTCCAAGAACTTGCTGCTGCGTTGCAACAGGAATGGGACAATCTGGACCAAAATGACCTTAGACGTCTCATTAGGAGTATGCCACGTCGGATCAATGCTTGTTTGGCAAACAGAGGAGGATTTACCCGTTACTGACTTTGTTGTGATGCTGTGGTAACTTTGCTGTTTGACCCCGGGTATCATTTTACCCTTATAATGGTCAGTCTGTGCCTTACTTAGTGTAACGATCATTTGGAATAAATCGATGAATGTGAACTTCATTTCATTTTGTCATTTGTTTCTTCGTCAGTTTCATTAGGTGACTTTAATAACACTTAAAAATCAAATATCCCCTACTTTTTTTGAATAGTATACTTAAATGTAGTAAACACCATAGTTTTAGAATGGATACTCAGGGTGGTCTCTATATCTGTAAAATAAAATATTGTATATAATAGAACTAAAACTGATACTGGAAGTAATCTTACAGTAGTGTATGGATAACCACATGTTCCTAAGCAACGTTCGCGAGTTATACAACATCTCTCCGTTGCTTGAATACTCAGCAATTCCCCGATTTTTGCGCTAGTTGTTTTTACAAGTGACTAATTAGCATTGTCCAATCCGAGTTCGTGGCACCAAACACACTATAAACAAACGGGTTTTTTTAAATTGAGAAACTCGTGGGAAAACAGCAACCGTGACATTGATCGATCTTTGAACTTTTCAACTCGATTGTCACATGTAGGCATTTTAGCTATAAAGCACGAGACTTGGTATTCACGACGACCGATGAATCTGATAGGTTCCCAAGCTGGGCTTGTGACAATCGAACTTAGTGGCGAAATATACAGGGTATTACGTGAAGGGCTTGATAAGATGTATGTAGTTAAGGCGAGATCAAGCCTTCTATTGAAGATGGGATAACCAAGAAGGAAATCCTGGATGTTACGTTTGTTCTACCCGAAAAATAATTAATTACACAATATATTACTTACAGGCCCAAGTGATAACATTTATGCGATATATCTAGGCTACTGATAGTTTCAAAGTCTGCTTCATTCAACGAGA
Organism: Patella ulyssiponensis; assembly: GCA_963678685.1. Lineage (NCBI taxonomy): Eukaryota > Metazoa > Mollusca > Gastropoda > Patellidae > Patella > Patella ulyssiponensis. Next base: position 18,654,937 of record OY783229.1, on the reverse strand, counting down.
AGTCAAATATCTGTAAAAGGTAAAAAAAATAGCCTTAATTAACCCAAACTCGCTATCACAATAGAGACACTACATTAATGAGAAATACCAATTAATAGCCATCGAGAGGGCAGAAATTTATGATGTCAAACACCACAAGTTTTATCATCCATTAAACATACATTATACGAGAGCAAAATCTGCCTATTGTAGGTCTTTCTTCAGGCCTGAAATGTTATAAAAACTATTAATTAGACATTAATTAACTTATCCAGACCATAATCAACTCTCGATGTCAAGGCTAGTCTGCGATATTTGTTGGATTGTAGTTCGATTTGTTGCAAAATTTTCCTTCGTGATTTAATGATTAAATGGATAACCGAGACTTTAGTAATAATGATCGAGGCTAAGCGGAACTTTCATTTGCTTAGTTCTCGGTTCATATAGTGGATCAATTTGACTGAAATTTTCAGCAAATTGCCTTTACATAAGCTAGTTGTTAACTATTATAGTGAGAGCTGACAACTCGTTATCTAATCTCCAATAATGTACCTTTAAGAAGCCTTATCTCACAAACATGCACTGCCCGTTATTTTTAGGCGACATGTCTCTATGGGCGGCGCAAATTCTAGGTACGCTACGGAAAGATAACTGATGAGAACCACCAATTTATCATAAATAAGTGTAACCACTGCTTCGGAAATATGCACGATAACCAGGAAGAGAATGGTGACATGAGAGTTTATTATATTGTGCCTGTGATGAAATATTACCTCAATATTTTGTTGAATTCTTGCAGGTGTTACACTCTTTGGTACCAATGTATAACCTCGGTCAACTCCCCACCTTAATATTACCTAAAATAAAATAGTATACGTCCCGGGATGTAAACTGTTTTAATAAAACATTTAAATTTTTCTAAAAAAACCCCCAAGCTTCATCGAATTAAACCCCACATCGTCACAATTAAAGCGCCATTTCTCTTCCAGCCAGAATAACTTGACGTCATTAATTAGATTTTCATCATATAAATGGTCGTAACAATATCATAAAGGCTGTAAATATAACAATATCGTGATCTATTGACCAATTATTGATTCTAAAATACATAATCAAGAAATTATAGCGAGTAATGCAGGTTAATTTGATACGCTTATTCTAGGGTTGGGTAAATAATAGCTTAATTGCAGTTATCCAATAATGACTTGTGGTTTCTATGGCCATTTTGGACACTGAACACGAATCCGTCGAAATTTTTGACCTAGGATGACCTTTGACCCTGGATAATTCAAATTTTTCAAAATGGCGGCCAAATTTCACGTTTTGGGTCAAATATATCATAAACATACCGTCAAACACCTCTATATATAGGTTTTAGAGGTAGGAAAGAATGAAAAACAACATTTCAGAACAGAATCCGTCGGAATTTTTAACCTAGGATCACTTTTGACACTGGAAAATTCAATTTTATTCAAAATGGCGGCCAAATTTCATGTTTTGGGTCAAATATATCATAAACATACCGTCAAACACCTCTATATATAGGTTTTAGAGGTAGGAAAGAATGAAAAACAACATTTCAGAACAGAATCCGTCGGAATTTTTAACCTAGGATCACTTTTGACACTGGAAAATTCAATTTTATTCAAAATGGCGGCCAAATTTCATGTTTTGGCTCGAATATACTGTCTAATACCTCCATATATAGGTTTAAGAGGCAGGGAATCATGAAAAACAACATTTCAGAACAGCTGAGAAGTATCTAAGCTTTCAAATTGTCAAAAGCTACGAAAAATCATGAGAAGAGCGTCATTTTGTAGCAAAATTTGACAACTATTTTTAATTCAGAAGGCTACTTTCCAGATTGAAACGGTTGACATAGTAAACAAATTTTCACCCAACAGTTCAGTTTATATCACCAAATACTCCTCTAAGAAGTAAATCAATGTCAATAGCAACGTCACTTTCTGGCCATAAAGCGTTCTTTATAGAGTTCCGTAATTCTACCAATTTGAGTTTCTTCATTTTGAAAAGACGTGTTTCGTGGTCTTTCATACGTCGCTGTTGTCTAATATCAAATGCAGTTGTTAGCCCCGGGTAGTTGATTTCCTGAATTTATTCTTTTTCGCTAAGACTAACTTTTTAGACAATTTAATTGTAGCCACAATGTCCTTTAGTTTTCTTGCTGCCCATGTAGCTTCCGGCTTACGGGTCAGGCCCATTGCCACCTCTCTTGCTTCTCTGCGAATGGTCTTTTAGTAGATTCGGCTTTCTAGTCCTTGAGTGAAGAGGAGCGGCAAGAGAGGTGGAAGTGGGCCCATAAGTCGGATGCTCCAGTGGCAGCAGGAAAACTGGAGATAGACATTAGGGCTACTCTGAAATTGATGTAGCAAAATAAAAAAGACGCAATTCAAGACACGATTACTTCAAACGATCGATTAGTGCAAAGAGCATGGTGGACCACAAACAGCGGACAGTCTTTAACTTGTTGACAGGAATTTGACTACCAGAGGGCTGAGGCTTTCAACTGTATCTGGTATTAGACAACAGCCACGTGTGAAAAACCACGAAACTTGTCTTTTCAAAATGAAGAAATTCAACTTGGTAGAATTACGGAACTCCATAAAGAATTTTTTATGGCCAGAAAGTGACATTGCTATTTACAATGATTAACTTCTGAGATGAGTATTTGGTGATGTAAACTGAACTATTGGGTGAAATTTTGTTTACTATGTCAAGCATATGAATCTGTAAAGTATTTTTTAAAAAAAATGTCAACTTTGCTGCAAAATGACATTTTTTTTCATGATTTTTCGTAGTTTTGATATAGTTTGAAAGATCAGAAGCTTCACAACTGTTCTGAAATGTTGTTTTTCGTGTTTTCCAACCTCTATAACCTACATGGAGAGTTAATGAATCTGAAAAGTATTGATATTAAATATAACTGTCAAATTTTGCTACAAAATGACGCTCTTCTCATGATTTTTCGTAGCTTTTGACAATTTGAAAGCTTAGATACTTCTCAACTGTTCTGAAATGTTGTTTTTCATGATTTCCTGCCTCTTAAACCTATATATGGAGGTATTAGACAGTATATTCGACCAAAAACATGAAATTTGGCCGCCATTTTGAATAAAATTGAATTATCCAGGGTCAAAGGTCATCCTAGGTCAAAAATTCCCACGGATTCTGTTCTGAAATGTTGTTTTTCATTCTTTCCTACCTCTAAAACCTATATATAGGTTGAAAAAAAATGAATTATCCAGGGTCAAAGATCATCCTAGGTCGAAAATTGCGACGGATTCGTATTCAGTGTCCAAAATGGCCATAGAAACCACAAGTCATGGAAAAAAGTTCATATTTACCCAACCCTACATAGCTTACTAGAGATGTTGGTCATTTACATTTACCATGGCCAATGCAGGGTCTGGGACATGTCTATTTCATATTTGGAATTTAGCTGTTACCAGTCCATGACGTAAGCAATTAGGGATGCTGGCACAAAAGAGCAAACAAGGGCCCGAATGATCAGACACCAGACTCCAGACACCGCTTGGGTTCTTCAGACAACCATTTGATTCTCAGGCGGCCATTTGATACTACGAGGTCAGCTTATTAGGTCATTTCGGGACTAACATATGGTTCGATTTTGTTTCGATAATTCGCTTGCGCGTATGTGCCTTCAGCAGAGGGAGGAACCGCAAGACTCGGAGAAAGCCCACGGGGTTGGACAGGCGCCCCTATTCCCTCCCACGTACAACCGGGGAATCAAAACAACGCCGGTTGACGCAACCATAGAACTTATGATACAACGTACACGCGCTAAGAATTCGGCCATCAAACCCCATTTGTAGATTTGTTATGCTGTCTATACGGTTAAACAGCGATGGTACAGTATAGTTACTGAAGCAAACGATGGTAACTTCAACCATAATTTTAAAAAAATATGAGAAAGACTCATTGGTTGTTTCAATTATCTTTGCTTCAACCGATGTAATGTTAGCCACTACATTACACCATGAGGTCATAGTAACTTTAAATGTGACCACAGGGGGGGGGGGTGCTGAATGGCTGAATGGCTGAATGGTTAGCACGTGGGCGCTATATCATAAAGCCTGTAATTGAGTCATCTGGCGTGGTTTCGAATCCCAGGTTGTACGTGACAAGGAGTAGGGTCGCCTGTCAAATCTCGGTGGTTTTCTCCGGGTTCTCCGATTTCTTCCCACTGCTAAAGACCCCTACGCACAAGCGAATAATTGAAATAAAATTAAACCATTTATATTAGTCCCGAAAGGACCTAGTTTATGTCGGGTGGACGTTAAACCCAATTTCTCTCGCTCTCTTAAAAGCTCCCATCCCCTTCAGCAGAGAAACACTTTAAAAATGCGTAGTTTTTGTAAGGATATCAAACCGGTGTAACGTAATAACAGATCGTGTTAATATTCTCCAGCAATAGAATAGTCGTAATACATAACAAAACCAAAGGTGATTTATTTACCTGTGCTGCAGTCTTATTATATTTAGCTGCTATATTTTGTATAGTTTTATTGGCAAATAAGTTAGCTGGCTTGAATAGATTAGCACTGTTAAATAGAAATACTATTATCAGATATCAAAGAACACAAAGGATTTTGTGGTAAGCAAGTTCTAATTAATACTTTTTAATTACAATCTAACGGTACTAACTTACATAATTTGCATAGTTGTTAAGAACTACCTAAAAATTGAAAAATCTTGAGCACCATCCCTTCTGCTATAAATCTCGTTAAGGAATTAAGTGGAATTAAATGGGGATTAACGTCCTATTTTTCTGATTTCCGTTAAGAGGGGCGGCATATTTTGCCTGTATCATGTCACTGAAAAGCTAATTACAGCTATAAAGCTGACATCCGGTTGCACTACAAATATAAATATATACCGAAACGATTTAGGATTTCAATTGGACATTTTATACAAAAAGATTTGATCTTTTGATTATTTTGATTATTTTTTTATGGGGGTTGGATGGTCGAATGGTTAGCGCGCGCTGTGTCATATGGCTTATGGCCTGCCATTGAGTCAACTGGCGTGGTTTCGAATCCCACAAGTCACTAGCTTCCACCAATCCCTCAGCAGTAGCAGAGCATATTATTAACAACAGTGATCATACAATCTTGTGGGACCAAACCAGAACCCTTGCAGTACATCATCACCAGAAGAAAACCAGGAAACTTCTTGAGGCCATCAATATAAAGCGCATCAACCCCAAGTTAAACCGGGATGTCGGACTATTTATACCAAGGGCTTGTGACCAACTTATAAATTAATTCCAATACTTTATTTCTATTTCAGGACTTATCCGGTTTTCACAGTCTAATTACACATCGTACATATCTTAATTTTCAGCACTTATCCATTTTACAGTCGGGGGATATTTTTCACAATTTTTGGTTTCAGTTTATTGAAAGAATATATTTTTTGTTTCCCCCATCCAAATTAAGTCTAATAATAGGTTTCTTTCATGATTTTCAGCTTACAGAATTAACACAATTCAGTGATTATCCAGTGTTACAGTCTAATTATATACTTTACATACCTTTATTTGCAGTGCTTATGCAGTTTTACAGCCATAATATAAATATATTTCACATGATTGACCTTTAATACATGGAAATAATATATTTACGGTTTCTTTCTTCCAGATTTATACTCTGATAATAAGTTCTATCCCTCAGGACTTCCAGCTTATTGATTCTCATACTTTTGTTCCTTTTCAGTGGTTATCCAGTTTTTTCACAGTCTAATTATACATTTTATATATGTTTCTTTGCAGTACTTAACCAGTTCTTACAGTCTAGAGATATAACACACAATCCTCGATTTTCAGTTTACTGAATCAATATATTAGAACATCTTTCATGATTTTTTCGGACATTCAATTAATATATTTTATATTTTTTATTTCTGAATTTTAATTCATTATTTTATTTTTCTTTACACATGCATCAGCGATCACTCTTGTTCACTTATGCGTACAGACTTCTCTATATATTATTGTTTATCTATAGCTCAGGTTAATTGGTTTTCCATTAATAGTGTTAATACACTGATCTTTTTATAAATAATAGCAATCGCCTTCTTTTAATCCCTGTAAGAGCTTTCCGTTGTGTGGGATTAGTCCTTAATGGCCCCTAATCAAAGGTGTTAAACTTTAATTGTATTTATTCTTATCTTTGTTGCATATTCTGTATATATTTCCCTACTATTCACATTTGTGTATCATTTGCTTGATAAAGACGAGAGTATCCTCGTCGAAACGTCGCTTAGTATCAAACTCAGTAATTGTGTATCCATAAAATTGTACCTTGTGTCAACTGGCGTGGTTTCGAATCCCCGGTTGTACGTGGCAAGGAATATGGTCGCCTGTCCAGTCTCGTGGGGTTTCTCCGGGTATTCCGGTTTCGTCCCACTGCTAAAGACCCCCACGAATTATTGAAATAAAATTAAACCATATGTTAGTCCCGAAATGACCTAGTTTATGTCGAGTGGACGTTAATCCCCATTTCTCTCTCTCTCTCTCTCTCCATCTCTCTCTCTTTATATTTTTTTTTTAAATAAAAAAGCCCTCCTAGAGGGCCGTAAGCAGTGACCACAATATTCTCTTGTTTACAATAATCCAATAATTCATTGTTTGTATAATATGGATGAACTTCCACCTGGAATAGAAAATTTTATTAGGAAAAAATAAAAATAAATACTGCCGGAAATGCAATCTGGCAGTATTTCAGGCACTGATCGTTGAGAGAAATAGATCCGACCAGATACCGCCTGTCGCCCGACCGAGTGGAAAGTGTCAAACGCCAGTCGCCCGACCGAGTTGAAAGTGTCAAACGCCAAAGCAGCGAGCTCTTAAGGAGGTTATGGGAGACCTCCACCCAATTGCAGTCTGACAGTATTCAGGCACCGATTGTCGAGATGAATAGAGCTGACTAGATTCCGTCTGTTGCCTGATCACTAGTTTATCCGACCAGAAAGGAAATGGACAAACGAACGCGGTGGATGAATCAAATTGAATTAATATTTTTGCCACGATATTTTGAGAAATTAAGGCCGGAAGAACAGCCCGACAGTATTTCAGGTACTAGTCGTCGAGATAAATAGAGCTGACCAGTGGACCAGATACTGTCTGTCGCCAAATCACCAGCTTATCCGTACAGAGAGGGAGGTATCAAACGAACAGAGTGCCGCGTTGAACCTATGCCAACAAATTTTGAGGATCGTAAAAAGCACTTCTCAAGTTGTTCACTTGTTATTGTTTATAGTAGGTTTACAGCAGAATGGACTCGTTAAGAAATCACTCAGACTGAGTGGGAATGTGGGATTTATTGATTACCGAAGCATATTAAGAATATTTTGTTCTACGCTGTAAAATTATGGGGTGGGGGGCAAACAGAGGGTAGACCAAATTTGGTACCCCACCACTGGCTGTAGAATACTGGCCCTAAAGGATACTGACCAATAGCAACTCTCAGCGCCATTTCCAAAAAGGTAATTACCTGATTAACTGCTGGTTTAAATCTCAGATCAGCAGCTAAAAGTCGTTTCAATTGTTGAATATTAAAATTAGAAACACCGATAGTCTTAACTAATCCTTTAATCACCAATTCTTCCATCGCCTGAAAAAATAAGATAATTATAAGGCTGAGGTTTTGTTATAAACCAATTGTGAGACTGACAATGCAAGAAGAGTTGGAGAGTCTGACATGTTACCATTTTATGGTTTTCATCTTGAGTGAAGCCTCGTTCAGCAGGCTTATAGCCTGACACCGGGCCCGAGTTCATAAAGCCTTCTCAGACTTAAGTAGAGAATTTACTAAAATATGTTCGCCTTATGTTAACTAAAACATAGCCCTTTATAACACCTTTTTTGTTTAAATGTAATCAAATACATCCAATGTATGAAATACATCAATAAGAAACTGTGTGTAAATTGCAAAGTCTTATGTTTATGAATCAAAGATATTTCTCATAAACAGTTATTGAAAGTTAAGTAAATTCTGACTTATATCCGAGAATGCTTTGTGAACTTGTGTCCTGCAGTTCTATTCACTTACATGTATATTCTTTTTGGGTATGTATGATTTGTCTTGTCCGATTTATGTGCCGTGAGTTTCTCTGGCACTTGCTACTTACTATTAGAAAATTACAAGATATATGTGTCGTTACCTTCCATGTATCTATAAAATCAACATCATCGTGAGGCATCTTTGTTCTCAGATCATCTCCCTGTCCACCACCTCCTTTCTGTAAACCATTAACGTGAAAAAATACAATATATAGTCATGTAATATAGATCGGATAATACTATCCAATAATTTGCTAATCCTCTGTTCTTTAGCACCTAGAAATGGACACAAATGGTTCGCAACGCATATAAACTGATTTACATTCAATCGTTTCAGTTTTCATTGTAATTTCTTATCAGTTCCGTTCGGTAGAATACACAAATCGCACTCCTGGGCGTCTGCATACCAGTCTATATCGGTAATAGTTCCTTTAGGAACTGTCTTTGAGCGGACCATGTCCGCTGACAGTTCCTACCGCTTGCTATATGGTTCAAATATGAAAATACGGCACATTACCGCTCTTCCCCACCTCTGTTCTCAGGCTATTTTGGAACTCTTACCTTCAGTTTTTCACCGTGAATGTTTATTTTACTCAAAAGGAATCATTTCTCGTCATATCTGACGCAAATTTATAATAATTCAACACCATGTTCAAGTAGAATTTAGCGATGAAATAAACATGCGGTCTGCGCATGTTCGAGGCTCGTAATGTCTGAAAAGTATTTTGTGTATTTTTTTAACTGTAAAATTCTGCCTGAAAATAACGTGTGTCAGTTGTGGTAAAAAATGATTCCTTTGGCACGCACGGGAGAATCGGGGCGGAAAATAGGCGGTAAGAGGTGGGTATGGGCGGTATTTTCATATTGCAGCTATATAGCAAGAGGAACTGTCAGCGGACATAGTCTGACCAGAGAAGTTCCTACAGGAACTACATCGGTAGTATTCTCCTGTGGGTTATGTTTAGTTTAGTCTCGTTGATCAAGTAGCTTCATTATAAATGATATCCGAAAGCGTTCTGGCAGGACTTGCCTCCTTTAAAGTTTATTGATCTCAGGTGTCAATTTACTGATGTAGATACATGTCTGAGTGGTCTAAAGCTCTGCAAGGGTCTTTGTTCTGCATGACGAATATTGCAGGTCTTTGTGTAACATACATACAATATTGTAGGCCCATGTGTAACTTTCTTACAATATTGTACATATATATGAGTAACTTTGACTAATGACCTTACCAAATAATGAAATAAGTTTAAGCTAATAAATGTTAAAATTTGTGTAAAATTGATCAAAGATTCTATGTTATATCTGAATAAAGCTAATACTTACAACAGCAAATGGCCAGTGTATCAGATACAAATCCAAATAATCTGTTTGTAGTGACTTCAATGATTCCCGACACATTCGTTCCACTAATTCCGGACGATGATGGGTATTCCATAACTTTAATAATTAATTTGAAGATAAATATATCAATGTAGACTCTCCTAATATCAACATGTCTTTGTTGTATTAACAATAAAAAAAATACCATTAAAATGTATCACACCATAAGTTTTCAGTGTCAGTGTCATAATTTTTTCAGTATACGGCGCTACTTGAATCGTTCCCCTGAGAATTTCGAGAAATTTCTTGCAAAATACGCGATTTTGAGTGCGTCATATTTAATGAAAACAATGGACAGAAATAAGGCACACATCGATCAGAAAGGAACACATCGATCAGTACGTTGTTTGGGTCGCGGTGGAGAGGGCCACCGTCCGCATCCTCAGGCGAAATGTTATCGATGAGAGCCGAAATATCAGTAGAGACATTTACCTTGCTTGTTAAAAACAAATCAGATCTTTTCAATAAGCCATCTTTCATCTTTTGTGTAATGGCGTCACCAAGTTCATCCTCAGTTTTATATAACCAGGCTGTATCAAAATGGCGATATCCAACTTCTAAAGCCACACGTGCTGCATCTCGTACTTCATTTTCCTACACATAAAAAACACAAACATATTAATTGTTTTTTACTTTGATATTGGAAATGGTTAAAAAAACGTAAGGCAAACGGTACACTATCAGAAATTCTGACTCCCACATAATTAGCAGATGTATGTCTGGGGTCAATGTGGCGAAACGAGTGAAAACAAACACCAAACTTGTCTACAGGGCGCCTTCTGTTTGACGTGACAATCTCAATTTCTTTATTAATGCATGTAACATCTTTAAAATAAGATAAGTTTATGCTATTACGACTAATTAAACTTACAGAGGCCAATGTGGCACAACTATCGCCTAACTCCAAATATTTGCGTTTAAATTAATGAAGCGTTGTTTTGGTCTGAACATACACAACCGCCGCCAACACTACACGCCACTTTTACTGTGGGAAACATTTTGTAAGATAAAAGAGTCAAAGAAGTTTTAAAAGGAAAAGTGTGGATACGGGTACCAAACTCAAGGCAGATACCACAACATTATAAGAACGTTATAAAAGGTGAATCAAGAGTACAACAAACTCCATCGACCAAATCAACAAGATTTTTGTGCACCACTTGCTCTTGGGATATTAACATTTTCTCCACTTCTAATTGTCTCTTTGATTGACTGTTATAAAAGCCTTATATTTAGCCTCGCCTTCATAATTACAGCGTCTAAAAAGATGGTGGTGCTAGTAACGGCTTAACGCCTTCATTTTAAATACGATGATTTGTACCCGTTTCAGATAGAATTATATATGCTTAATTGGGTGTGGCAGAAATATTATAAATAACTTCTAAGTACTAGATGTTTAAGTGTCCTACCTCTTGAGTAAATTATCCATTACAACCTATTTTACTTGGCCACAGGGTTCGAAAATATTTTAAAATCCAAGTCACACTTGAAAAGGTTTACGTTAGACTTTTCAAATCAATTGGTTGAATTATTCCAATTTTTTAAAATAGGTGTGTTAAGATGAAATTTATATCATCAATTAATTGGAATATTCTAAAATAATACGATTTGTTGACCAGAATGATGATTTGGACATATTATTCAGTTACAACAAGCGTGTTATTGGGGCTTTAATGAAAGATATTGTCAATTTTGCCTGATAAATCCCGATGCGAATCAGAATCGCATTTGCAACGCTGAACTATATAGGACCAACCGTTATCTCGAAACACGGAGGGTTGATAGCATACGATTACATCATGTGTACCTACTTCAAGAATACACATGATGGCAAATGGCCGCCATTTAAAATACTACGCCCGCCTCTTAGAGACGATAACTTAACTCGCTATAAATTGTAAAAAAATTTACTTCGGCTAGAATTAAAAAACACCTAAGATTAACATTTGCTAAAAATTTCTAAAAAACAACCTAAATTTATGGAAATGGGGCCAAATCAAATCAGGCAAATTACATCAAATAGTCCATGTTAAACGTATAGCAAAAATTTTAAACTAACGCGAGCACGCGCGTTTCTAGACAACGCCATAGCGGGTCATAGCAACCAGTGAGTCTAAATTGGAAATCCCCAATGACGTAGATATTATAAATTGGAAAGCCGAGTCTGTCTTAAAATAAGTAGTACCGTCAGTAAACAAGATGGAAGCCATCTGCTATCGTGTTTGATCATGGAGTAGGCAAGCACAGGTGTGTCGTATGGGTTGATAGATGAGGTTTGCTATCTACTGTGCTACAGGGCTAATGAAGACGGGCATACGCGAAGCAGTTTGACATGAGGGAAAATTTATCCGGACAGCGGCGCCGTCACCTACTTTTATTTTGATTTCCAACTGTCACGGGTTTTTTTACGTGCACGTCAAAATGTACACGGTACCTCCGTTTTTCGACCCACCCAAACAACTCTACGCTGTCCCTTTCTCGGCCCTGTCCTACACCACTGACAACAGGGAACCACGCTGGAAATTCGGCCAACGCAGGGATTGAACACGGGACCGTCAGGTTAGTGAGCCCACGCTCTACTCACTGAGTCACTGTGACTATCACAAGAACTTAACGCAGCCACGTAAGATTTGGATAACGATCTGACCAGTTTTTCTATAATAGCTAAAAATTAGATATGTAAAATGAAAATATTAAAAATTTCATTCAAATTACTTTGGGCAAGTTATCACTGTTTGTAGTTTAGACAAGATATGTGCATAGTGGTAACCAGGGTACGTTTTCGGTACAATTCCTTTCCTAAATTTGGAATATTGGCCGAGTGAGAGTTTGAAAATGGCGGGTCAATTCAAATGAAAGTTGTTTATGTTTTTTTATCGCACAATTCTACATAAAAATAGTGTTGGATTTTCATAATTTTGTATCGGATGTGGCAAGAAATGATTCCTTTTGGTGATTAAAGAACAATTACGGTGAAAAAAGGACAGTAACTATTCCAGAATAGCCTTAGAACCGAGATGGGGGGGGGGGGTGTATTTCAATATTAGTTGTTAAGAACATGCGCCATCAACGTAGTAGAGACGATGCAATATACGGTACTTAAGTAACTACTGTCCTTTGTTACCAGTGTTTTTAACGAATAAACTGTTCAGTTGTTTTGTTTTCAAAGACATGTTTTTTTACTAAAACCAACACGCTTACCTTAAATTTGTTAAAAGCACCATAGCCAATAACTGGCATATAAACACCATTGTTTAATTTAACGTTGGGTATTTTGCTAGCCATCATGCTGGATAGGTTATATAACGATTTCTATACGGCTACAGTGTGACACATATATTAATTCATAACTGTATAGTATATCTATACTTAATAGAAAGCTCTATATAGCACAGTTCGCAACTTAAAATAACACATGCAGAACTGGTTACATAAAAATGTCATCGTTCATAAAGGGCGGTAGACTATATTCTCGGCATAAAGCAATCCGTTAAAGAAAAAAACCCCAAAAAAAAAACCAACCCAAAACATTTTTCTCTTAAAAGACAATATTGGTGTCAGTCATTATCACATAATATGTGATAGAACTGGTTAAACACGTTCCAAATATCATTTTAAGACAGGGATCATTGCTACGATAATTGCGTAATGAAGGTTTAAAAAAAGGAAGCGGTCAAAGCAAAAGGAAAATACGACTTATCCTTCGATATAACTGCATAAAGTCTGTCATTGAGTCTCTCTATATATATTATAACTGACTGAAATGACCAGTGTATACAGATAAACGAGCGAATTTCTGACTGCTCACTGATAATTCCCTCGAAGACAAAAAGTTGTTATGTGAGACTGCCAGAGGATATCTAACTATTCAAAAACGTAACTGAATGCCACTAGATAAATAAACACGAGAAAAGTAGAAATGGTCCGTGCGTTCCCTTGTTTTTATACTTTTAAAATAAAATCATGGTAATGCACAGACTTTTTCTATTTTTTTCGTTATGATAAGAGTATACATGTACTTTTATATGGTAAAAGTATGCACTCTCTGACCAAGTGGAGAAGGTCGTAAATCGAAATAAATATCATTTGTTCGTTCGTTCAATTCTAGAGTTTAAAGCGAGAATTTCATATTTTATTTCTATCTCTTTTGCTCCATAGGATTATTCTTTAACAAGGTATGATTGTTTATAGATACCATTAAGGCTTTATTTTAATACACTTTAAACAATAACTTAAAAATATGAAATTCTCGCTTTAATATACACTATCATTAAGGGTGATATCCACTGTCTTCGGTTTATAAGAGTACAAGAAACCTTGATGTATGTCTAGCCGCGATCACTGAGGCATTACTTTTCGTTTTCTATACTATAAACACATTTAAATGTCAATTTTAAAATACCGGTACTTATCGTTGTGGCAATTATATTTAAAGGAGCTATAAATCGCTAACATTTGGGTCATAGAAATTGACAAAAGTGGGTCTCAACGCATATAATACTGTAATATGAATGTATATAAACTGATTTACATTCAATGGTTTCGGTTTTTACTCCAATTTCAAATCAGTTATGTTCAGCGAAATAAGCTAGCAGTCTCAATCGAATGCAAATATCTAGCATCTAGGTATTTCCAGTCTACATACGTTGAAGATTTTTGATGATATTGAGTTAGAGACTTAGCTACTATAACTATAACAAGGGTCCAATACTTGTTATTATGTCTAAGATATCCAGCTGGTAGAAATCTACACTCTTTAATTATATTAAACAATCTGCTCCCATTTCATCGTATCAAACACAATCATTAATAGAGCCAAATGGACATTTTCTGCCAGAGGTACGTTACGGTAATAATATGTACTGCTAAAGTTGCATGATTATTTGAATGCTAGTTTTAATGGTCAACATTATACAGCCTGTGGGACAAGAATTGATTAGACACGTCAATGGCGGGGAGCGTTCGGCCCCAATAAATTATGGGGAAAATTTGAAGCCGTGCAAAAAGACAACATTTATGTCAATTTGACAATCGTTGGTGGTCTGTCCCCAAATAAATCTTAATCATCGGGTTATCTCCCCATCATAACTAACACTAATTTGGTGATATATTTGGATTAAATATATCTATCAAAAGTTTGCTTCAAATCCCGCTCAATCCAGTTTAATTTCAAGAAAAATATCCCTTGACGCCAGAATCTATTTCAAGAATCCTTGTTTGTCACGTCACTTGACTTGACTGAGGGTGGATCTATATTCTGATTTTCTGGTAGTTGCAGTCCATTTACCATAAATATCGAAGACTATGTAAAATCTTGGATTACCAACTTCTAACTGCCTTTTCCCGCCGTTTAATTGTATATGGTCTACTAGACGGTTATGTCGCTCACTCAGTTTTCTGACAACTGTGGCAGAGTGGATAAGACGCTGGCTCACTTGCCTGGAGGTCGGGTTTTCGATCCCAGCACTGTAGAGGGTTTCTACAGTCATCCATTGGGAATCGAAATTCAAATCAAGCACGAAGGTACGGATGTTTCTGAGTGGCGAGTTGTTCGTGTTATTTATAATGGGCAAATGTATTACAGCATAGAAAAACTTGTAGAACAGTATACACTCAATAGACTTCGTAAATTAGACATCAAAGTTGATTCTTATGATGAACAATACTCATCTTTTGAAAGACGCGGTCCTAAAGACTACGATGCTCCTGGAAGGGGCCCGCGCTTTTACGAACCAGATGGAAGGCGTTATTCTGTGGACGGACAGCACGTACAGTATGTAGGATGGAATTTCAACTTTAGGATGCGCACTTCAACTGGTCTTCAAATATTCGATGTGAGATTCCAGGGTGAACGCATCGCTTACGAGCTCAGTCTTCAGGAGGCAGCAGTGTTTTACTCCGGATACGGCGCAGTTTCCGGATCAACAAACTATTTTGATACTTCATGGTTGCTAGGCGCTTCATCCTACGAACTAGTGCCCGGTGTCGATTGCCCGGGAACGGCATCATTCCATGATAGTCACCATTTCGTAAACTCTGGACAGCCGAAATATTATAAAAATTCCATTTGTGTTTTTGAACAAAATTCAGGGATGCCACTTCGACGTCATTATTCTAGCGACTTCCAAGGTGGCTACAGTAATTATGGTGGCCTTGTGGACCATGTCCTTGTAGTCAGAACAATCCTCAACGTATGGAACTATGACTACCTTATAGATTACATATTCCACCTAAATGGGGTTATTGAATTAAAAGTTTCGGCTACGGGTTACGTTCAAACGACCTTTGCTCTTGCTCATGAAAAACCATACGGAACAATCGTGGAAAATAACGTGCTTGCCAACCTTCATCAACACATGTTTCATTTTAAAGCCGATTTAGACATCGGAGGTCGAGAGAACAGGTATTCAACGTTAGACATATCCAAAGAGACCGTGAGAATTCCTTGGTATGTGGAACGAAACAAAACTCAGTTGAAATTTGAGAAAGTTTTAAAAGAAAAAGAAATGGACGCCATTTTAGAATTTAGTTTCGATCATCCAAAATATCATCTGTTTTATAACCAGAATACTAGAAATAAGTTTGATTATCATAGAGCATATCGAGTTCAGCACGGAGCTATGAGCAAATTTCACCTTGAAGAAGCTAGTTTTAGTCGCGCGGCAAATTGGGCCAGATACCAAATGGCCGTCACCAAACACAAAGACACTGAAGACGTCAGCACGACAATCTACGCTCAAAACGACCCATTTGACCCCGTTCTCGACTTCCATACATTTTTAGACAACAATGATAAACTGGTGGACGAAGATCTGGTTGTTTGGTTGACCGCCGGAGTTGTTCACATCCCGCACTCCGAAGACATCCCAGCAACAGCCACTCCAGGAAATAGCTATACCATTTATCTGAGACCTTACAACTTCTTCCAAACCTGTCCAAGCGTGTCCTTAAGTGAGGCCGTCCATATTACACCGGGTAACAATTTTGACACCCTGCACGTGCAAACATTCGGAACAAAACAGGAATCTCATTGCTTCCAAAAGGAAGAAAATTATGAAGAATTCAATGGTACAACCCCGCTAATTTAAACATATACCAGAGATCATGTCAATCGATCGTGGTTATCTGGATTCGAACTAATTCGGGGCTTTCACAAACGATAGGCTGTAGGATAATGATAACGAAAGGGAAGCCCCAATGACTGTGCACAATAATGACTCTGGGATGGTTACATGAATATTAATTTTCAAAGTACATTCATCTTATGTGTAGACACAATATTTGAACTCAGTTACCTGTTGCCAGTGAGTTTCTTGAAAAAATCTGTGTGCAGTTATCTCCCTTTATATGTACAATTGTCCACCATCAAATGTTACACATCTCGTAACATGATTTAGCGTGGTACCCGATACAGAAGCTGCCAACCGCAAACATTATATATAATACACTTGTTGCCAACACGGATTATTTTCCGGGTTTAGTTAAAAACTGTATAGGAACTGACAAGGAGAATATTGGAGTGGTGAGCTTGGCTTGGCACTGTCTAGGATACCATGTTATTTTAATTACATTTGATTATATGTATTTTCATGGTGACGACGCTTTACTTTACGGAAAAATAACCTGCTACTAATTAATTAATCCATGTTGATATAGAGTGCTAACATATTTTATTCCAATCCACTTTGACACCCTCTTCCACAATGGTAACTTTTGTATGGGGGAAGGCTAAGACGACGTCGTTATATATTAATGTTTGGGTCGACTCTACATGTATGTGTGTATTTTATTTTTCATCACATTACTCAGCTAGGTCTTTATTGCATGGTACATAATATCAAAGTGTACTAATTCCAAATATTGACCAATCTTTATGTGTACATTTTGATGCCTTGTTTAGGATACTGTGATCTCTTTTTGAAAGCACCCGAGTAATATAAAACATCCGATACAAATTGCTGTAGATTCAGTTTGACTCGGATAAAGCTACCCAGATAGGTAATGCGTATTGATTTTGTAAAACGGATGTTAAAGGTATACCCTTCAATGATTATTATTCCTTATTAGAAATTTCCATTCTTTTACGACTCAACCATTTGAAGTCCGTACAGTAGTAATCCTCATTTGATTCTTTGTTAAAACTGATTGTTACCTATCTACTGTTTAGTTTAGACTGGTTGCGGGTATGTACTATCTGTCTAGTTTAAACTGATTGTATGGCGTATATACTGTCTAGTTTAAACTTATTGTAGCATACTGTCTAGTTTAGACTGATATATAGCGTATGCACTGTCCAGTTTAGACGGATTGTGTCGTATCTACTGCACAGTTTAAACCGATTGTAGCGTATTTACTGTCTAGTTTAGACTGATGTACTGGGTTTCCTCCATTTTTTTATGTTGGAAGTTTTGTATAATAATGTTGTTTATATTAGTGTACATGTTACTTATATTGTTTTTATTTTTATCATCTATATTCCATGGAGTGTTCATTTACTTGCTTTAAAATTAGGCGCCATATTTATTTTCTTTCAATCCATTATTAATATATTTTTTTCTGGATGTTTAATATGCCTAAAAGAAATTACATTCAGATACTCCAAACTATAAAATACATATTTTCCATTTATTCGACAAAAGCGGGAATTGGCTTTTTCAAGAACCCTGAACTTTGACATGAAACGGCCAACCGACGATAGTGGCCGATGACAAAGATGCCGATATTTGTCCGAAAGTGTGGAGATTGTCGAGGATTCTCTAGTGATGGAACTGCTCGCTCCGTTCTACAAATCTTGACAAACTGTTAGTTTATATATTTCTCAAACTATATATGACTGTTGTCTTATATACTTGTTTATGTTCTTATTGGATTACGTCATTTTACCTTTTATAATGTTTTTCTTTGTTGATTATCAATAAATCGCTCAACTCATTTCTAAATGTGTTTCCTTTTCATTTCATGAGAGGGTTAGGTAGTCAAATGGTCTAGCGCGAGTGCATTTGAACACAAGGTCTGCAAAGATGCAAATGTTGTGCTTTTAATCCCTGGGTTTACTCTGGGTTTTCGTGTTTATATCATTGCTAACAGCTGCAGCCAAATGTTTGGTGACTAAAATAAGTGCTGTCAAGATAAAACAGTATCTTTAGAATATTTTATTTAAAGTGTCACGCATATAGTCGACAGCAAATAATTGAATATAGTGTTCAGTAAATATGTAAATATAACACAACCCAAATATTTCGATATAATAAATGGCAAACATTTAAATATAGATCAAAAATTTTAATATAATAAATATATGAATATAATAGGCAGTAAATAATAATATAGTAAACAGGTATATATACTATTCAAAAAAAGTAGGGGATATTTGATTTTGGGTGCATAATACTAAAATATGCAAATGACTACGAAAAAAGTCACTATAGAACCTAACAGAAGAAACATTTCCAGTTACATGTGACGCCCAAACGCACCAATAGCTACCGCATGGAATGCAGGTGATGCTTGGGATCATCGTGGGGGTCCAACCCAAGATTTGCACGACTCTGACTTTGAAAGTTACAGTCATTGTGGCATTGAATTCCAGGGTGGAAACATCAATTTAATTGTTTTAGTGACCAGAAAACAAATTTTGATATGCGTCGGCTTACCCAAAATGAAAGATTACGTGCCCTTGGCATGCTACAGATCGGCACAACACAGGCGGTTGTGGCGCGGACGATGAATGTTTCTCAGTCTGTCATAAGCAGGCTATGGTCCAGATACCGTGATACACAATCTGTACAAGACAGACCACGCTCAGGTCGACCAAGGGCGACAACTCAAGCCAAGGATCGATTTATCAGTACCCTGGCCTTGAGAAATCGTGTCATCACAGCAAATCAGATCAGCGCTCGTCTTCAGACAGACACTGGTGTGAGAGTGAGTGGCCAGACTATTCGGAATCAACTTCATAGGGGTCACCTTCGCGCCCGACGTCCTCGCGTGATCCCTTGTTTGAGAGATCATCACATTCAGGCAAGGCGTCGTTGGTGTAGGGATCGTCAACACTGGGATAATCGACGCTGGAGCAATGTGATGTTTTCAGATGAGTCAAGGTTCACTGTTGATTTTTTGGACAGACGTAGGAGGGTGTGGCGTCGTCGAAACGAGCGCTTCCAAGACGTTAACGTCATCAGACATGATCGATTTGGGGGTGGTTCTGTTATGGTGTGGGGAGGCATCACTGTTGCTGGAAGAACGGCTTTACATGATGTTGCAGGGCGTGTTACAGGCCAGTACTACCGGGACAACATCTTGGCAGTCCATGTTGTGCCGTTCGCACGACGTCATGACCGCCGTTTCATCTTCCAGGATGACAACGCAAGATGTCACAGGGCCAGGATCGTTATAGGTTACCTCCAACAACAGAACATCACCTTGGCCAGCACTGAGTCCCGACCTCTCCCCCATCGAGCATGTCTGGGACATGCTTGGACAAAGGTTACGTTAAGGTCAACAACGTCCTGCCAATGTCCAAGAACTTGCTGCTGCGTTGCAACAGGAATGGGACAATCTGGACCAAAATGACCTTAGACGTCTCATTAGGAGTATGCCACGTCGGATCAATGCTTGTTTGGCAAACAGAGGAGGATTTACCCGTTACTGACTTTGTTGTGATGCTGTGGTAACTTTGCTGTTTGACCCCGGGTATCATTTTACCCTTATAATGGTCAGTCTGTGCCTTACTTAGTGTAACGATCATTTGGAATAAATCGATGAATGTGAACTTCATTTCATTTTGTCATTTGTTTCTTCGTCAGTTTCATTAGGTGACTTTAATAACACTTAAAAATCAAATATCCCCTACTTTTTTTGAATAGTATACTTAAATGTAGTAAACACCATAGTTTTAGAATGGATACTCAGGGTGGTCTCTATATCTGTAAAATAAAATATTGTATATAATAGAACTAAAACTGATACAGGAAGTAATCTTACAGTAGTGTATGGATAACCACATGTTCCTTAAGCAACGTTCGCGAGTTATACAACATCTCTCCGTTGCTTGAATACTCAGCAATTCCCCGATTTTTGCGCTAGTTGTTTTTACAAGTGACTAATTAGCATTGTCCAATCCGAGTTCGTGGCACCAAACACACTATAAACAAACGGGTTTTTTTAAATTGAGAAACTCGTGGGAAAACAGCAACCGTGACATTGATCGATTTTTGAACTTTTCAACTCGATTGTCACATGTAGGCATTTTAGCTATAAAGCACGAGACTTGGTATTCACGACGACCGATGAATCTGATAGGTTCCCAAGCTGGGCTTGTGACAATCGAACTTAGTGGCGAAATATACAGGGTATTACGTGAAGGGCTTGATAAGATGTATGTAGTTAAGGCGAGATCAAGCCTTCTATTGAAGATGGGATAACCAAGAAGGAAATCCTGGATGTTACGTTTGTTCTACCCGAAAAATAATTAATTACACAATATATTACTTACAGGCCCAAGTGATAACATTTATGCGATATATCTAGGCTACTGATAGTTTCAAAGTCTGCTTCATTCAACGAGAAGTCAAATATCTGTAAAAGGTAAAAAAAATAGCCTTAATTAACCCAAACTCGCTATCACAATAGAGACACTACATTAATGAGAAATACCAATTAATAGCCATCGAGAGGGCAGAAATTTATGATGTCAAACACCACAAGTTTTATCATCCATTAAACATACATTATACGAGAGCAAAATCTGCCTATTGTAGGTCTTTCTTCAGGCCTGAAATGTTATAAAAACTATTAATTAGACATTAATTAACTTATCCAGACCATAATCAACTCTCGATGTCAAGGCTAGTCTGCGATATTTGTTGGATTGTAGTTCGATTTGTTGCAAAATTTTCCTTCGTGATTTAATGATTAAATGGATAACCGAGACTTTAGTAATAATGATCGAGGCTAAGCGGAACTTTCATTTGCTTAGTTCTCGGTTCATATAGTGGATCAATTTGACTGAAATTTTCAGCAAATTGCCTTTACATAAGCTAGTTGTTAACTATTATAGTGAGAGCTGACAACTCGTTATCTAATCTCCAATAATGTACCTTTAAGAAGCCTTATCTCACAAACATGCACTGCCCGTTATTTTTAGGCGACATGTCTCTATGGGCGGCGCAAATTCTAGGTACGCTACGGAAAGATAACTGATGAGAACCACCAATTTATCATAAATAAGTGTAACCACTGCTTCGGAAATATGCACGATAACCAGGAAGAGAATGGTGACATGAGAGTTTATTATATTGTGCCTGTGATGAAATATTACCTCAATATTTTGTTGAATTCTTGCAGGTGTTACACTCTTTGGTACCAATGTATAACCTCGGTCAACTCCCCACCTTAATATTACCTAAAATAAAATAGTATACGTCCCGGGATGTAAACTGTTTTAATAAAACATTTAAATTTTTCTAAAAAAAACCCCAAGCTTCATCGAATTAAACCCCACATCGTCACAATTAAAGCGCCATTTCTCTTCCAGCCAGAATAACTTGACGTCATTAATTAGATTTTCATCATATAAATGGTCGTAACAATATCATAAAGGCTGTAAATATAACAATATCGTGATCTATTGACCAATTATTGATTCTAAAATACATAATCAAGAAATTATAGCGAGTAATGCAGGTTAATTTGATACACTTATCATAGCTTACTAGAGATGTTGGTCATTTACATTTACCATGGCCAATGCAGGGTCTGGGACATGTCTATTTCATATTTGGAATTTAGCTGTTACCAGTCCATGACGCAAGCAATTAGGGATGCTGGCACAAAAGAGCAAACAAGGGCCCGAATGATCAGACACCAGACTCCAGACACCGCTTGGGTTCTTCAGACAACCATTTGATTCTCAGGCGGCCATTTGATACTACGAGGTCAGCTTATTAGGTCATTTCGGGACTAACATATGGCTCAATTTTGTTTCGATAATTCGCTTGCGCGGATGTGCCTTCAGCAGAGGGAGGAACCGCAAGACTCGGAGAAAGCCCACGGGGTTGGACATGCGCCCCTATTCCCTCCCACGTACAACCGGGGAATCAAAACAACGCCGGTTGACGCAACCATAGAACTTATGATACAACGTACACGCGCTAAGAATTCGGCCATCAAACCCCATTTGTAGATTTGTTATGCTGTCTATACGGTTAAACAGCGATGGTACAGTATAGTTACTGAAGCAAACGATGGTAACTTCAACCATAATTTTAAAAAAATATGAGAAAGACTCATTGGTTGTTTCAATTCTCTTTGCTTCAACCGATGTAATGTTAGCCACTACATTACACCATGAGGTCATAGTAACTTTAAATGTCCCCACAGGGAGGGGGGGGGGGTTCTGAATGGCTGAATGGTTAGCACGTGTGCGCTATATCATAAAGCCTGTAATTGAGTCATCTGGTTTTGAATCCCAGGTTGTACGTGACAAGGAGTAGGGTCGCCTGTCAAATCTCGGTGGTTTTCTCCGGGTTCTCCCACTGCTAAAGACCCCTACGCGCAAGCGAATAATTGAAATAAAATTAAACCATTTATATTAGTCCCGAAAGGACCTAGATTATGTCGGGTGGACGTTAAACCCAATTTCTCTCGCTCTCTTAAAAGCTCCCATCCCCTTCAGCAGAGAAACACTTTAAAAATGCGTAGTTTTAGTAAGGATATCAAACCGGTGTAACGGGATAACAGATCGTGTTAATATTCTCCAGCAATAGAATAGTCGTATACATAACAAAACCAAAAGTGATTTATTTACCTGTGCTGCAGTCTTATTATATTTAGCTGCTATATTTTGTATAGTTTTATTGGCAAATAAGTTAGCTGGCTTGAATAGATTAGCACTGTTAAATAGACAATACAATTATCAGATATCAAAGAACACAAAGGATTTTGTGGTAAGCAAGTTCTAATTAATACTTTTTAATTTCAATCTAACGGTACTAACTTACATAATTTGCATAGTTGTTAAGAACTACCTAAAAATTGAAAAATCTTGAGCACCATCCCTTCTGCTATAAATCTCGTTAAGGAATTAACTGGAATTGGGATTAACGTCCTATTTTTCTGATTTCCGTTAAGAGGGGCGGCATATTTTGCCTGTATCATGTCACTGAAAAGCTAATTAAAGCTATAAAGCTGACATCCGGTTGCACTACAAATATAAAGATATACCGAAACGATTTAGGATTTCAATTGGACATTTTATACAAATAGATTTGATCTTTTGATCATTTTTATGGGGGTTGGATGGTCGAATGGTTAGCGCGCGCTGTGTCATATGGCTTATGGCCTGCCATTGAGTCAACTGGCGTGGTTTCGAATCCCCGGTTGTACGTGGCAAGGAATATGGTCGCCTGTCCAGCCTCGTGGGGTTTCTCCGGGAATTCCGGTTTCGTCCCACTGCTAAAGACCCCTACGAATTATTGAAATAAAATTAAACGATATGTTAGTCCCGAAATGACCTAGTTTATGTCGAGTGGACGTTAATCCCCATTTCTCTCTCATGAGTACCTATCTGGAGTTCCTCCTCCTAGAGGGCCGTAAGCAGTGACCACAATATTCTCTTGTTTACAATAATCCAATAATTCATTGTTTGTATAATATGGATGAACTTCCACCTGGAATGGAAAATTTTATTAGGAAAAAATAAAAATAAAATTTTTGAAAAAGAGACTACCGGAAATGCAATCTGGCAGTATTTCAGGCACTGATCGTTGAGAGAAATAGATCTGACCAGATACCGCCTGTCGCCCGACCGAGTGGAAAGGGTCAAACGCCAAAGTAGCGAGCCCTTAGGAGGTTATGGGAGACCTCCACCCAAAAATTTTGAAAAATAGATTGACGGAAATGCAGTCTGACAGTATTCAGGCACCGATTGTCGAGATGAATAGAGCTGACTAGATTCCGTCTGTTGCCTGATCACTAGTTTATCCGACCAGAAAGGAAATGGACAAACGAACTCGGTGGATGAATCAAATTGAATTAATATTTTTGCCACGATATTTTGAGAAATTAAGGCCGGAAGAACAGCCCGACAGTATTTCAGGTACTAGTCGTCGAGATAAATAGAGCTGACCAGTGGACCAGATACTGTCTGTCGCCAAATCACCAGCTTATCCGTACAGAGAGGGAGGTATCAAACGAACAGAGTGCCGCGTTGAAACTATGCCAACAAATTTTGAAGATAGTAAAAAGCACTTCTCAAGTTGTTCACTTGTTATTGTTTATAGTAGGTTTACAGCAGAATGGACTCGTTAAGAAATCACTCGGACTGAGTGGGAATGTGGGATTTATTGATTACCGAAGCATATTAACAATATTTTGTTCTACTTTGTAAAATTATGGGGTGGGGGGCAAACAGAGGGTAGACAAAATTTGGTACCCCACCACTGGCTGTAGAATACTGGCCCTAAAGGATACTGACCAATAACAACTCTCAGTGCCATTTCCAAAAAGGTAATTACCTGATTAACTGCTGGTTTAAATCTCAGATCAGCAGCTAAAAGTCGTTTCAATTGTTGAATATTAAAATTAGAAACACCGATAGTCTTAACTAATCCTTTAATCACCAATTCTTCCATCGCCTGAAAAAATAAGATAATTATAAGGCTGAGGTTTTGTTATAAACCAATTGTGAGACTGACAATGCAAGAAGAGTTGGAGAGTCTGACATGTTACCATTTTATGGTTTTCATCTTGAGTGAAGCCTCCCTCAGCAGGCTTATAGCCTGACACCGGGCCCGAGTTCATAAAGCCTTCTCAGACTTAAGTAGAGAATTTACTAAAATATGTTCGCCTTATGTTAACTAAAACATAGCCCTTTATAACACCTTTTTTGTTTAAATGTAATCAAATACATCCAATGTATGAAATACATCAATAAGAAACTGTGTGTAAATTGCAAAGTCTTATGTTTATGAATCAAAGATATTTCTCATAAACAGTTATTGAAAGTTAAGTAAATTCTGACTTATATCCGAGAATGCTTTGTGAACTTGTGTCCTGCAGATCTATTCACTTACATGTATATTCTTTTTGGGTATGTATGATTTGTCTTGTCCGCGGTGTTGTCACCTAGTAGATTTATGTGCCGTGAGTTTCTCTGGCACTTGCTACTTACTATTAGAAAATTACAAGATATATGTGTCGTTACCTTCCATGTATCTATAAAATCAACATCATCGTGAGGCATCTTTGTTCTCAGATCATCTCCTCTTCCACCACCTCCTTTCTGTAAACCATTAACGTGAAAAAATACAATATATAGTCATGTAATATAGATCGGATAATACTATCCAATAATTTGCTAATCCTCTGTTCTTTAGCACCTAGAAATGGACACAAATGGTTCGCAACGCATATAAACTGATTTACATTCAATCGTTTCAGTTTTCATTGTAATTTCTTATCAGTTCCGTTCGGTAGAATACACAAATCGCACTCCTGGGCGTCTGCATACCAGTCTATATCGGTAATAGTTCCTTTAGGAACTGTCTTTGAGCGGACCATGTCCGCTGACAGTTCCTACCGCTTGCTATATGGTTCAAATATGAAAATACGGCACATTACCGCTCTTCCCCACCTCTGTTCTCAGGCTATTTTGGAACTCTTACCTTCAGTTTTTCACCGTGAATGTTTATTTTACTCAAAAGGAATCATTTCTCGTCATATCTGACGCAAATTTATAATAATTCAACACCATGTTCAAGTAGAATTTAGCGATGAAATAAACATGCGGTCTGCGCATGTTCGAGGCTCGTAATGTCTGAAAAGTATTTTGTGTATTTTTTTAACTGTAAAATTCTGCTTGAAAATAACGTGTGTCAGTTGTGGTAAAAAATGATTCCTTTGGCACGCACGGGAGAATCGGGGCGGAAAATAGGCGGTAAGAGGTGGGTATGGGCGGTATTTTCATATTGCAGCTATATAGCAAGAGGAACTGTCAGCGGACATAGTCTGATCAGAGAAGTTCCTACAGGAACTACATCGGTAGTATTCTCCTGTGGGTTATGTTTAGTTTAGTCTCGTTGATCAAGTAGCTTCATTATAAATGATATCCGAAAGCGTTTTGGCAGGACTTGCCTCCTTTAAAGTTTATTGATCTCAGGTGTCAATTTACTGATGTAGATACATGTCTGAGTGGTCTAAAGCTCTGCAAGGGTCTTTGTTCTGCATGACGAATATTGCAGGTCTTTGTGTAACATACATACAATATTGTAGGCCCATGTGTAACTTTCTTACAATATTGTACATATATATGAGTAACTTTGACTAATGACCTTACCAAATAATGAAATAAGTTTAAGCTAATAAATGTTAAAATTTGTGTAAAATTGATCAAAGATTCTATGTTATATCTGAATAAAGCTAATACTTACAACAGCAAATGGCCAGTGTATCAGATACAAATCCAAATAATCTGTTTGTAGTGACTTCAATGATTCCCGACACATTCGTTCCACTAATTCCGGACGATGATGGGTATTCCATAACTTTAATAATTAATTTGAAGATAAATATATCAATGTAGACTCTCCTAATATCAACATGTCTTTGTTGTATTAACAATAAAAAAAATACCATTAAAATGTATCACACCATAAGTTTTCAGTGTCAGTGTCATAATTGTTTCAGTATACGGCGCTACTTGAATCGTTCCCCTGAGAATTTCGAGAAATTTCTTGCAAAATACGCGATTTTGAGTGCGTCATATTTAATGAAAACAATGGACAGAAATAAGGCGCACATCGATCAGAAAGGAACACATCGATCAGTACGTTGTTTGGGTCGCGGTGGAGAGGGCCACCGTCCGCATCCTCACGCGAAATGTTATCGATGAGAGCCGAAATATCAGTAGAGACATTTACCTTGCTTGTTAAAAACAAATCAGATCTTTTCAATAAGCCATCTTTCATCTTTTGTGTAATGGCGTCACCAAGTTCATCCTCAGTTTTATATAACCAGGCTGTATCAAAATGGCGATATCCAACTTCTAAAGCCACACGTGCTGCATCTCGTACTTCATTTTCCTACACATAAAAAACACAAACATATTAATTGTTTTTTACTTTGATATTGGAAATGGTTAAAAAAACGTAAGGCAAACGGTACACTATCAGAAATTCTGACTCCCACATAATTAGCAGATGTATGTCTGGGGTCAATGTGGCGAAACGAGTGAAAACAAACACCAAACTTGTCTACAGGGCGCCTTCTGTTTGACGTGACAATCTCAATTTCTTTATTAATGCATGTAACATCTTTAAAATAAGATAAGTTTATGCTATTACGACTAATTAAACTTACAGAGGCCAATGTGGCACAACTATCGCCTAACTCCAAATATTTGCGTTTAAATTAATGAAGCGTTGTTTTGGTCTGAACATACACAACCGCCGCCAACACTACACGCCACTTTTACTGTGGGAAACATTTTGTAAGATAAAAGAGTCAAAGAAGTTTTAAAAGGAAAAGTGTGGATACGGGTACCAAACTCAAGGCAGATACCACAACATTATAAGAACGTTATAAAAGGTGAATCAAGAGTACAACAAACTCCATCGACCAAATCAACAAGATTTTTGTGCACCACTTGCTCTTGGGATATTAACATTTTCTCCACTTCTAATTGTCTCTTTGATTGACTGTTATAAAAGCCTTATATTTAGCCTCGCCTTCATAATTACAGCGTCTAAAAAGATGGTGGTGCTAGTAACGGCTTAACGCCTTCATTTTAAATACGATGATTTGTACCCGTTTCAGATAGAATTATATATGCTTAATTGGGTGTGGCAGAAATATTATAAATAACAATAATCAATCGTTGTTTTAAAGGGACAATAACATTCTTGCCGGCTTGGCAGCTTCTAAGTACTAGATGTTTAAGTGTCCTACCTCTTGAGTAAATTATCCATTACAACCTATTTTACTTGGCCACAGGGTTCGAAAATATTTTAAAATCCAAGTCACACTTGAAAAGGTTTACGTTAGACTTTTCAAATCAATTGGTTGAATTATTCCAATTTTTTAAAATAGGTGTGTTAAGATGAAATTTATATCATCAATTAATTGGAATATTCTAAAATAATACGATTTGTTGACCAGAATGATGATTTGGACATATTATTCAGTTACAACAAGAGTGTTATTGGGGCTTTAATGAAAGATATTGTCAATTTTGCCTGATAAATCCCGATGCGAATCAGAATCGCATTTGCAACGCTGAACTATATAGGACCAACCGTTATCTCGAAACACGGAGGGTTGATAGATGAGGTTTGCTATCTACTGTGCTACAGGGCTAATGAAGACGGGCATACGCGAAGCAGTTTGACATGAGGGAAAATTTATCCGGACAGCGGCGCCGTCACCTACTTTTATTTTGATTTCCAACTGTCACGGGTTTTTTTACGTGCACGTCAAAATGTACACGGTACCTCCGTTTTTCGACCCACCCAAACAACTCTACGCTGTCCCTTTCTCGGCCCTGTCCTACACCACTGACAACAGGGAACCACGCTGGAAATTCGGCCAACGCAGGGATTGAACACGGGACCGTCAGGTTAGTGAGCCCACGCTCTACTCACTGAGTCACTGTGACTATCACAAGAACTTAACGCAGCCACGTAAGATTTGGATAACGATCTGACCAGTTTTTCTATAATAGCTAAAAATTAGATATGTAAAATGAAAATATTAAAAATTTCATTCAAATTACTTTGGGCAAGTTATCACTGTTTGTAGTTTAGACAAGATATGTGCATAGTGGTAACCAGGGTACGTTTTCGGTACAATTCCTTTCCTAAATTTGGAATATTGGCCGAGCGAGAGTTTGAAAATGGCGGGTCAATTCAAATGAAAGTTGTTTATGTTTTTTTATCGCACAATTCTACATAAAAATAGTGTTGGATTTTCATAATTTTGTATCGGATGTGGCAAGAAATGATTCCTTTTGGTGATTAAAGAACAATTACGGTGAAAAAAGGACAGTAACTATTCCAGAATAGCCTTAGAACCGAGATGGGGGGGGGGGTGTATTTCAATATTAGTTGTTAAGAACATGCGCCATCAACGTAGTAGAGACGATGCAATATACGGTACTTAAGTAACTACTGTCCTTTGTTACCAGTGTTTTTAACGAATAAACTGTTCAGTTGTTTTGTTTTCAAAGACATGTTTTTTTACTAAAACCAACACGCTTACCTTAAATTTGTTAAAAGCACCATAGCCAATAACTGGCATATAAACACCATTGTTTAATTTAACGTTGGGTATTTTGCTAGCCATCATGCTGGATAGGTTATATAACGATTTCTATACGGCTACAGTGTGACACATATATTAATTCATAACTGTATAGTATATCTATACTTAATAGAAAGCTCTATATAGCACAGTTCGCAACTTAAAATAACACATGCAGAACTGGTTACATAAAAATGTCATCGTTCATAAAGGGCGGTAGACTATATTCTCGGCATAAAGCAATCCGTTAAAGAAAAAAAAACAAAAAAAAAAACAACCCAAAACATTTTTCTCTTAAAAGACAATATTGGTGTCAGTCATTATCACATATGTGATAGAACTGGTTAAACACGTTCCAAATATCATTTTAAGACAGGGATCATTGCTACGATAATTGCGTAATGAAGGTTTAAAAAAAGGAAGCGGTCAAAGCAAAAGGAAAATACGACTTATCCTTCGATATAACTGCATAAAGTCTGTCATTGAGTCTCTCTATATATATTATAACTGACTGAAATGACCAGTGTATACAGATAAACGAGCGAATTTCTGACTGCTCACTGATAATTCCCTCGAAGACAAAAAGTTGTTATGTGAGACTGCCAGAGGATATCTAACTATTCAAAAACGTAACTGAATGCCACTAGATAAATAAACACGAGAAAAGTAGAAATGGTCCGTGCGTTCCCTTGTTTTTATACTTTTAAAATAAAATCATGGTAATGCACAGACTTTTTCTATTTTTTTCGTTATGATAAGAGTATACATGTACTTTTATATGGTAAAAGTATGCACTCTCTGACCAAGTGGAGAAGGTCGTAAATCGAAATAAATATCATTTGTTCGTTCGTTCAATTCTAGAGTTTAAAGCGAGAATTTCATATTTTATTTCTATCTCTTTTGCTCCATAGGATTATTCTTTAACAAGGTATGATTGTTTATAGATACCATTAAGGCTTTATTTTAATGCACTTTAAACAATAACTTAAAAATATGAAATTCTCGCTTTAATATACACTATCATTAAGGGTGATATCCACTGTCTTCGGTTTATAAGAGTACAAGAAACCTTGATGTATGTCTAGCCGCGATCACTGAGGCATTACTTTTCGTTTTCTATACTATAAACACATTTAAATGTCAATTTTAAAATACCGGTACTTATCGTTGTGGCAATTATATTTAAAGGAGCTATAAATCGCTAACATTTGGGTCATAGAAATTGACAAAAGTGGGTCTCAACGCATATAATACTGTAATATGAATGTATATAAACTGATTTACATTCAATGGTTTCGGTTTTTACTCCAATTTCAAATCAGTTATGTTCAGCGAAATAAGCTAGCAGTCTCAATCGAATGCAAATATCTAGCATCTAGGTATTTCCAGTCTACATACGTTGAAGATTTTTGATGATATTGAGTTAGAGACTTAGCTACTATAACTATAACAAGGGTCCAATACTTGTTATTATGTCTAAGATATCCAGCTGGTAGAAATCTACACTCTTTAATTATATTAAACAATCTGCTCCCATTTCATCGTATCAAACACAATCATTAATAGAGCCAAATGGACATTTTCTGCCAGAGGTACGTTACGGTAATAATATGTACTGCTAAAGTTGCATGATTATTTGAATGCTAGTTTTAATGGTCAACATTATACAGCCTGTGGGACAAGAATTGATTAGACACGTCAATGGCGGGGAGCGTTCGGCCCCAATAAATTATGGGGAAAATTTGAAGCCGTGCAAAAAGACAACATTTATGTCAATTTGACAATCGTTGGTGGTCTGTCCCCAAATAAATCTTAATCATCGGGTTATCTCCCCATCATAACTAACACTAATTTGGTGATATATTTGGATTAAATATATCTATCAAAAGTTTGCTTCAAATCCCGCTCAATCCAGTTTAATTTCAAGAAAAATATCCCTTGACGCCAGAATCTATTTCAAGAATCCTTGTTTGTCACGTCACTTGACTTGACTGAGGGTGGATCTATATTCTGATTTTCTGGTAGTTGCAGTCCATTTACCATAAATATCGAAGACTATGTAAAATCTTGGATTACCAACTTCTAACGGCCTTTTCCCGCCGTTTAATTGTATATGGTCTACTGGACGGTTATGTCGCTCACTCAGTTTTCTGACAACTGTGGCAGAGTGGATAAGACGCTGGCTCACTTGCCTGGAGGTCGGGTTTTCGATCCCAGCACTGTAGAGGGTTTCTACAGTCATCCATTGGGAATCGAAATTCAAATCAAGCACGAAGGTACGGATGTTTCTGAGTGGCGAGTTGTTCGTGTTATTTATAATGGGCAAATGTATTACAGCATAGAAAAACTTGTAGAACAGTATACACTCAATAGACTTCGTAAATTAGACATCAAAGTTGATTCTTATGATGAACAATACCCATCTTTTGAAAGACGCGGTCCTAAAGACTACGATGCTCCTGGAAGGGGCCCGCGCTTTTACGAACCAGATGGAAGGCGTTATTCTGTGGACGGACAGCACGTACAGTATGTAGGGTGGAATTTCAACTTTAGGATGCGCACTTCAACTGGTCTTCAAATATTCGATGTGAGATTCCAGGGTGAACGCATCGCTTACGAGCTCAGTCTTCAGGAGGCAGCAGTGTTTTACTCCGGATACGGCGCAGTTTCCGGATCAACAAACTATTTTGATACTTCATGGTTGCTAGGCGCTTCATCCTACGAACTAGTGCCCGGTGTCGATTGCCCGGGAACGGCATCATTCCATGATAGTCACCATTTCGTAAACTCTGGACAGCCGAAATATTATAAAAATTCCATTTGTGTTTTTGAACAAAATTCAGGGATGCCACTTCGACGTCATTATTCTAGCGACTTCCAAGGTGGCTACAGTAATTATGGTGGCCTTGTGGACCATTTCCTTGTAGTCAGAACAATCCTCAACGTATGGAACTATGACTACCTTATAGATTACATATTCCACCTAAATGGGGTTATTGAATTAAAAGTTTCGGCTACGGGTTACGTTCAAACGACCTTTGCTCTTGCTCATGAAAAACCATACGGAACAATCGTGGAAAATAACGTGCTTGCCAACCTTCATCAACACATGTTTCATTTTAAAGCCGATTTAGACATCGGAGGTCGAGAGAACAGGTATTCAACGTTAGACATATCCAAAGAGACCGTGAGAATTCCTTGGTATGTGGAACGAAACAAAACTCAGTTGAAATTTGAGAAAGTTTTAAAAGAAAAAGAAATGGACGCCATTTTAGAATTTAGTTTCGATCATCCAAAATATCATCTGTTTTATAACCAGAATACTAGAAATAAGTTTGATTATCATAGAGCATATCGAGTTCAGCACGGAGCTATGAGCAAATTTCACCTTGAAGAAGCTAGTTTTAGTCGCGCGGCAAATTGGGCCAGATACCAAATGGCCGTCACCAAACACAAAGACACTGAAGACGTCAGCACGACAATCTACGCTCAAAACGACCCATTTGACCCCGTTCTCGACTTCCATACATTTTTAGACAACAATGATAAACTGGTGGACGAAGATCTGGTTGTTTGGTTGACCGCCGGAGTTGTTCACATCCCGCACTCCGAAGACATCCCAGCAACAGCCACTCCAGGAAATAGCTATACCATTTATCTGAGACCTTACAACTTCTTCCAAACCTGTCCAAGCGTGTCCTTAAGTGAGGCCGTCCATATTACACCGGGTAACAATTTTGACACCCTGCACGTGCAAACATTCGGAACAAAACAGGAATCTCGTTGCTTCCAAAAGGAAGAAAATTATGAAGAATTCAATGGTACAACCCCGCTAATTTAAACATATACCAGAGATCATGTCAATCGATCGTGGTTATCTGGATTCGAACTAATTCGGGGCTTTCACAAACGATAGGCTGTAGGATAATGATAACGAAAGGGAAGCCCCAATGACTGTGCACAATAATGACTCTGGGATGGTTACATGAATATTAATTTTCAAAGTACATTCATCTTATGTGTAGACACAATATTTGAACTCAGTTACCTGTTGCCAGTGAGTTTCTTGAAAAAATCTGTGTGCAGTTATCTCCCTTTATATGTACAATTGTCCACCATCAATTAATGTTACACATCTCGTAACATGATTTAGCGTGGTACCCGATACAGAAGCTGCCAACCGCAAACATTATATATAATACACTTGTTGCCAACACGGATTATTTTCCGGGTTTAGTTAAAAACTGTATAGGAACTGACAAGGAGAATATTGGAGTGGTGAGCTTGGCTTGGCACTGTCTAGGATACCATGTTATTTTAATTACATTTGATTATATGTATTTTCATGGTGACGACTGATTGTTACCTATCTACTGTTTAGTTTAGACTGGTTGCGGGTATGTACTATCTGTCTAGTTTAAACTGATTGTATGGCGTATATACTGTCTAGTTTAAACTTATTGTAGCATACTGTCTAGTTTAGACTGATTTATAGCGTATGCACTGTCCAGTTTAGACGGATTGTGTCGTATCTACTGCACAGTTTAAACCGATTGTAGCGTATTTACTGTCTAGTTTAGACTGATGTACTGGGTTTCCTCCATTTTTTTATGTTGGAAGTTTTGTATAATAATGTTGTTTATATTAGTGTACATGTTACTTATATTGTTTTTATTTTTATCATCTATATTCCATGGAGTGTTCATTTACTTGCTTTAAAATTAGGCGCCATATTTATTTTCTTTCAATCCATTATTAATATATTTTTTTCTGGATGTTTAATATGCCTAAAAGAAATTACATTCAGATACTCCAAACTATAAAATACATATTTTCCATTTATTCGACAAAAGCGGGAATTGGCTTTTTCAAGAACCCTGAACTTTGACATGAAACGGCCAACCGACGATAGTGGCCGATGACAAAGATGCCGATATTTGTCCGAAAGTGTGGAGATTGTCGAGGATTCTCTAGTGATGGAACTGCTCGCTCCGTTCTACAAATCTTGACAAACTGTTAGTTTATATATTTCTCAAACTATATATGACTGTTGTCTTATATACTTGTTTATGTTCTTATTGGATTACGTCATTTTACCTTTTATCATGTTTTTCTTTGTTGATTATCAATAAATCGCTCAACTCATTTCTAAATGTGTTTCCTTTTCATTTCATGAGAGGGTTAGGTAGTCAAATGGTCTAGCGCGAGTGCATTTGAACACAAGGTCTGCAAAGATGCAAATGTTGTGCTTTTAATCCCTGGGTTTACTCTGGGTTTTCGTGTTTATATCATTGCTAACAGCTGCAGCCAAATGTTTGGTGACTAAAATAAGTGCTGTCAAGATAAAACAGTATCTTTAGAATATTTTATTTAAAGTGTCACGCATATAGTCGACAGCAAATAATTGAATATAGTGTTCAGTAAATATGTAAATATAACACAACCCAAATATTTCGATATAATAAATGGCAAACATTTAAATATAGATCAAAAATTTTAATATAATAAATATATGAATATAATAGGCAGTAAATAATAATATAGTAAACAGGTATATATACTATTCAAAAAAAGTAGGGGATATTTGATTTTGGGGGCATAATACTAAAATATGCAAATGACTACGAAAAAAGTCACTATAGAACCTACCAGAAGAAACATTTCCAGTTACATGTGACGCCCAAACGCACCAATAGCTACCGCATGGAATGCAGGTGATGCTTGGGATCATCGTGGGGGTCCAACCCAAGATTTGCACGACTCTGACTTTGAAAGTTACAGTCATTGTGGCATTGAATTCCAGGGTGGAAACATCAGTTTAATTGTTTTAGTGACCAGAAAACAAATTTTGATATGCGTCGGCTTACCCAAAATGAAAGATTACGTGCCCTTGGCATGCTATGGTCCAGATACCGTGATACACAATCTGTACAGGACAGACCACGCTCAGGTCGACCAAGGGCGACAACTCAAGCCAAGGATCGATTTATCAGTACCCTGGCCTTGAGAAATCGTGTCATCACAGCAAATCAGATCAGCGCTCGTCTTCAGACAGACACTGGTGTGAGAGTGAGTGGCCAGACTATTCGGAATCAACTTCATAGGGGTCACCTTCGCGCCCGACGTCCTCGCGTGATCCCTTGTTTGAGAGATCATCACATTCAGGCAAGGCGTCGTTGGTGTAGGGATCGTCAACACTGGGATAATCGACGCTGGAGCAATGTGATGTTTTCAGATGAGTCAAGGTTCACTGTTGATTTTTTGGACAGACGTAGGAGGGTGTGGCGTCGTCGAAACGAGCGCTTCCAAGACGTTAACATCATCAGACATGATCGATTTGGGGGCGGTTCTGTTATGGTGTGGGGAGGCATCACTGTTGCTGGAAGAACGGCTTTACATGATGTTGCAGGGCGTGTTACAGGCCAGTACTACCGGGACAACATCTTGGCAGTCCATGTTGTGCCGTTCGCACGACGTCATGACCGCCGTTTCATCTTCCAGGATGACAACGCAAGATGTCACAGGGCCAGGATCGTTATAGGTTACCTCCAACAACAGAACATCACCTTGGCCAGCACTGAGTCCCGACCTCTCCCCCATCGAGCATGTCTGGGACATGCTTGGACAAAGGTTACGTTAACGTCAACAACGTCCTGCCAATGTCCAAGAACTTGCTGCTGCGTTGCAACAGGAATGGGACAATCTGGACCAAAATGACCTTAGACGTCTCATTAGGAGTATGCCACGTCGGATCAATGCTTGTTTGGCAAACAGAGGAGGATTTACCCGTTACTGACTTTGTTGTGATGCTGTGGTAACTTTGCTGTTTGACCCCGGGTATCATTTTACCCTTATAATGGTCAGTCTGTGCCTTACTTAGTGTAACGATCATTTGGAATAAATCGATGAATGTGAACTTCATTTCATTTTGTCATTTGTTTCTTCGTCAGTTTCATTAGGTGACTTTAATAACACTTAAAAATCAAATATCCCCTACTTTTTTTGAATAGTATACTTAAATGTAGTAAACACCATAGTTTTAGAATGGATACTCAGGGTGGTCTCTATATCTGTAAAATAAAATATTGTATATAATAGAACTAAAACTGATACAGGAAGTAATCTTACAGTAGTGTATGGATAACCACATGTTCCTTAAGCAACGTTCGCGAGTTATACAACATCTCTCCGTTGCTTGAATACTCAGCAATTCCCCGATTTTTGCGCTAGTTGTTTTTACAAGTGACTAATTAGCATTGTCCAATCCGAGTTCGTGGCACCAAACACACTATAAACAAACGGGTTTTTTTAAATTGAGAAACTCGTGGGAAAACAGCAACCGTGACATTGATCGATCTTTGAACTTTTCAACTCGATTGTCACATGTAGGCATTTTAGCTATAAAGCACGAGACTTGGTATTCACGACGACCGATGAATCTGATAGGTTCCCAAGCTGGGCTTGTGACAATCGAACTTAGTGGCGAAATATACAGGGTATTACGTGAAGGGCTTGATAAGATGTATGTAGTTAAGGCGAGATCAAGCCTTCTATTGAAGATGGGATAACCAAGAAGGAAATCCTGGATGTTACGTTTGTTCTACCCGAAAAATAATTAATTACACAATATATTACTTACAGGCCCAAGTGATAACATTTATGCGATATATCTAGGCTACTGATAGTTTCAAAGTCTGCTTCATTCAACGAGAAGTCAAATATCTGTAAAAGGTAAAAAAATAGCCTTAATTAACCCAAACTCGCTATCACAATAGAGACACTACATAAATGAGAAATACCAATTAATAGCCATCGAGAGGGCAGAAATTTATGATGTCAAACACCACAAGTTTTATCATCCATTAAACATACATTATACGAGAGCAAAATCTGCCTATTGTAGGTCTTTCTTCAGGCCTGAAATGTTATAAAAACTATTAATTAGACATTAATTAACTTATCCAGACCATAATCAACTCTCGATGTCAAGGCTAGTCTGCGATATTTGTTGGATTGTAGTTCGATTTGTTGCAAAATTTTCCTTCGTGATTTAATGATTAAATGGATAACCGAGACTTTAGTAATAATGATCGAGGCTAAGCGGAATTTTCATTTGCTTAGTTCTCGGTTCATATAGTGGATCAATTTGACTGAAATTTTCAGCAAATTGCCTTTACATAAGCTAGTTGTTAACTATTATAGTGAGAGCTGACAACTCGTTATCTAATCTCCAATAATGTACCTTTAAGAAGCCTTATCTCACAAACATGCACTGCCCGTTATTTTTAGGCGACATGTCTCTATGGGCGGCGCAAATTCTAGGTACGCTACGGAAAGATAACTGATGAGAACCACCAATTTATCATAAATAAGTGTAACCACTGCTTCGGAAATATGCACGATAACCAGGAAGAGAATGGTGACATGAGAGTTTATTATATTGTGCCTGTGATGAAATATTACCTCAATATTTTGTTGAATTCTTGCAGGTGTTACACTCTTTGGTACCAATGTATAACCTCGGTCAACTCCCCACCTTAATATTACCTAAAATAAAATAGTATACGTCCCGGGATGTAAACTGTTTTAATAAAACATTTAAATTTTTCTAAAAAAACCCCCAAGCTTCATCGAATTAAACCCCACATCGTCACAATTAAAGCGCCATTTCTCTTCCAGCCAGAATAACTTGACGTCATTAATTAGATTTTCATCATATAAATGGTCGTAACAATATCATAAAGGCTGTAAATATAACAATATCGTGATCTATTGACCAATTATTGATTCTAAAATACATAATCAAGAAATTATAGCGAGTAATGCAGGTTAATTTGATACGCTTATATAGCTTACTAGAGATGTTGGTCATTTACATTTACCATGGCCAATGCAGGGTCTGGGACATGTCTATTTCATATTTGGAATTTAGCTGTTACCAGTCCATGACGTAAGCAATTAGGGATGCTGGCACAAAAGAGCAAACAAGGGCCCGAATGATCAGACACCAGACTCAAGACACCGCTTGGGTTCTTCAGACAACCATTTGATTCTCAGGCGGCCATTTGATACTACGAGGTCAGCTTATTAGGTCATTTCGGGACTAACATATGGCTCAATTTTGTTTCGATAATTCGCTTGCGCGGATGTGCCTTCAGCAGAGGGAGGAACCGCAAGACTCGGAGAAAGCCCACGGGGTTGGACATGCGCCCCTATTCCCTCCCACGTACAACCGGGGAATCAAAACAACGCCGGTTGACGCAACCATAGAACTTATGATACAACGTACACGCGCTAAGAATTCGGCCATCAAACCCCATTTGTAGATTTGTTATGCTGTCTATACGGTTAAACAGCGATGGTACAGTATAGTTACTGAAGCAAACGATGGTAACTTCAACCATAATTTTAAAAAAATATGAGAAAGACTCATTGGTTGTTTCAATTCTCTTTGCTTCAACCGATGTAATGTTAGCCACTACATTACACCATGAGGTCATAGTAACTTTAAATGTCCCCACAGGGAGGGGGGGGGGGGGGTTCTGAATGGCTGAATGGTTAGCACGTGTGCGCTATATCATAAAGCCTGTAATTGAGTCATCTGGTTTTGAATCCCAGGTTGTACGTGACAAGGAGTAGGGTCGCCTGTCAAATCTCGGTGGTTTTCTCCGGGTTCTCCCACTGCTAAAGACCCCTACGCGCAAGCGAATAATTGAAATAAAATTAAACCATTTATATTAGTCCCGAAAGGACCTAGATTATGTCGGGTGGACGTTAAACCCAATTTCTCTCGCTCTCTTAAAAGCTCCCATCCCCTTCAGCAGAGAAACACTTTAAAAATGCGTAGTTTTAGTAAGGATATCAAACCGGTGTAACGGGATAACAGATCGTGTTAATATTCTCCAGCAATAGAATAGTCGTATACATAACAAAACCAAAAGTGATTTATTTACCTGTGCTGCAGTCTTATTATATTTAGCTGCTATATTTTGTATAGTTTTATTGGCAAATAAGTTAGCTGGCTTGAATAGATTAGCACTGTTAAATAGACAATACAATTATCAGATATCAAAGAACACAAAGGATTTTGTGGTAAGCAAGTTCTAATTAATACTTTTTAATTTCAATCTAACGGTACTAACTTACATAATTTGCATAGTTGTTAAGAACTACCTAAAAATTGAAAAATCTTGAGCACCATCCCTTCTGCTATAAATCTCGTTAAGGAATTAACTGGAATTGGGATTAACGTCCTATTTTTCTGATTTCCGTTAAGAGGGGCGGCATATTTTGCCTGTATCATGTCACTGAAAAGCTAATTAAAGCTATAAAGCTGACATCCGGTTGCACTACAAATATAAAGATATACCGAAACGATTTAGGATTTCAATTGGACATTTTATACAAATAGATTTGATCTTTTGATCATTTTTATGGGGGTTGGATGGTCGAATGGTTAGCGCGCGCTGTGTCATATGGCTTATGGCCTGCCATTGAGTCAACTGGCGTGGTTTCGAATCCCCGGTTGTACGTGGCAAGGAATATGGTCGCCTGTCCAGCCTCGTGGGGTTTCTCCGGGAATTCCGGTTTCGTCCCACTGCTAAAGACCCCTACGAATTATTGAAATAAAATTAAACGATATGTTAGTCCCGAAATGACCTAGTTTATGTCGAGTGGACGTTAATCCCCATTTCTCTCTCATGAGTACCTATCTGGAGTTCCTCCTCCTAGAGGGCCGTAAGCAGTGACCACAATATTCTCTTGTTTACAATAATCCAATAATTCATTGTTTGTATAATATGGATGAACTTCCACCTGGAATGGAAAATTTTATTAGGAAAAAATAAAAATAAAATTTTTGAAAAAGAGACTACCGGAAATGCAATCTGGCAGTATTTCAGGCACTGATCGTTGAGAGAAATAGATCTGACCAGATACCGCCTGTCGCCCGACCGAGTGGAAAGGGTCAAACGCCAAAGTAGCGAGCCCTTAGGAGGTTATGGGAGACCTCCACCCAAAAATTTTGAAAAATAGATTGACGGAAATGCAGTCTGACAGTATTCAGGCACCGATTGTCGAGATGAATAGAGCTGACTAGATTCCGTCTGTTGCCTGATCACTAGTTTATCCGACCAGAAAGGAAATGGACAAACGAACTCGGTGGATGAATCAAATTGAATTAATATTTTTGCCACGATATTTTGAGAAATTAAGGCCGGAAGAACAGCCCGACAGTATTTCAGGTACTAGTCGTCGAGATAAATAGAGCTGACCAGTGGACCAGATACTGTCTGTCGCCAAATCACCAGCTTATCCGTACAGAGAGGGAGGTATCAAACGAACAGAGTGCCGCGTTGAAACTATGCCAACAAATTTTGAAGATAGTAAAAAGCACTTCTCAAGTTGTTCACTTGTTATTGTTTATAGTAGGTTTACAGCAGAATGGACTCGTTAAGAAATCACTCGGACTGAGTGGGAATGTGGGATTTATTGATTACCGAAGCATATTAACAATATTTTGTTCTACTTTGTAAAATTATGGGGTGGGGGGCAAACAGAGGGTAGACAAAATTTGGTACCCCACCACTGGCTGTAGAATACTGGCCCTAAAGGATACTGACCAATAACAACTCTCAGTGCCATTTCCAAAAAGGTAATTACCTGATTAACTGCTGGTTTAAATCTCAGATCAGCAGCTAAAAGTCGTTTCAATTGTTGAATATTAAAATTAGAAACACCGATAGTCTTAACTAATCCTTTAATCACCAATTCTTCCATCGCCTGAAAAAATAAGATAATTATAAGGCTGAGGTTTTGTTATAAACCAATTGTGAGACTGACAATGCAAGAAGAGTTGGAGAGTCTGACATGTTACCATTTTATGGTTTTCATCTTGAGTGAAGCCTCCCTCAGCAGGCTTATAGCCTGACACCGGGCCCGAGTTCATAAAGCCTTCTCAGACTTAAGTAGAGAATTTACTAAAATATGTTCGCCTTATGTTAACTAAAACATAGCCCTTTATAACACCTTTTTTGTTTAAATGTAATCAAATACATCCAATGTATGAAATACATCAATAAGAAACTGTGTGTAAATTGCAAAGTCTTATGTTTATGAATCAAAGATATTTCTCATAAACAGTTATTGAAAGTTAAGTAAATTCTGACTTATATCCGAGAATGCTTTGTGAACTTGTGTCCTGCAGATCTATTCACTTACATGTATATTCTTTTTGGGTATGTATGATTTGTCTTGTCCGCGGTGTTGTCACCTAGTAGATTTATGTGCCGTGAGTTTCTCTGGCACTTGCTACTTACTATTAGAAAATTACAAGATATATGTGTCGTTACCTTCCATGTATCTATAAAATCAACATCATCGTGAGGCATCTTTGTTCTCAGATCATCTCCTCTTCCACCACCTCCTTTCTGTAAACCATTAACGTGAAAAAATACAATATATAGTCATGTAATATAGATCGGATAATACTATCCAATAATTTGCTAATCCTCTGTTCTTTAGCACCTAGAAATGGACACAAATGGTTCGCAACGCATATAAACTGATTTACATTCAATCGTTTCAGTTTTCATTGTAATTTCTTATCAGTTCCGTTCGGTAGAATACACAAATCGCACTCCTGGGCGTCTGCATACCAGTCTATATCGGTAATAGTTCCTTTAGGAACTGTCTTTGAGCGGACCATGTCCGCTGACAGTTCCTACCGCTTGCTATATGGTTCAAATATGAAAATACGGCACATTACCGCTCTTCCCCACCTCTGTTCTCAGGCTATTTTGGAACTCTTACCTTCAGTTTTTCACCGTGAATGTTTATTTTACTCAAAAGGAATCATTTCTCGTCATATCTGACGCAAATTTATAATAATTCAACACCATGTTCAAGTAGAATTTAGCGATGAAATAAACATGCGGTCTGCGCATGTTCGAGGCTCGTAATGTCTGAAAAGTATTTTGTGTATTTTTTTAACTGTAAAATTCTGCTTGAAAATAACGTGTGTCAGTTGTGGTAAAAAATGATTCCTTTGGCACGCACGGGAGAATCGGGGCGGAAAATAGGCGGTAAGAGGTGGGTATGGGCGGTATTTTCATATTGCAGCTATATAGCAAGAGGAACTGTCAGCGGACATAGTCTGATCAGAGAAGTTCCTACAGGAACTACATCGGTAGTATTCTCCTGTGGGTTATGTTTAGTTTAGTCTCGTTGATCAAGTAGCTTCATTATAAATGATATCCGAAAGCGTTTTGGCAGGACTTGCCTCCTTTAAAGTTTATTGATCTCAGGTGTCAATTTACTGATGTAGATACATGTCTGAGTGGTCTAAAGCTCTGCAAGGGTCTTTGTTCTGCATGACGAATATTGCAGGTCTTTGTGTAACATACATACAATATTGTAGGCCCATGTGTAACTTTCTTACAATATTGTACATATATATGAGTAACTTTGACTAATGACCTTACC
Organism: Patella ulyssiponensis; assembly: GCA_963678685.1. NCBI lineage: Eukaryota > Metazoa > Mollusca > Gastropoda > Patellidae > Patella > Patella ulyssiponensis. Next base: position 18,611,697 of record OY783229.1, on the reverse strand, counting down.
AAATAATGAAATAAATGTTAAAATTTGTGTAAAATTGATCAAAGATTCTATGTTATATCTGAATAAAGCTAATACTTACAACAGCAAATGGCCAGTGTATCAGATACAAATCCAAATAATCTGTTTGTAGTGACTTCAATGATTCCCGACACATTCGTTCCACTAATTCCGGACGATGATGGGTATTCCATAACTTTAATAATTAATTTGAAGATAAATATATCAATGTAGACTCTCCTAATATCAACATGTCTTTGTTGTATTAACAATAAAAAAAATACCATTAAAATGTATCACACCATAAGTTTTCAGTGTCAGTGTCATAATTGTTTCAGTATACGGCGCTACTTGAATCGTTCCCCTGAGAATTTCGAGAAATTTCTTGCAAAATACGCGATTTTGAGTGCGTCATATTTAATGAAAACAATGGACAGAAATAAGGCACACATCGATCAGAAAGGAACACATCGATCAGTACGTTGTTTGGGTCGCGGTGGAGAGGGCCACCGTCCGCATCCTCACGCGAAATGTTATCGATGAGAGCCGAAATATCAGTAGAGACATTTACCTTGCTTGTTAAAAACAAATCAGATCTTTTCAATAAGCCATCTTTCATCTTTTGTGTAATGGCGTCACCAAGTTCATCCTCAGTTTTATATAACCAGGCTGTATCAAAATGGCGATATCCAACTTCTAAAGCCACACGTGCTGCATCTCGTACTTCATTTTCCTACACATAAAAAACACAAACATATTAATTGTTTTTTACTTTGATATTGGAAATGGTTAAAAAAACGTAAGGCAAACGGTACACTATCAGAAATTCTGACTCCCACATAATTAGCAGATGTATGTCTGGGGTCAATGTGGCGAAACGAGTGAAAACAAACACCAAACTTGTCTACAGGGCGCCTTCTGTTTGACGTGACAATCTCAATTTCTTTATTAATGCATGTAACATCTTTAAAATAAGATAAGTTTATGCTATTACGACTAATTAAACTTACAGAGGCCAATGTGGCACAACTATCGCCTAACTCCAAATATTTGCGTTTAAATTAATGAAGCGTTGTTTTGGTCTGAACATACACAACCGCCGCCAACACTACACGCCACTTTTACTGTGGGAAACATTTTGTAAGATAAAAGAGTCAAAGAAGTTTTAAAAGGAAAAGTGTGGATACGGGTACCAAACTCAAGGCAGATACCACAACATTATAAGAACGTTATAAAAGGTGAATCAAGAGTACAACAAACTCCATCGACCAAATCAACAAGATTTTTGTGCACCACTTGCTCTTGGGATATTAACATTTTCTCCACTTCTAATTGTCTCTTTGATTGACTGTTATAAAAGCCTTATATTTAGCCTCGCCTTCATAATTACAGCGTCTAAAAAGATGGTGGTGCTAGTAACGGCTTAACGCCTTCATTTTAAATACGATGATTTGTACCCGTTTCAGATAGAATTATATATGCTTAATTGGGTGTGGCAGAAATATTATAAATAACAATAATCAATCGTTGTTTTAAAGGGACAATAACATTCTTGCCGGCTTGGCAGCTTCTAAGTACTAGATGTTTAAGTGTCCTACCTCTTGAGTAAATTATCCATTACAACCTATTTTACTTGGCCACAGGGTTCGAAAATATTTTAAAATCCAAGTCACACTTGAAAAGGTTTACGTTAGACTTTTCAAATCAATTGGTTGAATTATTCCAATTTTTTAAAATAGGTGTGTTAAGATGAAATTTATATCATCAATTAATTGGAATATTCTAAAATAATACGATTTGTTGACCAGAATGATGATTTGGACATATTATTCAGTTACAACAAGAGTGTTATTGGGGCTTTAATGAAAGATATTGTCAATTTTGCCTGATAAATCCCGATGCGAATCAGAATCGCATTTGCAACGCTGAACTATATAGGACCAACCGTTATCTCGAAACACGGAGGGTTGATAGATGAGGTTTGCTATCTACTGTGCTACAGGGCTAATGAAGACGGGCATACGCGAAGCAGTTTGACATGAGGGAAAATTTATCCGGACAGCGGCGCCGTCACCTACTTTTATTTTGATTTCCAACTGTCACGGGTTTTTTTACGTGCACGTCAAAATGTACACGGTACCTCCGTTTTTCGACCCACCCAAACAACTCTACGCTGTCCCTTTCTCGGCCCTGTCCTACACCACTGACAACAGGGAACCACGCTGGAAATTCGGCCAACGCAGGGATTGAACACGGGACCGTCAGGTTAGTGAGCCCACGCTCTACTCACTGAGTCACTGTGACTATCACAAGAACTTAACGCAGCCACGTAAGATTTGGATAACGATCTGACCAGTTTTTCTATAATAGCTAAAAATTAGATATGTAAAATGAAAATATTAAAAATTTCATTCAAATTACTTTGGGCAAGTTATCACTGTTTGTAGTTTAGACAAGATATGTGCATAGTGGTAACCAGGGTACGTTTTCGGTACAATTCCTTTCCTAAATTTGGAATATTGGCCGAGCGAGAGTTTGAAAATGGCGGGTCAATTCAAATGAAAGTTGTTTATGTTTTTTTATCGCACAATTCTACATAAAAATAGTGTTGGATTTTCATAATTTTGTATCGGATGTGGCAAGAAATGATTCCTTTTGGTGATTAAAGAACAATTACGGTGAAAAAAGGACAGTAACTATTCCAGAATAGCCTTAGAACCGAGATGGGGGGGGGGTGTATTTCAATATTAGTTGTTAAGAACATGCGCCATCAACGTAGTAGAGACGATGCAATATACGGTACTTAAGTAACTACTGTCCTTTGTTACCAGTGTTTTTAACGAATAAACTGTTCAGTTGTTTTGTTTTCAAAGACATGTTTTTTTACTAAAACCAACACGCTTACCTTAAATTTGTTAAAAGCACCATAGCCAATAACTGGCATATAAACACCATTGTTTAATTTAACGTTGGGTATTTTGCTAGCCATCATGCTGGATAGGTTATATAACGATTTCTATACGGCTACAGTGTGACACATATATTAATTCATAACTGTATAGTATATCTATACTTAATAGAAAGCTCTATATAGCACAGTTCGCAACTTAAAATAACACATGCAGAACTGGTTACATAAAAATGTCATCGTTCATAAAGGGCGGTAGACTATATTCTCGGCATAAAGCAATCCGTTAAAGAAAAAAAAACAAAAAAAAAAACAACCCAAAACATTTTTCTCTTAAAAGACAATATTGGTGTCAGTCATTATCACATATGTGATAGAACTGGTTAAACACGTTCCAAATATCATTTTAAGACAGGGATCATTGCTACGATAATTGCGTAATGAAGGTTTAAAAAAAGGAAGCGGTCAAAGCAAAAGGAAAATACGACTTATCCTTCGATATAACTGCATAAAGTCTGTCATTGAGTCTCTCTATATATATTATAACTGACTGAAATGACCAGTGTATACAGATAAACGAGCGAATTTCTGACTGCTCACTGATAATTCCCTCGAAGACAAAAAGTTGTTATGTGAGACTGCCAGAGGATATCTAACTATTCAAAAACGTAACTGAATGCCACTAGATAAATAAACACGAGAAAAGTAGAAATGGTCCGTGCGTTCCCTTGTTTTTATACTTTTAAAATAAAATCATGGTAATGCACAGACTTTTTCTATTTTTTTCGTTATGATAAGAGTATACATGTACTTTTATATGGTAAAAGTATGCACTCTCTGACCAAGTGGAGAAGGTCGTAAATCGAAATAAATATCATTTGTTCGTTCGTTCAATTCTAGAGTTTAAAGCGAGAATTTCATATTTTATTTCTATCTCTTTTGCTCCATAGGATTATTCTTTAACAAGGTATGATTGTTTATAGATACCATTAAGGCTTTATTTTAATGCACTTTAAACAATAACTTAAAAATATGAAATTCTCGCTTTAATATACACTATCATTAAGGGTGATATCCACTGTCTTCGGTTTATAAGAGTACAAGAAACCTTGATGTATGTCTAGCCGCGATCACTGAGGCATTACTTTTCGTTTTCTATACTATAAACACATTTAAATGTCAATTTTAAAATACCGGTACTTATCGTTGTGGCAATTATATTTAAAGGAGCTATAAATCGCTAACATTTGGGTCATAGAAATTGACAAAAGTGGGTCTCAACGCATATAATACTGTAATATGAATGTATATAAACTGATTTACATTCAATGGTTTCGGTTTTTACTCCAATTTCAAATCAGTTATGTTCAGCGAAATAAGCTAGCAGTCTCAATCGAATGCAAATATCTAGCATCTAGGTATTTCCAGTCTACATACGTTGAAGATTTTTGATGATATTGAGTTAGAGACTTAGCTACTATAACTATAACAAGGGTCCAATACTTGTTATTATGTCTAAGATATCCAGCTGGTAGAAATCTACACTCTTTAATTATATTAAACAATCTGCTCCCATTTCATCGTATCAAACACAATCATTAATAGAGCCAAATGGACATTTTCTGCCAGAGGTACGTTACGGTAATAATATGTACTGCTAAAGTTGCATGATTATTTGAATGCTAGTTTTAATGGTCAACATTATACAGCCTGTGGGACAAGAATTGATTAGACACGTCAATGGCGGGGAGCGTTCGGCCCCAATAAATTATGGGGAAAATTTGAAGCCGTGCAAAAAGACAACATTTATGTCAATTTGACAATCGTTGGTGGTCTGTCCCCAAATAAATCTTAATCATCGGGTTATCTCCCCATCATAACTAACACTAATTTGGTGATATATTTGGATTAAATATATCTATCAAAAGTTTGCTTCAAATCCCGCTCAATCCAGTTTAATTTCAAGAAAAATATCCCTTGACGCCAGAATCTATTTCAAGAATCCTTGTTTGTCACGTCACTTGACTTGACTGAGGGTGGATCTATATTCTGATTTTCTGGTAGTTGCAGTCCATTTACCATAAATATCGAAGACTATGTAAAATCTTGGATTACCAACTTCTAACGGCCTTTTCCCGCCGTTTAATTGTATATGGTCTACTGGACGGTTATGTCGCTCACTCAGTTTTCTGACAACTGTGGCAGAGTGGATAAGACGCTGGCTCACTTGCCTGGAGGTCGGGTTTTCGATCCCAGCACTGTAGAGGGTTTCTACAGTCATCCATTGGGAATCGAAATTCAAATCAAGCACGAAGGTACGGATGTTTCTGAGTGGCGAGTTGTTCGTGTTATTTATAATGGGCAAATGTATTACAGCATAGAAAAACTTGTAGAACAGTATACACTCAATAGACTTCGTAAATTAGACATCAAAGTTGATTCTTATGATGAACAATACCCATCTTTTGAAAGACGCGGTCCTAAAGACTACGATGCTCCTGGAAGGGGCCCGCGCTTTTACGAACCAGATGGAAGGCGTTATTCTGTGGACGGACAGCACGTACAGTATGTAGGGTGGAATTTCAACTTTAGGATGCGCACTTCAACTGGTCTTCAAATATTCGATGTGAGATTCCAGGGTGAACGCATCGCTTACGAGCTCAGTCTTCAGGAGGCAGCAGTGTTTTACTCCGGATACGGCGCAGTTTCCGGATCAACAAACTATTTTGATACTTCATGGTTGCTAGGCGCTTCATCCTACGAACTAGTGCCCGGTGTCGATTGCCCGGGAACGGCATCATTCCATGATAGTCACCATTTCGTAAACTCTGGACAGCCGAAATATTATAAAAATTCCATTTGTGTTTTTGAACAAAATTCAGGGATGCCACTTCGACGTCATTATTCTAGCGACTTCCAAGGTGGCTACAGTAATTATGGTGGCCTTGTGGACCATTTCCTTGTAGTCAGAACAATCCTCAACGTATGGAACTATGACTACCTTATAGATTACATATTCCACCTAAATGGGGTTATTGAATTAAAAGTTTCGGCTACGGGTTACGTTCAAACGACCTTTGCTCTTGCTCATGAAAAACCATACGGAACAATCGTGGAAAATAACGTGCTTGCCAACCTTCATCAACACATGTTTCATTTTAAAGCCGATTTAGACATCGGAGGTCGAGAGAACAGGTATTCAACGTTAGACATATCCAAAGAGACCGTGAGAATTCCTTGGTATGTGGAACGAAACAAAACTCAGTTGAAATTTGAGAAAGTTTTAAAAGAAAAAGAAATGGACGCCATTTTAGAATTTAGTTTCGATCATCCAAAATATCATCTGTTTTATAACCAGAATACTAGAAATAAGTTTGATTATCATAGAGCATATCGAGTTCAGCACGGAGCTATGAGCAAATTTCACCTTGAAGAAGCTAGTTTTAGTCGCGCGGCAAATTGGGCCAGATACCAAATGGCCGTCACCAAACACAAAGACACTGAAGACGTCAGCACGACAATCTACGCTCAAAACGACCCATTTGACCCCGTTCTCGACTTCCATACATTTTTTGACAACAATGATAAACTGGTGGACGAAGATCTGGTTGTTTGGTTGACCGCCGGAGTTGTTCACATCCCGCACTCCGAAGACATCCCAGCAACAGCCACTCCAGGAAATAGCTATACCATTTATCTGAGACCTTACAACTTCTTCCAAACCTGTCCAAGCGTGTCCTTAAGTGAGGCCGTCCATATTACACCGGGTAACAATTTTGACACCCTGCACGTGCAAACATTCGGAACAAAACAGGAATCTCGTTGCTTCCAAAAGGAAGAAAATTATGAAGAATTCAATGGTACAACCCCGCTAATTTAAACATATACCAGAGATCATGTCAATCGATCGTGGTTATCTGGATTCGAACTAATTCGGGGCTTTCACAAACGATAGGCTGTAGGATAATGATAACGAAAGGGAAGCCCCAATGACTGTGCACAATAATGACTCTGGGATGGTTACATGAATATTAATTTTCAAAGTACATTCATCTTATGTGTAGACACAATATTTGAACTCAGTTACCTGTTGCCAGTGAGTTTCTTGAAAAAATCTGTGTGCAGTTATCTCCCTTTATATGTACAATTGTCCACCATCAATTAATGTTACACATCTCGTAACATGATTTAGCGTGGTACCCGATACAGAAGCTGCCAACCGCAAACATTATATATAATACACTTGTTGCCAACACGGATTATTTTCCGGGTTTAGTTAAAAACTGTATAGGAACTGACAAGGAGAATATTGGAGTGGTGAGCTTGGCTTGGCACTGTCTAGGATACCATGTTATTTTAATTACATTTGATTATATGTATTTTCATGGTGACGACTGATTGTTACCTATCTACTGTTTAGTTTAGACTGGTTGCGGGTATGTACTATCTGTCTAGTTTAAACTGATTGTATGGCGTATATACTGTCTAGTTTAAACTTATTGTAGCATACTGTCTAGTTTAGACTGATTTATAGCGTATGCACTGTCCAGTTTAGACGGATTGTGTCGTATCTACTGCACAGTTTAAACCGATTGTAGCGTATTTACTGTCTAGTTTAGACTGATGTACTGGGTTTCCTCCATTTTTTTATGTTGGAAGTTTTGTATAATAATGTTGTTTATATTAGTGTACATGTTACTTATATTGTTTTTATTTTTATCATCTATATTCCATGGAGTGTTCATTTACTTGCTTTAAAATTAGGCGCCATATTTATTTTTTTTCAATCCATTATTAATATATTTTTTTCTGGATGTTTAATATGCCTAAAAGAAATTACATTCAGATACTCCAAACTATAAAATACATATTTTCCATTTATTCGACAAAAGCGGGAATTGGCTTTTTCAAGAACCCTGAACTTTGACATGAAACGGCCAACCGACGATAGTGGCCGATGACAAAGATGCCGATATTTGTCCGAAAGTGTGGAGATTGTCGAGGATTCTCTAGTGATGGAACTGCTCGCTCCGTTCTACAAATCTTGACAAACTGTTAGTTTATATATTTCTCAAACTATATATGACTGTTGTCTTATATACTTGTTTATGTTCTTATTGGATTACGTCATTTTACCTTTTATCATGTTTTTCTTTGTTGATTATCAATAAATCGCTCAACTCATTTCTAAATGTGTTTCCTTTTCATTTCATGAGAGGATTAGGTAGTCAAATGGTCTAGCGCGAGTGCATTTGAACACAAGGTCTGCAAAGATGCAAATGTTGTGCTTTTAATCCCTGGGTTTACTCTGGGTTTTCGTGTTTATATCATTGCTAACAGCTGCAGCCAAATGTTTGGTGACTAAAATAAGTGCTGTCAAGATAAAACAGTATCTTTAGAATATTTTATTTAAAGTGTCACGCATATAGTCGACAGCAAATAATTGAATATAGTGTTCAGTAAATATGTAAATATAACACAACCCAAATATTTCGATATAATAAATGGCAAACATTTAAATATAGATCAAAAATTTTAATATAATAAATATATGAATATAATAGGCAGTAAATAATAATATAGTAAACAGGTATATATACTATTCAAAAAAAGTAGGGGATATTTGATTTTGGGGGCATAATACTAAAATATGCAAATGACTACGAAAAAAGTCACTATAGAACCTAACAGAAGAAACATTTCCAGTTACATGTGACGCCCAAACGCACCAATAGCTACCGCATGGAATGCAGGTGATGCTTGGGATCATCGTGGGGGTCCAACCCAAGATTTGCACGACTCTGACTTTGAAAGTTACAGTAATTGTGGCATTGAATTCCAGGGTGGAAACATCAGTTTAATTGTTTTAGTGACCAGAAAACAAATTTTGATATGCGTCGGCTTACCCAAAATGAAAGATTACGTGCCCTTGGCATGCTACAGATCGGCACAACACAGGCGGTTGTGGCGCGGACGATGAATGTTTCTCAGTCTGTCATAAGCAGGCTATGGTCCAGATACCGTGATACACAATCTGTACAGGACAGACCACGCTCAGGTCGACCAAGGGCGACAACTCAAGCCAAGGATCGATTTATCAGTACCCTGGCCTTGAGAAATCGTGTCATCACAGCAAATCAGATCAGCGCTCGTCTTCAGACAGACACTGGTGTGAGAGTGAGTGGCCAGACTATTCGGAATCAACTTCATAGGGGTCACCTTCGCGCCCGACGTCCTCGCGTGATCCCTTGTTTGAGAGATCATCACATTCAGGCAAGACGTCGTTGGTGTAGGGATCGTCAACACTGGGATAATCGACGCTGGAGCAATGTGATGTTTTCAGATGAGTCAAGGTTCACTGTTGATTTTTTGGACAGACGTAGGAGGGTGTGGCGTCGTCGAAACGAGCGCTTCCAAGACGTTAACGTCATCAGACATGATCGATTTGGGGGTGGTTCTGTTATGGTGTGGGGAGGCATCACTGTTGCTGGAAGAACGGCTTTACATGATGTTGCAGGGCGTGTTACAGGCCAGTACTACCGGGACAACATCTTGGCAGTCCATGTTGTGCCGTTCGCACGACGTCATGACCGCCGTTTCATCTTCCAGGATGACAACGCAAGATGTCACAGGGCCAGGATCGTTATAGGTTACCTCCAACAACAGAACATCACCTTGGCCAGCACTGAGTCCCGACCTCTCCCCCATCGAGCATGTCTGGGACATGCTTGGACAAAGGTTACGTTAACGTCAACAACGTCCTGCCAATGTCCAAGAACTTGCTGCTGCGTTGCAACAGGAATGGGACAATCTGGACCAAAATGACCTTAGACGTCTCATTAGGAGTATGCCACGTCGGATCAATGCTTGTTTGGCAAACAGAGGAGGATTTACCCGTTACTGACTTTGTTGTGATGCTGTGGTAACTTTGCTGTTTGACCCCGGGTATCATTTTACCCTTATAATGGTCAGTCTGTGCCTTACTTAGTGTAACGATCATTTGGAATAAATCGATGAATGTGAACTTCATTTCATTTTGTCATTTGTTTCTTCGTCAGTTTCATTAGGTGACTTTAATAACACTTAAAAATCAAATATCCCCTACTTTTTTTGAATAGTATACTTAAATGTAGTAAACACCATAGTTTTAGAATGGATACTCAGGGTGGTCTCTATATCTGTAAAATAAAATATTGTATATAATAGAACTAAAACTGATACAGGAAGTAATCTTACAGTAGTGTATGGATAACCACATGTTCCTTAAGCAACGTTCGCGAGTTATACAACATCTCTCCGTTGCTTGAATACTCAGCAATTCCCCGATTTTTGCGCTAGTTGTTTTTACAAGTGACTAATTAGCATTGTCCAATCCGAGTTCGTGGCACCAAACACACTATAAACAAACGGGTTTTTTTAAATTGAGAAACTCGTGGGAAAACAGCAACCGTGACATTGATCGATTTTTGAACTTTTCAACTCGATTGTCACATGTAGGCATTTTAGCTATAAAGCACGAGACTTGGTATTCACGACGACCGATGAATCTGATAGGTTCCCAAGCTGGGCTTGTGACAATCGAACTTAGTGGCGAAATATACAGGGTATTACGTGAAGGGCTTGATAAGATGTATGTAGTTAAGGCGAGATCAAGCCTTCTATTGAAGATGGGATAACCAAGAAGGAAATCCTGGATGTTACGTTTGTTCTACCCGAAAAATAATTAATTACACAATATATTACTTACAGGCCCAAGTGATAACATTTATGCGATATATCTAGGCTACTGATAGTTTCAAAGTCTGCTTCATTCAACGAGAAGTCAAATATCTGTAAAAGGTAAAAAAAATAGCCTTAATTAACCCAAACTCGCTATCACAATAGAGACACTACATTAATGAGAAATACCAATTAATAGCCATCGAGAGGGCAGAAATTTATGATGTCAAACACCACAAGTTTTATCATCCATTAAACATACATTATACGAGAGCAAAATCTGCCTATTGTAGGTCTTTCTTCAGGCCTGAAATGTTATAAAAACTATTAATTAGACATTAATTAACTTATCCAGACCATAATCAACTCTCGATGTCAAGGCTAGTCTGCGATATTTGTTGGATTGTAGTTCGATTTGTTGCAAAATTTTCCTTCGTGATTTAATGATTAAATGGATAACCGAGACTTTAGTAATAATGATCGAGGCTAAGCGGAACTTTCATTTGCTTAGTTCTCGGTTCATATAGTGGATCAATTTGACTGAAATTTTCAGCAAATTGCCTTTACATAAGCTAGTTGTTAACTATTATAGTGAGAGCTGACAACTCGTTATCTAATCTCCAATAATGTACCTTTAAGAAGCCTTATCTCACAAACATGCACTGCCCGTTATTTTTAGGCGACATGTCTCTATGGGCGGCGCAAATTCTAGGTACGCTACGGAAAGATAACTGATGAGAACCACCAATTTATCATAAATAAGTGTAACCACTGCTTCGGAAATATGCACGATAACCAGGAAGAGAATGGTGACATGAGAGTTTATTATATTGTGCCTGTGATGAAATATTACCTCAATATTTTGTTGAATTCTTGCAGGTGTTACACTCTTTGGTACCAATGTATAACCTCGGTCAACTCCCCACCTTAATATTACCTAAAATAAAATAGTATACGTCCCGGGATGTAAACTGTTTTAATAAAACATTTAAATTTTTCTAAAAAAACCCCCAAGCTTCATCGAATTAAACCCCACATCGTCACAATTAAAGCGCCATTTCTCTTCCAGCCAGAATAACTTGACGTCATTAATTAGATTTTCATCATATAAATGGTCGTAACAATATCATAAAGGCTGTAAATATAACAATATCGTGATCTATTGACCAATTATTGATTCTAAAATACATAATCAAGAAATTATAGCGAGTAATGCAGGTTAATTTGATACGCTTATTCTAGGGTTGGGTAAATAATAGCTTAATTGCAGTTATCCAATAATGACTTGTGGTTTCTATGGCCATTTTGGACACTGAACACGAATCCGTCGAAATTTTTGACCTAGGATGACCTTTGACCCTGGATAAGGTCGAAAATTGCGACGGATTCGTATTCAGTGTCCAAAATGGCCATAGAAACCACAAGTCATGGAAAAAAGTTCATATTTACCCAACCCTACATAGCTTACTAGAGATGTTGGTCATTTACATTTACCATGGCCATTGCAGGGTCTGGGACATGTCTATTTCATATTTGGAATTTAGCTGTTACCAGTCCATGACGTAAGCAATTAGGGATGCTGGCACAAAAGAGCAAACAAGGGCCCGAATGATCAGACACCAGACTCCAGACACCGCTTGGGTTCTTCAGACAACCATTTGATTCTCAGGCGGCCATTTGATACTACGAGGTCAGCTTATTAGGTCATTTCGGGACTAACATATGGCTCAATTTTGTTTCGATAATTCGCTTGCGCGGATGTGCCTTCAGCAGAGGGAGGAACCGCAAGACTCGGAGAAAGCCCACGGGGTTGGACATGCGCCCCTATTCCCTCCCACGTACAACCGGGGAATCAAAACAACGCCGGTTGACGCAACCATAGAACTTATGATACAACGTACACGCGCTAAGAATTCGGCCATCAAACCCCATTTGTAGATTTGTTATGCTGTCTATACGGTTAAACAGCGATGGTACAGTATAGTTACTGAAGCAAACGATGGTAACTTCAACCATAATTTTAAAAAAATATGAGAAAGACTCATTGGTTGTTTCAATTCTCTTTGCTTCAACCGATGTAATGCTAGCCACTACATTACACCATGAGGTCATAGTAACTTTAAATGTCCCCACAGGGGGGGGGGGGGGTGCTGAATGGCTGAATGGCTGAATGGTTAGCACGTGGGCGCTATATCATAAAGCCTGTAATTGAGTCATCTGGCGTGGTTTCGAATCCCAGGTTGTACGTGACAAGGAGTAGGGTCGCCTGTCAAATCTCGGTGGTTTTCTCCGGGTTCTCCGATTTCTTCCCACTGCTAAAGACCCCTACGCGCAAGCGAATAATTGAAATAAAATTAAACCATTTATATTAGTCCCGAAAGGACCTAGTTTGTGTGGGGTGGACGTTAAACTCCATTTCTCTCGCTCTCTTTAAAGCTCCCATCCCCTTCAGCAGAGAAACACTTTAAAAATGCGTAGTTTTTGTAAGGATATCAAACCGGTGTAAGGTGTAACGTAATAACAGATCGCGTTAATATTCTCCAGCAATAGAATAGTCGTATAAATAACAAAACCAAAGGTGATTTATTTACCTGTGCTGCAGTCTTATTATATTTAGCTGCTATATTTTGTATAGTTTTATTGGCAAATAAGTTAGCTGGCTTGAATAGATTAGCACTGTTAAATAGACAATACAATTATCAGATATCAATGAACACAAAGGATTTTGTGGTAAGCAAGTTCTAATTAATACTTTTTAATTTCAATCTAACGGTACTAACTTACATAATTTGCATAGTTGTTAAGAACTACCTAAAAATTGAAAAATCTTGAGCACCATCCCTTCTGCTATAAATCTCGTTAAGGAATTAACTGGAATTGGGATTAACGTCCTATTTTTCTGATTTCCGTTAAGAGGGGCGGCATATTTTGCCTGTATCATGTCACTGAAAAGCTAATTAAAGCTATAAAGCTGACATCCGGTTGCACTACAAATATAAAGATATACCGAAACGATTTAGGATTTCAATTGGACATTTTATACAAATAGATTTGATCTTTTGATCATTTTTATGGGGGTTGGATGGTCGAATGGTTAGCGCGCGCTGTGTCATATGGCTTATGGCCTGCCATTGAGTCAACTGGCGTGGTTTCGAATCCCCGGTTGTACGTGGCAAGGAATATGGTCGCCTGTCCAGCCTCGTGGGGTTTCTCCGGGTATTCCGGTTTCGTCCCACTGCTAAAGACCCCTACGAATTATTGAAATAAAATTAAACCATATGTTAGTCCCGAAATGACCTAGTTTATGTCGAGCGGACGTTAATCCCCATTTCTCTCTCATGAGTACCTATCTGGAGTTCCTCCTCCTAGAGGGCCGTAAGCAGTGACCACAATATTCTCTTGTTTACAATAATCCAATAATTCATTGTTTGTATAATATGGATGAACTTCCACCTGGAATGGAAAATTTTATTAGGAAAAAATAAAAATAAAATTTTTGAAAAAGAGACTACCGGAAATGCAATCTGGCAGTATTTCAGGCACTGATCGTTGAGAGAAATAGATCTGACCAGATACCGCCTGTCGCCCGACCGAGTGGAAAGGGTCAAACGCCAAAGTAGCGAGCCCTTAAGGAGGTTATGGGAGACCTCCGCCCAAAAATTTTGAAAAATAGATTGACGGAAATGCAGTCTGACAGTATTCAGGCACCGATTGTCGAGATGAATAGAGCTGACTAGATTCCGTCTGTTGCCTGATCACTAGTTTATCCGACCAGAAAGGAAATGGACAAACGAACTCGGTGGATGAATCAAATTGAATTAATATTTTTGCCACGATATTTTGAGAAATTAAGGCCGGAAGAACAGCCCGACAGTATTTCAGGTACTAGTCGTCGAGATAAATAGAGCTGACCAGTGGACCAGATACTGTCTGTCGCCAAATCACCAGCTTATCCGTACAGAGAGGGAGGTATCAAACGAACAGAGTGCCGCGTTGAACCTATGCCAACAAATTTTGAAGATCGTAAAAAGCACTTCTCAAGTTGTTCACTTGTTATTGTTTATAGTAGGTTTACAGCAGAATGGACTCGTTAAGAAATCACTCGGACTGAGTGGGAATGTGGGATTTATTGATTACCGAAGCATATTAACAATATTTTGTTCTACTTTGTAAAATTATGGGGTGTGGGGCAAACAGAGGGTAGACCAAATTTGGTACCCCACCACTGGCTGTAGAATACTGGCCCTAAAGGATACTGACCAATAACAACTCTCAGTGCCATTTCCAAAAAGGTAATTACCTGATTAACTGCTGGTTTAAATCTCAGATCAGCGGCTAAAAGTCGTTTCAATTGTTGAATATTAAAATTAGAAACACCGATAGTCTTAACTAATTCTTTAATCACCAATTCTTCCATCGCCTGAAAAAAAAAGGTAATTATAAGGCTGAGGTTTTGTTATAAACCAATTGTGAGACTGACATACAAGAAGAGTTGGAGAGTCTGACAAGGTACCATTTTATGGTTTTCATCTTGAGTGAAGCCTCCATCAGCAGGCTTATAGCCTGACACCGGGCCCGAGTTCATAAAGCCTTCTCAGACTTAAGTAGAGAATTTACTGAAATATGTTCACCTTATTTTAACTAAAACATAGCCCTTTATAACACCTTTTTTGTTTAAATGTAATCAAATACATCAAATGTATGAAATACATCAATAAGAAACCGTGTGTAAATTGCAAAGTCTTATGTTTATGAATCAAAGATATTTCTCATAAACAGTTATTGAAAGTTAAGTAAATTCTAACTTATATCCGAGAATGCTTTGTGAACTTGTGTCCTGCAGATCTATTCACTTACATGTATATTCTTTTTTGGTATGTATGATTTGTCTTGTCCGCGGTGTTGTCACCTAGTAGATTTATGTGCCGTGAGTTTCTCTGGCACTTGCTACTTACTATTAGAAAATTACAAGATATATGTGTCGTTACCTTCCATGTATCTATAAAATCAACATCATGGTGAGGCATCTTTGTTCTCAGATCATCTCCTCTTCCACCACCTCCTTTCTGTAAACCATTAACGTTAAAAAATACAATATATAGTCATGTAATATAGATCGGATAATACTATCCAATAATGAGCTAATTCTCTGTTCTTTAGCACCTAGAAATGGACACAAATGGTTCGCAACGCATATAAACTTATTTACATTCAATCGTTTCAGTTTTCATTGTAATTTCTTATCAGTTCCGTTCGATAGAATACACAAATCGCACTCCTGGGCGTCTGCATTCCAGTCTACATCGGTAATAGTTCCTTTAGGAACTATCTTTGAGCGGACTATGTCCGCTGACAGTTCCTACCGCTTGCTATATAGTTCAATTATGAAAATACGGCACATTACCGCTCTTCCCCACCTCTGTTCTCAGGCTATTTTGGAACTCTTACCTTCAGTTTTTCACCGTGAATGTTTATTTTACTCAAAAGGAATCATTTTTCGTCATATCTGACGCAAATTTATAATAATTCAACACCATGTTCAAGTAGAATTTAGCCATGAAATAAACATGCGGTCTGCGCATGTTCGAGGCTCGTAATGTCTGATCAGTTGAAAAGTATTTTGTGTATGTTTTTTACACAGGCACTTGAAGGGATTAAAATAAATTAAAATAAAACTTCTTACCACTGCTTAATACAAGAACGTATTTCAGACGCCATCTTTGTTTTGACTGATTTACCATGAATCGTCTGATATTATCTCACAATACTCACTAGTTCTAACACTTCATGTCATTTTTATTGCTAACGAGACTTTATTTGATTATTATTCACCTTCCGATGTAATTAAATTGGTCATTTAACACTGTTATTGATAACAAATCAAACTTGAACCGCTATCATTTATCGACAATCAACTTCCCGAGACCGGACGTAATCCGAAAATAGGTCAAAAGAAGTCTTCTCAAGTTCTATCACGTGATAAAGCCTACGAAGCGAGGCCGCTGTTGAGCGAGACTCGATCACCCAGTTCCTATGCACATATAGAGTAATGATAGGTTTATAAAGGAACTGGGTGATACAGACTTCTTTTGACCTATTTTCGGATTACGTCCGGTCTCGGGAAGTTGATTGTCGATAAATGATAGCGGTTCAAGTTTGATTTGTTATTTTAATTTATTTTAATCCCTTCAAGTGCCTGTGGTTTTTTACTATAAAATTCTGCTTGAAAATAATGTGTGTCATTTGTGGTAAAAAATGATTCCTTTGGCACGCACAGGAGAATCAGGGTGGAAAATAGTCGGTAGGAGGTGGGTATGGGCGGTATTTTCATATTGCAGCTATATAGCAAGAGGAACTGTCAGCAGACATAGTCTGATCAGAGAAGTTCCTAAAGGAACTACATCGGTAGTATTCTCCTGTGGGTTATGTTTAGTTTAGTCTCGTTGATCAAGTAGCTTCATTATAAATGATATCCGAAAGCGTTCTGGCAGGCGATTCGTGCACGAATTTAAAAAAAGATTGTAACATGACGTGGAGAGCGGGTGTTGTCGGTCCGGTCGCCACATCCTACGTACGACTCATGCATATTGTTTTTGCTACATATTACCGTTAGCCTTTTGATCGTCTAGGATTTATCTCTGATCGTCTTTTCTTGTCCTTCACGTTGTGTTTACTTCTTACTGGTTTCTTAAGACGTTTGTCTTCTTCAGTTATAACAATGCAACAGTTCGTTTTTACCTTTTATGTAGCATAGGTATACATACAAGCATATTACAATTACAGTCAATGCTAACTAAACTCTTCTCAACCTAGACACCTCGCGGTGTCTAGGACTCTTAGATGGTAACCCTCTGGAATCTAATCGAAGTCTGATTTAAAGACATACTATAGTGTCCTTTATAGGCGCAAGGGTATCACGCACAGTCGTGCATGTTCATGACCATGAACCTGTACAATCGACGTAATGATTGGTTAAATTAAGCCAAATGATGCAATAGGAATATCTCGAATCACATGTATTTTGTTGAAAGATAGAAGCAGTTTGTTATGGTTCTGTAGCTCTTTTTATATAACAATATGTCCATCATTGACTAAGTTGATTTAAGTACTTTAAGTACATATATGTGAATCTACTGACTTGCCAAAGATATTAATTAATGAAGTAATATGCCATCTTATTTCTCGAGCAAAAATTCTTCTAAAAGTATTACATTCGTCCCTTTCTTTAAGATTTTTTGCTTGGTATTAGGTAAAAGATCCCTTGAATCCTTTACAATAAACATACTAAAAATTGTAGAACTATATAAATATTCATAAATGTAGCAGAAATCTGGAAAGTCAATATATATCACCTCCCCCACTGCTAAGATTTATGCGAAATGAACAGGTAGGAGAGTCCTAAAAACTTCCATATATAAACCCTATAATTATTCATGCAACAGGCATATATGTGTGATTACTATATGATTAACATACAAGATTACATTATAATCACAACCTGCATCAATCTGTTCTAAAAACATATAAGTATCAATTAAAAAAATATAATCAAACATCAAAAGTCGCATGCAAAAACTCTCCAAAAGTTCATCAATGTACTTCCAAGTCCTATGAAAATTCACTTAAGCCTAAACACAGAAAACACAATTGTATTTTTAAAATCTTCAAGTGTCCTAATTTCAAAACACTATAACACATCACCGCTAATTTACAAAGTTCGGGTTCACTTTAAATTCTGTCACTGGAAATCTCAATTTGGTAAACTGGTAAACCATTTCTTCTTGGATTTCTATTGGTCTGTTTCTGCTACCATAGTCTCAAGTTGAAAGCTTTCTATTTTTCTTCTAAGTATGATTGGTTGGAGACAAAATACAAATTTTATCCGTTAATCAAACATGTCACTGCCATCAGACCAAGAACTAAGTATTCCTAATTTCATTTTAAACTTTATTTTGATATTAGTCTAACATTATATTAATATATTATTCCTAAAACTTATAAGTAACTCTTACTTTTAATCAAGTGACAAGTTTATAATTTTATAATTGCGTTTTCATTTTATAATTTCGTGTGTGTTTTAGATTCCGCCATGATTATTTTATAATTCACTCGTCATTAATGTGACCTTTTTGACCTAATCATTTACAATTTAGTAATTTCTATTTTGACTACCAGTGTTACATTATCGAGAATGTCAATCAAATATGGCCAGTATATGAATGACACCCTATGTTATCCTACAGTAGGACGCTAAACCCCAATAGATGAAATAAGCCCGCGGTTACTTATTCCACATTAGTAATATATAAACATTATATAGAATTATATCCAGAGCAAATGGCTGTACACTCCATTCACCTAGAATACAGTCTATATTTTATAAACACAACAATCAAAATATACCGAGCTTTTTACTACACATATAATACTATATCCAATATATATTATATTCTATATACATTAACACAGGTGCTAGAACCTAGTGCTTGTAGTAATTTGACCTAATGTCAAATTACACATTCTAATCATCTTGTATTATGTCGACAGCGTATAACAGCAAAAATATCTTAAACGTAGCATATATATTACGTTTCTAAGCAAAAATTAAATAAAAATAAATACGGACATAATCTACCGTATATCCTCACCTTAAACTCCTATAAAACTCGTATGCGATAATCTCACAATTTAACGAGCCGTTAATTTTTAGTTTTTTTCCACGAAAAACTATACCCAAAATCCCTAAAGTTAACCACATGGGATTTTAACATAACCTATAACTTTTTATTAAAAAGTTAAATTATCTAATTTTGAACCTTGGACTATAGCTTCAAAATTACATTACTCTACTTATCTAACCACATATATGGACGATACAAAACACAATGACAATTCAACCTTTTAGTCAAAAGCTGAATTTCCCACATTTAGCCTAACTCGACTAAAATCCTAATTCTTGAGACTTTGGACAAGGATCTCAAAAATTATATTATGTACGAAACAACTAATAACACTTATTAAAGAATTACAGTAGAGAGCATGGCCATCTTGAAAACTAGAGTTAAACACTCACAAACGTCATGCTTAGATCTGCCATCTTACCACTGCAATCCGGAGACAACATTAGTTCCTATTTTATTCCTATTCCGTTTCTTTATTTTTATTAATTCGTAGTTATATCAAAGGAAATTTTGTTTGTTTTAAAACCTACTCCGTAGAGACTCTCTTTAACTTTAATTACTCGAATTTACTACAGGTCATGTTAACCCGATAATATACATACCTAACTCATGATATTATATTGTTGACTAAACCTATCACTCAAAACTTATATGAATGGATATAATGTATTTCCTACAGTTAAATTTTAACAATTTAGTTTCTAATTAGATTTGTAAACTTAAATTAATATTATTTGGTCTTTTAACAAAGGCAGTGGCTAAATACCACTCTTCAAAATACCACGCTCGCCTTACTGCTTCTATACACACGAAACGTGGTACGCTTTTTCGGTACCACTTACTGTTTAATTATAGGGATTTGACACTATATAAAGCTAATTTTGCAAATCATGTTGATCATTTAATCAATTTTGATGTTTTTATAGGTGATATTTACACTTTATCTTAAAATAAATTAAAATACAGACAGCCGATCGGTCGGTTAATGCATCGAGCTGTACCTATACTATACGGTTTATAATACGGTGTAACCGTGATTATACCCCATTCAAAATGACCCTACGTGGTATATTGGAATATTATGTATACGACTATGAGTGGAAACTCGGAAGGTAAAAACTAAGGTGGTATAATCCTATATAGGGGCGATTATAAAGGACGATAAGTTGAAAGCAAAAAAAGTGGTATTCCGGGGCTGAGATAATCTTACCACGCTCGCCTTTCTGGTGCTATACAAACGGAACGTGGTACGGACTTTGGTACCACGTCCTCTTTATTTATAGAGATTTTATATTATTTGTAGTAAATTTTGCAAATTATATTGATTATTTAATCCATTTTGATGTTTTTATATTCCATATTTACACTTTGTTAAAATTAATTACAATACAGATAACCGATCGGTCGGTGAATGATCATGCGGTTAATAATACTTTAAAAAGTTATCATACTATTCCCTATTTAAAAAGACCTACGTGGTATATTGGAAATGAAATGGGGTTTAACGTCCTACTGTTCTGCACCTAACCTGGGCTAATGAAACGGGCATATCAGTACCTCGCTCTACTTTCTCCTATAAAAGCGAAACGTGGCACGCGACTTTGGCTTATTTTTCAAATTATGTTAATTATTTATTCCATTTTGATGTTTTTATAGGCCATATACTGTATATACCCGATTTAAAAAGACCCTACGTACCACGCCCGGCTTACTACTTTTATACAACTGAAAAGTTGTATACTCGCTTTACTTCTCCTATACAATTGAACGTGGTACGCGGCTTTGGTACCATGTCCTTTTTAATCATAGGGATTTACAGTCTTCGATGCAGATTTTGCAAATTGTGTTGATTATTTGATCGATTTTGAAGTTTTATAGGCCACATCGGTACATAATCGTGGTGTACTAGAATCAGAGACTGAGATAACCGGAGCACACTCGCCTTGGTTATATACAAACGGAACGTGATACGCGACTTCGGTTCAAAAACGTGGTATAATAGAATCGGAGACTGAGATAATCGTACCACGCTCGCCGTACTGGTTCTATACAAACGGAAAGTGGTACGCGACTTCGGTTCAAAAAACGTGGTATAATGGAATCGGAGCCTGAGATAATCGTACCACGCTCGCCTTACTGGTTCTATACAAACGGAACGTGGTACGCGACTTCGGTTCAAAAAACGTGGTATAATGGAATCGGAGCCTGAGATAATCGTACCACGCTCGCCTTACTGGTTCTATACAAACGGAACGTGGTACTCGACTTCGATACAAAAAACGTGGTATACAAATGGAACGTGGTACGCGATTTCGGTTTAAAAAACGTGGTATAGTAGAATCAGAGACTGAGATAATCGTACCACGCTCGCTTTACTGATTCTATACAAACGGAACGTGGTACGCGACTTCGGTTCAAAAACGTGGTATAATAGAATCCGAGACTGGGATAATCGTACCACGCTCGCCTTACTGCTTCTTTACATACGGAACGTGGTACGCGACTTCGGTTCAAAAAACGTGCTATAAAAGAATCTGAGCATGAGATAATCGTACCACACTGATTCTATACAAACGGAACGTGGTACGCAACTTCGATACAAAAAAACGTGGTATAAAAGAATCCGAGAATGAGATAACCGTACCTTACTCGCTTTACTGGTTCTATGCTAACTGGGCGTGGTACGCGACTTCGGTACAAAAAATGTTTTATAATAGAATCCGAGACTGGGATAATCGTACCACGCTCGCCTTACTGGTTCTTTACAATCACAACGTTGTACGCAACGTCGGTTCAAAAATGTGGTATAATAGAATCCGAGACTGAGATAATCGTACCACGTTCGTCTTACGTGTTCTTTACAAACGGAACGTGGTGCGCGACTTCGGTAAAAAAAAACGTGGTATAATAGAATCAGAGACTGAGATAATCGTAACACGTTCGCTTTACTGGTTCCATACAAACGGAACGTGGTACGCGACTTCGGTTCAAAAACGTGGTATAATAGAATCCGATCCTGAGATAATCGTACCACGTTCGTCTTACGTGTTCTTTACAAACGGAACGTGGTGCGCGACGTCGGTAAAAAAAACGTGGTATAATAGAATCCGAAACTGAGATAATCGTGCCACGCTCGCCTTGTACTGGTTCTATACAAACGGAACGTGGTACGCGACTTCGGTTCAAAAAACGTGGTACGCAACTTTGAACAGAAGTCGCGTACCACGTTCCGTTTGTATAGAACCAGTACAAGGCGAGCGTGGCACGATTATCTCAGTTTCGGATTCTATTATACCACGTTTTTTAACCGAATTCGCGTACTTTGCCCCGTTTGTATAGAACCTGTAAAGCGAGTAAGGTACGATTATCTATTCTCCGTTTGTATAGAACCAGTAAGGCGTGCGTGGTACGATTATCTCGGGCTAGGATTCTATTAAACCACGTTTTTTGAACCAGTAAAGCGAGCGTGGTACGATTATCTCAGTCTCTGATTCGATTATACCACGTTTTTTGTACCGAAGTCGCATATCACGTTTAGTCTGTATAGAACCAGTAAAGCGAGCGTGGTACGATTATCTCAGTCTCCCATTCTATTATACCACGTTTTTGTACCGAAGTCGCGTACCACGTTCCATTTGTATAGAACACGTAAGGCGAGCGTGGTACGATTATCTCAGTCTCGGGTTCTATTATAAAACATTTTTTGTACCGAAGTCGCGTACCACGACAGTTTGCATAGAACCAGTAAAGCGAGTAAGGTACGATTATCTCATTCTCGGATTCTTTTATAGCGTGGTAAGATTATCTCAGTTTGGGATTCTATTTTTAACCGAAGTCGCTCACCACGTTCCATTTGTATAGAACCATTACGATTATCTCAGTCTCGGATTCTATTATACCACGTTTTTGAACCGAAGTCGCGTACAACGTTCCGTTTGTATAGACCACTAAGGCGAGCGTGGTACGGTTATCTCAATCTCGGATTTTATTATACCACGTTATGTACCGGAGTCGCCTACCACGTTCCGTTTGTATAGAACCAGTATAAGGCGAGCGTGGTACGATTATCTCAGTCTCGGATTCTATTATACCACATTTTTGAACCGAAGTCGCGTACCACGTTCCGTTTGTATAGAACTAGTATAAGGCGAGCGTGGTACGATTATCGCAGTTTGGGATTCTATTATACCACGTTTTTGAACCGAATTCGCGCCCCACGGTCCGTTTGTATAGACTCAGTACGGCAAGCGTGGTAAGATTATCTCAGTCTCTGATTCTATTATACCACGTTTTTTGAACCGAGGTCGCGTCCCACGTTCCATTTGTATAGACGTAAGACGAGCGTGGTACGATTATCTCAGTCTCGGGTTCTATTATATCACGTTTGTACCGAGGTCGCGTACCACATTATGTACCGAAGTCGCGCACCACGTTACGTTTGTATAGAACCACTATAAGGCGAGCGTGGTACGATTATCTTAGTCTCGGATTCTATTATACCACGTTTTTGAACCGAAGTCGCTTACCACGTTCCGTTTTCATAGAACCAGTATAAGGCGAGCGTGGTACGATTATCTCAGTTTCGGATTCTATTATACCACGTTTTTGAACCGAATTCGCCTACCACGGCCGCTTTGTATAGAATCAGTAAGGCAAGCGTGGTACGATTATCTCAGTCTCTGATTCTATTATACCACGTTTTTTGAACCGAAGTCGCGTCCCACGTTCCATTTATATAGAACACGTAAGACAAGCGTGGTACGATTATCTCAGTCTCGGGTCTAAATTACACAGGCATACGTACAAATTGCGTTTTTTAAGGAGAGAAATCATTTTTGTAATGATGTAGGATCCTACTGTGATTTAATTTCATTGATGCAAGGCATTCATCTTGTTTTATGTAGCTGAGCAGTGTGGGGTTTGCCCCCCCTCCCCCCTGGATCCGCTCCCGTTAAAGCAGTCTTAAGCAAGGTTTGTTCAACTTTTGTTGCTCTTAAGTGATATTTTTGGCCAGCCAGCTTTTAGGCTTTGTTTCAGTTATGGACTCTAAATTTTAATTACAGTCACTAATTAGTGCTAATTAATTAGCTAAGTAACATTAATACAACATTTTATGCTCTTAAGTCACGAATTTGGTGCAGTGAAACTCATAGAAATGTTTTCCAAACACAAATAATCTTGGACAAGGCAATTTAATCAAATCCACTCAAACCCTATTACGAGACCAAAAATTGACCCTTGACAGCTTTGAATCAGTCTTAAGCAAGGTTTGTTCAAGTAAAGCGAGTGGTACGATTATCTCATTCTCAGATTCTTTTATACGACGTTTTAGTCGCGTACCACGTTCCGTGTGTATAGAACCAGTAAGGCGAGCGTGGTACGATTATCTGGGTTCCAGTCAAGTCGTCCACAAGCAAAGTCGTCCACAGTGAAGTCGCCAACGCCCGTTGGTGGAGTCGTCCACACCCGTTGGTGGAGTCTTCCACAACTGTTGGTGATGTCGTCCACAACTGTTTTGTTTCTTTTCACATTTTATGTTGACTTGATTTATATTAAAGTGTCTAGACCAAATATCTGTGTTGTTCTGTTCAGGGAAGTGTTACCTTTTGGCTGACACCTTGCCCTCGTCTACCGATCAGGATTGAGGTATCCCGTATTTTATGTTAGCGGAAAGGGGTTGCGTATTACGTTAATATAAGCCCTTGGGTACGCTACACAAGCTTGTGTGCTTTACTTATACATAGGCTACATTTTGAACCATGGGCTGCAATAGCAGGAAAGCGCGTTGCCATGATGCGGCCGGAGACAAACGTCATTGCGTTTCATTTAGCATGTAGGTATATTCTTTATTTCGAATGTATATTATAGATTGTAGTGTTTCATATACCAGGTAGGTATATTCTTTATTTCGATTGTATGCTACAGATTGTAGTATTTTTAGATAACGAAAATATCAGACATTTTGTCGTATCTTTAAACATGTTTACCTGATTAAATATTCATGGACCTAAACGAAACAACCAATCAGGATGTAATTTAATCTGGTGTACGTAATATACCATCTCAGCTTGTAATTTAATCAACCATAACGATCAGCGCAACCCTAACACGACATTCGTTGGAAAACATGGGCGGGCCCCCAGAGGGGTGTGTGCAGTCGATACATCGCCCCGGGCCCATGAAGTCCCTGGAGGCCCATAAAGATCTATTAAATTTTATTTACGTCGACATGGCCCGCGGTCCGATACCTGATGCCGTACTCTGAGAGGTGGGGGTAAAATTGGTCCTGCATCCGCATATGAAAATTGTTTCGGCGCCCCTGAGCATGAGTTAAGCACGTGAAACAAGAACCGCTTAAAGCGTTCTTTCATCCAAAATATTGCAAAAAATAAACCGACAGAGACAGCTATTATATAGACCTTTAATAATATAAAAAAATGATGTATTTAGGGATATTAAAATCTGAAGCAAGTAGTGTTATACCGACAATGAGAAAACATGGTCGCTATATTGAGTACACAAAACTCCAAACTCTCGTCTAATCTGTTTGGTGATCTGTTTAACGTCTGCTAGATACATACAAGGGCATTTCGAGATAAAGATATTGAGATTTATGAAAAAAACACCGTAAACTTCGTTTCCAGTAGAATGTAAATAATACAACTAAACCAACATAACGATACGCCAACAATTTCCTGTAATTCCCTGGACCCTGGTATATTTGACCTTGTCAATACACACGTCTCCATTGACGTGCGTCCCCGACAAGATGCGTTGCAATGCAAAATCGTTTTAATTAAAAATGAAATCAATGGTGACAACTTGAAATGACCACGTGACAATAAGTTACAAAAATATTTCTAAAATTTTATAAACATTTCAACCCCTGACTTATTGGGATAAATTGTAACAATAGCCAAATTCCAACCAACTATATCAGCTAATCCATTAGAGCACGAGCTAACTGTGCCTCGCCTGTCAACATCAAAGAGCAGAGCTAACGCCTCTCAACATCAGAGAGCAATTCCGTGTGAAAAGCGGGCATGAACCGACAGGTAAAATTTGTAAAATAAAGGCCGGATTCAAAATCAATTGGGTTTGATCAATTTTAAGATACGCCACGTACATTTATAGTTCAGGGGTAAGATAATATGTGAGCAGCTCCGGCAAAACCAGGCTCTTGATCATTTTTATGAAAATTGAGTTGATAGCATAATTGCATAGTCTACATCCTGGGCTTTCCAAAAATGTAACTCTTTTTAAATTCGGACCAGAAATAAGAAATTTATGATATTTTGAAGTTTGCGAGTGTTTCGAAATGGGAAAAACGCCAAAATGAGAAAACGGACTTCAAAGTCTTGGGACATTTTCAGAAAAAAATTTCACTTAATAATCCTTAGCAACCTTCAATTTAGATATCTAAACCCATGATTTTCTAGTAGTATAAACCAAAGACACCACCCAAGGCATGGTTCCAACTCGGTTGGGACATTATTTATGATTATTACTTTTTTCTTAATGGACAAAATCAAATCCCAGATTGTTTGTCGCATTTTCGAAAAATAGCCAAACAGGGAAAAACAATCTATTCCAAACATGCTTCATTTATTTTGGATTTGAAGTCAATATAATAGCAGCAAGAAGTTGTCCTTAAATGCTTAGTACAACACATTTCTAATTAAACAAAATTAATGTGCCCATCAGATCTAATCATGTTGGTTGCCATGGTAACAGCGCCAAAAATGTTTTTGCTTGTAAGTTATTTCATGTAAACTGAATGTAACAAATCACCAATAGCCCATTCCCAAAATCATTTGTTTTTGTGGTGCACACTGTATTAAGGGGCAGTGCTCGCTTATGGACATCTTGACGCAGATGTTTGACACCATAACCTCATAACAAATCACCAATAGCCCATTCCCAAAATCAAGTGACCTTTGGCTGCGGGGCTGTATTTAGGGCAAAGCTCTGTGACCGACGTCATGATGTGATGTCATGACGCGATATCATGACGTCAATCACAGATCCACTCTTAAAAGACCCACATATTTGACGTCATAACCTTAAAAAAAACACGTCATAATCATTAAGGTCAATAGTGTTAAAATATAGATATATGTATATGCATCCAAAAGTCAACTCATTTTTTATCAACTAGCGACTGTCATGACCATACTTTTCAGGAGATGAACAGAGAACAAGCTAAGAAATTGAATGTTCAAACAATTCTGACCTCTAGATGGTGCACAACCTTGGTATTACGTACTTTTAAACTATCTGCGTACAAAAAGCGACCATTTTGTCCGGTGTTTTTGGGCTGATATTCATGAAATTCAAACACACAAGCTAAAAACACAATTTTCTGTACAATTCGCGAAGTTATGGCCCAATATAGAAAGTTATGGTTCAATATGCACCAATAACATTTCAAATTTCATCAAATTTAGACAAAAATTGTGACCTCTACATTGTCCACAATCTAAAAATATCATTCTTCGTACAATCAGGGGTCCTAATCCATGAAGTTATGGTCCGATGCCAATATAGAAAGAAACGGCGATCTTGGGGAGATAAACCTATGTTTCTGGATGGACAGGGGCGACGACTGTTTTTATGTGGACATGTAAATATTACTATGGCAAATACTCTAACTTAGATATTTCATGCAAAATTCATGTTGTGAACTAAAAACCAATTATAGTATTATAGTGGATATTTTTTTAAAACATGTATTATGCAACAGCTAAGTCTACCTATTGCAGGTCGTTCTTTAGGCCTTAAGTGTTATAAAAACTATTAATAAGACATTTATTTACATCACCAGACCAAAATGAACTAATGATGCCATCGTTGAAGCTGATTTTCAGTATGTAAGAATTGTTTGACAATTTAACGAATTAAGTTAAAAACAGGGAATTGAGGCTTAACCTCGACCAACTAGTACGGTGATTGCAATCAGTGCACACATCTTGCCAAATCATCAAAGGCTAATATGTTTGCTCGCTCAGATATTCATTTTGCATTGTTTGTTTTTGAAGTATGATTGAATTTTTACATAATGCATCTTTAATTATTTAGACTAATGCATTTTTAATAATTTACTTGTATCACAATCTAACCCAAAACTACCCAAATTTTCGAGTCGTAAAGGATGCATGTTCCGGAAGCAGCGACCGTGAGTTTACGACCTTGATATGATATATAGCCTACGGAAAAAAGGAAGCGGCCTGCCGTGTCTTTTTTGTGACTGACCCCCCCCCCCCACCCCCAACAATTCTCGCTACGAGCGTGTCGAAGACCGCATATTTGGTAACACTTTCAAGCCATTATGTAAGGAAAAAGAGTTTGTTACATTCTTTGTTGCAGTTTAATATGTTCACGCAATTTAATATTTCCAATAAAGAGATGTAAGAAATGGAAACAGCCAAGTTCAAAGCGGGGCGAACTCAATAACTATATTTTAGGTCTTTGAAGCTTTATAATTACAAATATACTGTTCATGTTTTTATATATAGAATAAACGATATCATATTTAATATATCTCATGAAATTTTATGTAATTGACACTCAGTTGTAAAATAATAATAATAATAATAATAATAATAATAATAATAATAATCCTCTATTTATATAGCGCGATAATACTAAAATTAAAGTTTCTATTGCGCTTTTCAAGTTTTCTCAATTGAACTACGGAAACGCCTCTGTAAACAGGAACGACTTTAGCTGGGATTTAAATTCATCTAGGGAGTTAATGGTTCTAATGTTGCAAGGCAGCGAATTCCATAACATAGGAGCAGAGAATGCATAAGAATTACAAAATTAGAATCTAAACGGCCAATTATATGCCATCAAAAGATGAAAAAGACACAATTTATGTTTATATAATGACATGGCAAGCGGGTCGACGCGAACAACTTTATTAAAAATGATAATTACATGTTCATCTTCCATGTCGAGAGTCTTATTTATTTAAAGGGCCAATCTCGACTATATTTTGGAGAATAAAACTGCTTAATTTCGTGTTTAAAGTCCTTAAAATCCTGTACCCTTGGGCCAAAAAACCAACTCAATATATGATATACGTTTTCAAACAACTTAAACCGGCCAGTCTTTATCTGCAAACGGAGAACTATGTCCCAAGCAGTATTATACGGTCTCTGGATAAAACCAGACTTTTATTTTATACAAAAATAACGTGTATGTGAAGTGTACCATTCGTCATCAAGTACAGCACGTGGGTCATGTACTGTATAGATCCACAGAGGAACGACATTAGATTATCAGATCTCCCAACGAAAAAAATTGAATCGAACCCCAAAAAGAGTTGCGTATACCCGGAACCCATCCGGATAAGCAATGTTGAGACAATAACGGGAAATACAACATTCTTCTATATTTTGGCGCTTGAATTTCATACATACACTCTTGTTTCTGAGGCTGTTCAAATCCAGGATGTTCCCTTTAAATTGTAATATTGCAAGTTTATAGAAAATTGACAAAAAGGGTAAATTTGAATATTAATTCGAGAGAATTTTTTATTGTATTGAAGACAATTACACCACCGAACCCCCACACCCATTGTGAACTCAACTAGGTCGCTTGTGGGAAATGTCCCAATACTTAAACATTCTATAATACCAATAACTTCATACTGCAATTTGCTTTTTGGGCTTAACTAGGTCGCTTTTGGGAAATGTGACGGATAACAACTACTGAAATTTGCTGTACCAATACTCAAAATTTCTACAATACTATAAAAAGTTCATACGCCTATTAGTTTTGTTCTCCCTGATTACACCTTTTGAATCACAGGTTGGGAAACTCAGTTCTCAAACACAATGTCATGATTTTGTAATCTACTTACTGTCAATGACAATAAAAACCTCTTTAATCAATGGTTATATGAAATCAGTGATTCAAATTTTAAAACTTAATTTTAACCGTTGACGAAGAGAAATTCTAGTCTAAGATTAGCTAATCTGACTTTTGAGAATACCACTATTACCGATTAAACCTAAAAACGAATTAGTTTATATATTGTTTGAAAATATAGTCCCATTTTTTTAAAAAAAGATTTTGTTTACTCCACACAACCAATATTAATTCTAATGTTCTGGGTTAACCAATATGGTGTCACTGGCTTCAATCGTCATAATCAAAGCCCTGTATAGGGAAAGTTACGACAACTCATTTACAGGCGCCATTTTGGGTCCCAACTATGACGCCATAAAAACTATGACGTCATGGCGTCATCTAGCTTTACTTAACAAAACGTTTTATTTTTTCTTGGTATATCGTTTTACGGAATACAATTTATCACAAAAAAATTGCAAAAGAATAGTTCGGATAGAGTCTCTAAACCACGGTGTACCCCCCTAAGTTAGATGTATCCTGTAGTTCAGACAGTCTCCAATCCATAATCTAGGCCTACTACCCTGTAGTCTCTAAAACATGATGTACCCTGGAGTTCAGATAGAGTCTCTTATGTTTACACTGTAGTTGGGATAAACCATAGTTTTATAAATAGGAGGTCGATCGTCAAATGAATATAAATTTTACGATATGTTAATCCTGAAATGACATAGTTTCTCTGAATGAATATATTGTTAACTCGCTTAAAATATATGGATACAATAGATTTGTTGTAGAAAGTTCTAGGTACACACTGTTACTACACATAAATGTTTTTTGTCAATAATTCATAAACTTTATTCAGCTCGACGAAAATTTAAAAATATATACACAGTTGGTTAAACTTGAATGTAGATATAAATAATCCACGTTGCATATACATGTATGTACCTGTCGGTTGAATCATATCATAAAAATATCTTATTTCATAAAGTCTTGCGTATTTCGTATTTGTCGACATTAAGGTGTACTTCTGTTGTTCCTTTTAGCCTTTGAATTTTCTTGTTTCACATTTAGTAGGGATATGCTTTTATAGATGGAACAAAAAGCCGATGAATGTTGGGATGTGTGGAACAAACTCGAGACAATTTGTAACAAATCTGATATGTCTTTGGTAGGGCCTACTGGTTGAGCATCAGAACAACATCATTCTTTTCATTGGAAATGGTGTGGGGGGGGGGGGCAAACACCCAAAGGAGTCCGACAAACTCAAAACTAACTGCGTCCCCTTCATTGTCTAGGCCGACCTGTGGAATAACATGTAATTGTATATCTGTTAAATTTGTTTATATATTAGACCAGTGGTTCTCAACCCGCAAAATCGTGTTTTTATTTATTTAGTTTGAGTCATTCGATGTGTCTATGACTAATCTGTGGCTACGGTTGTATGCCGCCTGTGACTTGCCAAGTTTTTATATTGCAAAATTCAAACATTTTTCCTATATATTTAGCCAGGTGTGCCATTATTTTTGCATGTGTTCTAAGGTGTGCCGTTGGCAAAAAAAGGTTGAGAGCCACTGTATTAGACAAACACATGTCGCGCAATTTCAGGCGCTTATTTTGCCGGCTAAAAGGAAAAATGGTTTATCTCCCAAATTATTATATATATTTTGGTTTTTCACTTTAACCGTCTGCACAAAAAAATCTGATTTGTAAAAGCGTATGCAAGTTAAATATATTTGATAGCGCTTTTCAATCTGTTTCACAGAGAATTACTTACGAATTAACTCTGTAACAGATAGTGTCCACAGCACGTGCGTTGACTGCTCACCGCGCCAGTCATTGGCTCAACTGCTCGTGCAATGTTTACTTAACACCTAACTGCTTCGGGCAAAATGATGCATTTTACTCATTTTAATACCCATTTACACTTAATAAGAAATATTTTTTAACTTCAATTACTTCAAACGTCTTTATTTATTTTTCCTTTACCTCAAAAAAATGTTTGAGAATTTAATTTGTCAGAGTAAAAAAGTTAATATGCCGTACTTATTAAGCCTCGTCGATGTCATGCTTATCAGTGATTGTAGCGGCCAAGCGAATATTCACTGCGGGATCAGTTTGAGCGCTTTTATCTGGGAAATATTTTACCAGTTTTTTTTTTTTATAAAGTCGGCTATATAACATTAATGTACTCTTTGTGTTGTATAATAATTAATAATGATAGTATGTTCATCTATACTTTTCGTTTTAAATATGTATGTTTTATCGCCTATAGACTCTTTTTCGCGGAATTATATAGCATATCTATCAACATTTTATATCCCTGTCGGGGCAGGCAACTTCGACACAGCAATATAAATTGGGCATAAAATAGATAGTGAGTAAGCAATGACTTGGGACCCAAAATGGCGTCTTTTTACACTTGACGTCATATTTTCATGACGTCATACGAAATTTCTGGCTCCACAGTTGTCGCAACTTTTGGTCATAATCAAAGCCCGGAGAACGCTAGATCGAAGACGGTCCTACGCATTTTAGCACATATGACGTCATATGTAGATTGTGGGTTAGGGTTAGGGTAAGGGCTAAGACTTGTAGATTTCGTCAAAGTCTCGAGATGTAAACAGGGCTAGCCCTAACCCTAACCCTGGACCAAGCCTAACCCTTACCCTAACATGTGACGTCATAAAATGCGTAGGACCGTCTCCGATCTAGCGTTCTCCTCAAAGCCCTGTCATAATCAAAGCCCTGCATAGGGAAAGTTACGACAACTCATTTACAGGCGCTATTTTGGGTCCCAACTATGACGCCATAAAAACTATGACGTCATGGCGTCTTATAGCTTTACTCAACAAAATGGTTTTTTTTTTCTTGGTAGGCCTATATCGTTTTACGGAATATAATTTATCCTACACAAATTGCAAAAGAATAGTTCGGATAGTCTCCAAACCATGGTGTACCCCTCTTAGTTAGTATTATCCTGTAGTTCAGATAGCCTCCAATCCATAATCTACACTGTAGTCTCTAAAACATGATGTACCCTGTAGTTCAGATAGAGTCTAAACCATGTTTACACTGGGATAAACCATAGTTTTGTAAACCATAGGTCGGTCGTCAAATGAAAATGAATTTTACGATATCCTGAAATGACATAGTTTCTCTTAATGAATATATTGTTAACTCGCTTAAAATATATGGATGCAATAGCAGGCCCGTAGCTAGCCCAAAATTGTTAGAGGGGCAATGACTTCTGGGGGCGCCGATGGAGCTTCTGTGGGCGCCGATGTACCTACCGTGGAAGGATCTATAGGGTGCTCTCCATAGGCGTATGTTAGGGGGCAGAATTTGGAATGCACGCACCAATTTTGGGTTAGGCCTACAGACGTCTAGGGACCCTACGCTCACTTCCCCCAGGAAAATTGAGAAAATTTGACGACCTCAAAACGCGTTTTCTTGCTATTCCAGTCCCTGAATTCAGTGGGTCGTCTGATATAACCTTACTATGGTGGCTGGGTCGAATTCCAATCAATTGTTTATATTCCACGGAGATGGGGAGGTCGTGAGCAAATTTTGACTGCCGCAAACGTGTTTTCCTGCTATTTCAGCCTATGAATACAGCAACTGAAATGTGGTCCAATATAGTCTACCTTGGGTGGCGTACCATACTCCTTGCAGTGTTTCGTTTGATTAGAGTTAATCCCACTTAACACTGCTGTATTGGAAGAAAATTTCTGCTCCAAATAATAACTGGTCAATAGTCCGATTAACAACCAATAGCTAACTACGTAACAATGTCATTACGCGTTCAACAGAGCTCTAAATTGGACGATTTTATCATTAACCAGTGCATAGCAGAATGTTACAGAAAAAATAATTGCGTGACAAACAAGCCTATCTAAACGGGTACAATACCTTAAATCACTGTCCAAAGCTTTAGGGAAGATCCCAGTTTAAACTAAAGGCTGTCATGTTGCTGGCCAGCAATGGCCGAGGATGGATTTCATGGGTTATTGTTCAGGAATATGGTGGCTTACCTGAACCCAATACAACCGCCGCATTTTCCAATCTTTTTGTAACCGAAATCCCACTCTATTCCGACCTGAATTCCAACCATCCGATCGGAGCGTGGCAGCTGCATCCACAAATAATAACCGATGCCCGAAATATGTGGCACAAAGTAGTGTGGTTTCAGACAAAATGTTTTAATCCATTGTCAATTTAGTACTAATTCGCAATATTCTATTATAAGAAAAGTAAATTTAGAATTAGTGTTTTATTACATTTCAGGTACTTTTTTTTTGCCACCCGCATGAGAGCGACCTGTTTGAATTTTAAAGATTATCAAGCCATTCCGGGTGCCCAATTCATTCGTAGGCGCCTAACTTATCTCATTAGCATTATATTGTGGGCACCAGTGATCTCGTCATTATGGGCGCCCTTACGGGATGAGGCACCCCACAAATCATGCCGTTTGAATTTTTAAGATTATCATATTATTGGTGTCCACGATCTCGGTATTATGGACGCCCCTCCGTATGAGGCCCCGACAAATCATGCCGTTTTGGGCGCCCCGTTGATCAAGTTGTGGGCGCCCAACCAATCTGATTCGACATTATGCACTATGTGCGGCCCGACATTATACGGCGCCTCACCAACCATTATGGCCGCCTCTCCGGCATAAGGCAATCCACAGATCAAGCCGTTTTGGGCGTACAATTCATTCGTGGGCACCTAACTAATCTCACTAGCATTATATTATGGGCGCCCATGATCATTATTATAAGGTACCGCACCAATCATGATTGTTATAATGGGCGCCTCTCCGAGATAAGGCACCCCACAAATCAGGCCGTTTTGGACACCACATCAGTTGTCGTGTTAATCGTGTGGGTTCTTATGAGACGGCTCATATATAGCGACATGATTGGCGAGGCGCCCATAAAACCAAGTGACATTGGTTGGGCGCCAATCTCGTCGTGGGCGCCCAACCAATGTCACTCGGCTTTATGTGTCGCCCATACAAATATGGAAACTTTGGTCGTTGACCTCGTGTTGCGCGCTTTGGCGCCCATTGACGGAGCCGATTTTTCCACAACGGCCAAAGGGCCCCCATAGGGGGCGCCGAAATTTTCCAGGGAGGGGGGCAGCTGCCCCCTTTGCCCCCCGCTAGCTACGGGCCTGAATAGATTTGTTCTAGAAAGTTCTAGTTACACACTGTTTACCACACATAGACGTCTTATGTCAATAATTCATACTTTATTCAGCTCGACGAAAATCAAAAAAATTATACACAGTTGGTTAAACTTGAATGTAGATATAAATCAATCTGATTAAAACACAGATCCAATTTCGTTTCGTTTTTTATAGTTCAAAATTTCGTTTTTACTTGTCTTCACTACTCTTGGATCTGGAGGACTTGTTATTTAACTGGTGTTCTGCCTGAAATGAGGGGTCAGCCAATCAAATGGTCTGTCGAATCGACCGTTTGACCTTTTCATGCGTGGAACTGTGGGTAGATATTACCAGCCAACGACGTCTATACTAACACCAGCGGATAGAAATCATAACAAAACACAAGTGGATTTTGAAAAGCATGGCGATCGCTAATTGGTTAATCGAATGACTGACGTTATCGGGTCAAATGTCCCGTGCTTGATACCTGACGTCATAGAACGTGAGCGTCCACTATAACTAGTTAGATCTACATGAGTGTAGGCCATCGAAAGTATAAAAAACGAAACGAAATATAGATCTATATTTTAATTAGATTGGATATAAATAATCTACGTTGCATATACATAATGTATGTACCTTTCGGTTATACACAGTTGGTTAAACTTGAATGTAGATATAAATAATCTACGTTGCATATACATAATGTATGTACCTTTCGGTTGAATCATATCATAAAAATATCTTACTTCATAAAGTCTTACGTATTTGTCGACATTAAGGTTTAGGCCTACCTGTTCTATTGTTCCATTTAGCCTTTGAATTTTCTTGTTTCACATTTAGTAGGGATGTATGATTTTATAGATGGAACAAAAAGCCGATAAATGTTGGGATATGTGGAACAAACTCGAGACAATTTGTAACAAATCTGATATGTCTTTGATAGGACCTACTGGTTAAGAACCAGAACAACATCATTCTTTTCATTGGAAATGGCGGGGGGGGGGGGAAATACCCAAAGGAGTCGGACAAACTCAAAACTAACTGCGTCCCCTTCATTGTCTAGGCCGACCTGTGGAATAACATGTATTTGTATCTGTTAAATTTGTGTCGTTTATATATTAGACAAACACATGTCGCACATAGACATAAAGAAATTTCGATTTTTGAAATATTGATGATACAATTAACGATCGATGACCGAAAACTGACACACAGGAATGGCTCCAGACCAAAAAATCGCGCAATTTCAGGCGCTTATTTTGCCGGCTAGAAGGAAAAATGGTTTATCTCCCAAATTATTATATATATTTTGGTTTTTCAATTTAACCGTCTGCACAAAAAAATCTGATTTGTAAAAGCATATGCAAGTTAAATATATTTGATAGCGCTTTTATCTGGGAAATCTTTTACTTCATTTTTTTTATGAATTCGGCTATATAACAATAATGTACTCTTTGTGTTGTATAATAATTAATAATGATAGTATGTTCATCTATACTTTTCGTTTTAAACATGTATGATTTGTCGCCTATAGACTCTTTTTCGCGGAATTATATAGCATATCTATCAACATTTCATATCCCTGTCGGGGCAGGCAACTTCGACACAGCAATATAATTGGGCATAAAATAGATAGTGAGTAAGCAATGATTTGGGACCCAACATGGCGTCTTTTTACACTTGACGTCATATTTTCATGACGTCATATGAAATTTCTGGCTTCACAGTTGTCGCAACTTTATCATACTGTACTTACTATTTTTGTCATTAAAACATCTATGGGTGGTTAACAGTGTGTACCTAAAATTTTCTTCACCAAGTCTATTGCATCCAGATATTTAAAGCGCGTTAACAATATATTCATATAAGAGTAACTATATCATCTCTGGGTTAACATATCGTAGGCTACAATTCATATTTACAAAACCATGGTTTATCCCAGGGTTCAATTTAAGCGGTATCGCATCGCAAAAAGCGACTCAAATCGCAGTAATGGCGATAGAATTATTTTATTCATTAGCTAAAATTTGCCTTCAAACTTGTGAAGTGCGATTCATTATATTTTGGATGAATGTGGAGTATATTTAGGCCTATCTTTAAAAATGTTTACCTGATTAAATATTCATGGACCTAACCGAAACAACCAATCAGGATGCAATTTAATCTCTTGTACATAATATACCATCTCAGCTTGTAACTTAATCAACCATAACGATCAGCGCAACCCTAACACGACATTCGTTGGAAAACATGGGCGGGCCCCTAGAGGGGTGTGTGCAGTCGATACATCGCCCCGGGCCCATGAAGCCCCTGGAGGCCCATAAAGATCTATTAAATTTTATTTACGTCGGCATGGCCAGTATTTGTGCAGCAGAGCCTGCGATCCGATACCTGATGCCGTACTCTGAGAGGTGGGGGTAAAATTGTTCCTGCATCCGCACATGAAAATTGTTTCGGCGCCCCTAAGCATGAGTGTAGCACGTGAAACAAGAACCGCTTAAAGCGTTCTTTCATCCAAAATATTGCAAAAAATAAACCGACAAAGACAGCTATTATATATAGATAGCATATTATATGATATTCGAACTTTTAATAATATAGAAAATGATATATTTAGGGATATTAAAATCTGAAGCAAGTAGTGTTATACCGACAGGCTGGATTCACAATCAATTGGGTTTGATCAATTTTAAGATACGCCACGTACATTTATAGTTCAGAGGTAAGCACGATAATATGTAAAGACATTAAACCGACAAAAAAGACAAATATATGTATAAATAACCTCAGCCCGCCTACGGTACGAAGTATAAAACACGCGGGTTTCAGAAAACAAATTTAAAACGTGGGTCGTTTGGTAGCGGTGTTGGAATATATTTCTGCATGGGGTTTATTTTAATGAAATTAGATTTGTTTTATTGAATAAAATGATTTACTTTGTTATTTATTCATGAACGGGACCGCTCAAGCTTGTGGACGACTGTATCATCGTACTATTATATCCGGAAATTAAACTAAGTTGTGTGGACGACTCCACCAACGAGTGAGGATGATCACGCAGAACTCGGCACAAAAAAACGTATACTATTACTAATAAGGAAGGAATACCCATGTCGCGAAAGTAAACTATGTCGTGTGGACGACTTTACCAACGTATTATTATATCCCAAAATTAAACTAAGTTTTGTGGACGAC
This sequence comes from Patella ulyssiponensis, assembly GCA_963678685.1. Classification (NCBI taxonomy): domain Eukaryota; kingdom Metazoa; phylum Mollusca; class Gastropoda; family Patellidae; genus Patella; species Patella ulyssiponensis. The sequence goes on along the minus strand of OY783229.1, from coordinate 18,573,165 downwards.
TCCACCAACGAGTGTGGACGACTTAACCAGATTTTTCGTGTGGACGACTTTGCTTGGGGACGACTTGACTGGCATTCCTACGAAAGAATCAATTTATAAATGCAGGACTAACTTGTTCAATATTCCAAGTTGTGGTCGTGATTAATTTGAACCGGTTTTTATTTCAATATATCCGATAACTAGAAGACAATGCAGACCTTGTTTTTAATCACACGTGTTTACAAAGTGTTACTAAAAATAGAATAAAACAACGCTGTATAGTATGATTGGTTAACTTAAATTAACTGAAAACTAAAAGTAGTCATCTCGCGAGACGCGTGAAACAAGCCATTTTTGACGAATGTCTGAATATATTTGATGCTTATGGCATATTCTCGGGTTGATAATATTTTGAAGGCGGAGAGGGGATATTTAAATAAAGAAATAAACAAGCAAAGCCACGTCTACAAATATTTCGATTGGAATGGTTTAACATAAAGTACGTGTAGTTTTGTTTTAGACGATTAGTGTGTCCGGAATCGTGGAGAGACGGTAACTGAATTTTTTTTTTTTTTGGAGATGTCATTTTTTTTTTATCTTCATCCGTGCATAAATCGAAGCGGAGTATACAACGAAGGCCGGACTTTGGCGGAAAAACGTATCCACTTATACCCCGAAAAATCAGAATTGCAAATTTTTGTGATGTAGGCTACGTTTTACTGCTCCTCAAATCTGAGCAAATGCTATTCAAATTTTGAATTGATTAGCCAAAATGTGAATCTGTCACAAAAATTTGCTACTCATTCGTTTTAGACTAAATTGAACCCTGGTTTATCCCAACTACAGGGTACATCATGTTTTGGAGACTACCTGGTAGATCATGGCTTAGAGACTGTCCGAACTACAGGATACATCATGGTTTAGAGTCTCAGTGTCATGGTTTAGAGACTCTACCCGAACTATAATTTAGATGCCCACGACCCCCGATCCGTCCTGGTAGCTGCAATGTGTTTGAGGAATTTAAAAAGAAATTATTTATCCTCCCACCACTGAAAGACACTGATTACGAGATATCGCTCTCCGATAATCTACGGAGAACGCGACGCCGTATTGAATTATGTTAATTACGTCATTTTCCCTTGACCGAATTCGGCCGATTTTGAGTATAAATTTGTCTGACATTTTTATCATTGAACCTAACAGCATTGGTTTCTTTTCCAATTTGTTTATTATAAATTGTAGCCCGTAAAACGTAACCCCAAGAAAACGATAAAACGTTTTTTTTAGTAAAGCTATATGACGTCATAGTTTTTATGGCGTCATAGTTGGGACCCAAAATGGCGCCTGTAAATGAGTTGTCGTAACTTTCCCTATACAGGGCTTTGGTCATAATGATAAAATGACGTCATGCCGTCACCAGTTCGTTAAAGCTTCTTGCCAACGAGAAGGCCTATGGTCTATCTTGTTAAACTGACTGATTCGTTGCTGACAAACAATTTGCCCTTGATTTCTCCAAATATGGAAAGTTAAGTTCACGACCTTTCCATTGACGAATGGAGATTAGCATCAAGGACTGCGTGCGTTTTCAAAACATTGGATTGCTTTCGCTGATTTTTTCACAGAAAGACGACATTTCATGGGCCTTTTTAATCAGGTAGGCTCATAAAAATCCCCCAAAACACCGTTTCCAGTTCTCTGATCGTCAAAATCCTTCTCAAATCACAAAGTTCTTTGGTATTTCTTGATGTTCCAACCTCAATCACAAAATCGAGAATTTGACCCAAATCCATTGTTAACAATGCTTTTGTGCCCGTAGCACAAAATGACGTCGCGCGAGAACCGCCTGGTTTCGGTAAAGCGGCTCACATATGTAAAGACATTAAACCGACAAAAAAGACAAATATATGTATAAATAACCTCAGCCCGCCTACGGTACGAAGTATAAAACACGCGGGTTTCAGAAAACAAATTAAACCGTGGGTCGTTTGGTAGCGGTGTAGGAATATATTTCTGCATGGGGTTTATTTTGATGAAATTAGATTTGTTTTATTGAATAAAATGATTTACTTTGTTATTTATTCACGAACGGGGCCGCTCAAGCTTGTGGACGACTGTATCATCGTATTATTATATCCAGAAATTAAACTAAGTTGTGTGGACGATTTCACCAACGAGTGAGGATGATCACGCAGAACTCGGCACAAAAAAACGTATACTATTACTAATAAGGAAGGAATACCCATATCGCGAAAGTAAACTATGTCGTGTGGACGACTTTACCAACGTATTATTATATCCCAAAATTAAACTAAATCTTGTGGACGACTCCACCAACGAGTGTGGACGACTCCACCAACGGGTGTGGACGACTTAACCAGATTTTTCGTGTGGACGACTTTGCTTGTGGACGACTTGACTGGCATTCGATTATCTCAGGCTCGGATTCTATTATACCACGTTTTTTTTCGGATTCTATTTTTAACCGAAGTCGCGCACCACGTTCCGTTTGTATATAACCAGTAAGGCGAGCGTGGTACGGTTATCTCGGATTCTATTATACCACGTTTTTTAACCGAAGTCCAGTACCACGTTCCGTTTGTATAGAACCAGTAAAGCGAGCGTGGTACGATTATCCCAGTCTCTGATTTGATTATACCACGTTTTTTGTACCGAAGTCGCGTATCACGTTTAGTGTGTATAGAACCAGTAAAGCGAGCGTGGTACGATTATCTCAGTCTCTGATTCTATTATACCACGTTTTTTGAAACGAAGTCGCGTACCACGTTCCGTTTGTATAGAACCAGTAAGGCGAGCGTGGTACGATTATCTCAGTCTCCGATTCTATTATACCACGTTTTATGTACCGAAGTCGCGTACCACATTCCATTTGTATAGAACACGTAAGACGAGCGTGGTACGATTGTCTCAGTTTAGGATTCTATTTTTAACCGAAGCCGTGCACCACGCCCAGTTCGTATAGAACAAGTCAAGCGAGCGGTACGATTATCTCATTCTCAGATTCTTTTATACCACGTTTTTTGTATCGAAGTCGCGTACCACGTTCCGTTTGTATAGAACCAGTAAGGCGAGCGTGGTACGATTATCTCAGGCTTGGATTCTATTATACCACGTTTTTTCCGGATTCTATTTTTAACCGAAGTCGCGCACCACGTTCCGTTTGTATATAACCAGTAAGGCGAGCGTGGTACGGTTATCTCGGATTCTATTATACCACGTTTTTTAACCGAAGTCCAGTACCACGTTCCGTTTGTATAGAACCAGTAAAGCGAGCGTGGTACGATTGTCTCAGTCTCTGATTCTATTATACCACGTTTTTTGAAACGAAGTCGCGTACCACGTTCCGTTTGTATAGAGCCAGTAAGGCGAGCGTGGTACGATTATCTCAGTCTCCGGTTCTATTATACCACGTTTTATGTACCGAAGTCGCGTACCACATTCCATTTGTATAGAACACGTAAGACGAGCGTGGTACGATTGTCTCAGTTTAGGATTCTATTTTTAACCGAAGTCGTGCACCACGCCCAGTTTGTATAGAACAAGTCAAGCGAGCGGTACGATTATCTCATTCTCAGATTCTTTTATACCACGTTTTTTGTATCGAAGTCGCGTACCACGTCCCGTTTGTATAGAACCAGTAAGGCGAGCGTGGTACGATTATCTCAATCTTGGATTCTATTATAAATCATGTTTTGTACCGAAGTCGCGTACCACGTCCCGTTTGTATAGAACCAGTAAAGCGAATACGGTACGATTAACTCATTCTTGGATTCTTTTATACCACGTTTTTTGTATCGAAGTCGCTCACCAAGTTCCGTTTGTATAGAACCAGTATAAGGCTTGTTTACACCGTTCCGTTGGTATAGAACCAGTAGGATGAGCGTTGTACGGTTATCTCGGTCTCTGATTCTATTATACCACGTTTTTGAACCGCGTACCACGTTCCGTTTGTATAGAACCAGTTAGGCGAGCGTGGTACGATTATCTCAGTTTCGGATTTTTTGTACGGAAGCCGCGCACCACGTTTGTATAGAACCAGTAAAGCGATCTATTATACCATGTTTTTTGTATCGAAGTCTCGCACCATGTTCTGTTTGTATAGAACATGTTGTCTCAGTACATTTCTGATTAACCGTATGAACTTGGTACTGTTATCTCAGCCTCGGATTCTATTGTGCCACGTTCTTTTTACTTATCAACTCACTGTTCTTTCGTGTCATTCCATTTTTTATTATTCCACGTTTTTAACTGCCACATTTTATTTCATATCTACGCAGTAGCGCAATATACCACGTAGGGCCTTTTCAAATAGGTAACAATAACTTATACACCGTATATAAATGACGAATTTTTAACCGACTGATCAAATTAAACATTAAGTGTAAATATGATCTATAAATAGTAAAAAACATCGAAATTGATTAAATAATTAATGTAATTTGCAAAATTAGCTTTTAAAAAGGTAAAATCACCATAATTAAAAAGAACGTGGTACCAAAATCTCGTTCCACGTTACATTTGTATAGAGACAATAGGGACGAGCGTGGTATTTTGGAGCGTGGTATCTAATTTAACAAACAAAATTTATTTACCAAGATTTTTTTGCGAATATCATCATCAGGTTTTCGGAATTTCACCAAAAATTTTCTCCGTCTCTGGATGGTACGGGTGATTTTTCTTCGCTGAACGTCTTCAAATATGTATTCTTCTTCTAAATCAACTGCGTAACCCAAATGTCGAAACTTCAGCACGGCGCCAAATCAAATATGTATTCTTCTTCTTCTAAAGTTGGTATTAACCCTATAGGTCGAAACTGTTACGGCACCAAATCGTATATGTATTCTTCTTCCTCTTCTTCTTCTAATGTTGCTGCTTACCCTAAAGGTCGAAACTTCGTCATGGCACCAAATCATATATGTAACACCATGGGCCTTTCCGTCTGACGTGGAGAGCGGGTGTTGTCGGTCCGGTCGCCACATCCTATGTACGACTCATGCATATTGTTTTTGCTACATATTACCGTTAGCCTTGTGATCGTCTAGGATTTATCTCTGATCGTCTTTTCTTCTCCTTCACGTTGTGTTTACTTCTTACTGGTTTCTTAAGACGTTTGTCTTCTTCAGTTATAACAATGCAACAGTTCGTTTTTACCTTTTATGTAGCATAGGTATACATACAAGCATATTACAATTACAGTCAATGCTAACTAAACTCTTCTCAACCTAGACACCTCGGTGTCTAGGACTCTTAGATGGTAACCCTCTGGAATCTAATCGAAGTCTGATTTAAAGACATACTATAGTGTCCTTTATAGGCGCAAGGGTATCACGCACAGTCGTGCATGTTCATGACCATGAACCTGTACAATCGACGTAATGATTGGTTAAATTAAGCCAAATGATGCAATAGGAATATCTCGAATCACATGTATTTTGTTGAAAGATAGAAGCAGTTTGTTATGGTTCTGTAGCTCTTTTTATGTAACAATATGTCCATCATTGACTAAGTTGATTTAAGTACTTTAAGTACATATATGTGAATCTACTGACTTGCCAAAGATATTAATTAATGAAGTAATATGCCATCTTATTTCTCGAGCAAAAATTCTTCTAAAAGTATTACAAGATATATATTGAGTTAGAGACTTGCCTCCTTTAAAGTTTATTGATCTCAGGTGTCAATTTACTGATGTAGATACATGGCTGAATGGTCTAAAGCTCTGCAAGGGCCTTTGTTCTGCATGACGAATATTGCAGGTCTTTGTGTAACATACATACAATATTGTAGGCCCATGTGTAACTTCCATGTACATATATATGAGTAACTTTGACTAGTTACCTTACCAAATAATGAAATAAGTTTAAGCTAATAAATGTTAAAATTTGTGCAAAATTGATCAAAGACAGCCATGTTATATCTGAATAAAGTTAATACTTACGACAGCAAATGGCCAGTGTATAAGATACAAGTCCAGATAATCTGTTTGTAATGACTTCAATGATTCCCGACACATTCCTTCCACTAATTCTGGACGATGATGGATATTCCATAACTTTAATAATTAATTTGAAGATAAATATATCAATGTAGACTCTCCTAATATCAACATGCCTTTGTTGTATTAACAATAAAAAAAATACCATTAAAATATATCACACCATAAGTTTTCAGTGTCAGTGTCACAATTTTTCAGTATACGGCGCTACTTGAGTCGTTCCCCTGAGAATTTCGAGAAATTTCTTGCAAAACACGCGATTTTGAGTGCGTCATATATTTAATGAAAACAATGGACAGAAATAATTGCACACATCGATCAGAAAGGCACACATCGATCAGTACGTTGATTGGGTCGCGGTGGAGAGGGCCACCGTCCGCCTCCTCTGGCGAAATGTTATCGATGAGAGCCGAAATATCAGTAGAGACATTTACCTTGCTTGTTAAAAACAAATCAGATCTTTTCAATAAGCCATCTTTCATCTTTTGTGTAATGGCGTCACCAAGTTCATCCTCAGTTTGATATAACCAGACTGTATCAAAATGCCGATATCCAACTTCTAAAGCCACACGTGCTGCATCTCGTACTTCATTTTCCTACACATAAAAAACACAAACATATTAATTGTTTTAGACTTTAATATTGGAAATGGTTAATAAAACGTAAGGCAAATGGTACACTATCAGAAATTCTGACTCCCACATTAGCTGATGTATACTATTCAAAAAAAGTAGGGGATATTTGATTTTGGGGGTTAGGTACAAAACTCGGAAAACTCGGAAATCTCGGAAAACTCGGAAAATATTTTCCGACGAGTTTTGTATTTTGGCCTATACGAAAACATAAAACTCGGAAAGTGGCAAAAAGATATCAAAATAAACTAGTTTTCATTGCATAATTATAATTATGACTGTGACACATCTATTTAATAAGTTGGACATGATCTATAACCTTTTCAGTTAGATTTTAACCAAAATAATGCAATATATAGCAGTTATAATTAAATTTCCGAGTTTTCCAAGTTTTGTATTTTCGCCTATACGAAAATACAAAACTCGAAAAACTCGGAAAGTGGCAAAAAGATATCAAAATAAACTATTTTGCATTGGATAATTATGATTATGACAGTAACACATCTATTTAAAAAGTTGGACATGATCTATAACCGTTTCAGTTAGATTTTAACCAAAATAATGCAATATATAGCAGTTATAATTAAATTTCCGAGTTTTCCGAGTTTTGTATTTTCGCCTATACGAAAATACAAAACTCGGAAAACTCGGGAAGTGGCAAAAAGATATCAAAATAAACTATTTAGCATTGGATAATTATGATTATGACAGTAACACATCTATTAAAAAGTTGGATATGATCTATAACGAAGTTTCGAAGAAATTCGACCATTTTTAAAAAAAATTTCTTCTTTAGGCCTTTTTAGCTGGATTTTCCTTCGCGCATGCGTAGCGCCGGAACCAAAGGCACGATGCCTACCAGATTTCGGCCAGCAACTTGTCTCCCTGGTACCCAGGTACCCTGGAAATTTCAAGGCTCTACCTGAATTCCTTCTAGGCGTTTGTCCTTGGCACCCCACTTATTCGCCGAAAATATTCAAAGTTTTTTACGCACTCCATAAGGGAAAAAAAGGCGTTTATGCCCGCGAAAGCGGCCCAAATTGACACATCACGTACATTTACACTAGCCACACCTGGGTACCACTCCGATTGTGATCCGATGAAAACAAAAAAGAATTTGGCCAAAAAGCCGTTTTTTTCAAAAATTTTGCGGTTTTAATTTTTTTTGAAATTGTTAGTCTCAACGGATTTTATCGCCTCTTACGTATGTGATAGGTACATGTCCTGGCCACATTATCCTTAAATTTAAAATTTTTTAATTAACGGGAACCATGTTTAAGGGCCAAAAAACCAAAATCGGTCATTTTTTCAGATTTTGACTGCTGAGGCATCCTTCCGAAGGACTGATTCTCTCGAAATTTCGTGCGCTGGCTGCGCAATGATGGTATCTATCACATATTAAAAGCTCAAAAGATAAAATATTAAATTCAATGAAAATTCGACGAAAAACGGCATTTTTTTTATTAAAAAAAATCGTTGAGGGGTAGGGTCGGAACTCGAATTTTTTGACCCTGTTCCCTGTGTCGAAAATTGGAGATCAACTTTGGATATGTCAATTCTCCTATCTATATTGAAGCTAGGGTTTCATAGCAAGATTTATTACATGCATTGTGTTCTGTTGATTCATTATTAACCAAAAAATATAGACATATTAATCATCAACAAGAGTCATGTCTTTATTAAAGAAACATTATGAGCGATTCAGATTAGATAACGAGTTGGCAGTTGTCACTATAATAGTTAAAAACTAGCTAATGTAAAAGCAATTTGCTGAAAATGTCCGTCAAATTAATACAATAGGAACCGAAAATTAAGCAAGTGAAATTTCTACCTAGTCCTCGATCATCATAAATAAAGTCGGTACGGTAAAAAGAATAGTCTCGATTATGTATTTAATAATTAAATAGAGAAGGAAAGTTATGCAGTATATCGGATCATAATCAACCAAGGATCGCAGGCTCACGTTGCGATCGAGAGCTGATTATGGTCTGGATATGTTAATTAATGTTTTTATTAATAATTCAGATAATAGTTCAGGCCTAAAGAAAGACTAGTAATTCAACCGCGAGTATTCAACTATCTTCACAAGATGTGGGATCAAATAACAGATCATAATAATGTAATAGATTTTTGGGTTATTTTAGGTTAAACTACATCCTGTTGCAAAGAAAAAGGTCTAAAGTTTTATGAAGTTATGTATGGCTTCTTTTTTTTGTAAAATTTATAGTATTATTTATGTGTTTATGAAATGTTAATGTTGATGATATTACGATAAAAAGAATAGATAAAGAGGCTTGTAGAATTTGGTGACAAAGGGATATGTTATTCTTGAAATGGAATGAAGTGGGGTTTCACCTTCGGTTTTATCTGCGACTTGGATAATGAAATCGAGCATATCATGTTATGTGCTGGGATAGTTACTTTTGCAACTGTCCTTCAGGGAACGATATTCGCTGACAGTTGCTATCCGGCCTTCTATAGCTGCAGTATGAAAATACGGTAAAATACCGCTATTCCCCACCCCTATTCTCAGACTGTTTTAGAACCTTTCCCGTCTATTTTTCACAACAATTCGTTATTTTCCACCAAAAGGAATCCTTTCTCACTATTTTTGAAACAAATTTATAATAATTCAACTCGATTTTCAAGTAGAATTTAGCGATGAAATAAACATGCAGTTTGCGCATGTCCGGGTCTCGTTATCGCTCTTCAGTTTAAACGTATTTGGTGTATGTTTTTAATCGCAGAATTCTACTTGAAAATAGTGTTGAATCTTTATAAATACGTGTCAGCTGTGACATGAAATGATTCCTTTGGCGAATAAAGTAGAATCAAGGTGGAAAATAGTAGGTAAGGATTCCAAAATAGCCGTAGAACAGAGGTGGGGAAGAGCGGTATTTTCATACTGCAGCTATAGAAGGCCGGATAGCAACTGTCAGCGAATATCGTTCGCTAAAGGACAGTTGCAAAAGTAACTAGTACTGGGAAAGCAGTGTTGTCGCCTACTCTTTGTCGATTGTGAACTGTCCAGGTGTTATTACGTACATGTCCGCAAGTTAACGACACCTCAGTTATTCGTCCCATTCCCTGAGTCACCATGGATCACGATATGGTCACCTCGTGGGTTTTCTCCGGGTCCGCCGGTTTCTTCCCACTGCTAAAGACCCCTACGCACAAACGAATAATTGAAATAAAATTAAAAACCATATATTAGTCCCGAAATGACCTAGTGTGTGTTGAGTGGACGTTAAAAATCGTTTCTCCCCCCCCCCCCTCTCTCTTTCACACACAATATGGTCCGGCTAATAGGGATTACAAGTTCTTACGCCAGTGAACAAAGGATAGTTTATACTGAGTGCGAACGCGACCCGACCGGGAACGTGAGGACTATCCACTGCAACTTTCTGTTCGAACCATCGTTCAAACTGTATAAACGACAATGCGTTTGGAACCGGCACGCCGTTTGACCACGCAATCTTATTGACCAGTGAAAATCGTTTTCTCGAACTATTCCAAAGAATTCGCTCTGCATGCCATCTCCGTGGAAACTGCGCGAAAAGAAAATCCGACAACGTTCGCGTTCGCAGTTAGTATAAACGACTCAGTTCTAAAAGTAATTAATCAAATGCGATCACAGCTTTTACATTCGTGGTCGCATTCGCTTAGTGTGAATTGCCATTTAGGGAGTTACCATGACCCTAAAATGGACCCAGCGCTCATTGAAAAACTATCATTAGGGTAATTTGAAAACTTACTATTGATCCACTCTGAACAGAGAATTTAGCGCTTGAATTTACGGTCTAGTCTCGATTATTACTAAAGTCGATACGATAAAAACATAGCCTCGGTTATCCACTTCGTGAATGAAAGTTGACAAGCAACTGGCGCCAAATACATTAAATATCGCAGGCTAGCGATGACATCGAAAGTTGTTTATGGTCTAGATAAGTTAATTAATGTCTTAATAATTAATTAGATAACATTTCAGGCCCAAGGAAAGACTCGCAATAGACAGATTTAGCTCTTGCATAATGTATGTTTAACAAAGGTAAAATATATGGCCATGTCCTTTTAAAATAATATCACAAAGAACAATAAACAGTTTTAGTCTGAATAAAGTACCCACAATGAATGTCTAAACGGGGATATGCAGCTAGATTGACCGAAAACAATACCAGTAAATAGGACACCAGTAACAGAAATCTATAATAGATACATTGAAAATGCACCCATGCGCAACTATTTTGTTATTTTCAGTAGACGGGCACAAAAATAGAGAAACATTAGAAGGCTAATGTTTTTTGGTGGACGGTGGAATACTTCAGTTATTTTCAGATGTGACGCCTATCGTTACAAGAGTAATACGAGATATGCAATTGGTACCCGGACGTCCTATTCCAATGTTAACTATGATAAAATAGAATCAAATAAAATGAAATGGGGTTTACCGTTTTACTTTTATGCACTGAGTGGGCTCATGAAGACGGACACATCCGATACACTTATAGGGATTTTGTTTTCATGCGCAGGTCGCAGTCTTTTGTTCCATCCGAACAACTAGATACTGTTCTTGTCTGGAATTCTGTTCTGCACCACCATCGACAAGCGGAAACCGTGCATGCAAATTCTGAGTAGGGTCGCCTGTCCAACCTCGTGGATTTTGTCCGGGTTCTCCGGTTTCCACGCTATGATGCCACCGAGGTTCCCGTTAACTATGATGTAAAAGTATTGAACGACTGGCTACACTTCCCTTATCAGTCCCCCAGTTGCCACCGAGGATACGTAAACACCAGGACTCTGTTTCACAACAACTTAAGCTAAAATAACTAAATTTGATTTGAATTAAACTTAAAATGAAATTCTAAATTTTATGCGTTTCACAAAGATCGATTGTAACTTCAAATAGAATTTTAATAGATTTTAGCTAAAATTAATCGCACGTGTCTAGTTTCCGGCATACGATTTAAACAAATACTCCGCCGAACTGGAAACTGTTGACGGATGGAAATATGGCTAACGGTCATAATATCAGTACGTTGTAGCTCTCTTTGCACCTTGTCAAACAGTCTTGGAGAGATGAACTGAATCGTTGGGATGGGATGAGTTTACATTCGTTTGGAATTGTATCGGTGGATTTGATTGTTGCTTGCGTGACCTTGACATTTGATTTACTAGCAGATTTCAATGGAAATACTAAACTAAATCGCTTGAATTTCGTAGTTTTATGGTATTTTGGGTTACAGAAAGTATGGAAATTATCATTGCTCCAATAAAATTACCTAGATTTGAATGTCAACCCCATAAACCCTTTTAAGGATACATCGATAATGCCAAAGTACTAATCTGATTAAAATACAGATCCTAATTCGTTTCGTTTTTATAGTTCAAAATTTCGTTTTACTTGTCTTTACTACATGAGGATTTGAAAGACTTGCTATTTAACTCGTTTTCTTCTTGAAATGAGGGGTCAGCCAATCAAATTGTCTGTTGAATCCAGGGTTTGACCTTTTTTGCGCGGAATTGTGGGTAGGCATTATAAGCGATAGCAATAAAAACAAAGCAACAACGATTCTGATTGGTTAATCGAATGACTGAGGTTATAGGTCAAATGTCGCGTGCTTGACATCTGAACTGGCTGAACGTGACCTCCCGCTATAACTTGTTAGATCTACATGTAGTGTAGGCCATCAAAATTATAAAAACCGAAACGAAATATATATCTGAATTTCAATTAGATTGGCCAAAGTACCACACTCCTTATTGCATAAGGCCTATCTATTTTACTCAATTCAAGTGATTTTTCCCCAATAAAAAATACTGTTGGCACATTTAAAAAGCTTCCCGTCTTGTGCTTCTCTGATTCATGTTATATCGTAAACGTAAGACTTCATAATAAATTTAACCCATAAGTGCATAACCATGTTTGGTTCCCAAACCACTTTCGGGCATAAGCCTTATTCCTGGCATTGCGGCGGAAAGTGGTGTCAAATACAAAATTGAGGAAAAAAGTATTTTCTGACAATGACAGACTCTACAATATTAAAACTTTATTTCAAATAGGCCTATAACATTTTCAATAGACTTTACAAATAATTTTAACCCAAGCGCACATGAGAGTAAATACTTTGCATATGGCATGTATTATAAGTCTTTAGACCTTCTAATATCAAGAAATTGGTCATTTTAAATCATTATACACGAAGATATGTTTTTAAAGATAAGCGTACTCTTCTTTCTATGACTTAGTCCCAAAATCACCTTGTTTGTGTCGAGTGGACGTTAAACCCCATTTCTCTCTCTCTCTCTCTCTCTCTCTCTCTCTCTCTCTCTCTCTCTCTCTCTCTCTTTCTATGACGTTAGATATTAAGTGAGTTGAGATTTTTTTTAACATTGTTTTAAAATGTTTTTCTTCCTTTAAATTTTCTTTTAAGGGTTTTATATTTGTTGTTCATTTTTGTCTGTTTACTTAAAAATAGTATACTTGAATCAAATCGTAATATATAGACAGTGACAAAAGTTTTACCGGGGTTTTGGGTGTTTTTTTTCTAGTGGTTATAATTTTGGGCGTCATCCAATTGCTTAATGAATGTATGTTACAATTACGTGGCCCGGTTGTCATTAGCTGGAATATCATCATTACTCAAAATAAATTTATCTGTCGCATTAGATCTAAAAACAAAGCCTAAATCAATGTTTGTTAATGTCGTGATTTTAAGTTTGAAGAGGGTGCCTTCTGTCCTAAGTTCAAATTGATATTAGTTAAAATTGTCTGTAAAATACGGTAGTTTTGGAAACATCACTCTTTTCATTTAAGATAAAATTTGGAGGATTGTAACCATGGTCGTAACCATAGATCTTGTGGCCATTGGCGCATTCGTCAAAACTTTGCCCCCCCCCCCCCCCACTGTTGCAAACGAAATCTATTTTTTTGTTAAGTGAAATAATGGGTATTCCCCTTTTTTTTACAATCAGCTGTATAAGCCATCCGTCACAGTAAAGCGGTGGACACACTAGCCGAATGATTCGGCCGAATCGTTCGGCCGAATCAATCGGCGTCAAAATTCGCCTAGTGTGTCCACTGTTATTCGGGCGAATTTCTATTCGGCCGAATGATTCGCCCGAATCAAACAGGTTTGATATATTCGGCCGAATATTTGATCGGCCGAATCATATTCGCCTGGTGTGTCCGCTTCCCCGAAGCATTCGGCCGAATGTAGAATTTATTAGCCAATCGTCACTCATATCGAGAAGTCACGTGATTGTTTGAAGACATTGACGCTGCCATGTTTTAATCATGTGACGTGAAAGGTGATGTAATCGACTGGTGAATCGGGCGAAGCATTCGGCTAGTGTGTCCACCCATTCGGCCGAATAAAATTCGGCGCCGATTGATTCGGCCGAACCATTCGCCCGAATGATTCGGCTAATGTGTCCACTGCTTAAGACACCCCCTTTCAACATACGTGTGTCGTAAATTTGTAACCGAGTAGCCTACCTTTTCTTTATGCAAGCGACATGCTCCAGGTGTAAAATAACCCAGACAATGACTACCGCATCTGGTAGCCAATCAACGGCTTCGTTACATGATTAAAACAGCCCCTTTCTAACCGATTTCATGTAGGGGAGTCAGGTTTATTTATATATTTAGTCTTCAAGTTATCAGTTAATCATTTACCAGGAAGGCTCGCCGACACTTAAGCGAACATCTGCAAGGTCTGTATATTTTAATCATTACCAAGGGACTCACCGAGACCCCAACCTCCACCCACGGGGTCTGTACTATTTTAATGTTAATTTGATTGTGATTCAGTTCTTTACCTTCGATGAAGAGAGGGCCTCGTTAATTTCTTGAATTTTGATCTCAATCCAGTGCGACCTATGCATATTAAATGGTTACAGTGCTTGTTCAGTGAGTAAGACGCTGGCTAGCACGTTAAAGAATCCTTGCGTGTTAGAAATAAGAGTAAGCCGTTTCCTCTGTCCAGGCAATATTTCCCCCATAGAACACTATATGTCTTTAATAGCCAACTCGATGCATGAATGAAGGGCGATAAACCCCGTTTCATATGGATATAGTTGACCGGATAAATGAACCGGTTTGTGGAGGAATTTCTGACCGAACTGTATCTTCAACTGTCAAGGGTTCTTTTTTGTATGTGTACGGTCGGGACATAGGGCTTGTTCGTACCATCTGAACGACTAGACCTTCCGTGAAAACCGAGATAGCGAGTCAACTTTTTACCCGCTGAGCTATTTCGACTTAGTTCAGGCAAGGATAAAATAAACTCTTGTAAAATTCTCACGTAAAAGTTAATCTTCAACTGTCAAGGGTTCTTTTTTGTACGTGTATAGTCGGGACATAGGGCTTGTTCGTAGCATCTGAACGACTAGACCTTCCGTAAAAAACCGAGATCTCCCGAATAGCGAATCAACTCTTTACCCACTGGGCTATTTCGACTTAGTTCAGGCAAGGATAAAAGAAACTCTTGTAAAATTCTCACGTAAAAGGTATTTGAACTACAGGGACAGGGGCCACAACCGGGACACATGGGTGTACAACTCAGAATTTCGAAAGGACTGACCGAAATAGTATAGCAAGAAAGCTTACAGTTATAAAATAATATACTTTTAAAAAAAATGCCACATTCCACTCGATGTCTTCTTATTATATCTAACAATCACAGTATAAATATCGCCCAAATTTTATCAACCGTGTAAGCCGGTTGGTGCAGAAAGTAAAACTTTAAACCTCATTTCATTTCAACCGGACACCTTGATAAAGGTTTTTCATTTCCTAGACCAATTTGTTTTACAACTTTGAAATACAATGACCAAATATTTAAAACTGCGTATTGGTTATGAAATAAAATGAGGTTTAACGTCCTACTGTTGTTATATAACTAGGCTAATGAAGGAAAATTTTCCCCGGGGGGCGGCACTATGGCCTACCCTTATACCGAATTCCAACTGCCATGGGATCTTTTATATGCAAGCTAATGAATAAAGGGGGGCTTGTTTTTTCTTCCTAGACATCTCTGATTGGCAGGCCTTCAATACTGCATCACTGGCACGGTGAAACCACGCCGGAAAATCCCGATGAAGTTTCTCGGCCAATGGATCTAACACGTAAACCCCTGGCTAACGGACCAGAGTCGTACCCAATTAAAAACGCCGATGAACTTCTTGGTCAATGAAAGGATCTAACGCGTGGCCTACAAGGTAACGTCTTACCCACTTAGTCATCGCGGCTACCATGTTGGTTATGACGATTATTATAATTGTAGGTTGACGGAACACCTTATTTTCCCCTATGTTGACAGAATCTGACTGAGTACCATGGCTGCTCGTTAGACGAATGGGGCTGGGTTACTAATTTGGAGCTTCAGGGCTCGATCCCAGTTTAAACGGGAAAGTCAATTCTGGTACAGAAGGGCGGGTATTGCAAAGAGAAACGAATGTGAATGGGGAAGAATTTTTCTACCGTCTGTGATATTAGTGATTCACTTCTTCATGGTTTAAATCATATCTTTAAGGCAATATGGGGAGAAACCCTTAACCTATGGAGTACCACAAGGGTCTGTATAAGGTCGTGTACTTATACCAGCAAGCTCTCTGATTTAATTGATCAGATGATTTCTCACATCTCGCACATCGCGATGACCTCAATATTTACCAAGTAAATAAAGTCAAGGATGATAAAAGGTTGGCTTAAATGAAACTAAAACCCATATTGTCTACTGATTGTTGGGTTTTAGTTCAATTAATTTCCTTGTCGAAATGCCAAAGATAATCTCAACACAATTTTTTAAATGAGAAGTCTGTGTAGTCCCCATCAAGGGGTTGATTTTAGATAATATCAACCTAAGTATAATATGTGACCGGTGACAGCCAAATGAGTCACTTGGGGTAAAAGAATAATATTTTTCAAGTTCTGCGAAAATCACGCCATTACTTTTTTTCAACTTTGTTTGTGCATTTTATATATCACTGAAAAGCTTATAACATGTACTTTCTAATATATTACATAACTCAAATATTATTTTTTACCCAAGTGACTCATTTGGCTGTCACCGGCCACATATTATTATGGTAGCAACTTGATTAGGCAAAATGGCTTCATTAAAGATGCATCATGTAAGAACTAAATCGGTCTATTGCAGGTCTTTGTTTTTTTAAATTTTCAATAATATATTCATTTTTAGCTATTTTTGAACAGCAATACCATAGATATTTGTGAAATGAAAATGAACGTTCGCCAGTTGTTTCGCCCTATCCTAAGTTATTATTTAGAAATATACGTTTAAGCAACTACAGTTCTAGCAAATGGGGTTAAAGATTCTGGCACTCATTTGAATTATTCTCAGGTATTTGTCTTAGTATCATCTTCGTCAACCCTGGAATTTAATCTTCTGCACCGACTTAATGCTCTTCTATATTTAGCACCTGTTGTTATCTTGAATAATTGTAAGTACTTATAAAGTTCCTGCCACTCATTGGAATAATTCTCAGGAATTTTTCTTAGTATTATCTTTGTCAAGATCTTCAGCACCGACTTACTGCTCTCCTATATTTGGCACCTTTTGTTATTTTGAATAATTCTATGTACTTATAAAGGGAAAGGATGTTTTGTAAGTTTTGTAATTTTTACTTTATGATAATAAATGTGTTTGAACTATTATATCCGGAACGGTCAGCTGTTTTTCTAAATCTTACGTAATGCTTCTTCAACACTTGGCGAATATGAAATGGGGAAATTGTGTTTGTATAACCTACTCTTAAATCAATTTCCAACTTTCAAGAGTTCTAAATGGTGCACGCAAACACGTACACGGGACTTTGGTGTTTAGTCCATCCGAATGACCCCCCCCCCTCCATCCACCGACCTGCCCATCCGACGAGGGAAAACCCTTCCGGAAAATACATGTACAGACGAAGTTTGTCCGCGAACACTCTCTTACTATCAGGATATCAAGTTTAGTGCTGGGTGTTACACTTGAACAATTCTACTCTGTCTTACTATTTCCAGATTTCATCATGTGGAGAGGCCTATTGGTACTTGGATTACTGTCCCCGATAGCTTGTGCTGAAGCTGTTTTCTCCTTGAAAGATATCAGTAGACAATCGATCATTGGTAACCGCATTCGTTTCTATTTTGTAATAATTAAAACTAGTGCCATTACAACCACTATTTGTTGTATATTGTAATCATTACAACCAATAGTTATTGTATATTGTAATCATACAACCACTATTTGCTGTTTATTGTAATCATTACAACCACTATTTACTGTTTATCTTAATCATTACAACCACTATTTGCTGTATATTGTAATCCTTACAACCAATAGTTATTTTATATTGTAATCATTACAACCACTATTTGCTGTATATTGTAATCCTTACAACCAATAGTTATTGTATATTGTAATCATTACAACCACTATTTGCTGTATATTGTAATCATTACAACCACTATCGATTGTATATTGTAATCATTACAACCACTATCGATTGTATATTGTAATCATTACAACCAATATTTGTTGTACATGTATATTGTAATCATTACAAACAATAGTTATCGTTTAAAATTGCAACCAATCTATAGTATAAACAGAACCCAACTTTTATGGGAAACAATCACTGGTTTTATTCTAAAAGCACGACGTTTCGACAAATATCCTCATGATAACGATAAGGAGATACTTGTCGAAACGCCGTGCTTTTATAATAAAACAAGTGATTGTTTTCTATAAAAACTGTGTTGTGTTAATGTGTTTTCAAATCGCTAAATGCCACTGAAAGATTATCAATGATGCCTTCTTTAAAATGTTTGCTGATCACATTTCGTAAATTTAGACACAGATGTGTTGATTTGTTTTACGGAATAACCAGTTTCGTTCACATTACTACATCCAAATATAAGCGACTCTGTTGAGAAATAATCAACTACAAGTTACCTGACGACACTGTAAGCCAACAAAACAAGTGATTAATTAACCCACCAAACGTCCCAACTACATTCAAATTTAAATTCCGTATAATTAACATTTGTAAAAGTCTTTACTCTTGTTATTAGAAAGGGATAATGGAAAACATATTCTGTCTTTAACGATGTGTTTGGCTCACATGTCTGGCATGAACAACAATTTTAAAATGGTGGACACTTCACCAGTAACGGATGAACGGTAAGGGCAGGTATATGGTCTTTCGAGTGGGACGATAAATCGGGGTCCCGTGTGTACACGCTTATGTGCACGTAATAAATCCATTAAAATTTGGAATTCAGTGAAGAGTAGGATAATTTCGATGTATGCAATATGTCGGTATACATTAGAGTAAATATAAATATCACTGTTCCGGAAAATGTTTCAGCCATTTGGCGTACTCCAGTCTCCCATATCCCGGTTGGCGAACAAATGTAGGCAGTTAAACCCCATTTTCATTATGTGCCCGAGTATGATTCGGAAAATATATGAAATTAAACCACAAATTTGAAGTGTGTCCGGATCTACAAACAATGTTAGACTCCAAATGGGCGATGACCATACGGCATTCGCCCCCACCCCCGGGCCCATTCGCTTTATTTGATGCCACTTATACGACTGGCCCCTGGATTTGCTACCTTGATTTGATATCAGGTATATAATTGGCCCTTAGACCTATTTACGTGACTTGATGTTATTCATACGACTGAACCATTCACTTGATTGGATATTTATTGTTTATTTCTTGCAATGTCTGTGTAGTCCGCATGCTGTCGACTTGTTAAGTACAACCAAGTGAATTATGTTGACTATAAAGATGATCTTTATTTCAGTACGGTTATGTTATCATGTATCTTTTAGCTCTGGGTTAGCCAAACCACACTGTAAGACGAATGGTGTTAAATACCGTACAATTACTGGTGTCTGTAACAACATCCTTCGACCGTCGGAAGGGGAAGCACTTTCACGATTTAAACGTTACGTCAGAGCCAATTATGGAGATAGTAAGTTTATACAATTATGGAGATGGTAAGATTATACATTATTATACGTGGTAAGTTTATACATTTATAGAGGTTGGGTGGGGGGGTAGACATTAATATAGGTGGTAAGTTTAGACACTATGGTAAGTTCAGACATTAATATAGGTGGTAAGTTTAGAAATTTATAGAGGTGGTAAGTTTAGACATTTATAGTGATGGTAATTTTAGACATTTATAGTGGTGGTAAGTTTAGAAATTTATAGAGGTGGTAAGTTTAGACATTAATATAGGTGGTAAGTTTAGACATTATGGTAAGTTTAGACATTAATATAGGTGGTAAGTTAAGAAATTTTTAGAGGTGGTAAGTTCAGACATTTATAGAAGTGGTAAGTTTAGACATTAAGAGAGGTGGTGAGTTTAGACAGGTGGTGAGTTTAGACATTAAAAGAGGTGGTGTGTTTAGACATTAAGAAAGGTATGAGGTTTAGACATTTATCGTTTTTTGTGTTATTTCTAAGTCACCTGGTTGATTCTATGATTTTTTTTTATATTAATGCCCGTTTTCCATGTACGTATTTTCGCTGCGTTTTCAAAAAAGTCCCTCTGACGCAAATGTAATGGGACCGACTTTAATATAAACTCGCGAGGACGTGTGGCGCAAACGTGTACATTGCAAACGTGTACATCGAAAACATGTTTAAGTGTCCTAACATACATCTGTTGATACCATACCATTGTTTGCATGTGGGGACCTTCAGTGGATTAGTGAGTAAAACGCTGCCTCGCTAGCCAGCAGGTCGCTGGTTCGATCACAGTGTAGACTGAGAAAGGTCATCTGAATTTACCGGCGTGGTTCGTCCTTGTCGTTGGTACAGGCCTGGAAAACTGTCTAGTCGTTCGGATGGGCGAAAAACCGAGACCCAGTGTACACATTGGAGTACACGTAAACGATTCTTTGACGCTATCGTTGCAGAATAGAGAGCCTGACAAGAAAAGTATCTAGTCGTACACCTAAATCAATCCTTGCAAGTTAGAAATAAGAGAAGGCCTTGGTGCCGCTGTCCGGAATGGCTGCATGGTCGTTTTTAGTAGCCCACACCGTGGAGAACAGTAGGACATCAAAGCCCACTTACTTTCATTTCATATAGGCAAATAAACATACATAAATTACTTCTTTTTTCATTCTAACTATTCTCAATTCAGACCCAAGTTCTACATGCTATTTGTTCTGTTTCATCTCCAGGAGTTGGCCTCCCTAGACGCTACTCCAAGAAGTTAATTGGTAATGGTTTCTGGATAGGGCGCCGTTACTACACCAGTCTTTTACCTAGTGCTAGAACTGTCAGCCGCGCTATCCACCCGCCACGTAAAGTTACGTCCATACACTCGGTGATGCTTATGCAATGGGGCCAATTTCTGAACCACGATATAACTGCCACAGCTGTACAACAACGTAAGTCATTATATCATCTTGTCTTTGTAATAGTTTAGGCGGTCGGCGTATTCCGTAGATCTCAGGAATGTCAGTTCACACGACAGTAAACATGATGTATACGGGTAACTACGAGTCAGTCAAAGCTAACGCAAAGCCCTACGAACAATGATTGGTTTGGATCCATACTCTTGTCAGTATTTTTTGTACGTAGCCAATCAAAATACTTGGTTCATGTGAAGCGTTACACGCGAGTGACTGTAGACCTATCCTGTTGGTCTATTGGATCCACACTCTTGGCATATAACAAATAAACACGTCGCTTCATGTGAAGTTTTCTTACTTTCAAGTTGAATAAATCTGGTTATGTCAGTGGTGTATTTAGATGCGGGTATTACAATAGTATCCCAAAACAGATTTTAAAGAAGTTAAATCGCTAACATTTGGGACCTAGAAATTGAGAGACGTGGGTCGCAACGGATATAATACTGTAATATGAAAGTATATAAACTGATTGACATTCAATGGTTTCCGTTTTTACTCTAATTTCAACTCAGTTATGTTACGCGAAATAAGTAAATAAGTCTGGTTATTCCAGTCTACATACGCCGTTTGATTTTGAGCTGGGGATGAAACGCATTATGGTACACGATTCATGTACCAATGGTAAAATGTTTATTTTGTCTTAAATATTGGATATCAGAAGCCCATCTTGTTCCGGTAAGATCACAGCATCGAAGTTGATTTAAATTGACAAATAATTCGTGTTTTCAGAGTTGAAGATTTTGGATGATATTGAGTTATTGAGTTCGCTACTTTAAGATAAGGATTTGGGAATGATCTCCCTTGGATATATTTGAACAAGCAATAAATTTGCGGCTTTTTATCACAATATGATAATAGATAAATGTATCATGAAGTGAATACAGCTCATTATAGCGGTTATCTCCATATTGAATGGTCTGACACGCACGCCTCATATCAGAAGGTCTACCAAGGTATGTCTAACCTCGTGGGTCTTTGTTAGTGGTCTCCGGTTTCTTCCGACTGGGAATTGTTTAATTTGATAACAACGAAATAACATCGCCAGAAAAAGAGAGAGTTTTAGAGGTTAACTAACGCCCTTTGACACACGATTGACCAACATGTTGTTCCATTTTTTTTCAATAACTGGACGTAGTGCGTCTTTAGCAGAAAATGCAGGCGAACGTACTTGTCACGTACTAGCGGGGAACGGGGAGTCGAAACCACCCCTGCTGGTTCAGTGGCAAGCCCTATTTTAAACCATCGAACCAACGAAACCCGCTCGCCAGATATAAACTGGTATTCCATATAATAGTGGCATGTAATTATTTTTTCTTATAGCTGATGTGCATAAACCTGATGATGATTGCTGCAAACATCGTACTATTCGATTTGGACTACCTCATCCTGATTCCTACGAAAGGTAATCGTCGTGTGTCCGCATTTTTGTCTTATATAATTTTCCGATATATACATGTAGTTGATTGATACTCACTCCATCATGCCTCTCTCTCTCTCTCTCTCTCTGAGATCATATTGTTAAGTACATGTATAATATTGTTTTGAACGTCGACTATGATTCAGGAATGGACGATGTTTTCCCATACCTATTGTTCAGTGGCCGGCTGATCCCGCCTTTAAGTCAGACTGTTTTAACTTCGTCCGAAGTCGACCAGTCAACCCTGCGTTCGGTAAGTAACTTTTCTATATTCAAACCCCGCCTCCCATCCGCCAGCACACCTTTTACTCATCAACGAGTAGTTTATCCCCTAGACTGATTGCTATACAAACGAACGAGTTATACCCCCACCCCGGCGAAGCACACCTATTACCTCCTGGCCCTAGATTGATAAAAAATAAATACGAACAGTTTATCCCTGCCTCTAGAGCTCTATGCACACTGCATGGATATATTAATAACACCCCACCCCCCTCGTAAACGGATATTGCGCCACCCCCAACCCCCCGTATCTGGTGGACAGGAGGTTGTCCTCCTGAATCGCCCCCTGACACCGGTATTGACAAACAAATACCCGCACCCCACGATACAGTTGGATACCTTCTGCGGTAACAAACGAACAGTAAATCATAAATGGTTGTAATATATCTCAATTCAGCTAAACGAATAAACGAATATTTCATCCTAAATAGTTGTAATAAATGTTAATTCAGATCTAAGCAATCCACGAGAACAACAGAATTTATTGTCAAGTTTTGTAGATGCTTCCAATGTTTATGGTAGTAATGAGGAAACTGTACAGAGATTGCGAGACTCAGATGGTAAGCCATAAACTAGAGATTTCTGGTGTTTATCCTGGAATCGCCTAACCTTGTTGATTTGCCCCCGTCTCCACCATCCCAGTAATGGACGATTTCTGTGGATGTTATTTGTCGATTTGTTTTGTGAGGAGTCAATCTGCCTTTGTTACAAATGTTACACCTCTAGCTGTATATGACATCTACAGCTAAATGTGAAATAAAGAGCTCTAAGCTGTTTGTCACAGATATAGCTAAATGTTACAGCTATAGATAAATAAGAAATAACTGTTTCTTTATCACAAATATTTTCCGGCATGGTTTCCCCTTGTCAGTGATGAAGGACAGAGGGCCTTCACGTATAAGATCCCTTGGCAGTTGGAATTCGATATAAGAGAAGGCCGTAGTGCCGCTGTCCGCGTAAAAATTCCCTCATAGCACACTGTATGGCGTATGTTCGTCTTCATTAGCAAAGATTAGGAGCAGAACAGTAGGACGTTAAACCCCATTTCATTTTATTTCATTCAATTTTATATCATTCGTTTTCTGCATTGTTTATAACATTCGTCATTAGGACTCCACTGTTTAATGTTTGCTAGTTTCCATGGAGTATACTTAAGAAGCAGATCGTACATGATTTTTTTCAAATTTTCATGAAAGTATCTGTTTATTAGAAAATATTGAATAAATGAACGAATAAATGAATGAATGCATGGATTAATGACTAAATGAATAAATAAATTAATGAATTAATGAATTAATGAATTAATGAATTGATAATATGTATTTTACAGGGAAAATGAAGACATCGTCTGGTGATTTGTTGCCTCGGGGCAATGATGATTCTTGTATTCTTCCAAAAGATAAATTCTGTTTCGATGCTGGTGAGTTCATCGCCATCATCATCATCATCGTCGTCATCATCAACATCATGATCATCACCATCAACATCATCATCCATCATCATCTTCCATCATCATCATCATCATCATCATGATCATCCATCATCATCAGCAGCATCATCATCAGCTTATGCATCAGCATCAGCAGCATTTTTTTCTTTTTCTTCTTCTTCTTCTTAACATAAAACTCTTTGATAATGTTAACCCATACCACAGATGTGAAGAATCAGAAATTGACTGAAAACAGAGGGTGAATAAATATTGAAATTTACATTTTTGGTATCAATACGTTCATATATTTTAGGGGTCAAAGGGTAATAAATACAGATATTGCCACTTATTTTTGTAGGAGTGAAAAAGTTCGTGTATAAGTGATATGGTCACAAATATTTTCGCGGGGGCCAAAGGGTTAATGATAAATGTTCGTATATTCCAGGTGATGAGAGGGTTAATGTTTTCCCTGGTTTAACTGCTTTACATACAGTCTTCGTCCGACTTCACAATTATATCGTCACCGATTTAAACCAACATAACCCTCTGTGGGATGGAGAAAGGTTGTTTCAGGAAGCACGGAAAATTGTCGGTGCCATTCTACAGGTACGTTGATTCAAAAATTGAAGCATAAATATCACATCGTAGGTGTCTAGATACGCTGTAATAATTCAGATGTCCAAACGTAGATCTAAGATGTTATTAGCCATAGGTCTATGGTGTGTCTTAACCATGGGTCTAAGACATCGGTTCCCAACCTGTGGTACGCGTACCACTAGTGGTACGCGAGGGCCTTCTAGGTGGTACGCGAGCACTTTCGGGGTCATGGACGATTTTTAGTTAATTCTACTTCACAAACATAACGCTAACGCTACAATATACGTCCACATTCCTGCTTTGATTGATATGGTACTTTGTCAAGAAGGCTAGGCGTTTGGTTTGTTTAGCGTTGAGGGTCGTGCCTCAGCATCAATAGTTGCCGTCCTTAGAGTATAAGGAATAAGTATACCAAGATAATCCATTCAGAATTGTGCCTTCCTAACGCTAAAGGCAAAAAGTGGGCGTGGCCCTGCCCCTGGGGGTCGGGACATTCATCAAAATCAATAGTGGACGCCCTCAGGTTATAAGGAATACAAGTACCAAGCTGCTTCATTCAGAATTGCGGCCTGTAAACGACAAACACAAAAATTGGGCGTGTCTTGCCTGTGGGAGTCGGGACATGCAGTTGACATCCTTAGGCTATAAGGAATACATATCCCAAGTTTAAAGACGATCCATTAAGAATCGTGGCCTGTAGACAACACACACAGACACGAAGTAAAAATGGACATGGCTCTGCCCCTGGGGGTTAGGAAATCACCAAAAACAATACGGGTCATCTTTAGGGTATAAGGAATAGGTATGTAAAGTTTTAAAAGGATCAGTTAAGAATTGCATCCTGTAGGCGAACACACGACACAAAAGCATTGGGCGTGGCTCTGTCCCAGGGGGTCCGGCATGCATCAAAAATAATAGTGGTCAGCCTTAGGGTATAAGGAATAAGTATAAAAAAAAGTTTTCAAGACGATCGATTAAGAATTGTGGCCTGTAGCTGACACACAGACAGACAAAAAGAAAATGGGCGTGGCACTGTCCCTGGGGGTCGGGCATGCACCAAAAACAATAGAGATCTTCCTTAAGGTACCAAGAATGAGCATTCAAAGTTTCAAGATGATACATTAAGAAATGCAGCCTGTAGACGACAGACAAACAAATACAAGAAATGGGTGTTGGTGTCCCACGGGGGTCGGGCATGCACCCAAAACAAAAGGGATCATCCTTAGTGTATAAGGAATAAGTATTTTAAGTTTCAAGATTACCAATTAAGAATTGTGGCCTGTAGGCGACACACAAAAAGAAAATGGGCGTGACTCTGCCCCTGGGGGTTGGGCATGCACCCCAAATGATAGGAATGTTCCTTAGGGTACAAAGAATAAGCATTCAAAGTTTAAAGATGATACGTTAACAAATGTGGCTTGTAGACGACAAACAAATAAATACAAGTAATGGGCGTGGCTCTGCCATTGGGGGTCGGACATGCACCAAAAAACAATAGGGATCATCCTTAGGGTGTAAAGAGTAAGTATACAAAGTTTTAAGAAAATCCAGTTAGAATTGCAGCCTGTAGGCGACAGACACACAAAAAGAAAATAGGCGTGGCTCTGCCCCTGGGAGTTGGGCATGCACCCCAAATGATAGGGATCATCCTTAGAGTATAAAGAGTAAGTATACAAAGTTTGAAGAAAATCCAGTACGAATTGCGCCCTGTAGGCGACACACAAAAAGAAAATGGGCGTGGCTCTGCCCCTGGGGGTTGGACATGCACCATAAAATGATAGGAATGTTCCTTAGGGTACAAAGAATAAGCATTCAAAGTTTCAAGATGATACGTTAACAAATGTGGCTTGTAGACGACAAACAAATAAATACAAGGAATGGGCGTGGCTCTGTCCATTGGGGGTCGGGCATGCACCAAAAAACAATAGGGATCATCCTTAGGGTGTAAAGAGTAAGTATACAAAGTTTTAAGAAAATCCAGTTAGAATTGTGGCCTGTAGGCGACACACAGACACACACAAAAAAATGGGCGTGGCTCTGCCCCTGGGGGTTGGACATGCACCCCAAACGATAGGGGTCATCCTTAGAGTATAAAGAGTAAGTATACCAAGTTTGAAGAAAATCCAGTAAGAATTGCGCCCTGTAGGCGACACAAAGACACACGAAAAGAAAATGGGCGTGGCTCTGCCCCTGGGGGTTGGGCATGCACCCCAAACAATAGGGATGTTCCTTGGGGTACAAAGAAAGTGTATGCAAAGTTTCAAGATTATAAGTTAAGAAATGTGGCCTGTAGATGTCAAACAAACAAATACTAGAAATGGGCGTGGCTATGCCCCTGGGGGTCGGGCATGCACCAAAAACAATAGGGATCTTCCTTGGGGTATAAGGAATAAGTATACCAAGTATAAGGAATAAGTATACCAAGTTTGAAGAAAATCCAGTAAGAATTGCGCCCTGTAGGCGACACAAAGACACAAGAAAAGAAAATGGGCGTGGCTCTGCCCCTGGGGGTTGGGCATGCACCCCAAACGATAGGGATGTTTCTTAGGGTACAAAGAATGTGTATGCAAAGTTTCAAGATTATACGTTAACAAATGTGGCTTGTAGACGACAAACAAACAAATACTAGAAATGGGCGTGGCTATGCCCCTGGGGGTCGGGCATGCACCAAAAACAATAGGGATCTTCCTTGGGGTATAAGGAATAAGTATACCAAGTATAAGGAATAAGTATACCAAGTTTGAAGAAAATCCAGTAAGAATTGCGCCCTGTAGGCGACACAAAGACACAAGAAAAGAAAATGGGCGTGGCTCTGCCCCTGGGGGTCGGGCATGCACCCCAAATGATTGGGATGCTCCTTAGGGTACAAAGAATGTGTATGCAAAGTTTCAAGATTATAAGTTAAGAAATGTGGCCTGTAGACGACAAACAAACAAATACTAGAAATGGGCGTGGCTCGGCCCCTGGGGGTCGGGCATGCCCCCAAAACAATAGGGATCTTCCTTGGGGTATAAGGAATAAGTATACCAAGTTTGAAGAAAATCCATGAAGAATTGCGCCCTGTAGGCGAACCACAGACACACACACACACACATACATACACACACACACACACACACACAAACACACAGACAGGGGCGACGGCATAATACGTTCACATTATGAATGTGGACGTATAAAAATGCTTACTGCCTAAGACAAGGTAATACCCATTATTTTCGTAGTGTGTATATTACTATTCTTATTATTATTTTATTTACATTTTATTTCTATACCTTTTTATTTATTTCTTGATTGATTAATCTTTAATCATATTGAGTTTCCCTAGAACCAGGGGATACGAAGCGATTGTACCAGACTTTAAAGTGGTACTCTTTCAGAAAAAGGTTGGAAACCACTGGTCTACTGTGTATTAGTCATAGGTCTACAATATGTACTAGCCATACGTCTCACAATATGTACGAGCCATACGTCTCACAATATGTATGAGCCATAGGGCTCAAATATGTATTAGCCACAGGTCTAAGATGTATATTAGCTATAGGACCTATGATAAGTATTGCTATTAGCTAGTCATAGATCTAAAATAGGTCTATGGTATGTATTGGCCATAGATCTAAAATATGTATTAGCCCTTGATTTAAAATAGCCATAGATCTAAAATATGTATTAACCATAAACTCCATTTCATTTCATTCTTTTAAACAGAGAATTACCTACACGGAATTTTTACCTGAAGTTTTATCCGATGCTACCATGAAAGAGTACAAACTAAAAGAGGGCAACAACTATAAATATAAAAGCAATATTAATCCAAGTATTGCGAGCGTTTTTGCCACGGCAGCGTTTAGATATGGACACTCTCTAATTCCTGATTTTCTGGTAATTGATGGTAAACAAATAAAAAGCCGACTTCTCTTCAACAATCCCAAGTTTATCTTCACCAGTTTGAAGTCGGTGGTGGAGAATATTCTGTCCGACCCTGCGGAGCTGAGGGATCGCTTTATGTCTTCCGAGACCACTGAACATTTGTTTGAGCAACAGGACGGGCCGTTTGATTTGGCGGCCTTTAACATCCAGAGAGGTCGAGACCATGGTCTACCGTCTTACAATGCGTTTAGAAGGTTCTGTAAACTACAACGAATTGCAAATACACATCTCACCTCACCGCTTAGTGATGTTTACGGGTAAGTAAGGGAGAGCAGTTTGAATTTGTATCAAATACAAAGTACAGCTTAACTGGATCCTCGGTTATCCAGTGTACTCATTCCGTTCAACTCCACTATACCCTGGGTTAATTCATAGGGTTTCCACGATTTCAAATTATCTGACAAACTGATCCCGCAGTGAATATTCGCTTGGCCGCTACAATCACTGATAAGCATGACATCGACGAGGCTTAATGAATACGGCATATTAACTTTTTTACTCCGACAAATTAATTCTCAAACATTTTTTTGAGGTAAAAGAAAAATAAATAAAGACGTTTGAAGTATTTGTAGTTAAAAAATATTTCCTATTTAGTGTAAATGTGTATGAAAATGAGTAAAATGCATCATTTTGCCCGAAGCCGTTAGGTGTTAAGTAAACATTGCACGAGCCGTTGAGCCAATGACTGACGCCGCGTGCAGTCAACGCACATGTTGTGGACAGTCATCTGTTACAGAGTTAATTCGTAAGTAATTCTCTGTGAAACAGATTGACTATCTGAATGTAGTTAGAGTGTACGAAACAATCAAAAAACAGTTTACAAACCAGTCCTACGTAGACTCTTTAGTGTCATTTTTTACGTCATAGAACTACATTGTTTACAAACAATGTGGCGGCTTGTTTGATCGATTATGAGAAAGTTTGTAAAAGATTTAATATAAAAGAATTGACATGCACACAAAAAGATGGCAGGGAATGTCCTGTCATGAAATTCTTAAATGACACTGATTTTTCTACTACGCGATAGGTATTTTTCCCACATATTTGCAAAGTGTGCAAGAACGGACTGAGGTCACCATGTGTGGGGAATTCTTTGTTGAGAGTTTCTTCCCTTCGCCTATTACCTTTCCAGATAACACTTTATGGGATTGGATGAAATATCACAATCCGCCAGGGCAGATAATTTGAAATCGTGGAAACCCTATGGATTAACCCAGGGTATAGTGAGTAGAACCGAATGAGTACACTGGGTAACCGAGGATGAGCTTAACCGGAGCATGGTCTCGGGCCTGACTCGAATCGCAGGGCCCCTTATGCGACGAAAACATTATTTCATATCCTTTTGAATGGCATGCATGCGTAACACACAATTAAACGTTGTGTAATACAAGAATAAATACATCATATCTGATCACATACGTAATCGATTCCGTTCCCAATGATCACCGAATGGAACTTCACAGAGAAGATTGAGGAATATCCCAGTCTTCGCCCTCGCGCCGCTAGATCGATTACCGTGAACATTTCATCTGGAATTTGAATTTTATTCTCCTTTTGCCATCAACCGCGGGGCACATGCCCTGGGCCCCTCATGCCCAGAGCCTAATCTGGGCTTTGATCAAATTACATCGACTCCAGTCGACGTCAGTATTGTAATAACCATTCGAATACTCAGCCTTGATTAAGACTGGAGGAAACTCACGAGATTGGACAGGCGATCCCACTCCTTGTCACGTACACCCCGAAAATGGAAACAACCCAATGTTAAGGCCTAATGAGCGAGAGAGAGAGAAAGAGAGGGGGGGAGAGAGTATATATAGCAAAAGTACGGTAAGACAAACATGCGGACATAAGAATATTACCTTTTCGTGGCATGATGTCTTTGCAACATTCAAAAGATTTTGGAGTCATATCAAACATGGATCCTCGCCAATCATTTCCCAATTGTCCAAAGAACAATGATGTCAAGTGTGCCCGAGATATCTTAGGCGTAGGATGTTTAAAGAGCATGGCTACCGGATCAACAGGAACAAGTGTATCAAACCAGGTCTTGATTCAAGCACTCCGGTGGTCCATACCAATCATGGGGAGGAAGCGTGGCTTCCCTTAGCTGATTGATTCAATTCTGTATTTCTACTGATCGATCGTTCACTGCTGAGGCCCCGGGTATACGCTGGACTGGATCATCTGTAAAGTATACCGAAATTCAAAGCTCTTTTTCTACCTCCCCCACCCCCAACGGTGTTTTAAATTGTTGTGTTTTTGATTGGGACTTATGTTTTTGTTTTCTAGACATGTTGAGGATGTTGATGTATTCGCCGGTGGCATGGTTGAAGAGAACTTACCAGGTTCAGTACTTGGTCCCCTCTTTAATTGTATCGTGGGCATGCAGTTCAGCGATCTGAAATTTGGAGACAGCTTCTGGTATGAAACAAAGGACAGGAACCGAGGTTTTACCAATGGTGAGTCTATTTCAAACGAGAACCCCGGCTTTCGTTTATGAAACGGAAACCAAAATTATAGAAAGAACCTCTTTCATAGGTGGAGAACGTTGGCTTCATAATAGAACGGTTGTTATAATCTGGGGATAGAGAGAGAGAGAGAGAAACTAGGTCATTTCGGGACTAACACATGGTTCAATTTTATTTCATTAATTCGCTTAGCATGGTGGTGGATGGCTGAATGGTTGGCACGTGCGTGCTGGGATTTGAAACCACGCCAGTTGACTCAATTACAGGCTCTATGAAACAGCACGCACGTGCTAACCATTCAGCCATCCACCACCACCCCCAACCCCCAAGGGTTATCAACGATTTAAGACGGGAGTGGACCAACTTCCTCGGACTATCGGTGGTTGAAAGGCCGAATTGGTAGAACGTGCACGCTGTATCATACGGTCTGTAATTTAGTCAATGGCGTGGTTTCAAATCCCAGGTTGTACGTGACAAGGAGTAGAATCGCCTGTCCAATCTCGTGGGTTTTCTCTGGGTCCTCGGGTTTCTTCCCACTGCTAAAGACCCTTACGCTCAAACGAATTATCGAAATAAAATTAAAAAACCTTATGTTAGTCCAGAAATGACCTAGTTTGTGTAGAGTGGATGTTAAACCCATTCCCCTTTCCCTCTTTGAAAACCCATCAGAATGTTAGTTATGTGTTTTTTGTTCTGTTTCAGCTCAACTCGGAGCCATCAAAAACGTATCCTTGTCGGACATCCTGTGTCAGGTGTTGGACTTAGCGGAAATTCAGCAAAATCCATTCCGAACTGTCACCAAACGGTAAGTTATAACGTTACACTAAAACGACCGGAAAGATAAACCAGATATCGCTTGCTACCTTTACCTTAAACAAATTTAAATAATAATTGAACATCTACAAAGATAAAGAAGCGTAGCACCCCCCCCCCCCCTCCTCTTCACATTACACAAATTTTCCTTTTGGGAGTTTAAATCAAGTGGTGCAAAGACGAAGGCCGACATGGACAGCTGTTTAGTCGTTCGGATGAGACGACAAACTGAGGCCCAATGTATACATTGGCGTGCACGTAAAAGATCCATTGGCATTTGGAATTAGATGTTCGAATAGGCCATAATATGCTGCTTCCCGGGCAAAATTTCCCTCATAGAACACTGTATGGTGTATGCCCGTCTGCATTAGCCCAGTCGATACAGAAACAGTAGGACGTTAAACCCCATTTCTTTTCATTTGTTGTATTGTCTATTTATAGCAACAAGAAAATCAAGTGTAAAAGACTGAAGGGTTTGAAACTATCACCATGGTACGAACATAAAGATACATTATGGGAGATTTTTACAAGGCGTTAGCCATTCTTGCTATAACAGTTCAAAAATAGATGCTCAAACAAGAATATATTGAAAATTTCAGTCAGATTACTTTATCCTGAACAAAGTTGTTACCACTATAATTTTTTACTAGAAATAGTAGTTAAATTTCATCGACACCGTTTTCCCATTATGGCCGATTGTTGATTGACAGGCGTTAACTCCACCTATGTAGTCTCGATTATCAAGTAATGTTTACACTGACTAGTACCGATAGCGTATTCGGTTTGAGACAGGACTGCAATTCAATTCGTATACATTTATTTTTTACTATAAATTAGAATTAAGACTTTTAATATATAGATAAGAAGAGAAAGTCTGCGATAGGATATTAAAGTTTGAAAGGAATGGGCCAAATCAACGAGGCAGTATTGTAAATAAATTATAATAAATAGCCGACTTCTTGCGTTGCCTGCGTGTACTCTTTTGTACTTCAGGTAGGCCTAAGCGACTCCCTAAGCAGACAAATAGAAAACAGTCCGGAAGTATGATGACGTCAACGTCACGGAGAAGCCCCTCCCACGACGCCATAGTGATTAAATCAGTCAACGAAATCCTGTTTTAATCCGAGCCCAATCCAAGCCATCCGTAGGTCTACAGAGTTAATTTTGGGCTTGTTATTTAAATAAAGATCTAATTTATAATATCTATGACTTCTGAGGCCCAAAGGAAGACCGACAAAAGTCAGTTTTTGCTCTCCCATAATGTATGTTTAAACTGCTCTACATCAATAACATCGTCGACGACAACATCAACCACCTGGTCTACGATGATGACTTAATAATTCTTATTTATATCTGTTTAGAGCCTGCGGTTAACAAGTCGTACTTATCTATTATTTGTGTTATCTGAAAAATATGGAGGTTACGGAGGAGGCGAGGTGGGGGTGGGTGGAGGTGCTTAACAAACTCTTTATATCACATGGTTTGTAATAGAATCGAGTGGCAGGGTTTCGGTCTTAAAGGGGAAGGGTAGTCTGTCTAACCTTATGGATCGTGAGATTTTCCCGGGTTCCCCTGTTTCCCACGATGTTTAAGAGACACCAACGCGCAAATGTTAGTCCCCAAATACACCCCTCCTTCTCCACCTCTCCCTCCCCCACCTCTCTATTGTTTGCCGATGGGGACAGTTGCTTACTCTTTGTCAAGGAGTCCTTTACGTGCACATCGACGTCTTCATTATCCCGGTTGGTGAAGGACGTCTTTCAATCCTATTTCATTTCGTTTCAGTTACTTTAATACCTAGATATAAATATCTGATTATATAAACAATTTTAATTATATTCAGATTTATTTGACTAAAATGTAAATTGATCTTCTTACGTGCTGTGTGAACCTTGGCCTACCTGGTGTGAATGAATCTTTGTAAAAACTGGGGGTTGGTTGTCTTATTACACTGTTTCTTATTGTACACCTGAATTTTTAAACGTCAAAGTCACCCACGTGTTCTTATCGCTATATATACAAGGATGGTTCCGCTCTGTCTCATTTGAAGTAATAACAACGAAATAAAACGAAGCAGGATTTGAAGACGAAAGAACGTTTAAATGTTTCAATTGGATCAAGGAAGCGATTGAGAATCATAAATGAATATCTTTCATTAATAAACAAACATAAACAAGATTGGTAATAAGCAGGGCCGTATTTAGCGGGCGTGCAGGAAGTACATTGCACCCCCTGGAAAATATGGCGCCACGAGAAATGATCCACCCCCCCCCCCCTTCAAAAAAAAAATAAATAAAAATAAAATAAAATAACAATTTGACAATCGTTCAGTTATAAGGCAATACAATTGATTATGATCAGACGGTCGGTTTTAAAGGTTCGTTCGTCCTGATCTATCGCTTACGTGGAAGCTACGGCGCCCCACCACTCTGCTGCACCCCCACTTTTAAAATCCTACATACGGCAATGCTCAATTGTACTTCATGTATAATAAACATCACAACAATAAAATTTACTTCATTTGTTATAACCCACACTTATTTCATTTTTACTGCTGTGGAAAAAATAAATTTTCTTATTGTGCCGAGTCCACGTGAGCGCTCCGAATTTGGTTGCTCTCCTCAGTTGCTGATGGGATCAACTTAAGCACACTTGCAACTGACTGGAATTACTGAACTAGTTGCTTTGAGTTGCAAAGTCGACATACCGCCCCCACCCCCACCCCAATACGGGCAACTATCTTTTCAAAAAAGGGCTAATGCTCTGCCAGGTTAAATCAAATCGACATGCAACGAGACATGTTTATTCCATGGATATTTATTGTGCATCGATTGACGTAATTTGATATGATATGACGTCAGAATTCCAAGATGCCGGCGATGACATTATATGCGTTTCATGTTTTTTCTTTATTGTCTTCATAATATATTAAGGGTGGGTGGGGGTTTATGTTTCCTGGTGGGATTGTTATTTGTTTTCTCAAACACGGTCTGTCTCTTCATTGAACCTCTCGGACTAGGGTGCATAGTCAGGACTAAGGAATTTACCGATAGACAGCGATCATGAATGCTCCTCTTTAGAATTGCGATTTGGCTAAGTGTGACTTGGACCGAGGTTTTCATGCCCAAATACGAAATAATAAACTATACCGACTGGATGTTGTTCCTGGCCAGGTCCCCAATCTGACCAAGGGGAAACCTCGCTCACTAGATATCTGTGCTTGTATTCGTTTCTTTTGGATCTGCCTCCTGTGCTGGGGGGTTGGGATGGCCTAGTGGTCTAGAGTGCCGCGCTTCGACCTCTGGCTGGCCGGTCACCTCTGGCTTGCGGCTGTGGTTTCGATCCCTGGTGTGAGCATATGTGGCATGGAGATAGGGGCGCCTTCTCAACCTCGTGGGTTTCCTCCGGGCACTCCGGTTTCCTCCCACTGCTAAAGACCCCAACGCGCATGCGAATTATTGAAATAAAATTGAAACCATGTTAGTCCCAAAATGACCTAGTTTGTGTCGAGTGGACGTTAAATCCCATTTCTCTCTCTCTCGCCTCCTGTGCTGAGCCCTGTACTACTTTCTGTTGACACACGTCAATCAAAGCCTACACGACTTGAGATATATGACATATATCATATCAACTTTTTGTTTTGCAATGTCTATTTAACCTGTATATATTCTGTTTTACCTGGCCGAATTAAACACGCAGTAAGCATGTCACACCGGCTTTTATTATGTATAAAGTAATACGCATCCACATTAAACATTTCTTAGAAATTATGGATACATGCATGATTTAGCATGTCTTTAGCTTATTATGTCGACTTTGTTGTTGTCTATTGGCTGAGTAGGCGTATTAAACGTGTTCTTAGAAAAAATAAAATGTATAAATTTTATTTTGATATGATCGAATTAAACATGCATTAAACCTGTGACGTCGGCTTTTCTTTGTGTATAAAGAATAGATAGCGTCATTAAACGTTTCTTAGAAATTATGAATAATGGGGTTTGTGAAAGGGTTAGGGTGTATACTAGGTTATTTTTATTTCAATAATCAGCATGCACGTAAAGAATTTGAGTGGGAGAA
The DNA here is from genome assembly GCA_963678685.1 of Patella ulyssiponensis. Lineage (NCBI taxonomy): Eukaryota > Metazoa > Mollusca > Gastropoda > Patellidae > Patella > Patella ulyssiponensis. Next base: position 18,537,078 of record OY783229.1, on the reverse strand, counting down.
AACCAGTGGACTTGCTGGGGCTTGTTAGTCTATGGCAACTGAGTGGTGCAATAAGGGAAAAAATCAAGGTTGCCACACTGGGACTTTCCGACGTGGTTTCCAGCTTGTTGAGGATCTGGCAGGGACAGTTCGGAGGGGAGACAAACGGTCAGGTACAAAACTCGGAAAACTCGGAAAATATTTTCCGACTTTTCTCCTCTCCGAGTTTTATGATTTGACTCGATTGAAAATACAAAACTCGGAAAACTCGGAAAAAATTGTCCGACTTTTTTGTTTGAATAGAAAACTCGGAAAATAATTTCCGACTTTTCAGTTTGAAACAAAAAGTCGGACAATTTTTTCCGAGTTTTCCGAGTTTTGTGTTTTCAATCGAGTCAAATCATAAAACTCGGAAAAAGAAAAAGTTGGAAAACTATCAAAAATATTATTTTTTTTAAATTGGCGAAAGTAGTTGTAGTAATACATCTATTTAATAAGTTGGACATAATCTGTAACTTTTCAGTTATATTTTAACCAAAATAATGCAATATGGCAGTTATAATCGAATATCCGAGTTTTCCGAGTTTTGTATTTTGGCCTATACGAAAATATAAAACTCGGAAAGTGGCAAAAAGATATCAAAATAAACTAGTTTTCATTGCATAATTATAATTATGACAGTAACACATCTATTTAATAAGTTGGACATGATCTATAACCTTTTCAGTTAGATTTTAACCAAAATAATGCAATATAGCAGTTATAATTAAATTTCCGAGTTTTCCGAGTTTTGTATTTTCGCCTATACGAAAATACAAAACTCGGAAAACTCGGAAAGTGGCAAAAAGATATCAAAATAAACTATTTTGCATTGGATAATTATGATTATGACAGTAACACATCTATTTAATAAGTTGGACATGATCTATAGCGAAGTTGCGAAGAAATTCGACCATTTTTAAAAAAAAATCTTCTTTAGGCCTTTTTAGCTGGATTTTCCTTCGCGCATGCGTAGCTCCGGAATCAAAGACACGATGCCTACCAAATTTCGGCCAGCAACTTGTCTCCCTGGTACCCAGATACCCTGAAAATTTCAAGGCTCTACCTGCATTCCTTCTAGGCGTTTGTTCTTGGCACCCCACTTTTTCGCCCAAAATATTCAGTTTTTTACTGACTCCATAAGTGGAAAAAAGTCGTTTATGCCCGCAAAAGCGGCCCAAATTGTCCGAGGAACCTGAAATTTAGACACAACACGTACATTTACACTAGCCACACCTGGGTACCACTCCGATTTCGATCTGATGAAAATATGGCAGTTATAATTAAATTTCCGAGTTTTCTGAGTTTTGTATTTTCGCCTATACGAAAATACAAAACTCGGAAAACTCGGAAAGTGGCAAAAAGATATCAAAATAAGGCACGATGCCTACCAAATTTCGGCTAGCAACTTGTCTCCCTGGTACCCAGGTACCCTAAAAATTTCAAGGCTCTACCTGCATTCCTTCTAGGCGTTTGTTCTTGGCACCCCACTTTTTCGCACAAAAATATTGTTTTTTACGGACTCCATAAGTGGAAAAAAGTCGTTTATGCCCGCGAAAGCGGCCCAAATTGTCCGAGGAACCTGAAATTTAGACACAACACGTACATTTACACTAGCCACACCTGGGTACCACTCCAATTTCGATCCGATGAAAATATGGCAGTTATAATTAAATTTCCGAGTTTTCCGAGTTTTGTATTTTCGCCTATACGAAAATACAAAACTTGGAAAACTCGGAAAGTGGCAAAAAGATATCAAAATAAGGCACGATCCCTACCAAATTTCGGCCAGCAACTTGTCTCCCTGGTACCCAGGTACCCTGAAAATTTCAAGGCTCTACCTGCATTCCTTCTAGGCGTTTGTTCTTGGCACCCCAATTTTTCGCCGAAAATATTCAAAGTTTTTTACTGACTCCATAAGGGAAAAAAAGTCGTTTATGCCCGCGTGTCACAAAGTGACCTCAGGTTCTTTTACTTAATTGCCCCTTTCCCCAACTACCAATAAACAACTCAACTAATTAATTAGATTTTAATATATGTATCTTATTAGAATTCATTTACATATATAATATTAGAGGTTTTACAATTAATTGAATGATTAAAGTTACAGTTCATTTCCGCATCGCATACTCTGCTCCTTTAATTCAATCAATCCTCCTGTTTAGCATTCAGATTGATTCTTTATCTTACTTCCACCATCCCAATCGCGTAGGTTTTTTTTATTAAACACTTTTAACCCGAACACAATTCTCGGAAACTCACAAAACCTTCACATGTCACAGATCCACATAATTTTCCCGGATTCACCTAGACTCACTAGTTGTATTAAAAATCACCAAGATTTACATACACTTCACCAAGATTTAAATATTCTTCACCAAGATTCAATATACTTCACCAAGACTACATAGGCGTTTGATTCACAAAGTTCACCAAGATTAAACTACTTATAGGATTCACAAGGCTACCCCTGGATTGAAATATCGATCAACTAGACATTATCAGTTTAATGTTATTTCACCAAGAAACGGATTCATCCCCTTTAAATACATCTTATTTACTTTACCACGTTTTATTCATCTAAAGCCAGTCATTGGTGTTCCTGTATAGATATTAAAACAGTCATGTCTGGTCCTTTAAAAGTTCTCTGATCTAAATAGAGAAAACAGCCATACCCTGTAACTTCTAAAACCTCTCTAACAAACTTTTATCATTCCTCCACCAAGAAACTTTTAGTCAATCCAACATCCAATCAAACCCATGCATAACCTGCACATGCATCACAATCCAGACACATTCATTACTTACACCCTTATTACCTAACTTGTTAAAACATACCCACAATCATTCTGAAAAAACCAACGCATATACTTTGAAAATAATTAAACTTTATTAACCAAAACCTGTACAATCATGAATACATCTTTCTAAAAGAAATAAATATTCCCTTTAGCCATCTACTAAATTAATTATGTACCCTAAATCATCGAAATAAACCATGTCACAATGATTGATATTAATTGAACATACCAATTGTGACATTACCCCCCACCCCAAGGGTAAACTTAAGCGAAGCGGTTTATCCAACTAACTGAATGAACGACTTAAGTAGTCCGCACCAATATTGTCTCTACCCTTTATTGCCCTGACAATAAAAGAAAAATTCTGTATACTTAATGCCCATCTCATAATTCTATTATTAGCAATTTTGGCCTTGTGTAAATATTGTAGCGGTTCATGATCAGTTTCAACCAAAAATTCAACACCATATAAGTATTCCTCAAATCTTTTAATACCCCAAACTAAGGCTAAACATTCTTTTTCAATAATAGCGTACCTGGTTTCACGCGGTAAAAGCTTCTTACTGGCATAGGCCAATGGAAACTTGCCATCTTCAAATTCCAGTAAAAGAATAGCTCCTAAACCTGTTCCGCTAGCATCAGTTCTTAATATAAATGTTTTAGTAAAATCTGGCAAACGCAGCACTGGTGAATTTGACAAAACCTGTTTTAGAGAAATAAAAGCATTATTTTGAGCATATCCCCATTCTAGTTTATTTGGTTGGCCCTTTCTAGTTAAATCTGTAAGTGGAACTGCTACAGCTGAAAAGTTAGGTACAAATTGTCGATAATATCCCACTAACCCTAAAAAAGATTGTAATTGTTTTTTCGTCTTTGGAGGTTCAGCCTGTTTGATGCTTTCAATTTTATCTTCCATGGGACGAATCACTCTCTGACCTACAAAATGTCCTAAATAATTTAATTTTGAAAAACCTATTGAACATTTGCTGGGACGTGCAGTAAAATTAGCAGCCCGTAATCGTTCAAATAAAGATCGAAGTATCTGTAATTGATCTGACCAAGTCTCTGAAAAAACTAAAATATCATCTAAATAGTTATCAGTTCCATCCAAGTGGTACAAGAGTTTCCGCATAATTTTACTGAATGTTGCAGGTGCTGTTACACAGCCAAATGGCATATTTCTAAACTGCATCAAACCTAAAGGGGTTACAAAAGGCTCTAAAATCAATGCAAAATCTGTTAGAACCATCAGGTTTTTTTAACAATGACAATAGGAGAACTATAAGGAGATGACGAAGGCTCAATAATACCCATATGTAACATAGTCTCTACTTCTTTTATCACAACATCTTTCATTGCGTAAGGAGTTGGATACGGTTTTAGTTTTACAGGTTTATCTGAAATTAAATTAATCTTATGTTCACCTAAGTTTGTACAACCTGGAACATCTGTTAATATGTCTGAAAACTCCTGGAATAAATCAATTAAATTAGTAATTTTATCTAAACTTAGATCTGTATTATAATCGATGTCTTTAAAGGTTTCCTTTTGACTCAAGTTTGGTAAATCTATCATCTCAGTCTCTGAATTAACTTCAACAAGATCATCATAATCTTTTATCACTGCTGAACAAAATACATTTTCATCAACATCCATATCAGTGTTTGTTACATCAGCCTGTAAAAAATTTAAATCTTTATCACTGTTTCTTGGAATATATTTTTTAAGCAAATTTATATGAAAAGTTTTTAATTGATTTTTAATACTGATTTTGAAATCCATTTCTCCAAATTTATCCACAACAGTAAAAGGACCTTTCCATTGCATGAGTAATTTATTGGCATCTGTTGGCAATAATATGAGAACCTGATCACCTATGCTAATATTCCTTACCTTGCTCTTTTTATCATAATACTTCTTATATCGATCTGTACTTTTAATCAAACTTTCTCTTGCTAACTTACATGTGCTTTCTAAACGTTCTTGCAGATCTAATACATACTGATATGTGTTTTTAACTTCTGTTTCCGCAACATTACCTGTCCATAATTCATGTAATATAGCCATCGGTCCACGCACTGTTCTTCCATACAATAGTTCAAATGGACTAAACCCTAAGCTTTCCTGACTAGATTCTCTATATGCAAATAAAACTGCTGGTAAATATCTGTCCCAGTCTTTTGGTCGTTATGCACAGACTTTTTTCAACATACTTTTTAAAGTGCCGTTAAACCGTTCACAGAGTCCGTTACAAATTGGATGATAAGGAGTCGTTACTAACTGTTTGATAGATAATAGTTCACTTACCTTTTTCATGAGACATGACGTAAATTGTGTACCCTTGTCACTTAAAATTTCTCTCGGAAAGCCTATGCGAGAAAAAATATCAACTAATGCTTCCGCTACTTGCTCAGTTTCTATAGTCTTTAAAGCGACAGCTTCTGGATAACGAGTAGCGAAATCTACTAATGTAAGAATATATCTTTTACCTTTGTCAGTTATTGGAAAAATCGGACCAATCAAATCAACAGCTACACGTTCAAACGGAACATTTATCAGTGGCATAGTACCTAATGGAACTTTTGTTACTTTACCTTTTGGGCATGTGCGTTGACAAATATCACAAGATTTACAAAATCTCGAAACATCTCCATTGATATCTGGCCAAAAGAAATTACACAATACCCTATCTGTAGTTTTACGAATCCCCAAATGAGCACCAAATATAGACTCGTGAGCTATTTTAAGAACCTGGTCCCTGTAACACTTAGGTACAACCAGTTGTTTGAAAGTTTCCCCATGTTGAACATCGGAAGACATAAAACACCTGTAAATTAAACCTGTGATTAATATAAACCAAGATATTCTAGAACCACGTTCAAATTTTTCACCCTTAGTGATTTCAAAGTTTCATCTTCACTTTGTTCATTCTTAATTTCATCAACAGTTACTTCCCCTAATGCTGCAGGCACTGAAAGAGATTTAAACTTTTTATTTTTAGATATTACCTGGGCTCTAGTTTCTACAGCCTGTACTAATGGTTCAGAAACACTTTCCCAATTTTGATCTGGGTGGAAAGGTTGTCTTACATCAGGTATATTTCCTAAAATAAGATCATAAACTGGGTTAGACATACAAAGAACATCAATGTTACCTGTATAATAAGGAGTTTTTACATGAATCGTAGCAACCGGTACATTTCTGACAGTTCCATCGATTAAGACGCAGCGTTGAGTTTCACCTGTAAATTGAGAATTATTAACTAAACTCGTTCTAACTACAGCCCCATTACAGCCTGTATTCCGTAATACACTGATCTTTTTATCATTAACATATCCTTCAGCAATCGGCATATTTGAATTATCCCTAGAAGAAATATTTGCCTTACATGATACACTTAAAACGGGTAAAATATGCCCACATTTTAGTTCAACACTGTTTTCTAAATTAGTACAACTGCATAAAGTCTTTGCCTCTGTATTTTCTGCGTGGTTTGATTCCACTGGAACATCTGAAAGATATGAATCAGCTTGACAAAAATTAGCAAATTTGTGTTGTTGGTGTCTACTCAGTGTATATGAAGGCGCAGACACATCTAATCGTGATATTGGCTCCCTTGGTTGTCTATTACCTGAAAATCTATTAGAAGTGTATGCAGGTCTATGTTTAAAATCTTGATTCTGATAATTTGAATTTGAATCTTTGGCATCCTGAAAAGTTTTCAAATCTGGACAAAATTTCATTTCATGATCTGGTGATCTACAGATGTAACATCGTCTGATGAACCTTTGTGTCGTTTCCCTGAAATTAAATTTATTGAAACGGTTATTAGTGTGTGCCTTCAAATACTGATCAGCTAAAAATACTAATTCTTTATTCGTATCCGGTACTCTCTCTTTAAGAAACATCACTAAATCAAGTGGACAGCCTGACAAAAATTGTTCTCTAAGGAGTAAATCCTTAAGCCCATTAAAGGTTCTCGTAGTACGAGATAAGTCCAACCAACGATTAAAATAACCCTCAATTCTGGCCATAAATTGTTGGGACATTTCGGTGGGATAAGGTTTACAGTTACGAAACTTCAGTCTGAACCCTTCTTCAGTTAAGTCAAAACTCCTTAATAATGCACATTTGAGGCCATCAAAATCATTGATTTTCTCTGCTGGCAGACGTGAATATACACTTAAAGCCTTACCTTTTAAAAGTGAACCTAAATTTACGGCCCATACCGACTTATCCCATCCTTGAGCGGTAGCAAATCTTTCGAATCTGTTTAAGTAAGCATCCATGTCATCATATTTGTCATCAAAAGGAGGAAGTTTTATATACGGTTTACGTGTATTTTCGGAACCTTCGTGAATACTCATTAAACTGGTTTCCGCAGTTTCTTTTTTCATTTTAGCAACTTCGAATTCTGTATCGCACACTGATTTTCTTAGTTGAATTTCCTTTAACGCCAATTCTCTACTTTCTTTTTCACGCAAAAATGCTTTTTCTGATTCTACAATGTCTCTCTCGCGATCAGCTCTTTCTGAATCACGCCTTTCTTTCTCAATTTGTAACTCATACTCACGATTCAATTTCTCTTGTTCTCGTCTCTCTTTCTCTCTCTCCAACGCAAACTCTTTCTCCCTCTCTCTCTGTCTCTCAAGATTAACCCTTTCCTCTTTAACAAATTCAAGTAAAGCCTCCCCTTTCAAACCAAAATCTTTGCCTATCTTAGTTATCTTTTCTAAATCCATATTGACCCACAAATCTTATCCAAAAACCTAATTCTACACAATCTTAAATAATAAACTTATTTGTCCGTTACTGTCTCAGTCATTGTGTTAGTATACATATACAAAGCATGCACATTTCAATATACATTACTAATGAATACAACATAAAATTAAAACTTAAGTAGGCCTTTATTTCAAAAACTTATCTTAAAGCGCTATATATAGTATATCATATCAAATACAATATCATAAGTTAACTTTCTTAAATGTTACTAAATGTTTTTACAGTGCACTTTCATAATGTTATTGGCAATCCGGAAAAGGGTTCGTTATAAATATAAGCAATGGCAAGCTCGCCAAAATGTCACAAAGTGACCTCAGGTTCTTTTACTTAATTGCCCCTTTCCCCAACTACCAATAAACAACTCAACTAATTAATTAGATTTTAATATATGTATCTTATTAGAATTCATTTACATATATAATATTAGAGGTTTTACAATTAATTGAATGATTAAAGTTACAGTTCATTTCCGCATCGCATACTCTGCTCCTTTAATTCAATCAATCCTCCTGTTTAGCATTCAGATTGATTCTTTATCTTACTTCCACCATCCCAATCGCGTAGGTTTTTTTATTAAACACTTTTAACCCGAACACAATTCTCGGAAACTCACAAAACCTTCACATGTCACAGATCCACATAATTTTCCCGGATTCACCTAGACTCACTAGTTGTATTAAAAATCACCAAGATTTACATACACTTCACCAAGATTTAAATATTCTTCACCAAGATTCAGTATACTTCACCAAGTTTTCATAGGCGTTTGATTCACAAAGTTCACCAAGATTAAACTACTTATAGGATTCACAAGGCTACCCCTGGATTGAAATATCGATCAACTAGACATTATCAGTTTAATGTTATTTCACCAAGAAACGGATTCATCCCCTTTAAATACATCTTATTTACTTTACAACGTTTTATTCATCTAAAGCCAGTCATTGGTGTTCCTGTATAGATATTAAAACAGTCATGTCTGGTCCTTTAAAAGTTCTCTGATCTAAATAGAGAAAACAGCCATACCCTGTAACTTCTAAAACCTCTCTAACAAACTTTTATCATTCCTCCACCAAGAAACTTTTAGTCAATCCAACATCCAATCAAACCCATGCATAACCTGCACATGCATCACAATCCAGACACATTCATTACTTACACCCTTATTACCTAACTTGATAAAACATACCCACAATCATTCTGAAAAAACCAACGCATATACTTTGAAAATAATTAAACTTTATTAACCAAAACCTGTACAATCATGAATACATCTTTCTAAAAGAAATAAATATTCCCTTTAGTCATCTACCAAATTAATTATGTACCCTAAATCATCGAAATAAACCATGTCACAATGATTGATATTAATTGAACATACCAATTGTGACACCGCGAAAGCGGCCCAAATTGTCCGAGGAACCTGAAATTTAGACACAACACGTACATTTACACTAGCTACACCTGGGTACCACTCCAATTTCGATCCTATGAAAATATGGCAGTTATAATTAAATTTATGAGTTTTCTGAGTTTTGTATTTTCGCCTATACGAAAATACAAAACTCGGAAAACTCGGAAAGTGGCAAAAAGATATCAAAATAAGGCACGATGCCTACCAAATTTCGGCCAGCAACTTGTCTCCCTGGTACCCAGGTACCCTGAAAATTTCAAGGCTCTACCTGCATTCCCTCTAGGCGTTTGTTCTTGGCACCCCACTTTTTCGCCCAAAAATATTCAAAGTTTTTTACGGACTCCATGTGTGGAAAAAAGTCGTTTATGCCCGCGAAAGCGGCCCAAATTGTCCGAGGAACCTGAAATTTAGACACAACACGTACATTTACACTAGCCACACCTGGGTACCACTCCAATTTCGATCCGATGAAAATATGGCAGTTATAATTAAATTTCCGAGTTTTCCGAGTTTTGTATTTTCGCCTATACGAAAATACAAAACTCGGAAAACTCGGAAAGTGGCAAAAAGATATCAAAATAAACTATTTTGTATTGGATAATTATGATTATGACAGTAACACATCTATTTAATAAGTTGGACATGATCTGTAACGAAGTTTCGAAGAAATTCGACCATTTTTAAAAAAAATTTCTTCTTTAGGCCTTTTTAGCTGGATTTTCCTTCGCGCATGCGTAGCGCCGGAACCAAAGGCACGATGCCTACCAGATTTCGGCCAGCAACTTGTCTCCCTGGTACCCAGGTACCCTGGAAATTTTAAGGCTCTACCTGAATTCCTTCTAGGCGTTTGTTCTTGGCACCCCACTTTTTCGCCGAAAATATTGTTTTTTACGCACTCCATAAGGGAAAAAAAGTCGTTTATGCCCGCGAAAGCGGCCCAAATTGTCTGAGGAACCTGAAATTTAGACACATCACGTACATTTACACTAGCCACACCTGGGTACCACTCCGATTGTGATCCGATGAAAACAAAAAAGAATTTGGCCAAAAAACCGTTTTTTTCAAAAATTTTGCGGTTTTAATTTTTTTTGAAATTGTTAGTCTCAACGGATTTTATCGCCTCTTACGTATGTGATAGGTACATGTCCTGGCCACATTATCCTTAAATTCAAAATTTTTTAATTAACGGGAACCATGTTTACGGGCCAAAAAACCAAAATCGGTCATTTTTTCAGATTTTGACTGCTGAGGCATCCTTCCGAAGGACTGATTCTCTCGAAATTTCGTGTGCTGGCTGCGCAATGATGGTATCTATCACATATTAAAAGCTCAAAAGATAAAATATTAAATTCAATGAAAATTCGACGAAAAACGGCATTTTTTTTATTAAAAAAAAATCGTTGAGGGGTAGGGTCGGAACTCGAATTTTTTGACCCTGTTCCCTGTGTCGAAACCACTTCTCCTTTGGATATGTGGTAGCCAGAATGTCCGGCTACATTTAGGTGCAAATTTGAATCCTAACTGTGCACGTTAAAGATCCCTACTGGCTGAAATCCGACGGACAACAAAATTCACCGAAAAATTTCGCATTGGACATGCAGCGTAATACACCGTAATTCACCGAAATTCACCCGATGCAACCGAAGCCTAAAACGCTTAATTTTGCACCTATCAGTCTCAAATTTTGATACAGCCTTCTGGTACGAAGCTGCTGTAAAAATTTCAAGTCAAAATTCCTTCGGGAAGGCCGTTAATTACAAATACGAAATGGGGAAATCAAAAATGTGCACAAAAAAATCGGTTCCGGATTTTGACGATTGATCCGGATGCGCCTCATCGATCTATGTCTGGCCCCCAAATTTGGGGCCTCTCGGACTTCCGGAGTCTCGGCCAGGTCAAATTTCCGGGAAGGTCCCCGGGCCCCGGACACGGCGAATCAGGAAATGACCTCGGAATTCACTCGAGTGCCCTTTGTGGGCAGGGTGGGGCATTCTAGGTCATGACCTTTACGTCAGAGACAGCACCGCCAGCGACCTTGCGGGTCGTGACCTTGACCTTGACTTCTCGGACGAAATTTTGGACGGTACATGAAGTTTTTGGAATATTTCGACACCAAGGTCAAAGGTCAGACCAAAGGACAAGGTATGGGTGTCAAGGTCGATAAATTCTCTATCTAGGGTCGTGATCTTTTCACCCCCATAATGACCTTAGGGCCCCAAAAAAGGCCCCGGAACACCGAGGTGGGCGAAAATTTCGGTGAATTTGACCCCTTAAGATGACCTTGACCCAGTGGGGTTACGCGGGCTTCCAAGCCATGTCGACAGGTCAAGGTCCCGTGGTCCTGCGACCATCCGTTGGAGCCCCAGGGGCAAAAAACCGCCAAACTTCCGGGGCCGTAGCGGGTCATGGTCACCACTTTTGGTTGTCGATTTTAAAAAATGAAGAACAAATGTACGGTCGCTCTACCGGCTCACGAAATGTGGGGCCGATCGGAAGACCTTTTTTTGAAAAAATTCTGAAAAAAAACTCAATTTGAACTGAAAATCCAGCTGGGGTCAAAGGGGGTGGGGGTAACTCGCCCCTCCGAAACTGATTCCGACGACCTGGAGCTCGCGGCTTCTTAAACTAAATGACATCCTGGGAGTCGCGTGGTGACCTTCATTTGACCTTCAGAGGTAAAGGTCAAGGTCAAATCGAGAAAAAAAAGTTCTGTTTGAGCCACTTCCGGTCGCCGGAGAAAAATTTCAAGGTCACCACGCGACGCGCAATGATTTTTTAGGCGGGGAACCGCGAGAACTAGTTCTTTGGAAGAGTTGACAATGGTTAAAAAAAATTATGACTGGGAAATGCACATTGGGGGCGGGGGAGCCCTAAGAAACCGGAAATTCCGGATTATGACACTGGGTCCAGGTGTGAGGCATCAGTCTATGCCACGCCCCCAAATTTCAGACCTCTCCGACTTCGGGTTGGGAAATGAGAGCCAAAAAACCCCAAAAGCTGCTTTTTCAAGGTCAAATTTCCGGAAAGCCCCCCGGGAACCGGGTGTTTGCCCCCGAAGACGTAATCGGACACGGCGAATCAGGAAATGCCCTCAGAATTCACTTCCGGTCACGCCCAGAGAGCCTTATAGCCCTTTTTGTGAAAAAAATTGCGATTTCACCCACTTCCGTTCACCGGAAGTGAAATCTGAGGGATCCCAGCGACTTCCCGGGTCAACTTTAGTTCAAGAATAATCAACCGCAGACCCCCCCCCCCCCCCCCCAGTGGGTGCATCAGGGTGTTTACAGAACAGGATTGGGTGTTTTGGGGCCGAAAATTTTTCAGTTTTAACGACACGAGGGGCCATGTTTGCGGCCCTATACCTCGGGCCAGGGTTAGGGTGAGGGTCGGGTTTAGGACGGGATCGATAGCCTGGGCAACCCGCTCCACGGTATTAAATTTGGGGGCTACTGGCTGAAATCCGACGGACAACAAAATTCACCGAAAAATTTCGCATTGGACATGCAGCGTAATACACCGTAATTCACCGAAATTCACCCGATGCAACCGAAGCCTAAAACGCTTAATTTTGCACCTATCAGTCTCAAATTTTGATACAGCCTTCTGGTACGAAGCTGCTGTAAAAATTTCAAGTCAAAATTCCTTCGGGAAGGCCGTTAATTACAAATACGAAATGGGGAAATCAAAAATGTGCACAAAAAAATCGGTTCCGGATTTTGACGATTGATCCGGATGCGCCTCATCGATCTATGTCTGGCCCCCAAATTTGGGGCCTCTCGGACTTCCGGAGTCTCGGCCAGGTCAAATTTCCGGGAAGGTCCCCGGGCCCCGGACACGGCGAATCAGGAAATGACCTCGGAATTCACTCGAGTGCCCTTTGTGGGCAGGGTGGGGCATTCTAGGTCATGACCTTTACGTCAGAGACAGCACCGCCAGCGACCTTGCGGGTCGTGACCTTGACCTTGACTTCTCGGACGAAATTTTGGACGGTACATGAAGTTTTTGGAATATTTCGACACCAAGGTCAAAGGTCAGACCAAAGGACAAGGTATGGGTGTCAAGGTCGATAAATTCTCTATCTAGGGTCGTGATCTTTTCACCCCCATAATGACCTTAGGGCCCCAAAAAAGGCCCCGGAACACCGAGGTGGGCGAAAATTTCGGTGACTTTGACCCCTTAAGATGACCTTGACCCAGTGGGGTTACGCGGGCTTCCAAGCCATGTCGACAGGTCAAGGTCCCGTGGTCCTGCGACCATCCGTTGGAGCCCCAGGGGCAAAAAACCGCCAAACTTCCGGGGCCGTAGCGGGTCATGGTCACCACTTTTGGTTGTCGATTTTAAAAAATGAAGAACAAATGTACGGTCGCTCTACCGGCTCACGAAATGTGGGGCCGATCGGAAGACCTTTTTTTGAAAAAATTCTGAAAAAAACCTCAATTTGAACTGAAAATCCAGCTGGGGTCAAAGGGGGTGGGGGTAACTCGCCCCTCCGAAACTGATTCCGACGACCTGGAGCTCGCGGCTTCTTAAACTAAATGACATCCTGGGAGTCGCGTGGTGACCTTCATTTGACCTTCAGAGGTAAAGGTCAAGGTCAAATCGAGAAAAAAAAGTTCTGTTTGAGCCACTTCCGGTCGCCGGAGAAAAATTTCAAGGTCACCACGCGACGCGCAATGATTTTTTAGGCGGGGAACCGCGAGAACTAGTTCTTTGGAAGAGTTGACAATGGTTAAAAAAAATTATGACTGGGAAATGCACATTGGGGGCGGGGGAGCCCTAAGAAACCGGAAATTCCGGATTATGACACTGGGTCCAGGTGTGAGGCATCAGTCTATGCCACGCCCCCAAATTTCAGACCTCTCCGACTTCGGGTTGGGAAATGAGAGCCAAAAAACCCCAAAAGCTGCTTTTTCAAGGTCAAATTTCCGGAAAGCCCCCCGGGAACCGGGTGTTTGCCCCCGAAGACGTAATCGGACACGGCGAATCAGGAAATGCCCTCAGAATTCACTTCCGGTCACGCCCAGAGAGCCTTATAGCCCTTTTTGTGAAAAAAATTGCGATTTCACCCACTTCCGTTCACCGGAAGTGAAATCTGAGGGATCCCAGCGACTTCCCGGGTCAACTTTAGTTCAAGAATAATCAACCGCAGACCCCCCCCCCCCCAGTGGGTGCATCAGGGTGTTTACAGAACAGGATTGGGTGTTTTGGGGCCGAAAATTTTTCAGTTTTAACGACACGAGGGGCCATGTTTGCGGCCCTATACCTCGGGCCAGGGTTAGGGTGAGGGTCGGGTTTAGGACGGGATCGATAGCCTGGGCAACCCGCTCCACGGTATTAAATTTGGGGGCTCCTGGCTCCAAAATCGTGCACGTGGCAGTGTGACAAACATGGCTTTGCGAATCGTCGGAGTCCATAGCTCCGCCCATATGGGGCGTGCACCTTAGATTTTTTGGGGGTGGGGGGCGGCTAAGAAGGAAAAAATCTACGTTTAAATTTTTTCGAAAAAAAAAAAAAAATGGGGGGCATGCTCCCCCACCCAAATTTTTTTTTTTCGAAACACTCCCCCCCCCCGGGGGTCAAAATGACACGGGGCAAAAAAAAAATTATTACTGCGTTCCTCGGACAATTTGGGCCGCTTTCGCAGGCATAAACGACTTTTTCCCCTTACGGAGTCAGTAAAAAACTGAATATTTTCGGCGAAAAAGTGGGGTGCCAAGAACAAACGCCTAGAAGGAATGCAGCTAGAGCCTTGAAATTTTCAGGGTACTTGGGTACCAGGGAGACAAGTTGCTGGCCGAAATTTGGTAGGCATCGTGCCTTATTTTGATATCTTTTTGCCACTTTCCGAGTTTTCCGAGTTTTGTATTTTCGTATAGGCGAAAATACAAAACTCGGAAAACTCGGAAATTTAATTATAACTGCCATATTTTCATCGGATCGAAATTGGAGTGGTACCCAGGTGTGGCTAGTGTAAATGTACGTGTTGTGTCTAAATTTCAGGTTCCTCGGACAATTTGGGCCGCTTTCGCGGGCATAAACGACTTTTTTTCCCTTATGGAGTCCGTAAAAAACTGAATATTTTCGGCGAAAAAGTGGGGTGCCAAGAACAAACGCCTAGAAGGAATGCAGGTAGAGCCTTGAAATTTTCAGGGTACCTGGGTACCAGGGAGACAAGTTGCTGGCCGAAATCTGGTAGGCATCGTGCCTTTGGTTCCGGCGCTACGCATGCGCGAAGGAAAATCGTATAGGCGAAAATACAAAACTCGGAAAACTCGGAAATTTAATTATAACTGCCATATTTTCATCGGATCGAAATTGGAGTGGTACCCAGGTGTAGCTAGTGTAAATGTACGTGTTGTGTCTAAATTTCAGGTTCCTCGGACAATTTGGGCCGAGTGGATAAGACGCTGGCTCACTTGCCTGGAGGTCGGGTTTTCGATCCCAGCATTGGCCGAGAAATTTCATCCAGACTTTCCGGCGTGGTTTCCCGTTGTCAGGATGCAAGACGGAGGGCCTGACAAAGACAACTATACTGTCTAGCCGTTGGAATTCGATATAAGAGTAGGCCGTTCGTAGCGCAGCTGCACAGACAAACTTTACCTCATAGCACACTGTATGAGGTATCCAGTATTTGAGTGTTTTTACTTCCCATATGTACCAAATATGCCATACAAGATTATGTACTTTTGGCGAAGACGTCCTGTCATCAATGCAAATGTTGTGATTTCGATCGGTCGCTTGGGAATTTCAAGGAGTATAGGTCGCCTGTCTGACCATGCAAGATTTCTTTGGATACTCCTGTTTCGTGTCGCTGCTAAAAACGCCTGGTGTGTAATCGAACACAGATATGCACTGTGTTAGTCCCAAATAACCTAGTTCAAAGTTTGACAGCTAAAGTCTCATTTAGTGAAAAAAAGAATATCTTTAGAACATTTTAGTTTGAAGGGTTCATTAATATACAGTAAACAATGAATATAGTATTCAGTAAACATTTACCACAGCATTTATAATGTACAGCAAATATATGAATATAAAATGAAATGAAATGGGGTTTAACGTCCTGATTTTCAGCACCAACAGATCTCATGAAGTCGTGAATTTAGTAAACAGTATATATACATGTAAAGTAAATGCTTGAATAAAGTAAACATCGTAGTTTTAGAATGGATACTCAGGGTGGTCTCTATATCTGTAAAATAAAATATTGTACAATATAGAACTCCGGAACCAAATATGATGCTGGGCAGTAATCTAATGCGCCGCTTTCATATGGGTTAGTAATGTCACGAGTATCAAAACTTTTTCAGATTCGTAGACAAATTGTAGACCGTAGACGGTTTCATTTTTTCTAAGAAAGACAGAACATAATTATTTCTATGTCTTTTGCTAAATAGGTTGTCAACTCACTATTATTCGATCATAGGCATTATTTCCCACGCTTATAAATTAATAACACCGGGTATAATAACACTATTACCCCCTTGTTTTTCTATTACCCCCGTGCAATTGCTATCTTCAAACGTTTGAATTTGAAGTTGAAATTGACATTTTTGTCAATTTTTCAACTGGCAATAGTGAATTGTAGGATTAATAGGATTATTCTTTTACAAGGTATGACTTAGGGCCTTATTTTAATACATTTTAAAAATATAATTTAAAAATATGAAATTACCGCTTTAAAGTTCGTAATGCTGGGTCTCCGCTGTCGTGCGATGCGTTCCGATAGGATTGTCCCTATTGAGTTCACGAGCTGGTACGTGCAGATACGTTCGGGTACGTCTCGATACGATCAACACTATTGCTACAATTGACCTCAATATAATATGATAATACCTGACCTGATCACCAAGATTACTCCGCGATTAAAACCACGATTTTACTCGTAGCGTGAATCGTGATAGTCGGAACTTGGCATAAGTGATTTTTGAAACAAAGCTTTTCACAGACCGCTTTCACATGGGCTACGCATGCCACGTCCCGAATCGCAGATGGTTCTTGAAGTCAGCAAGTGATTCTTATTTCGTTCTTACGTATTGGTATTGTTCGTAGTAGTTCGTAGTTCGGCCACGAAAGGTTTTATTTGTCAAAAAGTTTCTCGGTCGGTTTATGAATTTCGAAATTTATAGATGTATCGTAAACCCGTCGTAGCCCTTTCTTACCACCCGTAACAGCTTCCTATTCCTATGATTTTGAGACGGAAGAATCAGGAATAAGGGTGATGGCTTCAAAAAAAGCAAAACTGCCCATGATTCCTTTGACCAAGGCTAACAAAAGAATAAAAGGTCAACCCTTTCGATATTCATATTCACATGAACAGACTGTCGTAATAAAGATTTAATTGATCGGAATGTCAATCTGATTAAATCAAGAGTTGTTATATAACGTCATAGGATCAAAAACTGCTCGTAGGACCTCTGATGCGACCTTCCAGTACAACCGGTCAGGTTTTCATGTAGTAGAGGCCATCCCAAAAATGAAACGAAATATAGATCTGTTTTTTTCATCAGATTGCAAAAAATGTTATGGATTTAACATTTATGGGAAGTGAATAACTAATAAAGATAGCCATTCGAGTGGTTTCATTTGATCAGCACGAACTATATTTAACTGCATGAAATATCACTTACAGTTCCTGATGAATACATTTATAATCTTGATTCAAATTACTGATAGTTTTAACTTCTTCTTCGGTCAACGAGAAATCAAATATCTGCAATGAAAGTGGAAATATTAAGTCACCTATAAAACGACCGGACTCAAACTCCTGGGAAATATATATTATATAGTACATATTTATATACATCAAAAAGTGTTCTGGGGTAAGGGCGATAATTCTGTCACTAATCATAACGGTATGATGTGAAACACATTAATAATCCCATCAAGTTCTGTAGAGAAAGCAAGTTTTACCACGGTGGCTCGGGGACGTTCCGTGTTCGATACTCTTATTTACCTAGAAATTTCATCGGGATTTTCCAGCGTGGCCCCCCTTGACAGTGGTGCAGGACAGTGGTATAGTCGTTTCTAGCCTAGTTTCCCGTTGTCGGTGGTGCAGTAAAAGAACTATTTACAAGATAAGACCTTTTTGCCGCTGCCCGTATCGAAATTTCCTTCATAGCAGAGTGTATGGCGTACGCCTCTCTTTATAAGCCCAACCGGCATAGAGCGATTGGACGTTAAACCCAATTTCATTTCATTTCATTTTAAGTAAGGGCAGCAGCTCAGTCAATGATATCCGGTTTATATAGAATACAAATCAAGTGAAAGAAAATTAAATCCATTTACCTCAATATTTTGTTGAATTCTAGCAGGTGTTACACTCTTTGGTACCAATGTATATCCTCGATCAACTCCCCATCTTAATATTACCTAAAATAATAAAAAACCGATACGTCCCTGGGTGTAAACTAAATGATGGGCAGGCAAACTATAATTTCTAAAGATCTATATTTCGTTTCGTTTTTTATACTTTCGATGGCCTACACTACATGAACATCTGACCAGTTGTACTAGGAGGTCGCGTTAGGGGTCATACGAGCGGCTTTTGACCCATTGGCGTCATATATTGATTAATCAATCAGCGTTGGCGTTTCTAGGGGTTTACCAAGAATTCGCCGTAACAGACCGTTTCAATGACTAATTCCTCACATCAACCAGAATGCCTATCGAATAACAACTCTCCCAGATCCTAGTGTGGCGAAGACAAATAAAACGAAATTTTAAACAATAATATCCACCAGCATCAGGTCGTATGAGTATTTTCCCGCGTCATTAGCCCATTTGAAGCTGAAAAGTATGACGTTAAATTCCCCCATACGATAGCTGGTTAAATCCCATTTCATTTCATTTCGTATAAATATTAAATCGAATAGACTAGATGTGATTTATTTACCTGTGCTGCAGTCTTATTATATTTAGCTGCTATATTTTGTATAGTTTTATTGACAAGTACATTGGCTGGCTGGTATGGGTCAGAACTGTTCAATAAAAAATATCAAGAAAAACGAAAATACAATTGTGGTGTTGGCCAGTAAATTTCAAATTATTTATTAAATACAACTTTACGGAGTCGACATGTATAATTTGCATTCCTATTTCAAATGGCGCCCCATTCCTAGGTAGAAATTAAGTAATCTTCATAATGATTCTCTTTTCCTGCAAACATTATTACTGTTAAGATGGTCACATCTACGAATGAACTCCTTGCCCGAGACAAGCTAATGGAAGGTATACGGGTGGACTTGGACAGTGTAGGAATGCCATGTGTATAAAAAGTAATTGATTGACGCTATTACATCTGACTGGAATAACATGGGAACTCTGGGTGTATAACATGTCAGAGACACACTAACCTCGGAACAGAAGATTACAGAATAATGAATATCGTCAGGTTTCGACCCTCATTACGAAAACAAAACCATCAAAAACTGCAGTCTCTTTTGGAATAGCGGGGATTAACTCTGAGACAGAAGGTCCTCTAATGATCCCAATGCTTCAAACCCCATTTGAAAAAATTCCGCTAAAACTGTAGCCGTTTCCGCGTCGTTTAAGGTTTTTGGAAATATTGGCGTAATCAGAATGAACTTCATCCGATTCATATGTGAGATTTTCTTGATATTAAACGTTAAGTCACACATAGCTTTGGACTAGAGTGGAGTACCAGTTGTACTAATATTTATAATTCTACCTGTCCGCAGCTCCTCTACCTAGAGGAGAGTAAGCAGTGACCACAATATTCTCTTGTTTACAAAAATCCAATAATTCATTGTTTGTATAATATGGATGAACTTCAACCTGGAATTTAGAAAAAAACGCCATCTAGTCAATGGTGGTAGTCTAGTATCAGTCGCACTGTCAGCGTTGATAGCCTTTCAATTAACATGGGTCCTCAAGTGAAAGCTGATAGTTATGTGTCAGTCGTAATATACATACTGATAGCAGTTCTCTAGTGAAAACTTGCAGTCTAGTATCATTTGTACGGTCCATGCTAGTAGCCTTTCAATTAACTCGCTTCTGGTAGACTAGTAGTAGTCGTACTGGCTATCCTGGTAGCCTTTCAATTAACATATTGTGTCCTCTAGTGAAAGCTGTTAGTCTTGTAGCAGTAGGACCGCCCATGATGGTAGTCTTTCAAGCAACATGAGTCAGTGCTGACAGTTTAACATTAGTCCATGCCAGTACCCTATCATTGAACATGACTCAGTGCTGTCAGATTAGTATCAGCCGTACTGTCCAAGATTGTAGCCTTCCAATTAACACGAGTCTTGTGAAAGCTGGTACTATCAGTCGGACTATCCGTGCTGTGGTAGTCCGTCATTCGCATTGTCCGTGCTGGTAGCTTGTGTTGAGGTTTATTGCCTTACTTTGATGCACCAACTGGGGAAATGAAGCGTGCTACGACGGGGAATTGTGTTCGAACAGCGATGATTCTCTAACGTGACAGCAATCGGGTACACGCGTGGACCTAGTCTTTTAGCATCCGAACGACTAGATATTGTTTTTGCGCCTTCCGTCCTTGCTGCACCACGGTATATAGGTAAATAATGATCTCTCCATACGTCAACGAACTGTTTGATGCAAACCGTATGTTGCTGATTATAATGTGACGGGGAAGATAAGTAAATACCTGATTAACTGCTGGTTTATATCTCAAATCAGCAGCTAAAAGTCGTTTCAATTGTTGAATATTAAAATTAGAAACACCGATACTTTTAACTAATCCTTTAATCACCAATTCTTCCATTGCCTGAAAAAAGATAATAATAAAAATTCTGAATATTGTGTGTTAGGGTAACATCCCGGCGACCACGACCAAATCCGTGTACGTCTAACCTGTCACGTGGAAAATATTTCAAAAATAACATTATAGACCGGGAGCCCAGGGGGTCAACCTAGCTGAAATCTGTATTACCTAAAACAGCTTTGGAGATGTTCAGTACCACCACAGGAGTCCTGAATCACCACTGCCAGACAGTTTGTGCGGTGGGTTACCCCTAACAGATACGCCCAAAATGCCCCCCCCCCCCCAAACTAGGCTAGATTAGCGGGCA
This sequence comes from Patella ulyssiponensis, assembly GCA_963678685.1. NCBI lineage: Eukaryota > Metazoa > Mollusca > Gastropoda > Patellidae > Patella > Patella ulyssiponensis. The sequence goes on along the minus strand of OY783229.1, from coordinate 18,516,010 downwards.
CTGTTACCGTGTTCTGAAAAATTAAATTTTTAGTCAGGATGAGTTGAATACTAATACCTAATATGTATGGAAGAGGCGATAAACTGCGGTTGCAAGAAACTGATTTTTGGGGCAGAAAACGTTTTATGGCGCTGAAATTTGCATTTTTGAACAAAACAATTGTTCGTGCAACCGCACTTTATCGACTCTTACATACGTGCTAGGTAGTATTCTACGCATCCTGGCACAATTTTTAATTGTTTGGAACACGGGAACAGTGACGGCTACTCTATTCTAACTGAGGCATTTTGAGCGTGTCTGTTAGAGGTAACCCACCGAACAAACTGTCCGGCAGTGGTTATTCAGGACTCATGTGGTGGTATTGAAAAACTCAACAGCTGTGTTAGATGGTACAGATTTCAGCTAATCCAGCCTAGCTGTTGACTGGAAATTAGATAACTCTTGTCAGGGATACTCCCAATCTGTTTCACAGAGAGAATTACTTACGAATTAACTCTGTAACAGATGACTCTCCACAACAAGTGCGTTGACTGCACGCGGCGTCAATCATTGGCTCAACGGCTCGTGCAATGTTTACATAACACCTAACTGCTTCGGGCAAAATGATGCATTTTACTCATTTTAATACCCATTTACACTAAATAGGAAATATTTTTTAACTAAAATACTTCAAACGTCTTTATTTATTTTTCTTTTACCTCAAAAAAATGTTTGAGAATTTAATTTGTCGCAGTAAAAAAGTTAATATGCCGTACTCATTAAGCCTCGTCGATGTCATGCTTATCAGTGATTGTAGCGGCCAAGCGAATATTCACTGCGGGATCAGTTTTGGATACTCCAACACTTCACATGTATGGTAATTACATAGCTCTGTCAGGGGTACCCCACCACTAGAAGTGTCTGTCAGAGTGTTTTTTGTGATACCTGAAGATGTACGGTACACTGCTGGGTGAATTTCATGTGGTACACCAGGCGCGGATCCAGGATTTTTTGCAGGGGGGGGGTCTAGGTTTGATAATTGCGGTGGGCGCCAGCGCCGAAGGCGCTCGACCAATTAACCGGAGGTTTGGGGGGCCTCCCCCAGAAAAATTTGGTAAATTAGATTCAATTTGGTGCATTCTGACGCATTTCCGGAAGGTAAATTCCAAAATTACAGGTCTAAAAATCGCCAATAAAATCGCATAAAAATTTTTCAAGCCTGAGCAGGGGGGGGGGGGGTCCGGACCCCCTGGACCCCTCTGGATCCGCGCCTGTACACTTTTGAGCTAATCTAGATTAGTTGAGAGACATGTCATTTTGGGTGTTGACCACCACACCTACCACCAGAAACCCGGCAGACTTATATTTTGATGATAGCAGATATACATGCATTGATACCATAAAAGAGTAAATTGGTGCACTTTTCAGTTGGGTTAACCCCCTGGGCTCCTGCTCTATTAGGCCTCAGCTATATGACTAAGTGTAATGTTTAAAGTCTAAAACGACCATGTGGTCTGAATCTGATTTCTAATTCAATGGGATATAACTCGCCTGAAATCGATTCTCTTTAAAAATCGGGTTCAGACCACATGGTAGACGGACATGCCTACATGTATATCCCGACATAAATATAAATAAATATATCATCACCTTCCATGTATCTATAAAATCAACATCGTCGTTAGGCAGTCTTGATTTAAATTCATCTCCTCTTTCTTTACCAGCTTTCTGCAAAACATTAACGTGAAAAAAATACAATATTATATCTGTCATTGTAATACAGAAAAGATAATACTATTTAAAGTTTATTGATCCCATAGGTCAATTACCCGAAGTTTATACAGGGTTGTGTGGTCTAAAGCTCGAATAAGGTGTTTATAGACCTTTCGCGTAAACAGTGGTCCCCCATTATTGTGTGTTACTAGGTGTGATCCCGTGTTATGTTCGTCAGACGTCATAAATCCCCGCCGTCCTCTTTTGCAGAAGAACTGTCTCATTTCTTATAATATTGTAGGTATGAGCGTAACTTTTGCCGATCCACCTACTGAATATAATGAAATATTTCTAAACACAAATAAATGTTTAAAGGGGCATTATGTAACAGCTAAATCTGGTCTTTCTTTGGTCCTTAAATGTTAGATGCCATCGGATAGCTCCGATTTTACGTAGATTGGAATGGTTCGGGCATTTAATGGTTTGATTTAAAAATGGAGAAGCGAAGCTAATCTCGAATAATTAGCATCGTGGTTAACTATAATAAATAATCAATGCACAGATCTTTCAAAACTACTAACAGTGATAACTTCGTTCAGAATAAAGTAATTTGAATGCAATTTTTGAACTATTCTAGCAAGAACGGCCAGTTCTCTATCTAAATCTTACATAATGTATGTGAAATATTGGGACAGTTGGATGCAGTCCATGGCCAGTAACCCCCTCCCAACCAACCTTTAATAAGGTCCTGGTTATTTTAATCAAAAACAGTTATGCAATATCTGAATAAAGCTAATACTTACGACAGCAAATGGCCAGTGTATCAGATACAAATCCAGATAATCTGTTTGTAGTGACTTCAATGATTCCCGACACATTCCTTCCACTAATTCCGGACGATGATGGGTAAACCATAACTTTTGGAATTAAATAGGAAATAAAGATATCACTGTAGACTTCCTAAATATCAAATTTTAGTCATTTTACAGAATCTTAGAATTAATAAGCTTTGAAAAATAAGTGCACTTTCCAAAATTTACAAGCATTTCTTCGGAGTTTTGGTTGGTGTTGTATACTTTTGTTCTGAAACATTTCTTTTATCTGATAGATAGTGTGCATCATAATTGAAACTCACAAAAAGATATAACGACGAAATTTAAGGACAGCGGCGACACAATTTTTAGCTGTGAAATACACTATTTGGAATATCATCTTTTAAAAGTAATACAAGGTTTTCGGGTGGACGACACTCCTCTATTGCCGCTGATTTGTTGTATAAAAAACCAACTAAAATGTTATTGATGAGATCCGAAACCAATTTCTAAAACACATAACAATCAATTTATTAAATATAAAAAAAACTGCCGATATGTAATTAAAATATCAGTTGTGCAAATTTACCTTAGTTACTAAAAACAAATCGGATCTTTTCAATGAGCCGTCTTTTATTTTTAGTGTTATGGCGTCGCCAACTTCTTCTTCTGTTTGATAAATCCAGGCTGTATCAATATGACGATATCCAAGTTCTAAAACCACACGTGTTGCATCCCGTACTTCATTTGCCTAGATTATAAAAAGAACAATAATCAATTGTGTTATGGTTAAACAGTGAAAAGAGTTAATAACACTCAAGACAAATAGTATATTTTCTTGGGCACACGGTGGTATCCCACGGGGTTATGTTTTAGGACCCTTTCTATTCGTTATGTAAGTAAATAACATACACAATATAGAAAATACACATGTAAATTAGCATATATAAGAATAGGTTGTGAACATTTTATAACGTACATACAATCACTGACATTGGGTAAGGTTGTTTATATCAATCATCTTGACTGAACATCACATTAATTTAATAAACTGGAAAATGTCAAATGTTCCTGGACATAACTAGTATTGCATCGGGTTACATAATAGCCCAGCCATGCCCAAAAAGTAAGCGACACGTTTCCCCCGTGTTACGGACACTTGTACCATAACACAGTCAAACTTCATAGATACTCAATTGGTTTGTGTTCAAAGATTATCTAACGTCTTATTCACAAGCAAAATCAACAAGCTTACCTTAAATGAGTTAAATGTTCCATAACCTATAATTGGCATATAAAAACCACTATTTAGTTTAATGCTAGGTATTTTTGTGGATGTCATTCTGAAAAAATAGATAGCAATATCGATATTCTATGATATTATGTAGATTAGAGCGTTCACCTCAACTGATATCAACTAACTGTCTATGGAAATTGAATCGCCAGCCCTATCATTCTAAACTAACAGAGATAAATCCTAATCTCTATCTTGTTATACTAACAAATAAAAAAGTACACATATTATATCGACGCGCGAATTTAGAGGGGGGGTCGTGGTCTAGGGTGCCGCGCTTCGACCTCTAGCTGGCCGGTCACCTCTGGCTTGCGGCTGTGGTTTCGATCCCTGGTGTGAGTGTATGTGGCATGGAGATGGAGGGCGCCTTCTCAACCTCGTGGGTTTCCTCCCACTGCTAAAGACCCATACGCGCAAGCGATTTATTGAAATAAAATTGAAACAAGTTAGTCCCAAAATGACCTAGTTTGTGTCGAGTGGACGTTAAACCCCATTTCTCTCTCTCTTTTTTGTGGATGGCGCCCTAGATTTGGAGCCGCCCCTCCCCTCTATTCATAGTTTCTAGATCCACTACCGCATATATCATTATATAATCTTGAGGACTTGCAAAATTTTAAATGGGACACTGTTTATAAGGGGGCATAGTCTCCCATAGATTATTTATTAGCTCACTACAAATTAATCTATCAACTCATTTATGACATGGTTGGTGTGTAATTTTTCACCACAAGAGTTCCACGTGATATTGGACGATATCAAATCAAACGAATGACCCAATTCTTGATCGGAAGTAATATCATCAAAAAGTTTTGACATATAATTGATATGGTCTGATTGGTTTTCTTTATAGAACAAAAATCGATTTGATCATGTACTCCAGGGTTATTTGTTCGTAACTCAATGCAGTACATGTAGTTGAATAATAAACATAATATGCATGTACTAAGAGGGTGAAACAGATATGGGAAGTCGCGTTGCCTTGTTGGTTCGTTTTGGTCGGCATTTGATCTCCACTGGAAACATCAACTAGTGATTTCTTACAATCTCTTCCTCTTTTTTTTTATTTCATCCGACCCTTGCATATATACGAGGTCAGTGAAGTCACGTAAAGTAACCTAGGTCAGATAGCGTTCAAGATGTAACACTTTGTAGACACTTATCCTGTGTCTCAACAGCCAAATCTTCAATGTGACACTGTCGTGTGTCTCGTTAGGACTTCACCTTAAGTTGTGTATAAAACTCCTTTTTAAATTCAATGTATCGTTATAAATAACAGGGATATTTCTACAACAATACAGCAATGGTCTTATCATACTCCTCGCAGTGTTCCCTTTGATTAGAGGTAATCCCACTACTCACTGCTGTAATGAGTGGATATTGTTATTTTAAATATGATTGGTCAGTAGTCCGACTAACAACCAATGACTAGCTGCTTTACAAAAGCTTTACATTTAAAATGAATGCCAATATTGGACCAAATATGTTTACATAACGTTACGTCATGGCTCACCATTTTATTATGCCCAATTAACCCGTGCAAAGTAGAATACTGCAGTAAAACTAATTGCATGACAAACGAGGCTATCCAGTCGAATGAACTGTAAACAATTCAGGTTGGAAACGAACATACTTTCACCGTTTTTAATACCTTAAATCACTGTCCAAAGTTTTAGGGAAGTCCCAGATTAAACGTGGGACTGTCATGTTGATTGAACGGGAAGAATAGAAACAATCCGTAAAAGTTCAAGAATCAGAAGTCAATCCAGCAATGGACAGAGAGGGATTTCTCTGGCCATTGCTTCAGGAATATGTGGTCTTATAGGTATTTAAACGTTGTACACGATTAAAAGCTATGGTGTCTGCACTGGCTATTTCGCCCAGTCGTCTCTCTAAGATCGCTGCATGTTGTCTACCCCGGTCTGTACGCTGAGGCGGCTAAAGGTATGTCTCCCTTGAAATGCCGCATGATGTCTGAATCAACCTTTTAAGGTCGCGCTCTTTTATATATAAAAATTAAGGTCGCGCTCTTTTATATATAAAACACATTTATGTGCGTCAGTCATTAGGGCGGACGAGCTACGTCAACCTTATTTTATAAAATTGGGCTAATCTTTACTACACCAAATGGACGGAGACCTGTCCCTATAAAACCTAAAAGCTATTATAAGTCGCGATTTAGCATTATGTGTGTCTAGTTTAGAAGGATTGTAGCGTATCTTCTACAGTTAGACGGATTGTAGTGTATTTACCGCCAAACCACGTATGTTTTCTCGAGAGTACCCAGTTCCCTATCACTGCTATATTAATCAGCTTTTTAGTGGTCGTTAAACCCATTTTTCCCTTTTAATGGTTTGTATCTCAAGAAAGATGCTGTGATTTGAAGTCTCAGCCACTGAAGTAACAGTTTCTTTAGAATGTTTTATTCAAGTTGTCATAAATAAAACGAACATTAGAATATGGAATAATCAAATATAATAAACAGCACATACATGACTATAGTATACGTAAATATATGAATCAAGTAAGCAATAAATACTTATAATGGTATACAAGTAAATACGTAGGTTTTAAAATGGATACTCTGGGTGGTCTCTATATCTGAAAAAACAAAATATTACACAGATATAAAATGAAATGAAACGAGAGTTTAAACTCCTGTAGTGTTCTGGAAGAAAGGGGCTATTGAAGGCAGGCATACACCATGCAGTTTGTGAAAGGGAAACGTTGCCCGGACAGGGGCTTTTCCGCCTAAGCTTCATCGAAGTACAACTGTTAAAGGTTATTTTAAATGAACGCCAACGTATAGGGACTACAAGTGGCTTCGGTTTTTCATCTGCTATTCCTTGTCAGACTCTCCACACTGCACCACTGACAAGGGGAAACCCAGCCTGGAAACCAGGACCTCCACGTTACTGAGTGTTATGTCATTTTGAGTCACGATGAATCCAATAGTTAGAACTCAAGGAACAGAAATTGACTAGGAGAAGTAATCTTACAGAAGTATGAGTATATCCGAGACGGAAACTGGAATCCCTTCAAACAGTGGCTTCTCTTGATCCACGCGAAATATAATTACTTACTGATTTAAGTGAACACATTTATAATCTTGATTCAAATTACTGATAGTTTTAACTTCTTCTTCGGTCAACGAGAAATCAAATATCTGTAAAAAAAAAGTGGGGAAAAATTGAACTATCGTCAAATCAACTTGTAGATTTCTCGCTCAGAAATCGCCGACAATCAACAGGGCGGTACTTTATGCGTAATACACACCAATCAAATTATATTAAGGAAGCCTCGTGTTTAGCGATATGTCGCTACAATATCCATGGAAATAGGTGTTCGGCATGTTCACACGGTTTTAAAACAAACTCAATAACATCGTCAATAATCTCCAAAAAATATATTCATAGATACCTATTTAACATTTCGGGATCTAGCTCTTGCGGGTAGATCGGATTCGCGGCTCTTAAGCACATCCTTCTGCATTAACCAAGGGTAATTAATGTAGTAGTCGACCCGTGAACGGATATTGATCCACATAACAAGAGTAAGAGTAAATGGACCCATGTGAAAATAACTAAGTGTAGCAATGGTTAATGATTGTACTCGTAAATTAGACAGAGACTAAGATAACCAAGAAGATGGATTTTGTTTTTCTGCGATGTTATTTTACCTCAAAATTTTGTTTAATTCTAGCAGGTGTGACACTTTTTGGTACCGATGTATATCCTCGATCAATCCCCCATCTTATTACTATCTACAATATAAAATAAAGAACACGCCTTTGGATCTAAACTGATAAGGGAACATTGAAAAAAATAAATACACTGAGCATCAATCAGATAGTCAAGGGTCACCTGGCTCATCAGGTAATAAACGTCACAGTTCTTCACTTATTTCAACATTGCGTACAAAGAGAACAAGGTCCATTGAGGTCATTGGCAGGAATTGTTGAAATACAATAGGATTTTTCATTTTATTAATTAGACAATCAAACTAGCAGTTGAACCGGCGTAGCATTGGGTACGGCCATGAACCGGAAGTAACATAAGTCCAAAACCGGACGTGGTAGTCTGTCGCCACAAAGACCTACGTTAAATCAGCTGATAACTGTTGTCGTTGGAGAATTCTAAAAATTCTGGAGGGTATTTTCCGACATCGCTGAAATTTAATAAAGACCATCGTCTCATTATTATAAACATATAAATTGAACAGATATCAGATACTAAATATATGATTTATTTACCTGTCCCGTACTTTTATTATATTTCGCCGCTATTTGTTGTATAGTTTTATCTTCATGTACGTTAAGTGATTTGCCTGGGCCACTAATGGTAAATAGATAATATAATATACTTAGAAGGTATCAAGAAACACGAAAATACAATGGATGTAGTAAGCTTTTTAAGATACGTACTGACATGCTGGATTTAAAACATGTCTGTAGAACCATCTAGAACTTGAAAATCATTATTCCCCACCTATTCATTTAACAATCTTGTGAATTTCGTTACAAATCTCCCTTGAAAGCGCTTCTAACAATGATGTAAGTTTAAAGTCCATGCAAAATCTACTTTAAAACACGCACGGAATTTATACCGAATTTTCCTTTTTCTTGAATATGTGAACTATACTAAGGCTACCGACTATTCTACAATAACCCTGTAAAAAAAGCATATACCTGTCTGAACCTCCTCTACCTAGAGGAGAGTAAGCAGTGACCACAATATTCTCTTGTTTACAAAAATCCAATAATTCATTATTTGTATAATATGGGTGAATTTCAACCTGAAAAATATGAAAACTCTTCTAGTCAGTAGTCAAGTATCAATTCTATATCCGGTGCTGGTAACATTTCAATGAAAAAACGAAATCGTAAAACGAATCACAGTTCAAAAAAGTAAAATATCTAATAAATTGTTGCCTTTTATATAAAGGCATTGCCTCGTGACCTATTCTAAGAAACATATTTAAGTTCGACCTATAGAAACACTCAATGTGTGTTTCAAAAGGATTGATATTTAAAAGATACGTGTTAACTGAAGTATTATAGGTTTAGTACTACAGCTTTATATTTAAGATCAGCAGATAAAATAAGTAAATACCTGATTAACTGCTGGTTTATATCTCAGATCAGCAGCTAAAAGTCGTTTCAATTGTTGAATATTAAAATTAGAAACACCGATAGTTTTAACTAACCCTTTAATCACCAATTCTTCCATCGCCTAAAAAATAGAAGATAATAGATAATAATAAAATTCTGAATATTGTGGGTTAGGGTAACATCCTGGCGACCACGACCAAATCTGCAGGTGGCCTTAATAATTAGATCTAGTCGTAACGGCGGGTTAGATCTAAATCTGAGTTAGCCTAGAAATTCATTGGATATCCGGCGTAGTTCCTCCTTGTCTGTGGTACAGGACCTAAGACCTGGCAAGGGGCAAAGTACGGCCGTCCAGATGAGACAAAACCCCTAGCCCCCGTGTACACATTGACGTGCACGTGACATATCCCTTTAGGGTGGAATTCGATATACTTGTAAGAGTATAGGCTGTCAAAATTTACCTCATATAGCACACTGTATGGCGTAAGGACGGAACACTAGGAAATTAAAACCCCATTCCATTCATTTCATTCCAGTGTTATATGTGTTCTGTCTTCTGCCCGCGATCTGTATCTTCTGTGTTTCTGTTTGTTAAAGAGTCTTGCGTCTCTCTGTCACTTACTATTATAATATAATAGAATACTTAATATATCGTTACCTTCCATGTATCAATAAAATCAACATCATCGTTAAGCCTCCTTCCATCTATATCACTGGTTTTACCAACTGCTTTCTGTGATAAAATACAATAATTGTGTCGTCATTGTAATACGGATTTGATTTAATATTTTTAAAAAATGTTGTTAGTCTCGGGGGCTAAGTTTATACAGGGTCGATGCTATGTGACTTAGAGCTGCTATTGTCGCCGATCCGATCTAGTTAATTTTCGATATGTCAATGGGGGATCTCATTGATTGCTAATGAAACACTTGTTCTTTAGTTAGGACAATAAAGTTAATACTTACGACAGCAAATGGCCAGTGTATCAGATACAAATCCAGATAATCTGTTTGTAGTGACTTCAATGATTCCCGACACATTCGTTCCACTAATTCCGGACGATGATGGGAATTCCATAACTATACGAATTAATTAGGACATAAAGATATAAATTTTATCATAACTAAGCTTGGGTAAATATGTAGCTTTCTTAAATTCGGCGAATCCTATTGATATTCAGCGTTCCACTACCTTTCGTGTCGGTGTTATGCCCACCTCCTTTTCCTAAAAACAACATTGTGAATGTTCTAGAGTCTATATTGTTTTTAAGGATTCTGTGGACACGATTGAAATCATGTTTCTGGAAGGCACGAATGATCGTTGTCCAATTTATTTATGGAATAAGCTGGTGTATATGAAAATAGTTGCTGCTAGGGCTTATTTGCAGACATGATTTTCATTCATATTGAAACATAAAAAAACAGACATGAGTACTCTAAAATAGATTTAAAGCACATAGCGCCGCAAATTATTAACATTCGAATTATAATTGATGAGATACCAAATATCAGTTGGGCAGTTTACCTTGCTTGCTAAAAACAAATCAGATCTTTTCAATAAGCCATTTTTAATTTTTTGTGTGATCGCGTCACCAATTTCTTCCTCGGTTTTATAAACCCAGGCTGTATCAATATGACGATATCCAACTTCTAAAGCCACACGTGTTGCATCCCCTACTTCATTTTCCTACACATAAAAACACAAATATATTAATTGTTTTATGCTTATACATGTAAATTGAAAAGGGTTAATAAAACCAAAGACAATTGACAAGTTTGGGGTTTATTTTAAAGGGATATCCCCCAGGGTTCTGTTTTAGGTCCTTTTCTCTTCGTGATGCAATAAAATGTGATGCATATAAAATATCTCATTTTGTATTCCCAGGCTGTTTATCAGAATTAAACGGCTAAAAAGTCATATTCAAATGTCAAGAACTATGCTATGATACGCCTTGCCTAACAACTATTTTCTTGGATTACATAATAGTCAAGGCCTTGTACTATAATGTCCCTTCTATATCACTGATAACATGGCAAAATATGTCAACTTATGGAGTTATCTCCGGTTTCCACGTCTACCACCGCGATGTTGATACCGTAGACGAGACGAAATTAGCGCTATAACCTGCAGCGGCTTCTATACTTTAACATCTCCATTGTGAAAACAACTTCCTTACCTTAAACGAGTTGAATGTGCCATAGCCAATCACCGGCATATAAATACCGCTATTTAATTTAATGTTAGGTATTTTAGTAGATGCCATTCTAGTATTATGGCTAGGAGTATGGACGAATATTCTATGATATCGTACAGTTTGCACTTAAACTAATACATGTATTACATAACCGTGTTTCTATACTAACTCGTAAGATTGTCGAAGCGACGCATTTAATAGGTCGCTCGAACTTGATGAAGGCGTGACTTGCAACATTTAAAATGGGAAACCATTTTTTTAAAGGGACATAGACTATTAGCCGTAAAACTAGGCTATAAGTGCTGCTGTCTGGGCAAACTTTTCTTCCTAGCACTCTGTTTGGCGTATGCCCGTCTTCATTCGCCCAGTCGGGGCAAAACAGTGGGACGTTAAATCCCATTTCATTTCATTTCTTAGTAAATTACATTTAAGTAGACCGGGATTCGAAAATATTCACTCATCCACAATAAGGGCCAGTCATGTAGCTGTCTTCAATAACAATCCTAGACGGCATATTAATGAAACACACCCTCCGACTCAAACTAAAAAAAACTTTGTATTTAAAGTAAAATGTTTTTATTTCCATTGTAGTCCAATTTTAAAAATCAAATGTAGGTCTATGGTTGCAGAGAGAGTAGAGTGGATATTAGAATATTTAACCAAAGATTCTCCACAACTATATAAAGTGCGTCAGTCACGTGAAATCCTCAAACGACAAGTATACAATGATACGTTCAATAGGATTCAAAGAGTCTTAAAACGTTCCTATTCTTTTGATAATTTCCCCGTTGTAATTAATTTCTTGTTCAAACAAAAAAGTATGTTAATTACAAAATTTTGCTGATCCTACTGACATAATACATTATTGCAGGATTCTGGAAATCTAAATCAAAATTTACTTTTTGCCTATGCTCCTTTAAACTCCACACAATATTTCGCAATCTGTGTGTACTGTAGTTACATGCTGAATGACAGGATATGATAATGCACACGATCCATACCACCGGCATTTGTTTAAACAAATCCGGGATGAAATTGCTGATTCATTGTAGATAAAAGTAAAATCATTGACCAGGTTGTCTATAGAGATAGAGAGAGATACGGAATTGAACATTTACTCAATACAAACTAGGTCATTTCGAGACTAATGGTTCAATAATATTTCAAAACTTCGTTTGAGCGTAGGGGTCTTTAGCAGTGGGAGGCAAGTGGAGAACCCGGAGAAAACCCACGAGGTTGGAAGGCGACCCTTCTCCTTGGCACGTACAACCAGGGAATCGAAACCACACCAGTTGACTCGTAGACTATATAATACAGCGCGCAATATGTGAACCATTCGGTGATCCCCCTAAAATCCACAAGAAACAAAGGGGAGCGCCACAATTGTTTTACAATCGGCAAGTGATAGCCGTAGCGGCAAGGCAACCCGCCCACCAGGGGAGTGGTGACTGGTGAGCCTTGACTTTGCATGTAGAACAAGATCCCTTGTTGAAAAGTCGCGAGTATTACATTTTATCTTCACTATTGTTCAATTAAATTGAATTTAAAATTAACAATCATAAATATAAAATGTATCACCCCTCCGCGCTCTATCTTGAACTAGACTATTCGATTCGAAAAATTTGAAACGTAAATATTTATTTATACCACAGGAGTCTGACCTTCTATCCGTATATATATGCATACACCGTGTCGTACTTGACAATATGTAATAAAAAAGAAACATATTGTCAAGTACGACACGGTGTATGCATATATATACGGATAGGTCAGACTCCTGTGTTTATACAGAGCTGTAGCCTACTCTGTAAGTTAAACTTAAACCTCCTTATCCCCCCACCTCACCTACTCACTTGCATTAGGCCCTTTGCCCGGTTGGTGGAGACATAGCCTACCATACATACACCTTTTACGCAAACTTGGAACTATTCGGTCCAAATAAATATTATGTTGCAAAATTTTGATGCAGTCGCTGGTTTTTGTTGGTAAACAATCTTACTTTCGGCAAGTAGGAACGCCATATTAGCCTATGGCAATGGGGCCTTTCCAATTAGCAAAATGACTTGAAATAGGTTTTACTCATTGGGTAAAGACATAATAACAAAATGACTGAAATTGAACGACTGAAAACTGCTGAAAAAGCAATAGTATCTCAGCCGAAAGGAAATGTTAGCGACGATTACAAATTTGGGAATGAAAATCGTAGTGAAACGAAAAATGGTAGTGAAACGAAAAATGGATCGGATTTTATTAATGTATTAACAGAACATAATGAAATAATTATTCATCAATTACTAGATGTGGTTGAAGGTAATTATGAATAGATTTTAAATCTTTAGATGATTATTGAATTAGATAATCATCATATTTTAAGTGTAGGGCAGTGTAGGCCATTCAGTAGGCTTCTATTTGACAGTTTAGAATCAACTCACTAGTTTTTTAGTAGGCTATAAATCAATAGATAGCATTATCCAGATTTTTTGTGAGGAGGTCAACTGGGATGCCAAAGGGCGAGTATGGAATCGCAACCATGCCACTTGACTCAATGACAGATCTTATGATTTCATCTAGAATGTCCTGGGCGTTAACTTTGAATCCTGGCATAGGTCGAAAAGAAGCCAAGTTTCCATGTTAACATTGTATTTAATTTGTTTTTCAGTGCTTCTAGGATGGCAGAGAAATAGCCGATACCAAATTTTAGATAAAGAAGGAAACCAAATCATTTATATTTTTGAGGGTAGGTAAAATCTGATGTGTTATCTGTATTTCGATTAGTTATGGTGCAAGCTATATATTTTTATACATGTACATTTCCCCATGTTACTCATAGCACACTACATGGTGTATGCCTGTCTACATTAGCCCAGTTGATGTTGAAAAGTAAGATATTAAACCTCATTACATTCATATCAAAGATAACCATCAATTTTATATAACTTTGGGTACCGGTATTCATGAAATCAAAAAAATGTTCTTACTAGTAACAGATTTCTGTTAGCTCCTTGTATAGTAAATGAAAAATGTATACCGTAACGTAAGTCGGATAAGAAAAGTAATTTGTTTATGCTTTAGAATCTGGGCTAATAAAGACGGATGGGGTCTATTTGCCATGGATGGAGTGTGCTATAAAGGAAATTGTTTCCCAGACAGTTGCTCTATGCACATCAACATGTACGTACACTGGACTTTGGCTTCTTGTGACATCTAAACCACTAGACGCTGTTCCTTGGTCATTACTAGCCCTTTTTGTCCTGCTCAAGTGAGAGATGAAAACCACTCCGGAAACTCAGGTTAGCGAGTCATCTCCATATTCACTGAGCCACTGCGTCTCCCTCCATTCTTTATATATAAATACTCATGCCTTTTATTACAGTTGCTGATTGTTATGCTCGACAATGTTTGGGTGGAATGAGAGAATTTTCTATGAAAGCAACAGATGATGATGGTATAGAGTTGTTATCTGTTCATCGGCCATTACGCTGTACAAGTCGTTGCTGTTGGATTTGTTGTAATTTACAGGAACTTGAGATCTTTAGTCCACCAGGAAATCATATTGCTACCATCAAGGAAATGTAAGCCAAAAAACTCTGAATGTTGATGCTCTGAAATTTCAAATTATTATGTAAATTTAAAAGAAAACCTATTCTTTTGGTATCCTCCGCCTGTAGTTCTCACGGAGCGTTGATGGTTCGATACCAAGCCTTTCATAGATTTTGGCCCACTGCCAACTCCACTTGTGTACAAGCCAATTAATGAAATGAAATACACCACATGTGGGTCCAGAAATGCTGTAGTTACTGAGTAGTTTAAAAATGAGTTCTATAACAGTAAAAGATTTTGTGTCGCAAGACCCACAAGGGATGTCATCTATCCTTCAAGCAGAATGAAAGTGGAAGCTCTAGATATTATATTGATTTCCGATAAACACTTTCAGAATAATTTCCCTTTAATCACTTAAAAAAATCATTGTCTTTACATTTAACATTTTTTTGTGTTCAGTATTTTCACTAATCATAGAAATGGAATTTCTACACAGAAAAAAGCTATTTAATTATGTCGATTTGTCATATCTTGGGCTTTTGAACTCTCCTAGGACTGAAGAAATTATCATTCAATTAATTTGAAATTTATAGCCTACATTTGTTAGGGTTAGATCAAAACCTATCAAATTTTAATTATTTTGATAGTTACAGTACTTCATGGGCTGTTGATCATTTCTGAGGGTCTTGTAAATGATCTCTTTACCTACAAGTGAATGCGATAAGCTTTATGGACTGTTACCACGACTTAGCTGCTGTGGGCTTATGTTTTGTTGTCTGGCAACCCATATTTATACATATAAAAATGATCTAATTCTAGATGGACATGTTTAATTCCAACCTACACAATAGTTGATCCTACAGAACAAGAATTGTATAAACTGGTGGGAGAATGTTGTCGGTGTAAACTTTGCTCAAATAATGTTTTCAAGGTTAGTATTTTATTCATGAAATACTATTTAAAACAGTGGAATATTTCGTTTTGTCACAAGTGCAAGAAATTTTAGAAAAGTAATAATAAGGTTGCCAACGTATAAATGCAAGATAGAACCTCCTGACATGCAAGACAAAACATTGAAAATATCTATATATTTCTAGTGTTATGGCTAGCCTTTTGCTCAGTTATCTGATCTACCTTAAAGTTTTCCCTTTTTTTTGAATAAGTTTTCCAGAGTTATTGCTCTTGATTATGTCTTAGAATCCTGTCAATGTGCCAATGATATGTTCCAGTTTAAAGATTTTGCTTTTATTTGTCTAAAGATACACATTGCAAAAAATTTGTTGATCTGACAACTGAACTGTTGTAGGTGTATGATTGATTGCCTGGCAACCTGTCTCTACAAACTTTTGTATTTTTCGAGGTTATTTTTTTTTAATACAGGTTTTGGATAGAGGAGGTGAAGTTGTTTGTACTGTTAGTAAAATATGGGGTGGTTGTAAAGATATAATAGGTGCATCCAATGATTATAAAGTACAATGTAAGTCAGCATATTTAATTGATTTTATTATCTAAAATATATGAAGAAATAGACCATCTTTGAATTTCATTGCCCTAAAAAAATGGGAGATCTCAGAAAATTTGTTGTCCAAAACATCTAAATAAATGGAAGATATTGCCCTAAAGGAATGTGAGTTCTTGTAAAATGGGAGATCTTCGAATTTCATTGCCCTAAAGAAATTAAAGTTCTTGGAAAATTTATTGTCTTAAACATGAAAATAAAGAAAGATCTTAAAATTTTATTATTCGAAACATCCAAAGAAACAAAGGTCTTAGAAAATTTGATTACAAATGAAGATGCTTACAATATTTCTCACAATTTATCCAATGAAAGTTTGAATCAATTGTCATGATTTATCATAAAGTTTAAAATGAATATTTTTTTTTCAGATAATGAAAACTTGAGTGCTCATGAAAGAACTATTATTCTAGGTGCTACATTTCTTGTGGATTTTAATTACTTTGAAAAGCATGGAAGATGCTGGTGATACTGATATGATGCATTGAGGCAATCTGTACCAAGAAAATTCAGATTTCATTTTCCTGTATTATTTGGTTAAAGATGTATTATGTTCGAGCTAAATGTGTTCAATTATTAATTAAACATCTATTCACATGACAAGCCCATAATCAAATTTCTAGACAATCTAAATGGTTGTGATTTCAAATGGATTGAAGCATGATAATCAAGACTTAGTTTATTATGGTAACAACCAATCTGATTAAAATATTTTGTATCCTTTCTTTATACTTTCGATGGCCTACACTACAGAAGATCCGACCGATTAATCAACCAGTGTTGACGTTTCTTGTAGTTTATCCACATGTGCATGCATCGCACGCCAAGAACTTGCCATAACAGACCGTTTCATTGGTAATCGGCCCTCACTTCAACCAAAATGCCGGTAATATAACAACTCTTCCAGATCTTAGTGCAGTAAAGATAAATAAAGCGAAATAGGATCTGTGTTTTAATCAGATTACGTAACAACAGTCGCAATGAAAGTCAAGACTACGCTATTCTTTAGACAGTCATAAATTCGCACAGACTATTGTAGTGAAAACTGTCAGCTCTTTATCCACATTTTACATAATACATAGCCTATTTAATAGACTGTCCCGTGAAATGAAGAATCTTATTGAGTTTTTGTTTATTACTTCTACAGTTATGGCCCGTGTTTCACTTTGTTGAACCTTGTAAACATTCTGTGATTATCCGATCTGTATTAAATTTTTATGCATTTTTTTTTGGAATTTGTAAAACGAAGACACCATTTGTATTTCAGCAATTTCCGTTAATTATTTGTAGAATTCTGAATACATCATGACGAAAGTTATCATCCGATCTGTATTAAATTCACATAAATTGTTTGGATTAGTAAAACAAAGAAGCCTATAGAATTTCGACAATGTTCATTTATCTATCCCTAAGTTATGACCCTTGTTTCACTTTGTTGAATCTTTTGAAGGCTCTGACGACAAAAGTTATAATATGATCTATATGAAATTGACATCAGTGTCTTGTAATTGCTCACATTACCTACATAGGAATAAATATATGACAACCCTTGTCGACTGTTCAGACAGTTTAATTGCTATTAGCATATGTTTTGTTGCCTGGAAAGACTGTGGGTATGTCAACGCATTATATCATAAGACAGCTAAACTTGGACAGTAGCGAAGAGCGTTCAAAAACAAAGTATTGGCCCTGATGAGATTTATTTCCAAATGAATACTTTAATAACTGTGAATATTTGTTTCAACCTTCCTTTCTGTATGGGCACTGTACTGACGAACCCTTCAATAAACATTGGCAAGGTGATGCAGGTTACTCCTGAATTGCCGAGGAGAAACCTGTGATAAATCAGTAGGTGTTGTGTGTTTTTCCTGATGAGAAATAATCCTGGGTGTACAGGATTTAAGGCAGGACAAGTTTTTTTTATAATACCAACAGATGTTTTATCAATATTTTTATGTAGTATATGCACTTTGACTAATCTTTTTTCGCCTAGAGATTGACATTTTATTTATGAATTTTTGTCCCCCGCCTTTCGAAGAAAGTTGGGGGACTATTAAAATGGGTTCGTCCGTCTGTCTGTCTGTCTGTCTGTCTGTCTGTCTGTCTGTCTGTCTGTCTGTCTGTCCGTCTGTCTGTCTGTCCGTCTGTCTGTCCGTCCGTCACACTTTTTGGGACACAATAACTCTCTTCCTAATTGAGCTAGAATGTTCAAACTTGGTGTATGTGTTTATTAGGTCAATGCCTTGATGGAGTTCGAAGATGAGCATTTTCCGCTTAGGGTAAGCAGAGATAAGCAATTTGATTGGTTGATGCTTTGGGACACGATAACTTTAGTTCTAATTAAGTGAGAGTGATGAAACTTGGTGTATAGTTTCATTACAGTAATACCTTGACTAAGTTCGACAATGAGCATTTTCTGCTCAGGGTAAGCAGAGCGATACTCAAATTTGATTGGTCGAGACTTTGGAACACAATAACTCTCCTTCTAATTGAGTTAAAATGTTCAAACTTGGTGTATATGCTTATTAGGTCAATGCCTTGATGGAGTTCGAAGATGAGCATTTTCCGCTTAGGGTAAGCAGAGATAAGCAATTTGATTGGTTGATGCTTTGGGACACGATAACTTTAGTTCTAATTAAGAGAGAGTGATGAAACTTGGTGTATAGTTTCATTACAGTAATACCTTGACTAAGTTCGATAATGAGCATTTTCTGCTCAGGGTAAGCAGAGCGATACGCAAATTTGATTGGTCGAGACTTTGGAACACAATAACTCTCCTTCGAATTGAGTTAAAATGTTCAAAATTGGTGTGTATGCTTATTAGGTCAATGCCTTGATGGAGTTCGAAGATGAGCATTTTCTTCTTGTGTAGGCAGAGATAAGCAATTTGATTGGTTGATACTTTGGGACAAGATAACTTAGGTTCATCTTGATTGATGATTTTTATGCCAATACAATGACTGCATTCTCATTCAGTAATGGATTCGACAGTAACAGTGTATAGAAACGATTGACTCGGACACGAGGGCCATTTCCCTTGGCCAGAGGGGCCCTTTTGTCAAGCGTGGGCGCCCTTTTGTCTACCTTTAGGGTCCCCCTAACTAGGGTACATTTTCATTTTTCTCGTCGGTTTTAGCATTTTTCTTTATAAAACACTTTTGAATGACACTTCGTGTACAGTTTGATCGCTCGATACGTTTGAAAAAAATAAATGTGCGATTAATTAATATGTGTCATCTATTTATTTTGGGATTTCGGCGGGGGACATCAGCCTCACTGTTGGCTTGTTTGTTATTAATATACCTTTACATTAAAAAATCAATATTAGTGCCTTTTTTATGTACCCACTTTTAACATGGAGGTATATTGATGTCACCATTTACCGTTGGTTCATCTTTGTCCACAATCTCTTGAAAGCTATGAAAATTTGGCTGTTTTTTTTATTAGAAAAAAAACAAAAAAGCTTGCTTAATAGAATTTATAGACTGTGTTTTTATACACCCACATTGAAATGTGGTCGTATATTGTCGTCACCCCCGTCCGTCCGTCGGTCCGGCGTCCACAATTGCTTGTGGACGCTCTATAGGCTAAAGTTAATATCCGATTGACTTTAGATTTATACACAGTGTTTAAGGTCATAAGATTTTCAGCGATTTCCGATAATTAGTGCCAGAGTTATGGCCCATGATCACTTCAAAAAATCTTGTGGATGCTCTAAAAGCCAAAGTTAATATCCGATTGACTTTAAATTTATACACAGTGTCATAAGATGAAGAAGCCTGTTGATTTTCAGCGATCTCTGATAATTATTGCCAGACTTATGGCCCTTGATCACATCAAAAATCCTGTGGACGCTCTAGAGGCCAAAGTTAATATCCGATTGACTTTAAATTTACACACTGTTTAAGGTCATGAGACGAAGAAGCCTACTGATTTTCAGCGATTTCAAATAATTACTCCCAGAGTTATTTCCCTTGATCACTCCAAAAAACCTTGTGACGCTATAGAGGCCAAACTTATCATCCGATTGACTTCAGATTGATACACAGAGTTTAAGGTGTTGAAACGAACAAGTATTTTGATTTTCAATGAATTTTGATAACTGAACAGCTAAATCCATGATGTTAAATGTTTTCTATACTAATTGTTAGCGTGGCGCAAAACTTTATAAAAAGCAAACCAATTCTAATGATTTTCAGATAATTACATAATGAGTTGTTACTCTTAATCAGATTTTAGTGTATTACAAATGTTTCGTTACCAAAAAAAGTAAAAATATGCGACAACCCTTGTTGACTGCCCGGACGATTAAGCTGCTGTGGGCGTATGTTTCGTTGCCTGGCAACCCATCTTTACAGATGGCTAGACAGTGATGACTACACTGCTTGGTGCCGCATTATGGTGCCTGACAAACCCTACCTGTTTATTTAGAATTCTTTTACATTTTAACTTTGTTACGTATTTTATTTATGAAGAAATATATTTTTGTTAACCTTGAAATTGTTTTTTTATTGTGTTCCAATTATCATTTCTGTGTGAACTCGTATAACTTGCCAGCGTCATACACGAAAAAAAAGGTACTTGGCGGCTTTGTATATTTTTTGGTTTTAAACATAAGAACCCCTGTGGTTAGTTCCACAAGATTAATGTGTTACTGGTGCCTTAGAATTCTGCTGAATGCCTCATAAAATTGGTGGGTCTAATTTTGGTGGAATGTATTATTTTTTTTTATATTTTTATCCATTTAATTAAATATGAATAAACCAGCTCTTACACTTCAAGAATGCAACAAATTCCGTGGATTCTCAATTGCCCAATAACGGTTGTAACAGAAGACACGTCATGTGCCTTGATGAAATAGCTCGGTCACAACATGCATGTAAGTCGGAGAAGTGACAACGTTTTAAAAAGATGCAGACAATTTCAAATCTACTGTCTTGGTTTGTTAGAAATTACGACAATCCCAGGGAGCAGGCAAGTAAAACACTGTTGGCCGAACTGAGTGGCTATTTGACAAAATAAAAGAGACAGAGACAAGGTGTAAAATTTGTGTTTCACTTCGTGTACGTTTCTACTGACAGAAAAATGATTTCAAACGAGTTATTAGCTCTTGAATATGATATACTCACTTACGTCTATTACTATTAGACGTTAGACACAGTATATGGTTTCAGATAAATTAATGTTATTTCTGAAATAAAGTTATAAGCGCCTGTGTTTCGAACTGCACTATATAATTTAAACAAATATTTCACAGGTAAATTTACCACTGTCAGTGGTGCCGGGTGAAGGGTCTGGCAAAGACGGTGTCTAGTCGTTCGGATGGTACAAAAAATGAGGTACCGTGGCGTGTACTACATTCTAAATTTCCCTTACAACACAATGTATGCCGGACTTCAATTGCCCAGTTGGTGCAGAGCAGTATGCAGACCCGTAGCTAGCGGCGGGGGGGGGGGGCATCTGCCCCTCTGGAAAAAATCTGCACCCCAACGAGCGCTAAAGGCGCCTTTTCCATTTGACGCGATGCAAAGCCATCTGTGGGATGCCTTATCATAATAATAATATGCCAATATCGCAAATTCAGCCGCAAAATTGAAATTTTCAGTTATTTTTATACTGCAAACTCTATTTTCCTACATTTTCGGGGGTAACAGCACCCTAGACCCTTCTCCGTGGTACCGTGAACCGTCAAGTGTAGGTACATCGGGCCTGCAAAATGATGTAAGATTAATCTTGTTCGAATGCACCACACTCCCCTGATATCTCATAAATGTAAAGTCACATACAAAATTCAAAATGGGACTTGAAGGCTTTCGCAAGTGTCTCTACAATGGCTCTGATTACTTAAGTTTAAAACCGTTTTATTTGCCCCATCTTGCGTCATTCTTTTAAAGGCATAGAAACTAGTGAAACAATTTGATACTTCAAATTCGATATCATTATGCCCCCCCCCCCCCAAAAAAACAAAAACAAAACAAAACGCAAGATCTAGTACATGTTGATTTGATCTACTTTGAAATATTATTTTCACATAATATATTATATTACAGGACTTTTATAGAGTTTTCATCTATTAAAGTTTCAATAATCTATTAGAATACAAATTTGATAGAATCTCCGTCTTTTTATTTCTATTTCTTCGTAGATAACCAAGTGAAAGGGTATTCTGGGTAGTCTTTAAACCTGCAAAATGAGATATTGGTATACATGGAAAAATATACATTTAATATGACAATATAAACTACTAGTTATTTAATAAGTCATACACAAAGCACTTACTAGAATAACATGTTTAATATGACAATATAAACTAGTAGTTAATTATTAAATCATACACAACAATACTTACTAGAATAACATGTTTAATATGACAATATAAACTACTAGTTAATTATTAAATCATACACAACAACAGTACTTACTATAGAATAACATGTTTAATATGACGATTTAAACCACTAGTTAATTATTAAATCATACACAACAGCACAATCTGATTAAAACACAGATCCTAACTTGTTTCGTTTTTTTATAGATGTAGTTCAAAATATCATTTTACTCGTCTTTACTACTCTAGGATCAGGAAGAGTTGTTATATTACTGACGTTCTGGTTGAAGTCAGGGATTAGCCAATGAAACGGTCTTGGTGTGCAATGCACGGAACTATGGATAAGCCACTAGAAACGTGAACGCTGATTGATTAATCAATGTCTAACGTCATAGGGTCAAACGCCACTCGTACGACCCCTGCCACGACCTTCTGGTTCAACCGGTCAGATCTTCATATAGTGCAGGTAAATCAAAAGTATAAAAAAAGAACCGAAATATAGATCTGCATTTTATTCAGATTGACAACATTGCTTACTTATCTAGGGTAACACATTTAAAATTACGATCTAAACCACTGATTGTGCGAATTTCATCTTCTGTTAAAGCAAAATCAAATATCTGAAGAAAAAAAAATAAAAGATGTGTTATTGTCTTGTGTCGACTGGGTGAATTTTTTCATATCATAATCTGATAGTCAAAGATTCTTTTAAGAATCTTTTAAGAATATTTGACTTTCACATTATAATATAATAAATATTTATTTTAAAACGAAAGATTATAGCCCCGTTTACACTTAACAGCAATAAGCGGCACCAGGTCGCGATAAAATTAAAAAAAAAATGATCCGTTTACATTACCGTACTGTAAAATAATCGGCATCGAAACCTTGCCAGCCACGCCAAATGTGGGAATCTCTACAGGAAAGTTTATTTTCGCCCTTGTGCAAATTACCCGGGTGAAAACAATTAGGTTGGTTGATTTATGTTTAAACTTTTATTTCTATTATAAATCACAATCGGTACTTTCTGTCCCGTATACACCCCAGCATTTCTTTATATATAATGAATGGATAAAATTGCACCTTAGTCGATTTAATAATTCAAAATGGGTTAAATCAGATAAATAACTGACACATACCTCCAGGTTGTCTTTGATTCTTGATGGCGTCACACTTTTAGGAACGACTGTATAGCCTCGACAAATTGCCCATCTTAATACAACCTTTTTAAAAATTTATAGCACTATATTAATATACAGTATCAAATGATTGATTACTTTCTTCGTTGGAACTTTGTCAGTTACAGAATTTATTCATCCTCTTACAATTATTTTCGAATACGTGCATGATTATTTTGTTAAAGTAACGATATGTCATTTGTATTTTTCGCTTAAATACCAAATTTCTCAGGGCTTAATCCACGCTAATATATACTCCGATGGATCATTTAATATTTATCTAAGAAAACGAAATCAAAATACACGGCCCATCAAGCCTATTCGCCCACAACAAAATGGCGGCGGGCTTACCATCCGCACAGATCGATGGAATTTCAATTCAATATATCTTTGTAAATACTGAAATGAATTGAACCATTTTCGAACCGATATTCCTTTTACAGATTCTTCGTTTAGTTTGAAGGGGATTCCTATTGCGCTAAAATGATGTAATGATACTTTAAGTATTAAATTACCTGTGCTGGACTTTTATTATACTTAGCTGCTAGTTTTGTAACAACATCGTCTACTAGAATGTTTGGTAATGGTTGAGATGTACTGAAGAGTAGAACATTTGGTATATTATCACAAAAACGACAGGAGATAAATTGTGTGGACAAAACAAAAGGATAGCCACCTCATATTGATTTAGATTATAAGACCTGTAGCTGAGCCAGGTGTAGTTGTTGCGATCCCTAAGACCCAAGCGAATTACTGAAATAAAGATGTAGCAAACATCTTGTGTTGAGTGAACGTTAAAACCATTACCCCCTAACCCAACTCCCCTGCATGGTCTTTAGGTGTAACCCGTATAGAGTTGTCTCATTATATCTGTAGAATTAACTTATTCTCTTATAAGATAAGATCATTAATCTTTTACTGTGACCATACTGTCCGTGTTATAATTGATTTTCAATGACCTTATTTGGAATCTCTACAGACACATCAATTAACACCGAATGGAAATTCACAACCAGTGCCCATTGCTAATTAAACAGGGTTTCTTTCCTTATTTCCCGATAAAAAAGATAAGTAGCCATGCAACGAAACATACCCCCACATTTATAATACACTCAAATCTGATCGAGTAATTATCAGAACGTCATTAAATAATTATCAGAAAGTCATTAGAATTTGTTTGGCCCATGCTAACGTTTAGTATAAAAGTCATTTTATTTCATGGATTTAGCTGTTCAAGTTATCAAAAATCATTGAAAATTAATATAATATACTTGTTGGTCTCAATTTAAAATAAATCTGATATTAACTTTAGCCTCTAGGGCGTCCACATGCAATTGAGGACACCGGACCGACCGACGGACGGACGGGGTCGTAAACAATATACGACCACACTTCAATGTTGGCATATCAAAACACAACATACTAGGTGGCTCCCCCTTTTCCCAGAGGAGAGTAGGCAGTGACCACAATATTCTCTTGTTTACAAAAATCCAATAATTCATTGTTTGTGTAATATGGGTGAACCTCAACCTGGAATAGAAAACGGTCAGGGAAGGAATGTGATATTTATGTATATATTTCTGTGGTTACATTATGTACCATGCACGATTTCTAACTGTCAAGGGTTCGTTTATTTGCACATTTCTGTACAAGGATGGACTCGGTTTTTAGTACCATCTGTACGACAGGCACACTTTTCTTACCAAGTGAAGACCCAACCCGGAACATTCTGGACAACTCGATTCAGCCCCCCCTATAGTAAGGAAACCGGAAGAAAATTTATTCATAAGTTAATTCAAGAATAAAGGTATACTTGTTATGGTCACGATGCAGAACTTTGCGAACAGCAAGAGTTTAAACGCTATGGCCAAGCAAGAACAGCAAGACGTGTTATAAAGCGAAAGGGAAGATAAGAAAATACCTGATTAACTGCTGGTTTATATCTCAGATTATCAGCAGCTAAAAGTCGTTTCAATTGTTGAATATTAAAATTAGAAACACCGATAGTTTTAACTAATCCTTTTATTACCAGTTCTTCCATTGCCTGAAGAAAAAAATCCCAACGCAAAACGAATGGATATAATATATGATTTCTAAACCAATATACAACGGGGTCAAACCCTAAAGTAGCGAATAAGATAACAACTCGACGTAACTACACCAGGCATATCCAGAGGATATTACATAATATAATGGGAACGCATAAAACAGAAACATATTTACAAAAAACGGGATACAGCGGAAATTATAAACTATATTAATATGCGCATTAATTTCTTGCTTTACAATAACTTACCCTCCACGTGTCAATATAATCTATATCCGATGGTTTCAGTGATTCTGATAAAATCCACGCTGTTTTATCTTCTGCTGCCTGTAAGTTACCAAAACCATAATTAAATGCATAATTTTATCTTAAGTAAAAGCATTTCCCGACCATTCATACTTTCATAGCAAATTATTTTGAGAGTCCATATAATTGGGTTTTTTTTTCATTTAAGATATGAGAGGGGTCAGACATTTTTGCGAAAAGCACCCCCTGTACAAACTTAGTTTAGACGAATATTATAGTCTCCAACCCCGCCGATCTAACGGTGTTAACGCAATATTCTACTTGTTCATCCAATCTAACTGGAACTTGCTATGATTTCGAATTTGAACGAGCTTTGTCAATCATTTATGGAGTTATTCGCCCTGACTAAGCCAAGACACGTCAAATATAGCTTGTGAAGACTAGCTTTCCTCAAATCGAGTAGTTGATTACTGTCGCCCTGCCAAGAACCTCCTTTCAAGAACAGATATCGTGACAGCTGCCTTTTATAGTAAAAATACACATCATACATATTATGCCATATACCATCCCCCATACATTAAAATTTAAAGTGTTTTGAAATTCCAATTACATATAAGATATGCACTGTTGACTTATGAATTAAACAAACATATATACATACGACAGCGAATGGCCAGTGCATGAGGTACAAATCCAAATAATCTGTTTGTAATTTAGCTAAGGAATCTCTGCAATGATCCTCGACATCGTCCGGATGATGATATGTGTTCCATAGCTGTGGAGAGAATAATCTGGTAATGAAATATGATTAAAGGTACTTTGTACGTACAGCTGAGGATCAGTATTTTGTTGTGGTTTTTTGTTTTGGTTTAGGTTTACGATATGTTGATATATTTCATTGTACAAAAAACATAAGATCAATCTAGTTGGCGATTTGTGACGATTTCTTTTTACACATGGTAAAACATTAAAATAATTTAAATAAGACACCAAGTCAAACAGAACAACTCGATCGTTAAACCACGACATCAGGAGCGGCATAAGAAGAAATGAAATGGGGTTTAACGTCCTACTTTTCTGTACAGACAGGGCTAATGCAGACGGGGGTACGTCATACAGTGAGATGGGTAATTTTGCCCGAATAAGGGTGCTATGGTCTACTCTGATTTCGAATTTAATCTGTATATGGTGTTTCGAACCATCCGAACGACTAAAGACACTTTCCTTGCCAGACCCGACCAACACCGGGTTCGGATACTGGACCAACTGGTTAGTGTGTCAGTTTCTTACTCACTAGACCACCGCAGTCCTCCGCAAGGGACGACCTTGTGAAGAATATGTGACGAGATTGATGAATAAAATTATGTTGATCTGAAATATTTTTGCAATAGTAAAGTGCGGCGCACTCAATGCGATTAAAATTGGCTTTAAATACTGGACACGCGAATCTGATTAAAATACAGATCTATATTTCGTTTCGTTTTTTAAAACTTTCGATGACCTACACTACATGAAGTTATAGCGGGAGTTCACATCAGGAGTCAAACGAGCGGCTTTTAACCCTATGACGTCATACATTGATTGGCCAATCAGCGTTGACGTTTCTAGTGGTTTACCCACAGTGCCGTTTCATTGGCTAATCCCTCACATCATCCAGAACATATCAGTGATAACAACTCTTCCAGATCCTAGTGTAGTAAAGACAAGTAAAACGAAATTTTGAACTATAAAAACGAAACGAAATAGGATATCTGTGTTAATCAGATTGTGGACACGCGAATTCATCATTAGATTTATCCATTGCCGTAACCTTTGGATCTGGACAGATTGTCATCACACAAAACAAACCAGTCCAAATAACCCAGTGTAATCAACATTGTTATGTTTTACTCAGATCAAAGAAGGGAGTGGCGTCAGTTTAACATATACGTAATTTGAACAGTATGTGCATGGATTTTACCTTAGTTGTAATAAATAAATCTGATCTTGTAACGGTTCCATCTTTTATTTTTGGTGTAATGGCGTCACCAACTTCTCCTTCAGTTTTATAAACCCAGGCTGTATCAATATGTCGATATCCAACTTCTAAAGCCACCCGAGTTGCATCCCGTACTTCATTTTCCTAAAAAGTACCAAAAAATATAACAAAAAGTTAAAGTTTCAAAACGCAAATGAAAGAATACCAAATTCGGGTACTTTTTTCTTTAATCAGATATGGGTATAAGTTACCCTGCCTGGTTAGGGGCTGTATTGGTTGCACTGTGCCCGCAGGCCAACAGCTTTCCTTGGGTTCCCATTGCGGCGAAGAATATGTGGCATGACAAGACAACGAAAATAGTTTGATTTGGCTTACCAGTGCCCTGCTCGTTGATCATTTTTCTCCTCGGATTTAGGCCATTATATTTTTAAGTGGATGCACGAAGATGAATTTTATTTATTTTGCAGAATTTAAATTTCCAACGAGCCCTTGACAACTGATCGCCAATCTGGTCCCTCAGCTCACGTCCGATGTCTGATGGTTGTTCATGTAACTTGATATTTCAGTGAAATTGGTGGTCATTTAACATTTGTGAAATTGTTGGTCACGCAGAATTTCACCAATTTCATTGACGTGGTTGTAGGTCATGTGCCACTGTACACGTATTTATGAACAAGAGTCCATTTCAGAGTCGATGCTGACCAAACCCGTGATCTGATTTTTGTGCGAATATAATTCTGTAATTCAGTGTTCCATCGATGACTTGAAGGTATTTCAGTGTTGAACCCGTTGTTTAAGTTCGCGTGTATGAGGGTCAATCTGTTTTAGTGTAGAGTATAGATGTAGTTCACAATATCGATGGCACAAAAGAATTCTGATGTAATGTAGGTTTCTAGGTCATACAATGTGAATACATTATCCCGTATTGACATTAGTAAGATATGAACACAGTATTATATCGTAGATGTCACTTAGTTAACATTGTCTACTTTTACCTATAATTAATAAAACAGACGTGTTTTACTAGTATACTAAAATCTTTACAAATTCTTAACTTTATCATTTACTGTGCAAATTTTGCATTTATATCATAGACGATTCGTTCATGCCATTGTTTAATCTTAAAATTGGGCTTATTGGACTGTCAATTTATTATTACATTATTTTATTTGTTCCATTTAATTAGTATATAAACTTCGGTAGCACGTAAATATTGATGTTTTGGAGGGAAAGATACCGTATGATCGCTAAACTATAACTGGTTATAAAAGACAGCATAGATAACGTTTGTTGCAGCCTACAGCAATTTGCGCTGTGTAAAGACACTCATTGTTATCACATGCCCCCTTTATGATATTAGATAGTGCAGGATTATACTTATTACCTTAAATAAATTAAATGTACCGTATCCTACAACAGGCATCTCATGTCCACTGCTTAATTGCATGTTAGGTACTTTACTTAACGCCATTTTGTTACAGTTACTGCTACATCTAATGTGAGGTTTTGTTATCTTGGTGGTATTATTAAAATGTCTGCCGAGATAATGGACAATCTTCGTCCGTGATAAATACGCAAAGTTTAGCGAAGTCGCCATATTGTCCTGTGATGTACAATCTGTGCGATAAAGCGCGAAATTTAATTTTTTTTTAAATCATAACTCGCAATTAAAATACTAACGTTGATGTTGGCGTACATTTTTTTCATATTTGATCGGTCAATTGTTCGATTAACAACCAGTAGCTAACTGCGTTACAAAAGTATTGCGCTTAAAACAGCACCATTGGACCAAATGTGTTTACATAACGTTACGTCATGGCTCACGATTTTATCATGCCAAATTAACCAGTTCATAGCACAATATATCGCAATAAAACTAATTGCGTGACAAACGAGGCTATCAAATCGAATAAAATGTAAACTATACTGCTTGGAAACGAACATACTTTCACCGTTTTTAATACCTTAAAGCCGGTCGTACACAAATTTCTTTGACGGTCTCTTCAAATTTCCTTTGACCGTGTACGAAGCCAGCAAATAAATTTGACGATCACAGCGCCACTTCACATGGTTGGTCGGAACTAACGGGTCTCCGTGTGAAGGAACCGCATTCATATAACAAACAGAAAGCCTACTTGAACTTATGTACAAAAAAATCAGAATAGTGATTTCCCAGCGTGATTACAATGCATTTTACGCGTAGAAAAGCGGCCATGGATTGTGGAATAGGTGTCCTGTTGTTAAGACAGGATTTCTACCGTTCGATCAGTCCAGTTAATAGGTATATTTGCAATTTAATCAACGAGACGATAATCGAAAGATCAACTACTTTTTTCTTTGCACTTACCCGCCCCTGCGTCGAAAAATAAAAGTGAAATCATTAGATGCGAGTGCAGATTTGTGGCAAATTTATTTGACGGATCGTACACGAGCTTAAGTTAGCATTGCCAAAGGGTTTTTAAATACACAAAATGTCTCCGAAATAATTATGTCACTGTCAGCGTCAACTATTTAGATGCAATAATCTGAAAGAATTTTGAAAAAATATTGAAAATTAAGAAAGTTATGGCATTTTGAATACGGCGAATTGGAGGCATTAAAATACGGCTTTTTTTAAAAACGCAAAAAAACTGACCGAAGCTTATATCTCAGAAACTATAAAAGGTAGATCCATGAAACTTACAGAATATGAAGTTCGGGATGAACTTGTTCGAAGAAAATTATCGCGAGACTCCTCGGTTATATTGTATTTATGCTATAGACTCTCGAACTTACGACCGAGACCATTTTCGTTCAAGGTCACAGCAAAAAATGGCCTGTCAGTTAATAACAAAACATGTAGAAGTCTCAGGGCTTTGAAATCTTTACCCAATCCGTTCCTTGATGTGATGAATACAGAAAAAATGTTTTCGCATTGTTATCGTATTTATTTTTTAGACACTAGCTACTCAAATTGCATTTTTTGTCTATACCATGTCAAGGTCATACAGAAAGGGTAAGGTCACGGGTCAACTGCAGGTCCGGAGGCTATGGGAGAGAGAGAGAGAAATGGGGTTTAACGTCCACTCGACACAACTAGGTCATTTCGGGACTAACATATGGTTTTTTTAATTTTTCTTTATTTCAATAATTCGCTTGCGCGTAGAGGTCTTTAGCAGTGGGAGGAAACCGGAGTGCCCGGAGGAAACCCACGAAGTTGAGAAGGCGCCCCTATCTCCATGCCACATACGCTCAAACCAGGGCTCGAAACCACAGCCGCAAGCCAGAGGTGACCGGCCAGCTAGAGGTCGAAGCGCGGCACTCTAGACCACTAGGCCATCCCAACCCCCCCGGAGGCTATGGAATTTTCACAGAGTCTTTTCCTGGATACATATACATGAGAAACACATAGACTGTGTTCATCTTTTAGCTGACAAAAATAGTTGTTTAAGGAATTGAAAATCACAAGTATCATGAGTCTGACCAATAGAAAATATCTTTATTTCAATTAACAAAACCATAAAATTAAAATCAACCAAAAATAAATAAAATATCAGAATTTTTCTGGGTCATAACTTCTGACCAAAATCAAACAATAACAAAAAACAAAACTGTGTATCATGTTCAACCTCAATCATATGAAAAGTACTTAATACAAAACAAAACTAAAAAATTGAAATTTTGAAAAAAATTAACAATATATGATATAATCATCATAGGGATTACAAATGACAAAATCTTTTCTTTTTTTGGCATTCATGACTGGACGTCATCAAAGTCATCTGCAAATACAAAAAATATAGATGTATAAGATAAAGTAATCGAATGTTGACATTATTTACCAAACAAAGAATTAATCACCCCTCCTCTGGAAATAACAAATTATAACAACTATATCTGGTTATAAAATTTAAAAAAAAGATTTACAACAATACATAATGTGTAAAAAAAAATTGCATACAATGATAAATTAATATCAATGCTAATGGCACATTTTCATTTTGCCTATAAGTCAGTCTTATTTGGGAATATATTTTTCTTAAAAGTCATTGTTTTTACTAGTAATTTTATCAAAATAAAATAAAAATTGATACTGACATTTTGCAAAAATCATCTAAATATTTCACACTTAAATAAGTACGGTTTGCAAAGGTTAGATACAAATAATTATTCATTGTGGTCTGATACCATACACGTTCTACCAAGAGTTGTCTTTCCCCGATTCCTCCCCGATTTCACTTTCCGTCCTATTGCCAATTCCTACGGGGGATTTTGGCAAAACAAAAGCTCAAACTATACAAAATATATACCAGGCTATCCAAAAATGCTGATATCTCGAGCGGAATGCTCTTTTTTTCAAAGTTTCTATTACATTTAAAAATTAAAAACAAGAAAACTAAGCGAAAATTCGATCAAAATCTTACCTGATATGACAGTCCGTGAACTTCAGCTCACTAGCTTCCGGAAAAATGCCACTTGACCACGTTTTGACTTCCCGAACATTCATGACACCGTAATAGAAACGGTACTTTTTTCGGTCAGGTTTTTTAGCGTACCAGTAATAGGACAGCCAGCGCCTCTAGCGGCGTTTGGCATCGCTACTTAAGTTTCAAATCTTTGACACGTTTATTTGACGAAAAGCGATGCATGCCAGCTTTTGTCAAATCTCATATGGCAAATGAATGAAAATGTGGCAAATTTCCTCTCGTACGTGTACGACCGGCTTAAATCTCTGTCCAAAGTTTTAGGGAAAATCCAGATTAAACGTTGGACTGTCATGTTTGCTGACTTCAGGCGCGGATCGAGGATTTTTTGCAAGGGGGGGGGGGGTCTCGGTTTGATAATTGCACTCAACCGATTAAGGGGGGGGGGGGGCCCTCCCCCAGAAAAATTTGGTAAATTAGATTCAATTTGGTGCATTCTGACGTATTTCCGGAAGGTAAATTCCAAAATTACAGGGTTAAAAACGCCAATAAAATCGCATAAAAAATTTTCAAGTCTGAGTAGGGGGGGGGTCCGGACCCCCTAGACCCCCCCTCTGGATCCGCGCCTGGACTTGTGATAGATTTGATTGAACGGGAAGAACAGACACACTCGCTCAACAGTTCAAGTATCAGAAGCTAATCCAGCAATTGCCAGAGAGGGATTTCTCGGGCCATTGCGTCAGGAATATGGGGGGACACTGGAAAAATCCTTTCTTTGTTGGGTACCTTAATCCAACCCCACATAGCGTTAGTTTCGTGTGAATAAAGTTTATCTTCTCACAATTTTCTGATGACTACTTTGATACAGGTAGTTGATGATCATCAAAAAAGATGAAAGCAAAGGAACAACTCAGATATTTTATGGGACTGTTTATAATTAATTAAATTTAAAAACTTGAATATATTATACATGTATTAGACTGATACAATGTTATTCTAGTAAATATAACAGACTAGGGGGATAGACTGCGATAATTTTGTTTTATTCATAACCAAGCACCATTAATCTTATAATATTCAGGCATCAATTTAAAATAAACATTGGTTACCAAGCAACAAAACATACACCTGCCAGCAACTAAGTCATTCAAACAGTCATGAGTTAAACAACTCCTAAAAATTTCAAAATGATCAGATCATATGTAACCCATTGATCACCGAGTGCCAAAATGTTCTGTGACTTGTACACTAGATTCCCGGAACAAAAACATCCAACAACTTGTTGTAAATAAATGAAGTTTGCATAATGTGAACTACACCATTGCTTTCTTGGTTTATCTCCAAGTATTCACCTCTGTTGTTAGTAGTACAAACAGTTGTTGTCTGGGTGTCTACTGTTCAAAGAATTAAATCCTCAAAAGGATTTCATAACAAAGGGAAATAACTCTGGAAGTTATTATCAAAAATGGTGAAAATCAGTTGCATTCATTGATTCAATACAATAGAAAGACAACCAATATAAATTTCAGAAAGATAGGTTAATAACAAGATTTTCTTGTCAGTAAGATCACTCTCTTTTATATTATAATATGACATAACTCTGCAGGTGAATATTGAAGAAACCTTCCTTTCAATGAGATAAACCACCAATATGAATTTCCCAAATATATATTGATTATTGTAGCTTCTATTGTGCTAACAAGGAATATGAAATTCAGACTGACTAAAAGGTGACCACAATATAAGACGACGTGTACATTCCAATGTGGGCATATAAAAGCTAACTTCATCATTAGAAAATACATATATGCTTGCCTTGACTGAGAACATATAAATCTAAATTCAGTATACATTCATGATAGGCTTGAAAAAGAAATGATGAAATGATAATAATGATAGATTTAATATAAAATCAAGGTAGATTTAATATAAAATCAAGGTAGATTTAATATACAATCATGATAGCTTTCTACTGTAATCAAGATAAATTTCTACTGTAATCAAGATAGATTTTTTAATGTAATCATGATATAGCTCATATACAAATTATCATAATAGATTTCTAATGTAACCATGATCATGATAGATGTAATATACAATCACAATTGATTTAATATAATCATGATAGATGCAATATACAATCACTATAGATTTAATATAACCATGATAGATTTAATATAACCATGATAGATTTAATATAATCATGACAGATGTAATATATAATCACTATAGATTTAATATAATCATGATAGATTTAATATAATCATGATAAATGTAGTATACAATCACAATAGATTTAATATAATCATGATAGAGTTAACATATTCATGATAGATGTAATATACAATCACAATAGATTTAATATACAATCACAATAGATTTAATATAATCATGATAGATTTAATATACAATTTCAATAGATTTCTAATGTAATCATGATGAATATAATTATGGTAAATATTAAACAAGATTATAATGATACAAATTAGATGACAATCATGGTGGAATGTAGAATATGATCATAACAGAAAGCAACAATGATAGATGAGATATATTTACAATATAATGAAAGATTAAGGGTGTAATCATGATATATATCATTGCAAATAGAATTTAATGTGATAATAACATATTTCACAGGAGACTTGAAATCCATCACCAATGTTCAGTAGCTCTTTCAAAATAACAACTAAATACACATATAGATACATATAAGGTTGCAGCGATAACCCGGGGATGCCGATTAATCACGATTATTTTTTTAATTATGATATCGTATCGGCCCAAAATAGATAATCGCCATCCCCGGTATATCAGGAAATTTATTCAGTTATCGCGATAAATCTAATTATCGCCAGATCACTGATTATTGAAAGAATAGAAGTTATTTTAAATAAACAACATTCATCGATGGTATCAAAAGTATATATAAGCTGATATTTTCGTATTTAGACAATTACGCTTATTGGAAACACGGACAATCACACTGCCCAATACGCCGACATATTAGAATCTGGTCAATGCTCAACACCCTGGATGTTTCAATTTTCTTTCTCATCATGCCATCATGGATCATTTTTATCGCGATAAAAGAGAACTATCATGATAAAATACATAATCGCAATATTACTATTTATCGCGATAATTCGAAAAGCTGTTATCGTGATTAATCGTGATAAAATAATTTGATATCGTTGCAACCTTAGATACATATAACAAATAAGTTATCTCTCCCACGTTCATATACCCACATAACACATAACTTTGACTGAAAACTGTCAATTTGAATATGAAAGAGAGCACCAAGCTGGGGGTTAGAAAATGCCTGGATTCTTTCTTATGCATTAGTATAGAAATTTATTATTAGCAGTAGCGATTTATGGCTAATTTCTTATTTTGAAAACTTTTCATCGCATTTTATGATAATTTTATGAGAAATTGTGAATTTTATATTTTCTAGGATATTTTTCCATTTTGTACTTTTTATATTTTTCCATTTTATGAAAATTTTATGAAAAATGAGGAAATTGTTTTAAAAAATAAATGTTTTTATATTGTATGGTCCCTGTGTTAATATAAGCTCTCCTGAGAGTGCATGACATTTTGAAATGTGTGCTCGACAGGTATTATGAATTCATTAAAAGCAATGATCAATATAAAAATCTGTATCTGACAAACTGACTGGCACCAGAGAGATTGTGTCAACAAAGCCTGAAGTTGTGCCTGTCAGATACAGTTATATTTTCATGCTTGTGATAGGCTCTCAGAAATAATGAAATAGGATTTAATGCTCCACTGTTCTTCTCCGAGTGGGCTATGAAGACGGGCATAAGCCATACAGTTTGCTTTGAGGGAAATTTTACCCAGGCAGCGGCACTATGGCCTACTAGTCTTACATCGAATTCCAACTGCCAATGTATATACACAGGACATTGATTTTACGTCCCATCAGAATGACTAGACTAGAAATAATGCCAGAAAATCATGACAACCTTGCTCGGCCAATGTAGAGATCGAACATTCCACCCTCAAGATAGCCTCAGAAATAAACAATAGTTATGCCCTTATTAAAGATTTACAATCTGTTTAATAAATATTAATTAAAATAAAGATAAAATTTAACAATATAAATAAATAATTGTAAACTTAATACACTAAAACATAATAATAAATTGCATCAAGCCCATAACTTAAAGATACATTTTGCGAGAGCTGGCTGATCTTGCTATAATAATATAAATAAATAATTGTAAACCTAATATACTTAGACATATATAATGCAATAGCTATATCTGCTTATAGCAGACTGAAATTTTAAATAAATTATTAATTAAACATTAATTAACAAAACAAGACCATAATCAACTCTCGATGCCATCGGATACTCTAGATTTAAAAATTTAATTTAGAAATGGGAAAGTGGGGCTAGGTCTCTAATATACCAGTGCCCTGGTTACCAAAATGCACATATCTTGTCAAAACTACAAACACTGATAACTTGGCTCAGAATAAAGTTATTTGAATGAAATTTTCAATACATGCATATTCAATTTGCATTATCTTTTTTTGAGCTATTATAGCAAGAATGGTCAGATCTTTATCTAAATCTTACATAATGTATCTTTAAACGTAATATTTGATTGCATTAAGCCCATAGCTTAAATATACATGGAAAATGAATATATGGAAAATTTTAGTTATATTACTTTGAAGCCTTGATTTCCAGTCCTTTTATTGGAAATCTAGTTCTTGGCAAATGCCTTTTTAAAGTGCCACTAGCCGTAAATAGGTTGATAAAAAACTATTATTGGAATTTGGAACGTCTAATATTTTCACATCGCGATATTTCATACTTCTAGATACTCGAATTTAACAAGCCATACTATTTTGATCTTCTCAAAAGGCACCAAGGTAAATTAATCTTACTACCAATTGACAAGACATGTAGCTAATCTTTATCATATAAACCATGACGTACACTTCTAGTCTAACAGGCTATCCAACAATTTGTGTGCATAGTATTAGGAAGAGTTTTCAAAAATACAATAAATTAATAATATCAAAAGTAACTTCATTTCTAATTTAGTTCATGAAATTTACATTCATAAAAAATAGATTTATGGCAGAAAAATCATGTTGAACAATATTATCTAAATTTTGCATAAAGTTTTGGTACATAGTCATCCCACTCTGACTGGAAGAAATTTCCAGCAACTAAATTTTTCAAATGATATCTAGAACAGATTTCCCGCACCTTTTGTTTAGCTCTTCCTTTTGTTGTACAACAGGATAATCTTGGAAGACCAAAATCCTGTTGACTTTTCTGTTTATATAGCAAGAAAATATATCTGTGTAAACCTGTAATTGATGAAATCATTCGTCATTTAAAATGAAATAACTAGGCTAACACAAATTCATTTTGAAAAGATAATTGTATTTTTATTTTTATTTTTAGCTTAAACTGTTAAAATGGAACACATAAATCAGTGATATCTCAACATAAGCTGTAGTTATGGACCTAAAATTTTAAATATAAACTGATATCCGCATAACATCACTAACATGAAAATATAAATATCTCAATACAGTACGCTTATGTTTTCTATAAATTGGGATACAATTTGTAATTTACTATTTTAAGTTCAAATAGCTTACAGTATTAAAGCTGTTGATACTCAATATGGATTTTTTCTCTGCTTTATCAACACTAACAGAGAAATGGGGTTAAACATCCACTTGACACAAACTAGGTCATTTTGGGACTAACCATTCATCCACCCAACCACACAAATTCATTATTAATAATATTTTAAGTATGATAACAAAATCATAATATCAACTGTAGATAATCTTCCAGCTTGGATTTAATCTGATCAAAAAGAGGCCACTCAAACAGGGTTATTGTAGAATGAAGATATTTTGTAAATATTTAAGAGAAGTGAACCATTTTTGGACTGTTATTCTATTTATAGACTTAACTTTCCCAATATTTCAAGGGATTCAAAATTCCCCAAATGATGATCAGGAACATGAATAATTACACATGTGACAGTAATGACTCATGAGTATTAATAATCATACTTCTTCCTGCCTTACTTCTTTTCTTTGTAAAATAGACAAATCAAATATAAGCATACCTGTTTCTTTGGGTGGACCAGCGCCAATATATTCAGATATAACATCTCCTTCATTGACTCGACCTTCAGGAATATTAACTACCAACCAATGCTGCCATTCACCATTTATAG
Source organism: Patella ulyssiponensis (assembly GCA_963678685.1). Taxonomy (NCBI): domain Eukaryota; kingdom Metazoa; phylum Mollusca; class Gastropoda; family Patellidae; genus Patella; species Patella ulyssiponensis. The sequence goes on along the minus strand of OY783229.1, from coordinate 18,477,427 downwards.
AATTTTTCCGCGATGGTGCATCAGGATCTGAAAGTGAAACAATTACATAGTTTTTAATAGACAAAATTAAGTCGTATTTGTCAGAATGGTCAAAATCTGCTGTGTAATTGTAATGATTTCAAATTCTGCTGCTTGGTAATCTTTTGAATCTAGCATCATATGATGAATTGAAACACACGTCACCAGTTTTCTGATTTACATTGTAGTCTATCCAGTATAAACTCTACCACCATGTATAAAATAATGGCTTGAAGACTTGACACTGTATATATAGCTTAGCTTCCAGCAACTGAAGCACACACACCTAGATTTATTGCAGGATGCAACATTTGTCTAGACTCTCGCCCCCATATGAATTACTAACAGGAATATTTTCAATGGTTATACACTACTAAACATGTATAAGACCTATTAAAACAATATATAAGACCTATTAAAACAATTCTGACTTTATATCAATTTAAGAAATTCAAAAGGGGAGGGGGGGGCATCCAGAAAAAGTTGTCAAATAAAATATGAAATGAAATGAACTTGGGTTTAAAGTCCTACTGTTATGCTCTGAACTGGGATAAAGTGTACACAGGACCTCAGTTTTTCGTCCCATCAAAACTCAGTTTTTCATCCTGCATCACTGATAAGGGGGAACCATACCGGAAAATTTGGATGAACTTTCTCCGCTAATGCAGGGATCGAACACCCAACCTCCAGGCTAGCGAGCCAGCGTCGTCTTACCCACTTAGCCACTGTGACCCATAAACTTATAGCATTTCAGAAATTAAGAGTTAGGGGTTTGTAGCTAGTTGAATGGAAAATCTACTTAATTGTTTGTTGAAATAGATGGATACATAATACACTACATCTCTTACATGTGCAAAAAAAGGTTATCAAATGGTGTAAACTAATGGGAAGAAAACAAGAATAACACAAATGAACACAGAAGATAAATGAAACTAGACATAGACTATTCTGCAAGTCTTTTCGACTCATGAATGTGAACACTATCAATTTCATGTCAATTGTATGATAACTTTGATGTCAAAAAGATTTTCCAAATTAATCAAGGACCATAAATCTGACCGTAATTATTGGAAATTTGTTGAGATAGGTTGCCAGGCAACGAACAATACGCCCACAACAAGGGTTGTCGCATATTTTTACTTTTTTCGGTAATGAAACATTTGTAATACACTAAAATCTGATTAAGGGTAACAACTCATTATGTAATTATCAGAAAATCATTAGAATTTGTTTGCTTTTTATAAAGTTTTGCCCCATGCTAACAATTAGTATACGAAACATTTAATATCATGGATTTAGCTGTTCAGTTATCAAAATTCATTGAAAATCAAAATACTTGTTCGTTTCAACACCTTAAACTCTGTGTATCAAGGGAGATAACTCTTGCAGTAATTATTTGAAATCGCTGAAAATCAATAGGCTTCTTCGTCTCATGACCTTAAACACTGTATGTAAATTTAAAGTCAATCGGATATTAACTTTTGCCTCAAGAGCATCAACAAGATTTTTTGAAGTGATCAAGGGCCATAACTCTGCCACTAACTATCGGAAATCACTGAAAAACCATAGGCTTCTTCGTCTCATGCCCTTAAACACTGTGTATAAATTTAAAGTCAATCGGATATTAACTTTAGTCTCTAGAGCGTCCACAAGCAATTGTGGACGCCGGACCGCCAGACGGATGGACGGGGCGACGACAATATACGACCACATTTCAATGTGGGCGTATAAAAATTGATAGGTTTCTATCTTTATTTGTTTCCTGGACTTAAAGGACCATAACTCTGAGTCTCTGACAGTAATCATCATAAATTGATGAAAACAAATAGTCTTCTTTGTTTCATGAAAAACACTGTCATTTAGATGGATGAATGGTGACAACAATATACGACTATACCGGTATTTCAACGCAAAGCCCTTAAAATGAAGCCTGTTGTTAGCTCTATGTATGTGTCAAAGCTTTAATTATGATGTAACCCCCTAAAACTTAATTTGAATCCTGCCAATGTAGAAAGATAGGTTGCCAGGCAACAAAACATACGTCCACAGCAGCCAATTCGTCCCGACAGTCAACAAGAGTTGTTGCATTTTAGTTCTTTTATCGTTGGCCTGTACATAATCTACAAGTAATTATTGGAAATCTTTGAAAATATATGTCTTTGTTTTGTGACCTTAAAGGCTTAAACACTGTGTATGAATTTAAAATCAATTGGATGATAACTTTCGTCTCTAGAGCATCCACAAGATTTTTCAAAAAGATCAAGGGCCATAACGCTGGCAATAAATATCGAAAATCGTTGAAATCATGGCCTTAAACAATGTGTATAACTTAAAAGTCAATCGGATATTAACTTTAGCCTCTTTGTCTCACTTTACTTAACGTCAATCGGATATTAACTTCAGTCAGTCTGACAGACAGGGGTGACAACAATATACAACCACATTTTAATGCGGGCATATATAAATAAAAATAAAAAAATAAAAAAAAAACATACCTCAAAGCAGACCATTAAGTCACAACACCAAAGATGTAAAAGCTCTTTATATAAAGCAGGCATCCACAGACATGCTACATGTAGCTACAATAGGCCTTATTACATTAACCTACTTACCAATAGGTAGTCTCTGATACATACCATGCATGATTAATGTATAAAATATTCCAGGTTCACCATCAAACTTTATTGTTGGTACATTTTGTACTTGTGTTGGTGTGGTTATTACACCTGGTTCTATGGAGAAGATTTCATCATATGTTACCTGAAAATAAAATTAATTATTAAGAGAAACAGAAATCCTTGGAAAATTTCAGTGATTAATCAGATTCACTTATTCTTGTCTTATTAAGCGACTATCTGAAGTTCTGTGATATACTTTGAAGGATATGCCAACGTTCAGATAGGCCCTAGATGTCGGGTGGAGTTGCAGACATGCTTCATGCAAGCACCTAGTGGCCTAGCTGACGCCTAATGCCTCGCTAAACACCCTCGGGCTCTACAACTCTGCAAATAATACAATGTTGCAGGTTATTAACTAAAATTGTTGTTTTTCAATTACCTGTACGCAAAGTTTACAAACTGTATTAACTACTGTATTTGAGTACTCGCATATGTAGCTGACATCACTCAATGAAAATTGTACCAAAAAAAAACGATGAAGAGGAATTAATTGGATTAACATTGAGATGTTGCTATGTCTGTGTTAAACTTAAAGATGTTTCTGTGAAGATGTTGCTGTGGTGATTTTTCTGCCTAACGAAAATTTTGGGAAATGTTGGGGCCGGTCATGGACGCAAGAATTGACATTAAATTTAAAAAGTCAACGGGGGAATATTTCATTATTTGGTGGTCTGTTCCCATTCCGCTTAAATTGGAGTTTTTTCCCCTGGACCATTGGCATCGAGAGTCTAGCCTAAATTAGTAAATACTAAATGTAAATAAACAATAAAATAAAATACATAATGGGCATTGATTCTCACCCAACTAGAGACAAATGAAGTTTATCAATGGTTTCAAAAAAATATGCCCTATTTTGGACCATGCACGACAACTTTACATATACAAACCCCCAATAACTGAAGCGGAGCTGCGTCTATAACATCTGGAACAATTTTTTCCTCGAAAAATCTCTCCATTTTGTTTTTCGCCTGTCAAGCAGAAATCACTTCCTCTCGAGTTGATTAGTCATAACATAAATGCAAAACATCTCAAGTAATAAGTTTAATGATCAAACCCATTCATTTCAGGTAAATTGAATATTTTACGGTCGAAATGCATATCGCTAATCGCATTCGTAAACGCTTGACTGCATTTCCTACTAATGGCATTCTTCCAAGACGATGACTGCATTTTCACCCCTAAGTGACGTCACAACTAATATGGAAGTCGTTTTGTTTGTATTATGAATTTGTCAGAATAGCAGAGAAATGAAAACGAATTATGACACTGTAAAGACTATTTCATGATCTTTGAGTTCGCCTAGTTATACCATAGGTTTTGGTATTTCATTTGGTCAGATTTTGGAATCCACAGACGACCTTTTTGATGAACTAACAGTGATTGAACAGGCTCCCGTGGCGAGGGCGAAGTCTGGTATTGTTTCTGTTTTTGTTGTTGGACACGATTCAGTTCATTTGCTGTGTTGTGGTTTGAGACTACCCTGTCATCAGTCTAAATATGATGTTGGAGCCTGAAAAATTATTTCCTCATTCATAACTTTGCAGCGGAAGAGTAGTCAGAATAGAATACACAAAAGTATACAATTAACAACAGCAAGCAATCACAATCAAATTAATTAAATTTTAAAAAATTTTGTAAGTAGTTTTAGATTTTCTCAATATCTTTTTGTGTTATACTTATTTTCAAATAAGTGACTGGATGAGCATCAATGACTCATTTAATGACAATATATACCGGACCGGTACTCAATCATTAGAAATGGTTCCACTACTGATGTTTTCCGCCTTACTCCAGCCGCAGTAGTGGCTCTTCCTACAGAGTTCCTTTGCGCAAGTTTTTTAGTCAAATGACTACAAAAAGGTTACTGGCCTATAGCTTCTTTAATTTACACAAAAACTGACCCAAAACAGTACTGCACATACATGTAGCTTAACATAATAAATCAATTCCCATTGAAATATAGGTGAAGCCTTACCACATAATTATATAATTTGATGAAACCCAACTGCTACGCGAAATTTCAACTGTCTGGTGTCATGGTGGCTTGTGTAATACGTCATTACAAGAAATATCGCTATGCAAATGTAGAACGCATTACCACAAAGAAAAAACTGTTTGGTAACTATTTTAGTGTCCAGTCTTCATTATTTGTGATGGTATTATTTATTCCAATAAAAACTAATGATATATTTTATGTTGACAATTGTGCATTTGAACCTATTTGAAGTTTGAACTTGCGTAAGGAGTCTTAGACTGTATCAATTGTAACGTTAAAGGGACAATAACACTCTTGCTGGCTTGGCAGCTCTAGAAAATAAATAATAGTCTTATTCTAAAGTACTAGATGTTTATTTGTCCTACCTGTTGTGTAAATTATCCATTACATCATATTTTACTTGTTCAGAGGGTTACGAAAATATTTTAAAATCCAAGTCGCATTTGAAAAGGTTTACGTTAACCTTTTCAAATCATGTAGTTGAATTTTTCCAATTCTTTAAATTACGTGTGTTAAGATGAAATTTGTATCATCAATTAATTTGAATATTGTAAAATAATGCAATTTGTTCGCCAGAATAAAGATTGGGACATATTATTCAATTACAACAAGAGTGTTATTGGGGCTTTAAACACACAGTTTAACGTTACAAGTATAGTAACTACTCAATCAAAAGTGATTTAAGTTAATGCTAATTAATTATTATGGCCAGCTTTTGTGAATCTGTCACACACTGTACATGTATCCTCAGACAATCTTGACATTTTGGATAAACTATTGAGGGAGGTTGGATGACTGAATGGTTAGCACATGTATGCTGTAGGAAGGCCTGTAATTGAGTCAACTGACATGGTTTCGATTCCCCGGGTAGGAATGTGACAAGGTTTAGGGTCGCCTGTCCAATCTCATGGATTTTCTCTCGATCCTCTGGTTTCCTCCCACTACTGAAGACCCTGACACGCAAGCAAATAATTGAAAATGAAATAGAATTGAATCATACATGTATGTTAGTCCCAAAATGACCTATTTTACATATAGCTGGTGTCAAGTGGACCTTAAATCCCATCGCTCTCTCTCTCTCTCTCTCTCTCTCTCTCTCTCTCATAGATTGTTATATACTGATGATAATTAGGCAACAAATAAAAAAGGATCTTTTTCTTTTGGGAATAATTTATAAGGTGTAGATTCAGTGACCTTTTTGAGAGATACCCATTTTTAAAATGTTTAAATTCTAATCTTTACTACTGATGTCAGTAAATGATATGTTGATCTACATGTAGGGGATCTACTGGTGCAAGTGGAGACCTGTGATTAGAATTAGATTTTAGATGTTAGTTACGTTTCAATATACAATTAATTAATTTGTGTCCTCTTATTATATTGAGATTGTGGTGATCTGCATCAGCCTCACTGTTGTCTTGTGTTGACTATATTCATAATATACTTCCTAGTTGTCTATCTTTTATAATATTTATATAACTTATAAGCCTGTATCTCTTGTATTGACATTGTTTTTTAAAGCATAATTACTGTACATTTGGTGAAAGGTTTTCCTGTGTAAATATATGTGTATGTTAGTCATATTTGTAAAAGGAGGAACATACAATTTTTGTTAGCTACTATTTGATTATAAACTGGTGAAATGAAATAAATTTGAGCTGCAAGTCACCTTGTTAAAGTGTAATATCTAGACAACCAGAAGATAAACAATTAATGTTTAAGGAAAGGAAGGAAATGGAGTTCAACACAATTATATGTCTAGGTTATTTCAGGAATAACATAATGTAAAATTTTCATATTTCAAGAATTTTTGCAGTTGGGAAAACCGAGAAATCCATTGAAAACTCAACATTAGACAGGGTTAAGTCATTGTATAGTGCATACCGTGTATAATTGTAGAATTGAAAACAGAACTTATATGTAGGTCCACAACTTGACTTTAAACCACTATCGTCCTAGTTGTGCAGGATGGAGAGTCTGGCACGGAAAACTGGAATTTGATGAAGATTAGGTCAAAACCCAAATTTCTGTGTAAAATTTCTTTTATACTTATAGTCATACTAATAGTACATTGCATGGTGATGCCTGTCTTCATTAGCCCAGCTGGTGTAAAATTGAAGCACGGTTTCACAAACCTACCCATATTGAGAATTTCCACAACCCAAACAAAAACAATAGGCCAATTTAGCTTAATAATGGATTTATACAAAGATATTTTTGTTTCTTCCTTACAAGTAAGTACTCTCAAAATTGCTCTTGAGACACCTAAAAATACCTAGATAATGTATCATTGTAAATCAAAACAATTCAATTTTGATATTGTCTATTTTCAGTGAGGTCTACCTCTAACCAATCAAAATGACTGATACATCTGAAGAAGGCAAATGGTCATGTGAATATTGTACCTATGACAACTTCCCAGCTTCAAAACGCTGTACGCTATGCCGTGGATTACGTCCACAGCAGCTCATCACAGAAAGTGTCGACCAGACTCGAGATATTTACAAAATGGCCTCCCTGATGACTAAAAGCACTGAATCATCATCAGGAATTATATGTGGGGGCAGCACTAGTTCTGAGAGCAATAAATGGTCATGTCACATGTGTACATATCTCAACTGGCCGAAAGCTCAGAAGTGTTTACAGTGTTTAACAGCCAGACGGAAATCTTCTCCAACAAGCTCGGCTAGCAGTCGCATGGAGCCATTAAGTGTAAATGTCAATATCGAGGAAAGCCGATCAGGGCGTAGCACACCCAATCGTACATCTCCCAGTTCACCTGAGGCAGCCAAAGCAATAAATAACGATATCAATCGTGCAGTGGCAGCACAAACAAGAGCAGGTACAAAATGGACATGTAAATCTTGTACATATGATAATTTCCCAAAAAATAATAAATGTGTTTTATGTGGCAGTTTTCGCAATAGAAGTCATGCAGCAGACACTAATCTTGCTGCAGGTGGTAGCTATAGTGGTGACAATGAACGAGATTTTAATCGGCGTGGTAGGACTTCGCCAGGCACTTCATACAGTATAGACAATATGGCATCAATAGCAGGAGGTGCATATGCAGCACCTTCTATATCAGAAGAACGCAATAGAAGTGAAGAAAAACGTGTACGATTATTACGCAAACGAATGCGAGATAAAGACTGGCTGTGGGTCGGAGCGTGTGCAGGTGTTGTCGATGGTGACGCTAATGCTATCGAAGCTTACATTCAATCAGGAGGTGATCCAGCGCGTCAGCTGACACAGGACGAAGTGGCACTAATTAATAAACCTGGTAGATTTGAAGTGGGTTACACATTAGTTCATCTAGCGATACAGTATAAACGTGAAGATTTATTAGCAGTATTATTAACGGCCACAGATGTTGCATCAAAGGCTGTGAAACGTCTCCCGTCACATTCTAGTCCAGACACAGCATCAGACATACGTAGAGAAATCGCTGCCTTGTTACGACAGCGGAAAGGGGATTTCCCCTGCTTCTTTTATACTGACTGTGTTACATTTGCTCTTCCAGCAGGTAGGTTCTAATCAATTAATATTGCTTTGTTCATTTAGTGAAAATAATTTGATAAAGGAGTAAAATATCAAAGACGAACAGTTATCACTGAGACATAAAAGCAACATTTCCCCCAAAAGTTTCATAATTTTTTTTATGGAAAGTCCCTATTATATTAGCATTTGAAAAAGAGTGAATTTAGCCATTTTCCTGTTGAAGTCGATTTTCAAAGCTAATTTTAAAAGAAACCGACATACATGCACGTAAAAATTGTTTTTCTTTTAATAATGTTTGTTCAAACAATACCCGTGATAAATAACAACTCTTATACATGTGATAAATAACAACTCAATATAGTGTAGTAAAATTTCTATAGGGTATAGAAATAAGGCACTCCATGCACAGTTGACGGTACTTTTCATGTCAATAATATAGACTGGCAAGAAGGAATAAAATCTGATCACTAAAATTGAGTCATACAAAGAATTGAGATTCAAAACTTGCGAAAGGGTACTTTGATTGAAAAGGGCATATCTCAATCAATATAATGGCTAGAGTCATATAACTTTGCAGTTTTACAACTTCCTGAGTAATTTGTCCACTTGACATGGAATAAGTGATTAGGTGTCCAAGATTTCGTGAACTATATTTTTAAACATCAAAGAAAGTATGAAGGATTTTCAAATTGACAGCGATTTAAGAATTAAGATACATGTAGAACTCTTTTGAAATTCAAATTGACAGTTATCTCCACATTCATGGTCAAAACTTATAGTGTGATAAGGTAGAACCCAGGCAAATATTACAATTTTATTGTTCAAAGAGTAAACGAATGGACCAATTACATTCGAATTTATGAAATCGGGTGAACAAGATACACAACAGAATATTTTAATACATTGTGAGAGAGTTGACTGTATTATATATTATAGATATAGTAGATTTACCTACACCAGTTCAAAGTCAACTATTTGATGAATTATTAGATAGAGATGTACAACATGGTAAGTAGGATTTTTTTTTGTATTTGGAAATATGCAGCTACATTTTAGATGCAAACAGAAGCAGTGCAGGTATCATTAAATAGCTTTTCATAAGCTAGACAGTATAGAATTTGTAAATCTGTTTTGTAGATGACCTTGACATTCCATCTATTGGAAATGATCAAGTTCGTGATAACAAGGTTCCACTGTGTTTTAAAATTTCATATGGAATCATTCAAGCAACCGTTCACTAAAATCTGTGTACTTTGACTCTGTCTAACTATAACTACAGTACAAGTACTACTGTCAACTTGCTTTAAAAATTGCTGTGAAAATAGAGAGAGAGATGGGGTTTAACGTCCACTCGACACAAACTAGGTCATTTTAGGACCAACATATGGTTTAATTTTATTTCAATAATTCTCTTGCGCGTAGGGGTCTTTAGCAGTGGGAGGAAACCGGACGACCCGGAGAAAACCACCGAGATTTGACAGTCGACCCTACTCCTTGTCATAAACAACCGGGTATTCGAAACCACACCCAACCCTCCTCGTGGCAACAGAGATGCCTATTAATAATTCTTTTTTAAGAAATTGTGTAACACCATTAAAGGCGTCAATATTATTATGTGAACTTTTTGAAATTTGTATTTGTTGTCTATAAATTGGATTTCAACCATATTAACACGTAGAGTTATTCCCCTTTGTTGTGGAGTATTGTAGGTTACCTTTCTGAAATTCATTGAAAATCTATTGATTTTCATTCATTTTTGTAACATGTGGGCTCTATTGCTATTTGAAATTAATATAGATTGTTTATCTCGTTGAACTGATGCACTTTTGTTACTATAAGCTTATCTCTTTAATAGTTCAAATATTTTTCTGAAATTTACATTAGTTACCTGTCAGTCCTATTGAACTGAAGAATCATACATTTTCAATGAGTTTTAACCAAATGGTTTTAATGAAATCTGATTCTGTTGAAATTTATATACCGTATGAGTTGTTTAGGTCATAACTGTTTCAATGACTTGGTTACTGGTGGGTGTATGTGTTGTTGCCTGGCAACTTATGTTTGTTTTCTTATAGAATTGGAATCAGAAGAATCTATTATAAACTGGAGTAAAGAATTAACTAATTGTTTAGGAAGTCGTCTGTATGCGTTATGGAATCGTACTGCCGGAGATTGTTTGTTAGATTCCGTATTACAGACTACTTGGGGGGTGTTTGATATTGATAATAGTTTACGTCGAGCTTTATCTGATAGTCTTAATGAAGGAGCTATGACGTAAGTATTATTCTCACAATCATTGGTTGTCATCAAAATTTTTGTTATCGTCTCTTAATAATATGACCATGTACATCTAAGCCTAACATAAGGTACTTTATCAGACACAAATTATAACACCACATTTTAAAACATATGTTATGTGATAATTTGTACTTGACAAAGTTTGTGAAAGCTGTCTTATTATATGTCCTGACCCTGTGTACATGTCAGGTTAGGTCTTGATTCTGTTATCTCTGTTGATCACCATCTCTTCTGCACTATGTTAGGTTAGTTATTCTGCTAATTTTGTCTATCTTGAAAAATATGCCTACTTTCAAATTGTGAAAATGAAATGTGGTTAAGCATCTTTTCAGCAGAAACGGGTATGCCATGATGGGGATTTTTGGCCAGACAGTGACATTTCAGGGGTTTTTAAGTTTCATCCGATTTACTGGACATTTTACCTTGCTGGGTTCTCTGCCTTGCACGGCTGACAATAGGCTAGAGTATATTTGACATGTATATTTGCTCACGTAATTAATTTGTTTTTCAATAGGATATTATTATACGTGTATCTCGTCAATATGTGACATACATGTATCTAATCATCATAATATACAGTAATAACATATTACTTGTTTTAATTCACTGTGGCCATATGATATTTGTTTTCTTCAGATAGACAAAACATGGAATTTATTCTATTATCATAATAAAATTGTTTTCAGATTTTATCCACGTTGGAAGGAGTATGAATCACTTCAAGCCCAATCATTACATTTTAGTTTAGATGAAGGACAGTGGCAAAGAGACTGGGCGATATTATTAAGTCTAGCCAGTCAACCAGGTCAGTGTTATGTTATATATTCCTAGAGCATGAGTTTATACTCATAATACCCCAAAACACCTGTGTTTATAATTATCAGACCAATTGTTGTGTCTTGCAACAATTGTTAATCAGTCAATAACATGTGGGACAATAGAAAACGATAAAAGTAAGAATTATAGGGTTATATATTGATACCACTGCAATGACTATATGATATACATGTGGTTTGTTACCAAACATTAATCTTAAAAAATATAGTAACATAAAGATATATCATGTTCAATGGTATATTTCTATTGTGTAATAATTTAGAAGATTAACTGATTAGTTCAGTTGGTTCTATTCATATCGTCCCACCTTAAAATGAGGTATCTACTTATGTTCTTAATAAAAAAAAAGCCATCACTCGTCGAATGATTGATGATTGTTATCTACATTTAAGGTACTGTCACATTTGTTCTTGATATCTTCACCTGCCTTGTCGGCACACTGATAAATATGATGAGATTGAGAATATATAATAATGTATTTCAGGTACATCATTAGAACAAACTCATATTTTTGCATTAGCTCATATATTTCGTCGTCCCATCATAGTTTATGGTGTTAAATATGTTAAAAGTTTTAGAGGAGAGACGATAGGATTGGCCAAATTTCAGGGTAAGTGTCAGTTAATAATCTTTTCATTTATGGGATTTTACAAGGCTTTGAGGTACAACATCTATGATGAGATTCACTGAAAGCATGATGTTAAACCACCAAACGTCTGAAGATTGCACTGCAATTTTATCTTTAAATGTCATATGCCCATAGGAGATTTTGCGTGTGGTTTTATGGTCGAGAGCAGGACCATAAGTTATATATTGATACTGGATGAGAGTCTGAGTGTAATATATTAATACTAGATGTTAGCTTGAGTGTTATTTTAGTATATTAAGCAATGTCTTAAGCTTGAGACCATTAAACAACTTAAAATACATTATCCTGCATACATGCATTTCATTGAATCACATGAGTCCAATATTTCATCTAGTATGAATAATGTATGATTGGCAAGTTGTGCTGCCCATACAGCATTCTACATTCCCTAAACCATTCTCCATGCCCTATACCATTCTCCAGTCCCTATACCATTCTCCAGTCCCTATATCATTCCCCATGCCCTATACCATTCCCCCTGCCCTATACCATTCTCCAGTCCCTATACCATTCTCCATGCCCTATACCATTCTCCAGTCCCTATACCATTCTCCAGTCCCTATACCATTCTCTAGTCCCCTATACCATTCTCCATGCCCTATACCATTCTCCATGCCCTATACCATTCCCCATGCCCTATACCATTCTCCAGTCCCTATACCATTCTCCATGCCCTATTCCATTCTCCAGTCCCTATACCATTCCCCATGCCCTATACCATTCCCCATACCCTATACAATTCTCCAGTCCCTATACCATTCTCCAGTCCCTATACCATTCTCCATGCCCTATACCATTCTCCAGTCCCTATACCATTCTCCATGCCCTATACCATTCTCCAGTCCCTATACCATTCTCCAGTCCCTATACCATTCTCCATGCCCTATACCATTCTCCAGTCCCTATACCATTCTCCAGTCCCTATACCTTTCTCCAGTCCCCTATACCATTCTCCATGCCCTATACCATTCTGCATGCCCTATACCATTCCCCATGCCCTATACCATTCTCCAGTCCCTATACCATTCTCCATGCCCTATACCATTCTCCAGTCCCTATACCATTCTCCATGCCCTTGGCTATACCATTCCCCATTATCTAAACTAATCTTTATCTTTATAAGTATCTTTTCTCCATCTTTATCCTTGTTTAAAACTTTGGATATATTTTTTACCAGGAGTCTACTTACCATTATTGTGGGAGAGAAGTTTTTGTTGGAAGACACCAATCTCATTAGGTTATACCCGCGGCCATTTCTCAGCTCTTGTTCCCATGGAGATGGATACTGATGATAATATAGGAGCGGGTGCTAATACTAATAATACAGAAGATACACAGATAGCTTATCTCCCTTTAGTAGACAGTGATGGAAAATTACTATCCGTTCATTTTCTCTCAGGGTCAGATGTAAGTACAGGAATCGTCCAGGTTTATGTGTACATGCAGGGTAGGGCAGTTTGAATATTTAGGGGGCAATTGGAAAATGTAAGGTTAATGTGTCATGTATTACTAAAGTCTATATAATTATAATGAGTTTTAAATTCTTGTATTATGCAGGGCTTGACAGGGAACAGTGTCTAGTTGTTAGGATGAAATAAAAAAACTAAGGTCCTGTGTTCACATTGGGTTGCACATAAAAGAACACCCTGGAAGTTGGAATTTGAAATAAGAGTAGACCAAACTGCCACTGTCCGGGCAAAATTTACCTCATTGCACACTCATTAGCCCATTTGAAACAACATAGTAGGACATAAACCTAATTTGATTTCTTGCGTTATAAGAAAAATGAAAATGTTTAAATGCTTACCATATTTTATAGGTTGGTCGTGAAGAAGCTATATTAAGAGACTGGTTAGATTGTGTTGTTACAAAGGGTGGTATTTTAGCAGCAGTACAGAAATTAGATAAACGCCCTCTATTAGTGAAACAGATGGTTGATGAATGGTTAGATCATTATAGGCAACTAACTCACGTCATGACATCACCTAACGCTCTGTCCCAGGGAAGATTTTCTAGCGATGGTGAAAGTGATCAGGAATAAAAGACAATTTTTTAAGTATTTCTCAGGGCATGCTTCAGTCTTGTGGCTGCCTGTAATGCTTTCTGTCGTGGAATTTATCCTATTTACTACCACAGCTTGGTATCGTACCATCAACGATTTAACTGATTCATATTTTATTCTGGGCTGCTTATGTTCACCACACATGATAATCAAGCTGCCGAGGTAAATTGCTGTGCAAAATCGCAATATTATTATTTCTATGTCAGAATTAACAATGACGCAAGAAAAATTTAAAAGAACAGATAAAATCTGGTGTAGAATTTTCTCGGGTCATAGCTTTATGATATATTATTAGGTATAGGCCCAAACTAGAAAAGATTCTTCTGTTGTGTAAAGAGTTTTCAAACACAGGAAGAGGCATTTTCTTTTTTTGTGCTAATGTTTATTTTATTTAACGGAACCAAGCATATTAATCTAGCGCAATGGGAGGTTATCTCGGATTGGATGTCTTTAGTTGTAATTACTGTTGTGAAATATAGAGAATTTTAGATATAATTTATGGCCACAACAAAAATATATATACAATTGATCACAAATGTTTTCTAAAGAAAACTCTCCAAATACTTTGATATTTGATTAAAAAGAAACTAATTAGAATTTAAAAAGGATCTCATTAACAAGTAAATAGCAGAGTTAGAAAAGAACTATAAGAAATCGTGTAAATATATTAAAATTATAAATGATGGAATTGTTTCTAAGTACCCCTTGTTAAAATATATTTAGTCCACATCAATTTAAATTTCAGTTCTCCATGCTTCCTATTTCTTTGAAAATGGATTTGTTGAAAATTCTTACTCTTTTCAAAATTCTTGCCTCCATATTTGTAAACTTTTGAAAATTTAAGAATGATCAACTTTCCATAGAGCTAAAGATCGAATTGGTTTGACCATAATGCGGTGAAAATCTGAGCTTTAAATGCATTTAGTTAACTTAGCTTTGTTTTAAGAAATATATAATATAGTATTTTCATGTTAAAGATACTGCCACGTGAATGGTTAAACCTTGAAGCACCCCATTCGTCAAATATACTCCAAGCTTCACTTTTTTAAGATTTGTACTTTTGATATAAACTTGAATTTAGTTTAGATTTTTATCATTTTAACTAGAAATTGTTCCTAAAAATATTCATCTATTTTCGTTTTGTTTTATTTATGAGACTGTACTACATTAGCAACAGAATATTTCCTTCGAATTTGGCATTCAGATTATCTGACGTCATTTTTGCAGGAAGTTGTGTGATATGAAATCGAAAGTAAACAACAACATTGACGTCCTTATAAACAAATCAAACCTGATATACTTTATAAAATCTATATTTGTTTTTCTTTAAAGATGCATTATGCAAAAGCTAAGTTTTGGCTTCAAATGTTACATAAATTATTTTTAGATATTTATTCACAAGACAAGCCCATAATCAATTCTCTATATAGTCAGATGGATAGGATAATGAATGTATGTATAATGTTTAAATGGCTGTCACTCCATAAAGACATTGTTATTATCATGGCAATGGCTGATTGAAGTTCAAACACTCAAAACTTTGCTCAGAATATAGTAGTAATTAGACTGATATTTTCAAAGTGTTTATATGTCATTATCTTTTTTGAACTATTGTAGCAAGGATGGCAGCCTCTTTATCTAAATCTTACATAATGCATCTTTAATATGTTTCCATTGAACTTGGGCAAAATATTGTGTAACACATTGTTCAATGTTTCCATATTCATGGATTGAATTATGGTGCATTACACACCCATCTTGTTGATTGTCTATAATAGCCCACAGTGGTAACAATTAAATTGGCTGAACTTGTTGTTGATTGAAAGTTGATTAGATTAAAATGCAGTGTAAAAGCCAGAACAAATAAAATGAAAATGTAATCTAAATATCTTTGTACTTCTCATTTCTCAGAGAGAAATTATATCTTTATAAAAATGAT
Source organism: Patella ulyssiponensis (assembly GCA_963678685.1). Taxonomy (NCBI): domain Eukaryota; kingdom Metazoa; phylum Mollusca; class Gastropoda; family Patellidae; genus Patella; species Patella ulyssiponensis. The sequence continues at coordinate 18,461,449 of OY783229.1, read as the reverse complement.
ATCTTTATAGAAATGGTTCTTCCAGTTATTGCAGATAATATTTTTGCTAAGTTCTTGTTATGATCATTCAGTAAAATATGCATTTACATGTAGTTTGAAGTATTCATGATAACATTGGTTTCAATTAAATTAATAAAAGACTTCAATATCTAAAGGAGCAGGTTTTCACAAAATTTGAAGTTGATTACGATATAATAAAAATTCTGCAGTTAAATTTGGAATAATGAATTTTCGTATAATAAATTAAATTTCCAAATAATAAAATTGAATTTGATTAAATTTTGCATTATTTTTGCAAGCATTAACAAACCCCTTGAAAACATTAGCGCAATAATTTTGGCATTTGATTTTGATGTAATGATTTTTTTCAAGAGAACTTGTAAATAGATATTTATATATTGTCTTTCTACATGTGTCATTGTTTCCATATTTTTGGGGGAGTTATTTTTTTATTTCTCTTTTAAATTTAGCCATATTCTCCTTTATTTTCGGCACGTTTGTGAAGAAACAAGATATGTTAATTAATTTGGTCTTACTTATTGCAGCTTTGCCATTATTTTGTTATTTAACTTTTTAGCAATATTTATTTATTATTTTTGTTTGCAAAATTTTCCTTTTATTAGTAAAGACATTTCCATCTTTAGCGGGTTGATATTTCATCTAAATTGTCATCCATTTTCTTTAACTCCATCTGTCTGCATATGAAGTTTTCTCTGATAGTATAAATGTAGGGAGTGGAATCTCCTCTTAGGCACTATTAATTGAAATGGTAGTTTGGTTAACCCTTTGAAGTCTAAACCTATTGCTTTGTGTGACATACTGAAATTGTTGTTATATGCTCAAGTATATTGGCTGAAATATTCTCTGAAATGGCTTGTCATTTGTAAAATGTTTTTATTTGATGGAGATGGATCTTGGTTGTCGTGAATTATTTTATTACTGGATTAATAAATATCGTTATAAGTTCTAAAAAGTAAGTTTTCAAAAGTTAAATCCGCCTTCAATAGCACCATGACTGCAAAAAAGAAGGACATGAAACACCATTTCATATTAAAAGTTAAAGAGCCGGACACAGTACAGTTAACAAAGATTTCCTCCTTTTATTTTATCTTTGGAGTTACCACTTCCTAATTTATGAAGACACCATATTGGTTGAAAAACATGTGATTTTTGTTGTTATTTGTGTGTGAGTGGAATTTGAATATTATTTTGACAATAAATGTCAAGTTTAGAAAGTGATTATTTAATTATTTTATTTGACTACTTTGTTTGGTTATGATTTATTATATAATATTATATTTGTATGTGTTTATTATAAGTAGTGAAGTAAAAGTAGGTAACTTTATCCATTTAAGAACCCTGAAATATATAACCAATAAAATTTGAAATACATCCTTTATTTAAAATGTTAACCCAAAACACATTATTTTTCTTAAAATTTCAATGAAACCTCCCATAAAAGATTAATCAACATTAGAACCGATTTACATTAAAAACATAGTTTTTAAGCACAAATCATTATTTGCAATATTTTTTGCAAGGATTCTCAGTTTTATTAAGTAACTGACGTCATGACGATTTTTGTCAGGTTATTGCTAAATTTAGATGTGAATTAAAGATTTCATATTGAAAGATCCATTAAATGCTTGAGATTTATGGCCTTAAAAAACGGATATTTCATTTTTTAATAGTTAAATATTTTGTTGGTTAATTTATGTGTGATTAAAAAGGACAAATAAATAATCTAATTTTTATATTGAATTATCCTTGGAGACTAAAGGGAGATAATGTATAGCTTTTGGAGTTTGAAACTATCAAATTTAACTAATCTGTGGGACTTAAAGAAAAAGAATACATTTTCTGAATCCTTTACTTAAATTTTATTAATGGTAATTCAAACAGTAACAATAATATATGCTTAAAAATAAAGGATATGTTTCCTAATTATATACTAAACAATGATCATGGAAGTCTACAAAGATAAATCAGGATAAAAAAAGAGATACGGTTATTTGGGTTGAATCTACTGGCTGTTCTTGGTGTAACATATCATTATGGAATATAAAATAACTTTTAATCAGTTGTTAGTATACATTTGTATCTAACCAAAATCGATCAGGTGAGAAATAGTAATTGAAAAAAAACCTTAATTTACAATTTGGCAACTTTCAAAATTAAACCTAAATGAGAAAAAATTACATACATTGTTGAACAACATATATGGTCAGTATTTTCTTCATGATTTTATGAATGCTGCCTTTTCATTGGCTTAGAGATTACATTTATACTAGGACTTTTAAGACTTGGCCAATGAAAAGACTGCTTCCTTCAAATAGTGTTGATTAGGTTTTCCCTCCTTCATGAAAACTTAAATCCATTACAGTTAATTGCAACTTAAAAAAATAAATTTTAAGAAGGCATATTATCACATTTGTTAACTATTCATCTGTCTTTGATTATTGGTACATTCAGTTTTAAGTGATATTAGTTTTCATGAATATTCCCGGGGAAACACTACTTAAGAACCTCTTGAAGTTAGCACTCCTATGAGCCACAGGAAAATTCTTGTATATTTTAACTGGTAAAGTTGGCAGCCAAGTGATTAAACCAGAAATTATTCCCTTATTTATTGTTTCCATAGATAATTAAATACATTTTCTAATTTATTGTCACCCATATATATATAATATATATCTGATTGTTATTGTTTTTGATTGTGGTTGATACCTGTCACATGATTAATTATCACCAAACATAGTCTAATGTGACTTCAAGTAGAGTACTATATATGTATGTATGAAATATATATATATATATTATATTATATTCTAGAAAAGATATTAAATTTATCATTATACCCGTTAGTTTTTACCTTATTTTATTTTAACACCACATATCAGAATAGAGTTGTTGTTGGCCAAGAAAGTTCATAAGTATTTTCTGGCATTGTTCAGAGGGCTACGGTGTATACTGTCTAGTCATTCGTGTGGTACAAAAATCAAAATGAGAGTAGGCTTGTATATTTGCCTCATAGCATACTGTATTCCATTTGCCAGTATTCACAATCAGGGGCCATAATCCAGGAAATTAGGGTCTTATATGTGGCAATAGGAGCCAAGATTTTGGGTATATAAACTTATATGTTTCATGAAAATCAAATAAAAATTGTGAGGGTCCACAACTTTGGTCTTACTGGTGCATGCTTTTACACTATTTGTGTTAAGGGGAGTGTCCACAACGGTAATTATGGTGTTATTTTAAGTCTCAGAACATCACATACAAATTGTGACCTCCAGAAGCTAAAAACAAGACTTTTTGAACAATGAGGGGCCACACCATCAATCTAGTAAATTACGCTACAATATGCGCTGATGGTACCAAGATCTTTGGGTTATAAACACACATTGGTATCATCAAAATCGGATAAATATTGTAACCTGTGGATGGTCCACCCACACTCCACAAGCTAAAAGCATGAATTTGTAGACCTATATACACATGAACTGATAAAGGTCAGTCATTTTACACAGAGTTAAGAAAAAGAAGGCTTTACCCCTGTGAAACAGAATGTAACCATATTTAAGACTACAGATACAGGTTTAAGTAAGAATCTCTATGGAACACTGCTAGTAAATGGGGTAAATATCAGTTCGAAACGATAAGGTCAATATTTTACACTGGAAATTTCCAACTAATGTCAAATATTAATTGTAAGAAGGGCTTGTAACCATCACTTCAGTCACTTTATATCAACTCAATCGGAGGAGATTGAAGAATAAATGTGTTCAAAACAAGTTATAGACAAGATATAGAAATGGGGTTTAACATCCACTTAACACAAACTAAGTCATTTCAAGACTAACACATGGTTCAATTTATTTCAATAATTTGCTTGTGCATAGGGGTCTTTAGCAGTGGGAGGAAACCGAAGGACTCTATACACAATAGACTGCAGCTACAAAACCCCCCCAACCCTATTACATGGTTGAACCCAATGCTTTACACCAAAACTGTAGCCTCTATTGCATTAACAAGACAATTATTGACTGATGGACGGTCATGGGTGACAACATAGTAAGTCCACAGTGACATAGGGACATATAAAAACTAAGAAATTCCCAGTGTAGTATGTTTTATTCAATTTAATCAAAAACAACAACTATTTGTTCCAAATTTTGTTTAAAATTGTAAGATTTGGGATGTCGTTAATTACAGTATTAAAAAAAATCAAAACAATTAAAAAATAAATACAGATGTAAACAGAAAAATATGTACAAAACACACAAACACATTTAAAACATAAGGATTTCTGAGCCCTAATCCAATCATAATAGGGCATGATTTTAAGGTTGGGGTCCTAAATAAGAACAGAATAACAGTTGAGTACCATTTCTATAAATTTTTTGTACATTTTATCTAATGGATGACTAGAGTGTAAACATTATCAATGTAATGCTAATACCTCTTTACTTGATGTAAGGTTTTATACTTCAAGTCAAGGTCATACTTTATTTATATCAAATAATTAAAGACTTTCAACTATTGTAATTCTAAAATAACAAATAGCTAAACATATTAAAATCACTTAAGACTCACAGCTAAATATAGAGCATTTGGAACTAAGTCTACTAAAATGCATTTTCTTTCGTTAATTTTTTAAAAGTGTCCGAAATATAAAACGGAACTATGCATCTCTAAATATTATTTAGTAAACACTGTAGGTAAGGCCAAACCAATTTGATTTCTTCTTCTTCAGAATCTAGATAATTGGGGATGCCTATTTTTTGTTTTAATTTTCAGAACGTTAAAATTTAGAGTAAATAATTTGTTTCAAAGAAATAGTGAAATAAACATTCCCAAACAACTAAAATATAAAATGATGTGCAAAGAACGGTGCCATAATACATAGTGATTACAAGATATCTTCGGTTGGTTACCAAGAGACTTCTGAAAATTCATTACCAGTGAGGGAAAGAGACAGATTGGGTTTAACATTCACCCAACACAAACTAGGTTATTTTGAGACTAACACATGGTTCAATTTTATTTCAATAATTTGATTGTGTCTAAGGGTGTTTAGCTGTGGGAGGACCTGTAGAAAAGCCTTGAAGTTCAACCAGCAAACACTACTTGAAACCATACCCCCTTTGACTAAATGACAGACCCTACGATATAATAGCTGCACACGTTCAACCATTTGGACACTAAACCCCCCTCCCCTAGTGTCAGAGCATATTGTAACAATAGTCATGGGTTTGACTTCTGCAAGTTTATAGGTGATGTACACTCAGTATTTATTGTTAATACACTCAAAATTTCACAGCTTGTCTATTTTCATCATATTAAAGCCAACCAAATAAAATGATTAAATTTGAACATTTACTTAGTTTAAATGATATGTTGTGTTTTCAATTAGAGTTTGTATTAATATTAGTGAGATGACAACCAGATTGTATTTATAAACACATAACACCATCTATACTTAACGTTAAAACTAAACTAACACAATTTTTATTATTTAGTGCAAAAATAGATATCATCCATAATGATCTTCTGTTAATCAGTGGTCTGAAGCCAATCTATAGCAGAAGACTGAATCCATGATATACTTTCAGAGTAGACAATGTCTGGTTGAGGAACCACAGAGTTTCAGTAGATTATTTATAACAAATTGAATCATTAACAACATTTTGGCACATCATGATTACGTAAACTATGTCTATATACAATCTAATCTAAATAACGACAAACTGATCAAAGATCACACTTTCTCCCTTGACTAAAATAATGAATATTTCATGAGAAGGCGTTTGCTGAAACATTTTGTACTCTGATTCAAAATTGTTCCAATTATTTCCGTTCTACAGGTATATACAGATAGATGTATAAAAAAACCAATACAATATTTTGATGGTCTGCTTTTACGAAGTAAGATTCAATGAAGCTGATCATATATTCTATTTTAGTGTAACCCCAATGTGTTTAGGATTTACAATACAAAATTAAATAGTGATTTACATCAGTGAAATTAAATAAATGACATATCAATGTATAAACCCACATTCCACAAGTTCAAATATACCAACATACAAATGGTGAAGATGTTGACTGCCAGGAACATGTATTCTTAAGATTATACATATATCATATTCATATTACATTATCAACTGTTTAATATAGCAATACTCACAAGTCCAGTCTTTCAGATTACATTACAATTGCGTACATTACATACCAGGACAAAATTTAAATCAAACTGTTGAATCAATACGTATATAGATAATAACACAAGTACTAACTTGGCGTTTCCCTGTACATGTACTCTCAATGAAGCAGAAATGAACATGGATAATAAATTTCTACTTCTTGATATCAAAAGTTGAGAATGTACCAGTATATATTTGTATACATGTTCCAGGCTGTCAATTGGGGTAGAAATAATCTTTTGTATAATTTCAATGGCAGACATTTTGAATATTTAGCCCTGACGCTAATTATTCTGTCTATTGTCTAATTACATCAATGAGAATGGGCAATAAAATATGTTAAAACAGGGCCATTGACCATTTAATTTCCAGTCTGTTATTATTAATATTATAATTTCTGCTTAAAACATATAAATAAATTGTTTATTAATATATATAATCTGTTAGTTAAATACTTATCATTAATACTATTTCTTATATATCAACAAAGACATGTACTGGTACATGGGTATATAATGAATTTTTTAAAAAGCATTATTCTCTTACAATTTGTTCATTAATTTGTGTTTAAAAAACATATATTCTGTTTTTGGTTGTATGTCCATCAACATTAAATACTTAATCACAGTGAGACAATTTAAAATAATCCAGATATTTTTAATCATTTTTAAATACACCGTAAATAAAATATAACAAAACCTCAATTAAACACGGTTGTGGATTACCAAGTTATTGCAATTTCCACCGTTGCCTTAATCCACATACAATGCCTAATATAAAATATTGCAACGGTTTACCAAGCAACCTAATATACGTCAAATTCTTATCACTAGTCAATTAAGTCAACGTTCTGTTAAAGATATTACAAAGTTCCTAAAAGAATTGATTAATTTATTTTCAAGAGAATACTAAATCAAAGTTTAAATTCCCTGAAAAAAAGAGGAATTTTTCAAACCTATCTTAGACTATTTATCATACAAAGTGTTGAATATTGAAGCCTCCATCTAAGTTTCATAAACCATGTTAATGGAGAATTGACCAAAGTCGACGATAACAACCGACAAGTATGATGTAATGCTCCCTTTTCAGCTACTTGTTGCCATGGAGACAATAAAGCCCTGAAACACAGATATTTGCAGCCATTGGTTATCTACTGCACAATTCCAGAACGACTTTATTTCTAAACATAAATTGGTAAGAAGAGTGATTGAACCAACTGGAGCTATGTAAATCAAAACTAACACAGTTATATGGGACAATGATGTTTCGATAAGTATTCTCTTATTGTTATCAATACTTATTGAAACATTGTGCTAGTGTATATTAAATCAGTGATTGTTGTCCTATATAACTGTGTTAGTATTGTTACGTTTCCAATCGCTAAATGCCACTAAAGGATTTTACTATGTATATATTATTCACAAAAGTGCTAAGGTCCAGATCGCAGAAATCTTTTCACATTTTTATTCTTCAGTTCCGACTTTTAAATATCAACCTATCCAAGGGTTGCATCAGTCCTTCCATATTTCAGACAAAACTTGTCCAATCATAATAATTTGATGCCACAGATAAAGTTTGCTTTCTTCTTCAGGGTGGCCTATTTGATATGTTAATACAGAAAATTAAAGGGACATCACATTTTCAATATCAGTACGAAGTTAAATATGTATTAAAGCAAAAATACCATTCTTTACCAAAGCTGCAACCATTCAATAATAACGGATAAACCCCCCAAAGTTTAGATATAGGCACACCACAAGCAGTACAGATAACCTTGCCATTAATTGTTTCACATGCAGGTTTTGGTACACAAAGTACTTGTCACAAGTTAAAATAACTAAGATTATCGATCAGCTAGCTGTCGTATTAAAAATTTTCAAACATAGTTCTTGATCTCTCACATCACCCCAGCCTCCGTTGGCTTTTGGATCCCTTAATTTAAATCGTGACTGACCGACCACTGATAATATATTAGGAAACATGTGGTTTTTATTTTTTAACAATAAGTCCTCTGTCTTTTTAATTTTTTCTCCTGGGTTACAACTTTTCCCTTTATGATGAATACCACTGAAAGAAATACAGAAGATATATTATAAGGGTATGAACGCAGAATCAAGTAGTGCTGTGCAGAGGTGTGGGAATGTCCAGAGCAAACTTAAATTATGTAAGGCAGCTTGTACAATGAACTGATAATTTCAAATTTTATTTTCACTCTTTGATTGGATGGAATCCTGAAATGAGTGCCAAGGGCCCCCCCCCCCTCTGCATGTCACTGATTTCAGATCATACATTGTCTAGAAGTGTGTAAATATTGTCATGTCAAGTTGCCAGTGTACTTGATGATGCCATTCTGGTTGTTTCTTATAAAAACAGAGTGACTAGATCATCACTAGGCTCTGACCAACACTAACACATATTCCAAGTTCAGCTCTTAGAGCACCAAAGCAATGTTAATGGTGTATGCATGCACTCCCAGTGCAACTAGTCACAACGTGTCAATAAGATTGATATGGGTATAGTCAAGATGTATTATCAAAGACTGGTTAAAAAATGGATGTGCATGCCTTTCAGTGATCTGTCGACCAGTTTGAGTTTTCACGACCATCAGAAACATGAATGATATTCATACATATCACTTTCATTATTGTCATGCTACAACACTTCTACTTACCATTCTCCTATGTGAAATATTCTCGTAGCTTTTAGTCGTAAACACTGAATTCTCCCAGGTATACATTTCATACTAAGATGCTGAATTGTCCAGTCCCAATTATAATCATCATGGTAACAAAATTCCTGGGAAATACAAACATATTACAATCTGATTTAGGAATTTATAGATCTTATGTGTGCTGTGAACAACAGGAATCTGATACAATTTGATTCTTAATATTTTTAAATATTTCACAAACACCAAGGTTCGTATAGCTCTCAGAACTTGTTATATGTTGATACTGGACAAAGTACTTTGAGAGCTAAGCATAGATTGTCCACTCATGCTATCTGAGTGGGTAGTGTTTTTTATTCATAAAACATGCAATATGTTGCCATCTACTGTTGATGCTTTTAGAATTATCTGCCAGAGACCTACAGAGAAGGTAATTTACTAACCAAATAAAAAGGAAAAGTTATATATTAAGGATTATGCTAGTATATACATTTAGACATTTAATTCAATATTTCATGGGTTATAGCTATTTTCCTAGAGAATGATCAATACACTAAAAATATTCATAGTTAATGAGTTCAAGAACAAACCTTTTGACATTTTTTTATTTGATCCCACAGTTTTCTGGTAAAAACCATTCCCATGTTGTGCTTAGATGAAATCCAATATGATTTCTCTACCTGAAATATAATTTAATTCAACAATTCTAAAATAAACAGATTACACATATTAAATTACATGTACATTTACCTTTTTATAAAGCATCTAACAATCAAATTGCTTATCACTCTGCTTAACCTGAGCAGAAAATGCTCAATATGAAGTTATTGTATTCACAAGTCACGGCCAATCAAGTTGCTTATCTCTGCTTCAGTTTAAGCAGACAGTACTCATATTCAAAGTCTATCAAGACATTCCAGATCATCCAACGTCTACACCAATATTGACAGACTTTTCATAAATCTTATCTTATTTCTTCCTTTCACTATCTTTATTGTTTATATGGCTTGATAAAATATTTTTAGGTTGGTACCTTGTCAACCTTCGATTTTGTAGCACATTTTCTATGCAAATAGGGTGCCACCATTAGACAACATCATTATTCGACAAGAACCGACAATAGTAGAATCTACATATACGCAGCTAAGGGATTTTATCTGAAGTACTATACAAATTCTGTGTGGATTGTATGAATTAAATTGTAATTTGAGAGGTACATGATACCAGTACTTACTTTTCCTGAGTTGAGTTGATAATTTTGAACTTTATCATAATTGCCAATGACTAACATCTGACAATCTTTACAATCACTGAAATATATAAAATATTCAAATCAACTTATTATTCTTACAACTTTTATATATAGATGGGACTGAACTTTGGGGCTAAAGAAATAGAGAATAATGTGGTTCAGCAGTAGTGAAAACTAGGGGATATGGAGAAACCCCATGAGGTCATACAAGCTATCAACCCTACTATTTGTCACAGAATCAAAACCTTGTCACTGAACAGAAGCTCGGACACTGGACTGAAGCACATGTTTGACCAATTGGACACCCAACTCACTACTTGGATGTGGAATGTTACAAACAAAAAACAAAAAAGTATTACACTGTCCACTCCATATGTAACTTGATTGAGAGAGATAGTATCAGATAATGCATATCTTGAAGATTTGAATTTTCATATTTACTCAACTGACACATTGCTATGGATTCAAATAATCTAATTCCAGAATGTTGAATCTAGTATCCCCTACAAGATTTAGCGTTTTACAGATGGACACAGATCACCAAATATTCCTGGGCAGTCACCCACGAAACAAGGGCGAAAGTTATTTTTAGTCCTTCTCTCCCTTTCCCTTTTTCCCCCTTTTGCATGGCGATTTTTGTTGAATTTTTGGTGTAGAATCGAAGAAAAGGGTTTGAAAATACATTTTCTGCCAGGTTTTGGTGAATATTCATGATTTTGAGGCGGAAGGATACAAGAGTTGTGAGGTTGGTTACGTTGAAAGGGAGGGCCGAGAATTGCAAGGTTAGCTGTCTCTACTTCCAGCTTGTCTATCTCAAGTTTTTCATGAAGAACCTCATACATGCTTTTGGGCAAGAGTCTGCCACATGTTGCTCCATCTGTGGCAGAAAGCGTTTTGCCCAACGAATATTTGGGAAAAAGTTACAACCGGTCTAAGAGACGAGAATTAACATTAAAGTCAATGGGGCAATAATTAGTGATCTGTGGCCTGTCTGCGTATGACAAGGCTGTGACTGATATGCCTTAGTTTTGAAAATATGATGACTAATTTGTCAGAAAATATGTAAAAAATACCTTGACTACAGAAAAACTAAAAAAAAAACAAATTTAAAAAAAAAATTTTCAAAGTTTCGGGAAAAATTGTGATTTTACTGCAAATTTTCCAATTTTCAGTTTTTATTTAATTTCTAACAGTAAGAAAAATATTTCAGTGTCCAATTTTGGTGTATTCAGCCTCAGAAAGCACAGATAAAGTGAACAACATTGTAATTTCACCTAATTTTGTCTAAAAATCAGGAATATTCACAGAAAATCTCCAGATTCTCCCATTTCGATGTAAAAATTAATGCTTTCATACCTACTCAAATGACTCAAAATTTCTTAAAATGCCCTTATTTTCATTGCTAATGTAACTTAGATGGGATCTATAAGTTTGTCAAGTTTCGAAATAGCTCCAGCTTTCGTACAGAAAATGGAAAATTGGCAACACTGAGTTAATAATATACAGCAGATGGGTTTGTACAAAATGTTCAAAACAGGGGTAGGCTCAATTTGGCCACTATTTTACCCAGAACAAGCATTTTTTTCTTCTTTGAAGCATTAAATTCTTGCATTTTCTTCATGTAGGAAGCAATATCCCAGTCTTTATGGACATTTTTCACCCCTTCTTTCTGTTTAGAGGGGCTATAAATGCCCCACCCCACCCGTTTTTATTAATGTTTTTTGAGAGATTTAATTGCACCAGTGTTGACAATTAAATGATAACAATTGGAATTTGTTGTTGAATTACAGATGGGAATGTTATTTTTTGCCAATAAATGGTCATTTTGTACATTTCAAGGATTTCTGACCTTTTTTGTTCATAGTCAAACTTAGAACCTTGAGACATGTCAGGCCAGTAAGACCACACCCTGATACAGAACTGGTGTAGATGTGTAAATGTCAGCTTAATGTTCAATATTTTCTTATAAAAAATCTAGGATTTGTGGTGTTTGTTGCATTTATGTCACTTATAGAACAGTAAAATGTTAATTTTGCTCCTTTTCAGGCCTCTTTTATGTTGTCAACTATGTCATAACTACCTTTTTGACTTCATTTTTTAAGGTAATTGATGTAAAGGTCCAGACATCTTGCTTCAGTACAATAATTGCAATAAAGATTTGTATGATGCCTCTGAGGTTTGAGATGTTGAAAACATTAAACTATTTCCAAATTTGTGAAAATTGTGTATTCTGTGACCCTTTTGTTAGAGCGGGGTGGACATAGGCCAATTATGGCATTTTTTTCTTTCAGCAAGGCCTATTTTAACCATAATTCACATTTATTGCACCTATTTTAGTTTTTATGTTCATATATTAGCCAGGGATGGTAAATCATATCTGTTAGACAGATTCCATTGGTAAAGTTGGCTCTGCAACCAAAGGTAAGATTGATTCAGTCATTGACATTTTTAGGGGGTGGGGTTACATGTTTCAGTTCAGACCTTTATAATTTCAATCAATGCAACAGTTTTGTGATTTTTCTGTTTGCATAATGTCCAGGGTTTCTAAAAATATATTACTTGCCAGTCTGGCTATCTAAAAAAGTGGAAAATTATTGGTTTTTTGAAAGATGCTACATGTAAATTTTGTGTATTTTTCATGACATGGCAGTAAAAAAATATATTTTTGATAAAAATTCCAAATTATGAGTGTTTTCTATGTAGTTTGTTTGCAACTCGTCTAATTTTTTCACAGAGCTCAAATACTGCCTCTATTAAAAAAGATTTTTTAAATTTTAGCACAAAAGGCCCAGGGACCTGAGATGCACCACTGTACTTAAAGCAGCATGTATACTTAAAGGGCCATCATTTTTGCAATTATTCTTTGATTTTGATTTCCTTTCACCAGCATGTTGCCAGAACATATGGGAAGCAAACACAAAAGGCCTTTTGGTGATATTCGAAGTTTCACCCCTATATAGGACACAGATCACCAAATATTCCTGGGCAGTCACCCACGAAACAAGGGCGAAAGTTATTTTTAGTCCTTCTCTCCCTTTCCCTTTTTCCCCCTTTTGCATGGCGATTTTTGTTGAATTTTTGGTGTAGAATCGAAGAAAAGGGTTTGAAAATACATTTTCTGCCAGGTTTTGGTGAATATTCATGATTTTGAGGCGGAAGGATACAAGAGTTGTGAGGTTGGTTACGTTGAAAGGGAGGGCCGAGAATTGCAAGGTTAGCTGTCTCTACTTCCAGCTTGTCTATCTCAAGTTTTTCATGAAGAACCTCATACATGCTTTTGGGCAAGAGTCTGCCACATGTTGCTCCATCTGTGGCAGAAAGCGTTTTGCCCAACGAATATTTGGGAAAAAGTTACAACCGGTCTAAGAGACGAGAATTAACATTAAAGTCAATGGGGCAATAATTAGTGATCTGTGGCCTGAGATGCTAAAAATCTCTTCACTTTGAAACATGGAGTTATTTCCCTTATACCTAGTAATATCAACATCAAACGTCATTCTACCTATATTGCCTCACCTACTCCACAGCAAGTAATTATAATATATTTTCAAGAGTATTTGTTTTGTGATAATAATTCAAATGCATAAAGACCTCACTCACATTCTGTAAAATTTTTATGTGTTTGTAATCACGATAAATAAATGGCCACTTGTGTCTTTTGAACTTGGTTTTGTTTAAGATTTCCAAACTTACAATATAATAGAAATTTTGAAATCCTGGATTTATTGATTTTTAAATTGCATTATGTTGTGTGGCCATCAACCTACATTTTACAGTTTTATGGAAGTTAACAATACAGAATATGTTTTTACTATCAGGCATTTGGACAATAAGAGTAAAATATTAGTAGAGACAGACAGCTTTGAGTGCTTGTTCTGTTTGAACAGCTCAAACAAATTGTGTAAAAGACAAACAAGAGACCAGACTTAAACAAATATATTGATCAGCAAATTGTAATTATAAAAGCATGTCATATTTAAACAATACTGAACAAATATAATAAAAGAATAAAAGTTTACATAAACCTTCCACTTCTTGATCTCAAATTACTAAAATCAGTCCAATTATACAATCTGATTTAAAACACATTTTGTTTTGTGTTTTATAGTCACAAAATTTTGTTTAACTTGTCTTCCCAATACAAGGATCTTAACTTAAAGAGTTGTTATGTAAGATGCGTTCTGGTTAATGTGAGATATTAGCCAATGAAACGGTCTGTTACTACGAGTTGCACAGAACTGTGGGTAAACCACTAGAAACATTAACACTGGTTGATAAATTAATGTCTTATGTCATTGGAACAAAAATCACTTGTATGACCCCAGACACAACCTAACACTACAACAGGTGATCTTCATGTAGGATTAAAAAAGGAACTAAATATAGATCTGTACTTTAATCAGACTGTCAAATATAAATCCTGTGCATTATAAAACCTCAACACTGAAATGAAAATGCAATGAAATGGGATTTAACATCCTACTGTTCTGTTCTGACTAATGAAGGGGGGGGGGGTATATGCCATACAACTCACACAATCAAAAGTGGGGGGTTGGGTGGCCGAATGGTTAGCGTGCACGCGCTGTATCATACGGCCTGCCCTTGAGTTAGCTGGTGTGGTTTCGAATCCCCGGTTGTACGTGGCAAGGAGTAGGGTCACCTGGCCAACCTCGTGGGTTTTCTTCGGGTACTCCAGTTTCCTCCCACAGCTAAAGACCCCTACGCGCAAGCGTATTATTGAAATAAAAATTAAACCATATGTTAGTCCCGAAATGATTTAGTTTGTGTCAAGTGGACATTAAACCCCATTTCTCTCTCACAATCAAAAGTACATTTATTAAAAAAAGAACAGTGTTTTCTGTTGATATAAATACTGTCACCTTTGTGTGTTTTGGATAATACGTTTGCTATCTTTTTTGTACGATCCAGAGCATTCTTCATGAATTTTCTCTTTTAAATGCTTGATTGTATTAAAATCTAGCATATAATCTTTTCGAGAAAAATGAGCAATCTGGTTTTAATGTCTTTAAAACTCAACAAATAAACATTTGTATTAAATATTGACCACTATTTCTGTTTGTAGAACAAAAACCTTGTCAATAATTTAACAATCTTTTTTTTCATAAAAATATTGACAAAGGGAACAGAGTTAATAACACTTTCTCTTCCACTTCTTAGCCCATAGAAAAGTTTCTACAAATTTGGATATAAAGGCCATATTGATTCAGTTAAGGTGGGGAATTATCCAGCTCAATGAAAAGTTTCATGCATACATGAATCTGTACTATTGTCAACAACAACTTTCACTTAGATTTATATGTACAATTCAACCTGTCACTTCCAACAATGTACAGGTTCGTTAAAATATTATGGATTACACTGCATGATGGAAGTATAATTGTACCTGGTAATACCTGAAGTCTAATCTTCTTCGAATGTATATTGATGTTGTTTTTGGTGGCAAAAATTTAATATTTACGTCGCATTTTTATTACACAATGTTCAGATCAAACCAGTTTTATCACAATTAAAAATGTTTTTTGGATTTGCATGCAGAATTCTTCAACGTTACTGATATCAACACCCTCACTTTTGTCACTGACTTTTATGCTGCATTCGGCAAACCCTGGCTGACTCCAGTACACTATATACGTATAATTAGCCGAGGTGTTGAAACCACTTGTGTGTCATTCTGTTGATATCAAATTAATCAACAAAGACAGACACAAGTATTAATCTTACCGATAATTGATTGGTGATTGATTGTAAATCTTTTGAAGGTGAACCCCGACTGATTGAAATCCTGATTATACAATGTTAATTCAATTTAAATCGTGTGACAGGACCAGATTCCTCAACCTTTTCGGTTGAAGTAATACGGAATTAAAGAGGGACACTGAAATGATGACAGATTTCACAGAATGCTGTAGTATTCAGAAGCCGGACGTGACAAAAATCCACTGTACATATAAAAGATTATTTTTTTTTTAAATTCTCATCCAGATTTTTACGATCAACAACAGCATTCCCCATGATTTATAAAAGTAAAAGTTTTTTTTTAAAATACTTCAACTTACCGCTTTTGTATATTTTGAAGCATTTGTAGAATAGTTAAAACATCTTCTGTTACATAATAATCTTCTTCTAATAATAAAACCATTCCTTGATATCCATCTAATACTTTTATCTTCTCAAACACGTGATTTAACTGAAAAATAAGATAATTTCCATTACAAACTTAGACTTGCCGTCATACTAAAAATACTGACTCATAAAATTGAACCTGATATTTTCAACTTTGTGCCAGAAACATATCAAATATATAAATAAAAACACCGAAAGTGTATAAAGTTTGGCCTTATTTCTTCTATACTCAATTCAGTACGTTTCTCACACTATGTATGTAATACTAATACAAATTACAAAAAATACTTTAACTACTTGCACTATTATTATCCTTTTGTTAAGCATTTCATTCACTACTGGATTTAGTCTTATGTAATACATACACCCAAGATTCAAAACTCTTACTCAATAAAAATCAGGTCAGGATTGAATCAAAGACACAACAGAGTTCCCACATTGTTTGCCTGCATTACTTTCTCTACATTGGCTGATAAATGTATTCAGTGCTATCCCTGATCCGATGATAATTTTGTCATTCGAGCGTTCACAAGGGGTTTACCCAAGTGAAACAAGGTCCACAACTCTAGAAATAATTAACAGAAGTTGCTGAAATTCAATATGGATCTTCATCTTACTAATTTAAATAATGCATATGAATTTAATACGCATAGATTATGATAACTTGAATGAAACAATGGCCATAATTCTAGATGATGTAAGCCGAATTTGCTGAAATTCACTAAGCTTCTTCATTTTACTATTTCAAATAACGTGTATAAGTTACCGGGTATATACAGACTGGATGATAACTTTAGCTGTTAGAGAGCGTTCACAAGGTTTAACAAAGTGAAACTAGGGCCAAAAGTCTAGAATAAATGGAAATTATTGAAATTTATGGATGAACAGAGGCGACAGCAATATAGGACCACATTTCTGCGTCAGAGTATATAAAGACCTGCAAAAGCCCAGGAGTTACGTATAGGAGAGAGAGAGAAATGGGGTTTAACGTCCTCTCGACACAAACCAGGTCATTTCGGGACTAACATATGGTTTAATTTTATTTCAATAGGGGTCTTTAGCAGTGGGAGGAAACCTGAGTGCCCGGAGGAAACCCACGAGGTTGAGAAGGTGCCCCTATATCCATGCCACATACGCTCACACCAGGGATCGAAACCACAGCCGCAAGCCAGAGGTGACTGGCCAGCTAGAGGTCGATATTACGTATAGGATATTAACCTACCCAAGGTTGATATGAAAGAGAACATGCGGACCGAAGACCAAATGTTCTCTATCATATCTATCCGAGGGAGAGTAGGTTTATATCTGACATATACAACACTGCTCACCCTTAAATTTAATGGACTCTTCTAAAAAGGCAACACAGTGATTGGATAATTGCTCAATAGTTTCTGCCAAAAAAAGAGAATTACCGAGGTTATCATGTGCACGTTTTTGTTTATACGTCGCCATTTTGCAGTAATTGAATTGAAAGCAAAAACAAAATGGATAGTAAAACGAAGTCAGACGAATAATCAATCCATTTTTAGTCACCATATTGACGATGGAATAGATGCGAATGCAAATATGATGAGGATCTTTCCAAAGACTGAAGAAAATTTGGATCAAAAGGCAATCTTTTCCGATAATTCTGACAATGAACCGTAATTGAAAGTTTTAGGTATGTTCAGAGAAGGATTTGACCGACTGTTTTAAGTGGACTGTATCCAAAAATACTTTACAAAGGAACTCTTGGGTGATAAATACTTTCAAGTCTTGGAGTGTGTGGAGAAATATAGTGGGCGGAAAGAAAATTCTAAAAGATATCTTAGACATGGAGTATGGATAACCGATTTAAATATGCCGATAAGTACGCCGTCTATTTTGGTCCAGAATGCTTCAAACTGTACTATAACAATATGTTTTTTATTGTCAAAAGAATAAAATTTTATTTCTGTGTTCTTTGTATTATTTCGATCATCTATGTCATCAGCGGTTGATATGAGCCGAATATATCGACCTGGGGTGACGTCATCAGCAGTTAATATGAAATATCAAAATGTTATGACGTCACCAGCGGTTGATATGAACCGAATATATCAACCTCTGATGACGTCATGACAGGTTGTTATGAGATATAACTGCTATGAACATCAAAGAAAAAACTACTACCAGTTGTATATATATGAGTTTTAAGGCTTAATGTCTGTAATTCTTTAAGGAATATGAATTACATGTGCCACGTTTCTGTGGTAACACAATACTTTATAAGATTTATCATTTTAAAAGGTAAATCAAGATATATTCATTTTATATTCCATATTTAATGATGTATCTGTGGTTTATTTCACTATTAATAATAGTATTTTTATTACTGGTACACAGCTGGAAGTAATTCGTCTATTAAACCAAGTAATTGATTTTATGATTTGATTATTATACAAGTGACAATAAACTTTCTATACTGTCTACAATTTATTCTTTTATAAATCTGATAAATCACAAAGCAGTTGCCATGCAAGATATGCCATGCAAGATATGTCCACATTTTACAAGAAATGCTCAGAAAACCAGCTAAAAAAAAAAGTAGGTTTTCATACAATCAGGGGCCATAATCCAGGAAGTTAAGGTCTGATTCGTGAAAACTGAAATTTTTGGGACATAAAAATATATTTCAAATCATATAAAGATAGGTTGCCAGGCAATGAAACATACACCCACAGCAGCTAAATCGTCCGGGCAGTCAACAAGGGTTGTCGCATATTTTTACTTTTTTTGGTAATGATACATTTGTAATACACTAAAATCTGATTAAGAGTAACAATTCATTATGTAATTATCTGAAAATCATTAGAATTTGTTTGCTTTTTATAAAAGTTTTGCCCCACGCTAACAATTCGTATAGGAAACATTTAATATCATGGATTTTGCTGTTCATTTATCAAAATTCATTGAAAATCAAAATACTTGTTTGTTTCAACACCTTAAACTCTGTGTATCAATCTGAAGTCAATCGGATGATAAGTTTGGCCTCTATAGCGTCACAAGGTTTTTTGAAGTGATCAAGGTAATTATTTGAAATCACTCAAAATCAGTAGGCTTCTTCGTCTCATGACCTTAAACAATGTGTATAAATTTAAAGTCAATCGGATATTAACTTTGGCCTCTAGAGCATCCACAAGATTTTTTGAAGTGATCAAGGGCCATAACTATGGCACTAATTATCGGAAATTGCTGAAAATCAATAAGCTTCTTCGTCAAAGTCAATCGGACGTTAACCTCTGCCTCTAGAGCGTCCACAAGATTTTTTTTGAAGTGATCAAGGGCCATAACTCTGGCACTAATTATCAGAAATCGCTGAAAATCAATAGGCTTCTTCGTCTTATGACCTTAAACACTGTGTATAAATTTAAAGTCAATCGGATATTAACTTTGGCCTTTAGAGGGTCCACAAGATTTTTTGAAGTGATCAAGGGCCATAACTCTGGTACTAATTATCGGAAATCGCTGATTTTTTGAAGTGATCAAGGGCCGAGTTATTATCGAAAATCGCTGAAAAACAATAGGCTTCTTCGTCTCATGACCTTAAACACTGTGTATAAATTTGAAGTCAATCGAATATTAACTTTAGCCTCTAGAGCGTCCACAAGCAATTGTGGGCGTATAACAATTGCAACCTCTAGAGTGACTACTACATGTAATGAAGGACAGGGGTGACAACAATATACGTTCATATGAAAATGTGGTCTCTAGAGAGTGTAACAATGATGTATTGACATGGTTTTTAAAAATCCGATAAAACTGTGGCTTCTACAGGGTCCACAAGCTAAAACTGTGATTTTTCATACAATCAGGGGCAATATTGCATGTAGTTACCATCCTATATAGGGTTGCAAAATTCCTGGGAATTTTCAAACAGGGTAAATTTCACGGGAAATTTCAATTGTTGCTATTAATGAGTTGCAAGTGACAGTAATTTTTTAATAACTAAAAGATACAAAACATATTATGATATGTCTTATATACTAATAGCTAGTAACTAATAATGAGATAGTTGGGTTAAATCGTTCATACACAGGTTACACACTCTATAATTAATGCTCAAAGTTAGGTAACTCTGCCATTGTTGCTATTAATGAGTTGCAAGTGACAGTAATTTTTTAATAACTAAAAGATACAAAACATATTATGATATGTCTTATATACTAATAGCTAGTAACTAATAATGAGATAGTTGGGTTAAATCGTTCATACACAGGTTACACACTCTATAATTAATGCTCAAAGTTAGGTAACTCTGCCATTTCATCACTATCTTCAAAATCATTATCTACATTATCATTGGTGGATAAAAGGAGATTTCAGGTTCAGATAAATCCTCATGAATATCTGAAATTTCTGTGCTGGAAGGATCGTTGTCAGCTTTGAAGAGTTTCAAATTTGATATTATATTTATTTGTATACCTTTGAGAGCAGAATTTACATCAATTTATCTCTTTAGTTTTTCCATTTGGAACACAACTAACATGGTTAAATAAGTTTTAAAAGTTTATATAGAGGAAAATAAAAGAGAAAAATGAAATTCCAGTAAATAATTATAATTTTAGTATTTTTCAGTTCTAAAAATAGATTTGAAAATTCCCGAAAATTCCCAACACTGAAAATTCCTGGAAACTTTCCAAAATTCCCGGAAACTTTCCCACCCTTGGCAACCCTCATCCTGTATGCATCAATATTATAAAAACCCCTGAGATCTTTGAGATATAAACATACGTTTTAAATTTCATCAAAATTGAATAAAAATTGTGAGAGGGTCCACAGCCTTAACTTGTTATTGCCTACTGGCCATTTTGTGGGACAGTTTCGGTTCGAGTTTTTACAAAACTGAATCTGTGCCATCATCAGGCTGTAACAGTGATATATTTGAAAGGTTTGTAAAATCCGATAAAAATTGTGACCTCTAGAGGATCCACAAGGTGAAAACACGATTTTTCGTACAATTAGGGGCCATAATCCACGAAGTTACAGTCCTATATGAAATGGGATAAAAATTGTGGCTTCTCACATGTCCAGTTGTCCACAAGCTAATCCATGATGTTACATGCTAATATCGAATGGAGGACGGGCATACACTATACAGTCTGTTAACAGTGTGCTATGATGAAATTTAGCCTGGCCAGCAGCACTACGGCATGCTCTTATTGAATTCCAACTGTCAAAGGATCTTTTCCCAGACACAAAGAGCCAGAATACACAGCAGTATAGCCAATGAGGCTATAAATAGCAGTTGCACATGAAATTTTCAATACATTTATCGTAAAAAAATCTATTGTTAAGGTTTCTGAATATCAATAATATTTAACTGATTCATTGTTACGACAGCTTTAGAAAATTATGTTCATTTTGTTTTTTAATTTGCTTTATTATGAACCATACTGTTAGGAGTGGCATCTTTTGGTTAAGTACAATAAATATCTCCAAAGCACCTTAGTTATGCAAGAATAGCTTATTACTATTTTCCTTTTGCTTTTACAAGGTTCTTAAAACAATTGTTGAGTTGCTCAAAGTGCGAGTTTCTAAATTAGATTTATTGATCCAGCTCTCTGTAATGTTTTGTAAAAAATAGTCTTGATTATTCAGGCCTGTCGATCAGCCAGAAACCGGTGGAGAGGGACTCAATTCACATCAAGGGTAGAATCTATTTTGCACTCAAAATGCCCTATGTAATGGTGTTGGCTTGTGGCACTTTTTCAAAGATTATATGTTTTAAATTTTTTAGTTGATACTGTCATAGTTGATTTCTTCCTTAGCACTAATAGCGTGCCCCACCCCAAATGAATATCTCCAAATATCTCGACAATTACACCACAATACTAATATATTTACCAAGCCTTAAATCTGTTTCACACATTTATAGTCACTAAATAAACGACCATGTTGTACTTAATAAGCTATGACCATTTAACCATACATAAATAATACTGAAATATGGTTTGGAGTGGCGTCCATAACATCCAGACACTTTTGAGTAAAAGATAGGTTACGTGCCCTTGCTTTGAAATTAGTCTCGCTTAACCAGTCTACCGATCATTCTACGTCTAACTGACAGGTCGGGATAATCAAGACTACTTTTTTACGAAACATGGAACAAGAAATTGAATTTAGAAACACACACATTAGGCAACTCAGCAATATTCTAAGAACCTTTTAAAAGTAAAATGAAACTACTGCTAGTATCATATTCTTGCTTTACGGACGTGAGTCAGAGATATTATTTGTACTAAACCAAAATATGCAGCTTCTAATGGTACAGTTAATTATAAGGCAATTAAAAAAATAAAACGAGCGTAATTTCTAAATATGCCGTAATAACCAAAAAGTTTAATATTATTGCTATTCAGAATCGTCAACAATAGATTTTTTACGACTGTAGTAGTTTATAGTGTTTTGAACATTTCCGCATGCTGTTGCTATTTATAGCCTCAACGAGTGTGCGAGACTGTCAGAAATCAGTAGTAAGTGATTCAACTAAAGCGTGCATAATCAATGTGTCAAGAACAACTTTTCAGTAGGCACGTGGGGCACCCTAGCACTAATATAAATTTTAGCTACTTAATAAAGAAGATTAAAATTTTGATTGCATATTGTAGCCATATCTAAAATGTGTATCATACTGTGTACATGTATTGTTTGTTTTGTCTAAGACTTGTTTAGAAGTTTTCCAGCACTCTCGATATTATTAACTTACCTTCCATATCCAGTGATGTTTGGCCTGGCAATATTTTGGTTCACGGTAATGACCATATTTATCTGGATGTAAGGCATTTAAACATTTTGCCTTAATGGCCCTGAAAAATGACACACAATGATTTATTTACTATATAATGTCAACGATAATATCTAATTTTCACTGCTAAAATGTACTCCAATGGATTATTTAATATTTAAGATAATTTTCTGGCTTGGACTTGACTGAATTAAACAGGGGTTCATCAGTACCACAGGTGGTGTTGGCTTCAGGGGATCTACTTTCTTGCAGTATGGCCAAGCTATTGCATAATGTTCATGTACATGTATAACAAAAATATACATTTAAAAAATAAATACAGTGGACTCTGTCACATCCGATGTCTGATCACTCCGGATTTCTGTGACATCCGACATGATTTTCATGTCCCGATTTATTTCCTTATTACTTCAGCCAAAACAAATCTGATAAGTTTATCATTTTTAAAGGGAATAACGCTCGGGTGAATCGAAGCAACATTATAATAATACTTCCGGTTTTCGAAGTTACAATATTTCAGTTTTTGACAAAACTGGGTATTCCGACACTCTGTGACTTCCGACATATTGTAACAATCCCGTACGATGTCGGATTTGACAGAGTCCACTGTAACATGAAAAATGTCAACAAATACATATAAGCAATTATTTCTAAAAAATTATACAACAGATGGTGGTATATATTTGTGAAATTTTCATTATACATACTATATTTCCTATCTAATAAAATGACATCAGTGACTTATATTAAAGTTATATTAAAATACTGTGCTATGTGTCGAAAAACTGACATGACAAGAAGACGCATCTAGTTGGATTCACTCATGTTATAGTTGGTTTTTCTACTCCGATTAAGGCCATTATTTTTTGTCAGTGGAAAAGAAGATGAATTTTAGTTATTCTGAAAAAAATATGACAACTTATGTTTTTACAAGTCTTGTGGAACTGCTTGGCATATTATCAAAATAATTAGAGAGACACTATTTTGGGTTAACCAACATGGTGTCGATGACTTAAAAAAAATGATGTCATGTTGCTTCTATGTCTTTAAAGCTTCTTGATCATCTCTCAGTCCTTGAAATCTACATTTTGTACGGTGGCACACCTATTTTTTGTTGCCTTCCCAGAGTAAGCTATTGATCTTTAGAGCAGTAAGCTGGAGAAATGTGTGAAGCATGTTTCTAACTTACATATCTTTTTTCATATTTCGAGGACAATCTCGTGGATCCGTTCCAGGAAATACATTAAAATATATTTGTTGTGAATCTGGGAAAAAAATTTGCATCACCTGAAAAAAAAATAGGTTGCCAGTTAAAAAAACATATTCACACAGAAGCTAAGTCGTCTGTAAACTCTGTTATACACAGCTCAGCGTAACAACCTTCAATCAAATACCTTGAAGCTTAACCTAATATAATTCCCCACTATGGAATTCTCATTGATTGTAAGTCAACAAATGGTCATAATTAATTCAGTAAAAAATGAATGGAATAGCATTCTTTCAACAATGTTAATACAACTTTTAATTGATTGGTTATTTCAATGTTCTAGTGACAAATGGATCAGTGAGGCATTATTTTTTTTTCCTACACTGTTTGAAATACAATAAAAAATCACTTCTTACTATGATGAACATGAATAAAGCCCCTCTCATAGTGCTACTCTTAGTAATATGTAATATCTATAACCAATAAAATAGGTTCAATCCAAATATAAACTTATTTTTTATCTCAATTTCATACACTCAATTGGAGTAATTAGATAGTTATGTACAAGGGAAATGATCACCGGGCATGAGGTTTATATGTCACGCATTATTTAAAAAAAAGTTTTTCAAGAATATTTGAACAGATGTTTTGGTATTCATTATTTGATGTCAATTAAAACTAATGGATTTTGAAGAGATTTTGGGCCTACATGATATATTTCATATGTTAATTCAATATAATTAACTAATATGCAATCACGTATTACTCTAATAAACAGACCATTTTGGTTATTAATTCCCACATGAACATGGTTTGATTAAAAAGTTTGTCAGATCCCACTGTAGTGAAATCAAATAATACGAAATTTGAACTACTATAAAAAATGAAATGGAATAAGATTGATGTTTTAATCAGTTTACAATAATAGAAAAGACAAACAATGAATGAACCACACGATCCAACTTTAGCTCAACCCATATTTAACTTGTAGGATATGGGTTTAATTACTCGCTTTAAACATGATCTGTAGTCTGTACATCATTTATTTACATGTACAAGCAGTAATCCAATAATCCAACTTTGAAGATGTCAAAAATACATTTTGGGGGTCTAATTAGTAAATACAATGTCTCCCACGCCCATTTCAGATTAACCTTTGAAACTTTCACATGTACATGTATACTACACACTCTAGATCTGACTTAACTGATAATATAAATTGATGATAATATAATTCGATAATGAGAACATAGATTAATACAAAAAAAAAAAGCTACTTGACTTTTTCCCCCCCTTTTGAAAGTTTTATCTCATTAATACTGATACTATTGCAGTGTCCTAACACTAACATTGTAATGGTCTGAATAAAACAAACAAAATTAACAACAAAAAATGATGCAGGGAGACTTAAGTTTCTTACTCTATTAAAAGTGCTATGAACATAGTCATTACTACTTTAAACTAAATTAAAGGCTGTGTGACCAATAACACAGAATTTCTGCAGACCATGGTTCACACAAGAAGATCAATGGAATGGGGTTCAACGGTCTACTGTTCTGCTCTGACTGGGGTAATATGAGAGAGAAATGGGTTTAACGTCCACTTGACACAAACTAGGTCATTTCAGGACTAACATATGGTTTAATTTTATTTCACTAATTCGATTGCGCGTAGGGGTCTTTAGCAGTGGGAGAAAACCGGGGGACCCGGAGAAAACCCACAGGGTTGGACAGGCGACCCTACTTGTCACGTACAACAGGGGATTTGAAACCAGTTGACTCAATGACAGGGTTCATGATACAGTGCGCATGTGCTAACCATTCGACCATCCAACCGTCTCTGGGCTAATACAGACATATATATATATATATGAACTTTTCTTAGTAAACTGTAATAAAACCATGGATAAATAGCATAATTGTGGGCAACAATGTTCCACGAAAAAAAGTCTAAGGCTCCATCAATTTATGTATGATTGACGTGAAACTTGACATGGTTGATCCAGGACAAGTAAGCGGTTGACAGACTTAGATTTTTGATGCAAAGCCACAATTCCTTGACAGGTGCGATAACGTCACAGTTATTTCATGGTCCATAGTATGGTGGTACATGTTAACAAGTTTATTCTGTGGACCTCCACATCGATATTCAATAGTGAAGCTCGAGGTAATAAACAAAAAATACTTACAGGACAGAAATCAACAGTTTCAACCACATCATTCAGTTCTTTGGAATAAACATCATGACTAATAATTAACAAAACATTCTGGATATTCCGAACTTTACGTAATGATTGCAATAAAATCTTTAAATACTCTACACGATCGTGAACTTGTACGACTATCACAGTACTTTCACTGTCTAATTTAAGGCCAAATTTGGGCAAATTCTGAATATGTTGTAATTTGTTCAATCGGTGAACCTCCTCCATTATAAACGTCACATTGTTCACATCAATATTCTTGTGTATCGAGTCTTTTATAGAACTAGTCGAAAAACCTTCAACAGGGGGGATAACTAGTTTACGAGTTGAGTGGATTTCTATACTATGAGGATCAATTGGTTGCGTCTCCTGCCGAAACTGAACATGAACGTCATCAGGATAATGTCCGTAACCATGGTAAAGACGATTATTTGCTCGGCCGAGTTGATCTGGCTGAGACGTCAGTAGAATGTGTAAATTCAGCATAACAAAAACAAACATGGCTACCATTAGAACAGAGCGCAAAATGCGCCTTGGGTACAGCCGCATCATGATATGTACTTTTGAACCGTTTAGTTCACGAAGGCAAATTTCATCTTTGGTTTTTCAATCTATTGTAGTTTCACTGTCAGATATTTTCATCAATGTATATATACACATATATATACCAGTCGTTCACAACCTAGGTAACTTTTGGTGGGCTGGTCTTCATGCAGGCTTTGACAGCCCCACCTGAAAAATACAAAATCAAAATTATCATAACAAATGAAAAAGCATACAAACATCGTAAGTGTGCAGGGGCATTGAGAACGGAGAGTGATCTAATCCTATATAAAATATAGTTGACTTTTTTAAAGGAGGGTATGTCAATAAATTAGACAGACCCATTTAACGGTGCAAATACATAGCTTTATAAGAAATTTGTTTAACAGAGCACTAGAAGTGCCACTGTCTCCATGTCCTTGATTACTATTTTTGAAACTATACTAGTCTATTGCCACTAATCCACTATACTTAGAATATTTAAAATATTCATGAATACACGCATGGTCAAGTTCCCATAATATTATAATGAATAATGTAGTTTGTATTGATTTCTGCAGGACACGCTTTCAGTCTCAACCGCAACACCAACAAAAAAGATGAATGAAATCATATATTCAAATCATCCTGTACTGCATAAAGATAATTATGAAGGTGACAGGCATACTGCATGCAGCCATGCGTCATATTTCGACAGTGGAGCTAGCTATAGACAGGCAG
This sequence comes from Patella ulyssiponensis, assembly GCA_963678685.1. Classification (NCBI taxonomy): domain Eukaryota; kingdom Metazoa; phylum Mollusca; class Gastropoda; family Patellidae; genus Patella; species Patella ulyssiponensis. Next base: position 18,433,740 of record OY783229.1, on the reverse strand, counting down.
CCTAAATTTGGGATGGGTAACATGATTACAGTACACACAGTTTAATATATACCGGAAATGATAAATCACATACAAACAATAAACAAATACTTTATTACATATGATACTGTTGACTACACAGAGTAAAGGGCTGTTGGTTTTGTCCGAATTGGAAATCAAATCGACCAAATTAAAAATGTTTTTATCAGACATCACATTACATATTCATAGAAATTCTACGTTCCTCAGACATTGTATGACATCTTGGATAACACTATGTATTTACCTAACCAAATCACACAGAAGCGAAAAATATATGACCGTTTTGGTATCACATCGTCAAAAACGCTTTTCAGAATCTGATTGTATCCTATGTTTATTTCCACGACAGTTCAATTCACATGGTGACTCATGTACATTTATATCAGTTCATTTTCCACCTAATCATATAAATATGTAGAATATGTAAATTAAATCAATTATGAGTTATAACACAGGAAAATTAATCCACAAACTTCATCATACAAAAAATTGTATCCTGTTCACTAAGTTAGCATAGCGGCTCAAGAGAAATGTTTTAATTGCTAGACAATTCTGTACAACTTTGCCGTATTCAATAAACAGAAAAATAAAATTAGTGCTTTATTAGACTTCAGATACTTTTTTTTGTCAATTGGTTTTAATTATAATATTTTTCTCCCACTTCTCCCGTCTGCCCGAATAGTCTGATTGCCCCAAAGATACAGGCTGCTTCCCCATTCCCCCACCCCTCTAGCTCGTACACCTATGTGCATGATTGAGAGTTGTTGAAATTCCAGCAAAGAAAGAAGCTGCCAGAGTCAGATATTTCACAGATGTTATAGCACTTATACGTATACCAAATTCAAATTAGAATCCAAATAAAAACTACTCTTTATTATTATAATGAAATGAATAAAGAGACTAAAGTTATGCTTTATTTTAAGAATCAGACTTTAACCAGTAAACATTATTCCCAGCTAGTAGAGCATTACAAACTTCTTCATTTGTTTACAGTTCATATATCATCTTGCTGTCTGAAACAACATCCCATTCAGGGACAGGAGAGTATTGCGTTCACACATTCTACCATCTTCAATAGAAGGCTTGATCTCGCCTTGACTACGTACATCTTATCAAACCCTTCACGTAACCCTGCATATTTCGCCACTAATTTTGATTGGGTACAAGCCCAGCTTGTGAGCCTATCAGATTCATCGTCCCACGCTTCTACGTGACGGTCGAGTTGCAAAGTTCAAATATCGATCAATGTCAAGGTTGCTGGTTTTCCGCGAGTTTCTCAATTTAAAAAAAAACTTTCAACGGCTGTAAACTATGGAGGCTGCCATGTTTGTTTACAGTGTGTTATGTGCCATGACCTCTGATTGGACAATGCTAATTAGTCACATCTAAACACAACGGGTGCGAAAGTTCAAGAATTGCTGAGTACTGAAGCAACCGTTAGATGTTGTAAAACTTGCAGAGGTTGCATAAGGAACATGACATTCTACAGGCCAAGTCTCCTTAAGTTTTTAGACGGGTCGGTAAGAGTTTTCTACAATTAGAAAACTTGCGGACGTTGCATAGGGAATATGACATTCTACAGGCAAAGTTAGACGGGATGGTAAGAGTTTTCTACAATTAGAAAAACTTACTGTGCAGGTTAAATACTACAATTATTAACAAACACGTTTAAGACAGACAAAATATGTCAGCTTTAACTAAAAAAAAGTCTCCTAGAAGACGGATATCAAGGTAGCCCCACCTTTTTGTACAGTTGACAAAGCTGAACAGGATTATCATTAATTTGATGTTCAATCTATTTTCACACTGATTTCAGTCTGACTGATAAGCTATCAACCTTCAGTATGTTATTGGAATAGTAACCAATGTGAGGTGTATTTTGTAAGTCATGCTTTAAGTACGAGCCCAAGTGCTTTCAGTACATGCAAATGTATTTCATCCAAAAACCTCCCTCAATATCTGTAATTCTCTTGAATTCTTGGGAAATGAACTGAACACAAACAATGTCCGTTTGGAATAACACGGTAGATTTACATTTAATCATTTTGCCACACCTCTACTCTCTTTTGTACAAGTGTGGGTTCGAACCCACATTTGCATCAATTGCAGTATAAATGTCACTCATTTTATCCATACAATGTATAGGCATATGTGTAGTCAAGTTTCATATTATCTCATTTTGATATTTGTACATACGTATGTAAAGAAAAGATAAAACATATGATTTAGTTCAACGTAGATAAAACAACATTCTATGAATAATTATATCACTAACATGAAATAAATTAGTAGCGAAAATATGCACACTACGGATGTAACACAATTTTGTTTGAACGCATAAAACTCTTATCAATATTAATGTTGTTATCTTACCATGAAAAGATGGACTTGCGGTGTCCAATATTTAGACAAAATGAACATTAAAAAACTGACATTTAATTGACTTAAGTTAATCGTCGTTTATTCCTGTTGGACATGCCTTGTAACATGGTTGAAATTACAAATTGGGGCAAAAATGAAATCCTAAACGGCAGAGTTTTAATCAATCATACTAAACTAAAACGACAATTTTTCCATGTAACCAGCGAAAACATTGTAATTTATTATGTCTTTTATATGGCTTTTGATGTCATAAATTTACAGTCAATTTTTCAAAAGAAATGTCACGCTGGGAAGGATAGAACCACGCCCGACCCCCAATAGAGTGGGAAACCCTCGCAAGGCCAGGTTCAGGAACCTTTCGGCCCCGGGGTCCAAATCTAGTATTATCTACACCGATAGCAAACACAGGTTCATTAATGTATGTTATTCATTTCACAAGTTCATGCAATTGCCAGGGTAAAACATGTCACAAGATATCACTCTCAGAAACTCCCTGAAGAGTGCCTTATTGAATAATATTAATTACATCATTTTGCCTCAGGCTAATTTGAGTATAATGTTATAAGTATGATTGAAACAAACTGCATTGGTTTCTTTCGCAATTTGTTTGGGGTCACTCTACTTTTGTGATTAACATGCCCCGCCTATTTGCTGAATTCCGTTTTACCCATACACTCACTTCCTATGCCATGCACTAAGTTATCTCTTCCAACAATAAACATAAGAGATAACACTGTCTTTTTGTTCAACAGTTTTTAGTTTTTAATATTAAATAGGAAATGAATATATAAATACAACTTTTTGATAAATGGATATTGAGTGTCTGATTTGTGGTTTCAGAATACTACATGTACAAGCAAAGCTTATAGCACGCCATGTGGTACAAGACAGTACACGATTAGTTGTCAACGTTTTAAGAGATGAAATGTCGTCAGCTATCTATCTGATCAGTTACTAAATGTCAATACAATAATTTCCTACATTATTTGGAGAATATCTCATTTATCCTAATGAATTAAAATATTCTGGGTATCTTCGGTCACATACGCCATTAACTGTGGTCCTATGTAATATCAACTATCATCATCAGACAACCAGCAAACACTGTAGGCTCTATTAAACAACACAACAAAGGTGTGAATACCTAAAGCATGAGGTCAGAGTTTGAACATGCAATGACAGGGAGCAACAAACACAAGTCTGTTGTAGTTGTACAATGTTGATGTTCTCACTTCCTTCATAATCACACAGTCAACTACATGTATCTCTAAATGTTCAAATACACTGATGCGTAAACAAGAAGACATAACAGTGCACTAATACTGTAACAGGAATGGAGGTTTAATGTCTCATGTACATAAGGTTATTTATTGCTATGGTCCCGTGTAATGAGAGACACATCTGGTGCCAGTCATCTTGTCAAGTCTATTACATGTATCAGTGATAGAATTCTATTATTTTTTTATTATTGGACAGGTAAAACTAAAGCGACCACATGTTTTTTCTGGAAGCAATAGGTTTTCAATCCTATGAAAATAAGTATTAAAGGGTCATAACTCTAACAGCAATTATCGCAAACATCGTCTCATCAACATTCATTCATACACAAAGTATCGGGGGCAGGAGCAAATATCACAAACTTCGTCTCATGAACATTCATGAGGAATTAAGGACAAAGTAGTGGGGGCAGGGGGAACTACACAAGTAAATGCATATATATATGGATTGAATTTTCAGGTTGAATTCGTGAGCTTTATGACAGTAACATTTATGACAAATCACTTCCATATACATGTATATCATCATGAACTGTCTTATTATTCTATTTGGGGAGTTAACCTATTTGAAAGTTACAGTTTATATTGTCATAAACCTAACCATATCTATTGCAAACCGTCATAACATAAAACTAAAAATATCTCTTACAATTTAGACCATAAACTAGAATTCACTCCGGTTGCATCAAAATGATCAACAATTCTTATATATATATATACAGTGCGATTGTTATCATGCTCTAGTTAATTCACTTTTGTAAATGTTCTCTACTAAAATCATTTTATAGGGTATTGAAACTTCAGGTACTCTTAATACATTCGCTGTAGCACAATCAAATGGTAAAAATATTAACAACAATCTTCAATTATTGAATAAATCGAATTTATTGGTTTTCGTCATTTAATTCAAAAGATTTTAATCCATGTTAGGAATTGCTTGTATCTCAGTTTTAATTTCAAATGATATCAGCTTTGATTAGCATTCAAGAGGAAATAACAGGATTCCTGATTATAGCGTTTTAATTGAATTAAAGAAAAAGAATTCTAAAGTATCTTTAAAATAAGAGAATTTAAACTGGTTCCTATTTGTACATATTATGGGGACGAAAAAAAGAAATTATTTATTTTCAGCTTTTCTTAATATGCTCACATACAATAATCTATATTTGCTTAAAGGAATTGTCGTCTGAAATAAAGTCCTTTTTCTTTTCAACAATTGATATTTGGCAAATAAAAATCAAATTCTTTGAATAGCCATCTTGAGAGGTTTTTTTTTAGCTTTTGCGTTTCAATGGTGGGACAATACATAGATTTTTTATTAAAATCATACAAAACCAAGTAGTAATACAGACGAAATGTTCTGAAAATCATAAACTTGACCAAACCAATTTTGAAAAGATAGGTTGCCAGGCAACGAAACATACGCCAACAGCAGCTAAATCGTCCGGGCAGTCAACAAGGGTTGTTGCATATTTTTACTTTTTTTGGTAATGAAACATTTGTAATACACTAAAATCTGATTAAGAGTAACAACTCATTATGTAATTATCTGAAAATCATTAGAATTTGTTTGCTTTTTATAAAGTTTTGTCCCACGCTAACAATTAGTATAGGAAACATTTAACATCATGGATTTAGCTGTTCAGTTATCAAAATTCATTGAAAATCAAAATACTTAAACTCTATGTATCAATCTGAAGTCAATCGGATGATAAGTTTGGCATCTATAGCGTCACAAGGTTTTTTGAAGTGATCAAGGGAGATAACTCTGGAACAGGCTTCTTCGTCTCATGACCTTAAACACTGTGTATAAATTTAAAGCCAATCGGATATTAACTTTGGCGTCTAGAGCGTCCACAAGATTTTTTGAAGTGATCAAGGGCCATAACTCTGGTAGTTATTATCGGAAATCGCTGAAAAACAATAGGCTTCTTCGTCTCATGACCTTAAACACTGTGTATAAATTTAAAGTCAATCGGATATTAACTTTAGCCTCTAGAGCGTCCACTAGCAATTGTGGACGCCGGACCGCCGGACGGGGGCGACGACAATATACGACCACATTTCAATGTGGGCGTATAAAAACTATTTTTCACATAGTACTGGCAATTTTTTCAAAATGGCTGTTAAATTTACTACACCAGGATCTGGAAGAGTTGTTATCATTGATATATTCTGAATGTTGTGAGGTATTCACCAATGAAATGGTCAGTTACTGCGAGCTTTAGGCGTGTTTTGCCTGTAACATCAAATGTATGGTGTCATAGGGTCAAAAACTGCTCGTATGACCTCTGACGTGACCTATTGCAACAAAGGGTCAGATCATGTAGTGTAGACCATCAAAAGAATAAATAATTAAGTAATAAAATTGCATTGTCCCCATCCATTCTAAATGACTGCTACATGTACTAAAGTACTTTTATACGGTTTTCATTTTCTCGGGATTTAAAATTGAATATTTGAAAATCCAAAATGGCTGCTAAAATGGAATCCAAAATGGTGGATTTTAAATTGATCGTTATTTTTCCCTTTTGGATATGACTTGTAACATGTCTTTCCCATGGTTTTAGATGTCATTTGGTTGAATTCTGACCTCAAAAACTGAATTTCAAAATCCAAAATGGCCACTAGAATGAAGCCCAAAATGGCAGATTTTTAATTAATCGTCCTTTTCTGTTGTTGAATATAGCTTGTAATATCTCTTATATAAGATTTTTGTGGTTACTGGGTTCAATTTTGACTCCTAAATCTATCTTTGAATAGCCCAGATGGTATAAATTTAACCCGGAGATCAAAATAGAATCCATACTGCCGATTTTTTTCCATGTGGATATTGCTTTTAAAATATATTTACTAGAGTTTTCAGGTTTACTAAATTCTATTTAAAAATACCAAACATCTGTTTAGCATTCCTTTTTTAAGTGCAAATTTCTTCAATTGGTATTTCCTTGCACTATCTACCCCGGGATTAAAAGTTGTTACAATACATCTACCTAGTTGTTAAGAATTAGCGTCCTAATATTAGGTCAAAAATGGTTATGTGATCCGTGTTTAGAGCATTTTTGTTATCAATTCCAGGGATGGACTGAAATGGGGTATGGTAGTTTCAAGGGTCTCTAAACTGGTTAATGTTTTTTTGTAATTTAGGGTCCACATAGTTAGTCAAGAATATACATTGTTTTTGATGAATTGTTAAGAATGTCACACTCTAAATATATGCATAAGCTAGAAACACCATGATACACAATTGAAAGTACCATTTACGTACGTTTTTTCAAAAACATTTGGAGACAACCCCCTCCTTCATAGTTTGGGAACCTCTAACAGAGCAAGGAAAAGGACCCTAGTCAGGCCTTCTTCTTCTTGTTTGAAGAATTTAGAAAAGAAATAATTATTCTCGTACCTCTATAACACACCGGTTACGAGATATCACTCTCCGAAAGTTCCTGATATTAATGATGTTATATCGCCGAAATTGACCCAAACTGCATTGGTTTCTTTTGCAAATTGTTTAGGGTAAAACGTTATTATGTCTTTTTAGTTACATGTATACAACACAGCTAAGGCTGGGAATCGATATGAAATTTCAATATCGATAAGAAATTTTCAGCGATTATCGATAATAATCGATTATCATTTTTCCGGAAAAATTCCGAACTTTACCGACCTGTTATATGTGTTAGTCGACACAGGCTACCACTATTTTGTTGTATTTGTTCTTCAACAGTCATGTTTGATAATAGTATTGTATAATAAAAATATTCGAAAACATCTTCAGTCTTTATTACTGTTATTTAAACACATCATATTTATTAATATTCTGATACAATCTGTCAATACTCAATCGTAATAAAAGCAAAGGAGGGAGATAATCCTAATTTTATTATATCACGTGCGATTGTCATTGTTCACAAAGTGCGTGACCTATTTTAGTTTCAACTAGTAGAAACAACAAAAACAACGAAAATATTAAAATAATGTATTTAATCTTAAAGTTTAGTTTTTTTACAATAATATATATTTAAAATGTGCCAGTTTGTAAGCAGAGGGGAAAAATAGTTGTTGTCTTGACGTCGTGTATTCATTCATTCGTCTGCTAATGACAAACTACGGCAAGTTTATTCGTGTGAAAGTGACCGCAACTTGCCGTCAGAAGGTAAATATACCGATAATCGATATTTGAATTTCATTATCGATTATCGTATCGCTAAATAACTTCTACCGATTATCGATTATATCGATATTTTTGCACAGCTTCCTTAACATAGGATTAGTCTTCACTGTTCTAAAGTACGGTAAATTTATGTCTCAAATATTCAACTTTCAATACAAAGATAGGTTGCCAGGCAATGAAATATATGCCCACAGCAGCTTAGTTTTGGTGGCCAGCCGACCTGCCGACAATATACAACAACATTTCAATATGAATGTATAAAAAAACAAAATCCAAATCTATAAATCAATCAGGAAGTGATATGCAGCTGTTGATACATATTTCTATAAATGTAAGATAAAAAGTTTTACTTTTCAAATTTTGACATTTCAATAATGATTAGGCTATATACGAAACACAACATCACATCTCATTTCCTTTTTTTTTATATTTTATTTGGTATTGTTCTACATGTAGTTTAAAATTATAAATAATAACTGGTATTCAGAATCACAGTGGCTAAGTGGGTAAGGCGCTGGTGTTCGATCCTTGCATTGGCCGAGAAAGTTCATCTCGATTTTCCGGCGTGGTTTCCCCTTGTCAGTGATGCAGAAGGAGAGTCTGACAAGAATAGCTGTCTCGTCGTTCGGATGGGACAAAAAACCGAGGTCCCGTGTACACATTGGCGTGCACATAAAAGATCCCTTGGCAGTTGGAATTCGATATAAGAGTAGGCCATAGCGCCGCTGCCCGGGCAAAATTTCTCCCATAGCACACTGTATGGCGTATGTCCTTCTTCCATTAGCCCAGTTTAGGGTGGTTATAAAATAATGTATCTTTATTCTGGTATATGAGTTTGTTTGAAATATTAAGATCTTGTGTATCTGACACTAGGTGAGATGAAACAAATAAAGTCAGTCAAGCTGATACTGAGTGTGATCCAGTGTGAACATACCAAAACTGAAACTAAAGTTAGTAAATAAACTGACCTCTTCTATGTTTTTAATAATGAATAATATATACCTACCGGTATACTCCTATTTGATTGAAAACATTGAGAGAATACACTTCGAAACATCGTCTGAATAAACCAGTAATTGTTCTTCCATAAGAATCTGTTATATAGTTTATTGCTCTATCCAGTTACTAAATGCCTCTAAATGACATAAAATTTTAGCTAGGGTAAGTAGACGTACCCAGAGGCTGAGATAACCGAAGTACAATATTATTTGTCCAATGAATACCAAAATGTACACTTTTCCAAAAATTTACAATGACACATGACTTAAAACTTGGCAACTATAACAGGACAGTGACACTTTGCCAAACACAACTACTAATAGATAAAAAATATTCTGAAATGGTTATCATAAATAACATGACCTAACCACACAATTAGACCACAAAACATACACCCTGATATAAGTCCATTTCAAAATTTGTGGCCCGTCTGCTAACCTATCTTTCTTATAAAAATTAGCAGTTTCAAAGACATTCTGCTCATACAGCATATATATTGTTCAATTTCAAAAACATCAAACTCACAGACCACAAATGAGTTCAGTGATGAATCTCTGGCGACAAGATATTGCAAACAAAAAACAAATAAGTACTGTGCTGAGCAGGCCTGAGTGGATGGATTGGATGTCAAATAAAAACAAAAGTGTCAACACCACTTAAATGTAACAGTCTAACATGTTCCTGTCAACATATCCATACAGAAATACTTACATATACTGTACATGTGCACAATTAAGTCAAAAAGCTTATCATCCTATGTGAAGTCTGTTCTAAGGTTTAATTAAAGTTGAGAAATATAAACATCTTTGGTCTAAACATACTATCAGGCCCTGATGTAAACTATACAAGTAAAATGTAACATAATATGAGTAAAGAAGATAAGAAGAGGTGGACTTACTATTTGATATCTTAATTACCAGGTAGTACTGAATTAATGAAACCACAATTTAAATAGGCACGCTTACATGACTACATATACTCTTATTGAAGTGGAAGCCCTGACAGCTTGCATAGCAGAAAATTGATTTCTCTACAAATAGACACAGTTCGGTAACCATGAATAAGCATGTCTCCTTTATCAGTCAAAAGTTATTTGCATTATTGGAAATGCGGTAAATAATATTTACCATCACAGTCAGTAATGAGATTTGATAGCACATTCTATTATTATTAAAATTTTAGTACAGTAAATTTAAAGTAGCTAAGTCTATAACTAAATATCATCACCCCAAGTCTTCGACACGAAAACGATTGAATGTAAATCAGTTTATATACATTCATATTATTATTACATTATTATATTCTATATGCATTGCGACCCATTTGAGTCAATTTCTAGGTCCCAAATATTAGCGATTTATCTTCTTTAAGTAATCACAAATTTTATTATGATGTAGTCCTGGACTTTACCCTGTGCGGGTTTTTAAGTGTACAAATAAAATGCCAAAATGTAGAGAAATAAACCAAATAGCTTGTTTCATAGTGGGAAGACATGGTGGCTTGGTGATTGCAGCATTGGGCAAGAAGTACATCATGATTTTTCAATGTGGTTTCCCCTTGTCGGAAAGTTTCTTGGGATTTTCCAGCCTGGTTTCCCCATGTCAGTGCAAAAAGGAGGGCCTGACAAGTATCAGTGTCCATCTAGTTGACCAAATAAGATATAAACTTGAGGACCTGTATTTGACTAAGAGTGTGTTCAAAGGCTGATGATGTGTGGACAAATTTCCCTTGTAGCACAGTGCATGGAATATGTCCATCCTAATTAGCCTCATTTGGTACAGAAAAGTTTACACATTAAACACCATTATTTCAGCTTTAAAAAAATTGGGGTTGTACGGTAGTCATCGCAAAACTTGCTTAACGGCAAAACTAAACTCATTTAAGAAATTTCACTTTTGAATTGTCAAGTGGAATTTGGAGACTTTACTCCAAAAATATGGAAACTGAAAGTTTGTATTTCTGCAAAACAGGCACTTAAGTAGTAAGTGCTTTGATAGTCGCATAGAACCCAGATAAAGGTTTCTAGGAGTATTCCATAAAGAAATAAAGCGTTTAATTTTCTAAAATTTATCCAAGATCATTACACAACTTGTGTCAATTTAAATGTGAAATTAGAACTAGATACAACTGCATAATCAAACATATAAATAAATCAAACGTAGACCAAATTCAGACACATATCTGAAGTCTGGAAATAAGGCACCTGTCACTGACAATGTCAGGCACAGATTCAGGCTTTGTCAGGCACAAAACCTCTGGTGCCTGTCATTTAGTCAGGGATTGATTTGTCTTTTTTAATGATGATATTATTAATACATGTCCGGCAATAAGTTGAAAATGTTAGGTGCTATTTCATTAGTGCCTGACATTTTGTCAGGTAAATCTTAAACTGTTATTTCCAGGCCTGCACATATCTCCTACTGTATATTTTAACTTTATCTTTTTTAATTATTGCATTATCTACATGTAACTTATACTCCCTACAACCATAACATATCACTTTAATCATCTATTTATATGCAGTTTAAGTCAGTTGTGGCAACATTTTCATAAATCACGTCGGAAAATCTCGATAAACTTCCTCGGTCCATTACAGGGATTGAACATGCGACTTCCAGGCATTGTATTTCCAGTTGTAGAACCAACTTTGAAAGTGTTGTTTAGATTACATTTTAAAAATTTCACTGGTTCGAATACCCAAGTGGTCCGAGAAGAATCTCAGAATATTTAAGCCCAATTCCCACTTGTCGCAATGCATATAAAAATGTTTAAATGAATGAATATATAAACTGATTTACATTCAATTGCTTCTGTTTTTATTTTAATTTCTAATCACTTATGTTCAACGAAATACGCCAGAAGTCTCAATCGTATGGCAATCTTTAGCGTCTGGTTATTCCAGTGTACACCAATAGTATTTATTATATTGTGCATGCTCTCCAGATATTTAGTTAGAGACTTAGGTACTGCATAGAATTTCAGATGGGATGGAAAACAAAGGACTCACCTACCCTAGCAATAGTTACACCCTTAAAATTGCATGTATGATCATAATAGAAAATTTTAATAAATGTACTGGTAGTGGTAAATGAATATCTTTAAATTTCATAATAGCCTATCAATTTAAGCTTCTGAAGTGCCAATGTTAAAATGTATTGGATGAATGTAATCTGTGAATTTATCTTGTAATAATCAAATATAATCATAACTTGATCAGGCAATAAAACATTTGTGTTTGCCTTTTTTCAATTGCCTTTTTCATTAGAGATATTTAACATGTAATACTGGCTGTCATTTTCTACAATAAAAGACTAATTTAAAGATATGATTGAGATAATATATAGCCCAAACGTGTGGAATATTTGCTACAAAAATATTACCACTTTTATCTTTTTCATGTCATTTATATAATTACGTGTAGATTATGAATAAAATATGTTAAAATACTATCCAACAAAATACATTTAAGCAAATACCTCATAAACACGTAATTAGCAATTTTCAACTAAAATTATACAATATTTACACTATTAAAAAATCCTTTAATGTATACTGTACATATATACTACACAGCCTCACAGAAAATATCAAATCAATATATATATTATAATGATCATATACATACCCTCAGGTTGTTTAAACTTCAAACTTTAACAATGATTGAAGCTATATAAAGAAAATCAATTGATGTCGTCAATATGGCTAGGAGTAAAACTAGTGGTTGTAAAATGGTATATTGATTTGGTGACCATGATTGGAGGCAACATTTCCTGTAGACTAATTACATGTAGCCAAGTTACAAGCCTGATGTAAATCCTACAATAATACTGTAGACAGCACATGGATCAAGCGAGGGATATTCTTTTTTCACCCAGTTTATTGGTGGCAATCTTTTGAAGATCAATTCTCACAAAAAACAAAATATGCTGGGATTTCAAGTGACTATTAATATATGGGTATAGAAAAGAACAACAAATGGTATAAGATGTTCTAAAAGGAATAAGAATACACTGTCTTAATACCTTTCTTTACTTTTAAAAAGATCAGGTATGGTACTTGAATCTCAGCTAAATTGTCTTGCTTTTAAAGAATGTTTGCACTTGTTAGAAGTTACATTGCAGAAATGTCAAGGAATACATTGCCTGGCCGTTCAGACAGGTTGAAATAAGAGCTAAACCTGCCTATTGCTGGTCTTTCTTTCTTTAGGCCTGATATGTCATATATATATATAAACTACTACTTAGACATTTATTAACATGACACAACTATCATCAACTCTGGGATGGCTCTGATTTTTACTTTCGTACATTAGAACAGTTGGTGTGTTCCCACTTTGCCGGCAGCCTGTTAATCCTTTAATTCCGCGTTTCTCAACCTGGGGTGAATTCACCCCCAAGGGGGGAATGGCTCGCGTCCAGGGGGTGAATGACCACACTCACAGTAACTTCAAAAATGAACATATAAAGGTTGTGCAGTTGAGATTAGCACTCTCATACACTGTCCCGAGAATAAAAAAAAAATCGTTTGTGACAATCACCAGGAGCAAATTTCGCACTAACTGGAAACAGCGTATTTTCATTAAAATATAAATTTGGTGATTATTAAATCTCACCTTCGATCCGTATTCATTCGATATTTTTGTCAATGTGGTCAGGGGGTGCAGGCCCGTGCAAGGATCCGCGGTTCATGTCGGATGGCTTCTATAGAAAAAGAAGGCCATTTTCAAGTTCCTATCCTGAAGAGTGCCTGAAATGGCTGGAAATCACATTTCCGGGCTCTAATTTCTAAAAATTTGCTAGGGGGGAGACTCTCCCCCCCCCAGACCCTCCTCGACGGGCTTTGCGCCTACGGCGCACGCGGTGACAGTTTCGCCGGATACGGCTCCGCGATCAATAACCTCCTCAAAACTCTGGGGGTAAATGGGTTGGTTGAGAATTCATTTAGGGGTGAGCGGTGAGAAAAGGTTGAGAAACGTGGCTTTAATTGATCTTAAAACTATACTCTGTTTTAAACTATTCACTCAAGAACTGCTCACTAGTGTTCAGCGTTAATGAGCTCTTTACAAATTCATTAACTTAATAAAACAAGAACAATCTTATGTCAAAATCACCATTTCAGAGATATTATTTTAGTGGTACCAAAAGGCCCTGAGTTTAGAAATATCGACAACTTGATACAAGAATTATTGACCATTTAAAACACAGTTATTAAATTTCACTTTAAGTGTAAATCAGTATGGAACAAATATTTCCTATTTAGTGGGGCTGTAAAATGATTGTTATGTTGTAAGGCATTTACTTATAAATTATATGATGTTATTTAATAAAAGTTACATGTGTAAACTCTAGTGGTTTTTATGTGTGTAAATTATTTAATGTTAAATTCATTAAAATCAATACATTTTTAAATGTGTAAATTATTTCATGTTATTTAATAAAAGTTAAATTTGTTAAAATCAATACAGTTTAAAAGATATGGACTATAGTTTATAACACCATTGTTCTAGGATTAAATCTGGATAAGCCTCAAAATTTGACATCAAAGTCTGCCGGCAAAGTGGGAACACCCCGAACAGTTCAGCCATTTAATCTTCTAATTTAAAAATGGATAAGAGAGACAAAGACTCAAATGACCACTACAGTGGTTACGATCAATTCACACATAAGTCAAAACTACCTATATACTGATAACTTCAAATAAAATAAAGTATAACCTTTGAGAGAAATAAAGTAATTTGAATGATATTTTCAGTCTATTTTTGGAATATCATAACAAGAACGACCAGCTTTTTATCTATAAATCTTACATAATAATTTCCCTTTAAAAGTTAAGGTAAACTACCAGTAATGTGTTAGAAACGTGAATGTTGAGATTTTAAAATTGCTACAAATATTCCTTATTTTACCTTTACTGATAATTCTCCACTTACAATTTATACAAAGCAGACGTCTAAATCAAAACTGGATTCTAAACCTAGTGAAGCTAATAATTTCATTTATATTCTAAATTACAAGTATAACATGTATTCATGTATATAAACAATATTTAATTATAAACCAGAAATCACTAAGACATACAAACAAAAGATTAACCAATTAAAAACAGATTAACATGTCAAGCTACTTGACTAATCAATGTCCATTGAAAGGTAATTAAATACAGCCTTGACCTTAAAATAACAATATCAAACTTTCATATTGATAATAGGTCAAGGCTGTATAATATAATATAAAGAGAATAATGAGGTCTTTTAAATGTGAACCGGATCTGTGGTGTATGTGAATTTGTGAAGACAAATACAATCTTTTATCAGGCTTTCTTTGACAAGTTTGTAACGATGATATCCAATATTAACAGATAAAACTGTACTTAGTTCTTTTCAGAACTGTCTTTTAGCGAACTTCGCTGACAGCTCTTGTCCGGCCTTATATAACTGTAGTATGAAAATACGGTAAAATATCGCTACTCCCCACCCCTGTTCTCAAGCTGTTTTAGAACCCTTACCGTCTATTTGTCACCACAATTCTTTATTTTCCACCAAAAGGAATCCTTTCTCACTATATATGACACAAATTTATAATAATTCATCTCCATTTTCAAGTAGAATTTAGCGAAGAAATATAAACATGTGGTTTGTGCATGTCCGGGTCTCATAATGTCTCTCAGTTTAAACGTATTTGGTGTATGTTTATAATCGCAGAATTCTACTTGAAAATAGTGTTGTATCTTTATAAATGTGTGCCAGCTGTGGCAAGAAATGATTCCTTTGGCGAATAAAGTAGGTAAGGATTCCAAAATAGCCTTAGAACAGAGGTGGGGAAGAATGGTATTTTCATACTGCAGTTATATAAGGCCAAAAAGGAACTGTGTAGCGAATATATCGTTCGCTCGAGGACAGTTCCAAAAGGAACTATACTGTACTATGCCTATATAGATTATCATCGCTTCTTTAATCATGATTAAACACTGCCCTGATCCGTATCGAGCCAGTTGTATTACCTTCCCTTTGTATATTACATAACCTTATAGGTTGTTGTTCTAAAATATACTGACCAGTTGTCACAACTAACTTGAGTTATATGCTACTTCATAATGTCAAGCAAGTATTTGTCTGCTCAATGGTACAATCGTTTGATATGATAAAATGGCAATTGGCTGTGCTTTATCATCTAAATAAGATAATATTTTATTAGCCTGTTTGGTTGATTATCAAAATAAAGCAGGTTTAGTGTAAATAAAACATGCACTACCATAGTATACATGTAAATATTCAGCAGCCGAGATCTTCTGGGTAGCAAAACGGATGTACCACGAATTGTCATTGTGTCATACACCTGGGCCCGGTTCCTAGAAAATTCTTAAAGTAAGCACAAAGTTATGCTTCACTTTTACTTACTTAAGAATCTTTATAAAATACCGTCTCTAGAAAATTCTCAAGACCATTCTTACGTAAGCACAAGTCAAGTACGAGTCTAAGCACATTGTGACTGGTAAACTGAGACTTATGATGCTCTTTAACGTCATAAAAACAGTTTTGGTATGCGAATTACGTCATAAATTTGTCGTCTGCTTCCCGGCAAATGGTCAATTTACTTATTTAGATGCATTTGACATGTTCCCTATATATGAAATGTGGCCCAAGCTAAAAAAAAACCAATGGCACGCACATGCAAACACTCTAAATAATTGTGGGAGCGTCTGATCGTAAAGTAGCCCGTGTGTATGTGTTGTTTACTAGGCCTACATGTAATTGGTAAAAAATAAAATGGTTTCAGGGTAGAAGCGAAATTTTCTATAGCATCGGCCACTCGAGAATATGTTTCAAAGGGATTTTCTCTGCCTTTCAATTGTCTCTTAGGTATCAAAAGATGTAGGAAATTCCCCTGGAATAACTAACTGTCAGCCATCTTGTTTTAAGCAGAAACAGACTTAAGGTTGGTAAGCAAGCCCTATACCTTGCTTGGGACTTGTGCTTAGATAAGAACTAAGTTGTGCTTAAGTTTTTTTCTAGGAACACGTAATAACGTACTTGTGCTTACACTCAAGTCTACTTAAAATCTAAACACAAGGAAGTTCTTAATAATTTTCTGGGAACACAAAATACGATAAGTTTACTTAAATGCAAAGTCTACTTAAAATCTAATTAATCTAAGCACAAGAATGTGCTTAAGAATTTTCTAGGAATCTGGCCATGGTGTGAAAAGGCTGTTTTTAACTGAAAAGTTTGCGCATGACCAGATAAAATACAAAAATAAACGATTCTTTCCTTATATCAAGGAATTTCATCATATTCTAATAATTACTAATTCAAGAGATGTTATGTTCTTGAATTGAGGCTAGTACATAATTTAAAATATACATATAAATGCTTTAAATTTCATTTGGACTTTCTTCATCTTAAACGCTTAAGTTTCATGCAAGAACCACGACAGTTGATGAAATTAACCCTTTTTTCTAACTTATGTTGAGTGGGGATTATTTCACCTGCTTTTCATGTCTATTCTATCTGCTCTCATCAGTGTTTGATCCAAAAGTTCCACAGCTCTACCAACTTGTCTATCATTTATGCTTCCTTTTCAGTTAAATGGAGTATCGTTTTCCTAATCGTGAATTTTTATCTCCTTCATTTATTATCTAACTTTCTGATCCACATGAAGTGTTTAATTGTGCACAAATCCAATTGTCAATATTTTCATATTCTTTTGGTTGTCTGAATAACAGCAGCATTCAAAAGATTTGGTGTAATTTTCTGTATCAAGTAATGGTAATGTATTTAATTAAATTTCCAATGTAATGGCCCAAGTCCTGCAAGGGGTTTCATAGATAGGATGAAATGTGAAACAACCAACCCCTGCCAGACAGGATACTCCACATCTTGAAAGAGACGGATAGAGAACAAACTAAAATCAAAAACGATTTTTTGTACAATCTGGGGCCATAATCGAGAAAGCTATGCATTTGAGTACAAACAGTGTTTATTATGATTGCCAGTTTTAGTCAGATTTTCACAAAATTCGAACTCAACCATCATTAGTGTAAAACTGTGATATATTCACACATATTTTTTTAAATTGAATAAAAATTGCGACATCTATAGGGACCACAAGCTCAAAACACGATTTGTAGTATAATCAAGGGCCATAATGAAGTAAGTTACGATCCAAAATGTTTGAATATCGAAAAGTGTAACAGTGATATATTAAAACTTTTTTCTGAATCGGATACCGTAATAATTGTGACCTCCAGAGGGCCCACAAGCTTAAAGCGCGATTTTTTTGTACAATGTTACGATCTGATATGTGCAAATACTGAAAGGGAACAAGATGTATGGGTTATAAACATGCGTTTCAAGTTTCATCACAATAGGTTCAAATTTGCGACCTCCAGAGTGCCCACAAGCTAAAAATGTGATTTTTCCTAAAATCAGGGACCACAATCCATGAAGTTATGGCCTGATCCATGCCAATATCAAAAGGAACGAGGATCTTTGGCACATTATTTTAGTCAGTTATATAGAAGGATAATTTTTGTTTTCCATTTTTTGCGTCACTTCCGTTTATTCAAATCTTTATTACGAATCTACAGCAGCAATGATCTGAGTGTTAAAATTATATTTGGAACGTGTTTAACCAGGTCTTTCAAGTAATATTGACTGACAGCAATAGTGTACTTCAAAATCCACAGGCCATCGGGAAGCTTATATTTAAACAAGTTTGTTTTCTTTTGTTTCTTTTTAAAAAAAACCTATGGATTTTAAGAGCAGGTAGTGTAGCATTCACATGTAATATAAGCCAAACTAGTTTAACTATTTTGACCTTGTTGGTTAAAGGTTAAAAGTTAATTTGGAGTTAATTATGCATGGGCATATTGTTCTCATTTTGTCAGAATATATTAACTGACAAAATGTGCCCAATGCTAGATGTAGCAGGCAGTGTTCAGTAGACCTGTTCCGATGCCATGGCCAAGATAAGGCAGCTTGTACAAAAAAAAAATTCCAAAGACAAGTAAAGAGATGGGGTTTTTAACCAGTTTATTTGCCCAACTTTTGCAATAAACTGATTTAAACATTCTAAAGGTTTTAATCCAAGCATCTTTCAAAACGTCTAAGATGGAATTCTGTAAACACTGAAAACTATTGATAGAATTTTAATAAGATTGTATAAAGTTTTAAAACTTCTTACACAGGCTGGGAAAACTTGGCAGGTCATTGAATTTCTGAAGAATGACAACCCAAAATGACAATCATTATTCTCTGATTGTTTAATGTTCTTTATATTGCTTTACTGAAAGGGCAAAATGTCAGACAGGCCTTAAGGCCTATTGTTCATCCTTAAGAAATAAATATTATTATACCAATGGAGCAGTTCTGTATACAAATGTCATTGAATTCTGCTTCGATTTGAGAAACATTGATACAGCATACATTCTCCTGTGTGTAATTTGCTGATTAAACTAACATACTGGTACTGAATATTACATAGCTTGTCATCAACACTAATCTATACAACCAATGGTAGGCACAAGGCAGGAAATTACATTCAATCAATCATGCAATCCAAGTCCATGAATTAGACATACCGGTAACCACATCTTCAGATCTGTCTGAATACCCGATTCTGAGTGAAGACTAAAATTAAGCGCCTTATATAAGTGTAATAAAGCGAGTGATTATTGTGTTCCCTTGAGAAATTTAATTCTTATTATCTATTTATTCCATCTTTAAACTCTTCAAGTATTAAAGCCAACTGAATATTGTAGATGGAATCATTGTCTACAGTCTATATTTAATTAGTTTTATCGTCTCATCTCTCGAGATAAACACAAATATCTACACTGGATTTAACCCAATGACTGAAAGATCAGAGTGGAGTCGAAGGAAAGCAGCTGACCGAATCAAGTGGTATGCATGAACAACCTTGTTAAGAGGTTACGTTACCTGTAATATACTATGTATACATGTATAGACAACAACTAACAAGGGTTAAAATTTAAACTGGATAAAAATTGATGACTATGTTAACATTTAACTCGTATCGTATAATCACAGAATGTTGAGTGGTCTTATGTGTGTGTTTTAGATCATAATGTCTATCATAAAGAAAAGGAAATGAAATAGAATGGGGTTTACATCCTTCCGTTCTGTTCCAAACTGGGCTAATGAAGACCAGCATACACCATACAGTGTGTTACGAGGGAAATTCTGCCCAGACTCTTATGTCAAATTCCAACTGCAAAGGGATCTTTTACCTGCAAGCCAATGTGTACACAGGACCTTGGTTTTTCATCACATCCAAATGACTATACAGCTGTCCTATATCACTGACAAGGGGGAACCACACCTGAAAATCTGGATGAACTTTCTCGGCCAATACAGGGATTGAATACCCGACCTCCGGACTAGTGAATCAACATCTTACCCACTTAGCCATCATGCCCCCCCCCCCTCATTAAGTCAAGGGGCGTGGTTTCGTTCCCATACTACTAGTACATGTACGCGGCAATGAGTAAGTTAGTCATATACACATGCATAACCTTGTGAGTTTTCGCTGGTTCCTTTTGTTTCCTCCTCTAACCCTATGCAAGCTTTAATCGAATTGTACGATGTTATTCCTGAAGTGACAAGCTTTGTGTTGAGTGGACGATAACACCTATTTCTAACTATCCCATTAAAGCATAATTATCATGTGCTGACATCTAAATATATATAAAATATCAAAATATAGACATTAGTGACTGAATTAACTTTAAACTATATTTTCATTCCTATCCTATTAACAGGTACCAAGCATCCAACATCATCAATACACCATACATTCTATTCAGTAATGAAATGAAAAGGGGTTTAACTCAAACTTTTAATATTCATTAGTATATTTAGTTTTATTCTGCTTTATAGAGTAGTGTACCAGGGTCTAAATGTCATATAGATTTATTTTCATTTTACACAAAACAGCTTCCTTTCTGCAGACAAATACTAAAATAGTGATATTTTTAAACTCATGGATATAAAATATATTCAAAATCAACTCTTGGATGTGTTTCAGGTTCATACTGAAAGAATTAAAGGTTGTTAGTTTAATTATACACAGCGTAGGAGTAGGCCAAGATGTCTGATGAAGTTGAATGTCATCAAAAAGTAGGCAGTTCAGAGAGGAATTGAAAATATTTCAAAATAAATTTGTTAATGAAGAAGGCTACAATTTAATAGCACAGATGATAAAGAATCAGAGAAGAATTAACACATTCAAGCACTTAACCCACAAAACAGTAATTCTAAATGGAATAGTCATATTCATAACCAGAAAAAAAATATACAAAAATTTGCTAGAGACATTTTTATACGCCCACATTTTCATGTGGACGTATTATGTCGTCGCCCCTGTCCGTCCGTCCACAATTGTTTGTGGACTCTCTACAGGTCACAATTCTTACACGATTTTGACACAACTTGAAATATAGGTTTATCCCCAAAAGATCTCGGCTGCTTACGATATTGGCATGTATCGGATCAAAACTTCATGGATTATGGCCCCTGATTGTATGAAAAATCACGTTTTTAGCTTGTGGACCCTATAGAGGTCACAATTTTGAACCGATTTTGATGAAATTTGACATGCATGTTTATAACTCAAAGATCTTGGTTCCTTTCGATATTTGCACCTATCGGAACGTAATTTCCTGAATTATGGCCCCTGATTGTCCGAAAAATCACCTTTTTTAGCTTGTGGTCCCTCTGGAGGTCACAATTATTATCCGATTTAAAAAAACGTTCGATTATATCACCGTTACACCCTAAGGAAGGTTTAGTTCGAATTTCGGGAAAATCGGACCAAAATTGCCATACAAAATGGCCGCTGTTTGTACGCGAATACTGTTAAAAAATGGTATATCAAGGTTGTGGACCCTGTAGAGTTCACAATTTTAATTCGATTTTGATGAAACTTGACATGCATGTTTATAACCCAAAGATCTTGGTTCCTTTCGATATTTGCGCCTATCGGAACGTAATTGCCTGAATTATGGCCCCTGATTGTCCGAAAAATCACCTTTTTTAGCTTGTGGTCCCTCTGGAGGTCACAATTATTATCCGATTTAAAAAAACGTTCGATTATATCACCGTTACACCCTAAGGAAGGTTGAGTTCGAATTTCGGGTAAATCGGACCGAAATTGCCATACAAAATGGCCGCCGTTTGTACGCGAATACTGTTAAAAAATGGTATATCAAGCTTGTGGACCCTGTAGAGTTCACAATTTTAATTCGATTTAGATGAAACTTGAAATTCATGGTTATAACCCAAAGATCTTGGTTCCTTTCGATATTTGCGCATATCGGATCGTAATTTCCTGAATTATGGC
Source organism: Patella ulyssiponensis (assembly GCA_963678685.1). NCBI lineage: Eukaryota > Metazoa > Mollusca > Gastropoda > Patellidae > Patella > Patella ulyssiponensis. The sequence goes on along the minus strand of OY783229.1, from coordinate 18,411,529 downwards.
CCCTAATTATACGCAAAATCGCCCTTTTTTAGCTTGTGGTCCCTCTGGAGGTCACAATTATTATCCGATTTAAAAAAACGTTTGATTATATTACCGTTACACCGTAAGGAAGGTTGAGTTCGAATTTCGGGAAAATCGGACCAAAATTGCCATACAAAATGGCCGCCGTTTGTACGCGAATACTGTTAAAAAATGGTATATCATGGTTGTGTGGACCCTGTAGAGGTCACAATTTTAATTCGATTTTGATGAAACTTGAAATTCATGGTTATAACCCAAAGGTCCTGGTTCCTTTCGATATTTGCGCATATCGGATCGTAACTTCCTGAATTATGGCCCCTGATTGTACGCAAAATTGCCTTTTTTTTAGCTTGTGGTCCCTCTGGAGGTCACAATTATTTTCTGATTTAAAAAAACCTTTGATTTTATCACCGTTACACCTTAAGGAAGGTTTGACTTAGAATTTCGGGAAAATCAGACCAAAATTGAAAGACAAAATGGCCGCCGTTTGTACGCGAATACTGTTAAAAAATGGTATATCATGGTTGTGGACCCTGTATAGGTCACAATTTTAATTCGATTTTGATGAAACTTGAAATGCATGGTCATAACCCAAAGATCTTGGTTCCTTTCGTTTGCGCATATCGGATCGTAACTTCCTGAATTATAGCCCCTGATTTTCCGAAAAATCGCCTATGGTGCCTCTGGAGGTCACAATTATTATCTGATTTAAAAAAACGTTTGACTCTATCACCGTTACACCCTACGGGAGGTTGAGTTCGAATTTCAAATTGGACCATAGTGTAAAAATATGGTATATCATGGTTGTGGTCACAATTCTTATCCGATTTTGCCGAAAAGTCACATTTCTAGGTTGTGTACCGTCATACCATAATCATTGTCGGCTTCGAATTTCATGAATATCAGACTGGAACTGACCAACAAAATGGCTGCTCCCAATACAGTATGAAATACAGGACTTAATGATGTAGGAAAAATCACTTTCGGTATTGCTTGTTCTCTATCCACCTCTCGAAAATGTGGGCGTATACTGCTTGGCAGTGCCAACCTATCTTTTGAGAGAGAGATAGAGGGAGAGAGAGAGAGAGTGTGTGGCCTAGTGGAATATTATTAACTTTATAACCCCAAACTTTACTGACCAACAACAGGATCAAATCATACTTGCTCACTAAACAAAGCAGCACTGGTTTTACTCAATTCAAACTTGTTGGATTTTTATTAACACTTCACCCATGCACATGTTAAGTCTCGAATAAACTCAGAATCTCTCTTTATGTCATGTACAATTCTATTGGCCAAGACACTCAGAATAAGTTTGAAACTTATAAACTATTAGACATTCATTAACATGAAAGACCATAATCAACTCTTGATGCTGTATTATCTGTCTGATTTTCTTTGGATTTGAATCTGATCTGCTGTTCAATGTCTGTTACTGCTAACACAAAATTTGATAATCGAGACTTTGTTAATTGTTGTGAAAGCAGTAACAATGACAACCGAGGCTACATAGATTTTAAAATAAAGTTTTCTCGGCTTAGAATGAAGCAATTTGGCTTGAATTTTCAGCATAATCCATTTACATCATCCAGATTTTAACTATTAGAGTTAGAATTGTCGGGTCTTTATCTTTCATAATGTATGTCTAAGCTAAATCATATTAGAAATAAAACTCATTTGGCCGAGCTTTAAAATCCAAGTTCAAATTAGTTAAAGGGACCATCCAGATTTTAACAGTCTCAGAAATAAAAGCCTGTGCACATATGAAATTCAAGCGCCAAAATATAGAGAAATGGTGACCTGATAATCTATTGCCGTTCTTTCTTAGGTGCATGACACATGTGCTGTACATGACAAAAATGTAAATTTCACCTAAACATTATGTTTATGAAAGACAGTGTGTAATAAAGCTTTTTTGAAAGCGTATCTCGTATGCAGAAATGAATTAGTTGCTCGACCCTAAGGTAGAGAATTTCAACAGATTTTTTTAACACAAAACTAAGCAGTTTTATTTTCCAAAATATAATCGAGATTGGCTCAGGAACCTATGAAAAGAGAGACATCCTCAAAATAATGTGCCTTTTATAATCTTTTTCAAATAAATAAGACACATTTAAAATATTGATTACGCTGTCATTCTACAAATGTCAAATGGATTATACTTCAACCATGTAATATATTATGTTGAATTCAATATTTATATATTAGATCACCATTTAAGTTATTTATGTATTCAATACTGACAGAAATTTACATATTTTATGCATTAGGTATTATTTTTTGGCAATGTGCAATACATTCATGTATAAGAATAGAATTATTACTTCTCAAGACCATATTTCAATTCAGACAGACAAACCTTGCAAAATATGTGACTGTGTTCTCACAGACTTTTGACTGGTGAATTCTAGTGAATTCCTGTGACAATTTGCATATTTCTGTGTCGATTGAAATTAACTTGATTTGTACATGTACCTGCAATATTTTGGGTGCGCATAAAAGAGAAAGAGAGAGAGAGAGAAATGGGGTCTTATGTCCATTTGACAAAATTTTGCAGTGGGAGAAGGCCCATAAGGTTGAAGGTTTGACAAGTGACCCTACTTCTTGTCAGGTACAAGCGGGGAATCAAAACCATGTCACTTGACATGATGACAGAACTTATGATCCAACGTGTGTGCACATATCAAACCACTAGACCACCCAACCTCAGTACATAAAATGGTTCTTGTCAGTCAGAATTCAATGAAGAGGCCCAGTAGGCCCAGTAGATGGAAACTCTGCTGTGCAGGAACCATTTCCAGTAGTTTAATACATGTACACACTTCATGGCGTCTATTTGTCCTCAGTAGCCTATAGTTTGTGTACAGAAAAGTAAGACATTAAACTGCCATTTCACTTTTTTACATTTATAGACCATTGATCTGAGCAGGTGTTTAATAATCGAACCTTATTTTATTTCCTTACAAGAATTTTATGGCTATTGATATTAACAGCTGTTTGATATTATGTCAATCAAATTGAATTGATCTGTAACAAAAATGATGTAACTATACATTTTTTGAAAAGATTTTCAATTCAAATTCCATTATTATATTTCCCATATTCACAGTTAAACATATTAAAAGTACTGTTTTAACATAAGGAATGAGATGAAATGGGTTTATTAACATCCTACTGTTCTACTCCTATGAGAGAAATTTTGCCCGGGAATCAGCGTCTACACGGGGCCTCGGTTTCGTCCCATCCGAACGACTAGACAGCTGTCTTGTCAGGCCCTCCGTGCTGCATCACTGACAAGGGGAAATCACGCCGGAAAATCGGGATGAACTTTCTCGGCCAATGCAGGGATAGAACACACGACCTCCAGACTAGCGAGCCAGCTTCTTATCCACTTAGCCACTGTGATCCCCAAACAACATTAGAAAAGACCAAATGTATGCATAAAATAAGTACCAGTTGAGTAATGTACATGTAGTTTGTAAGGTATTCTAAATCGTAAATGACAATGAGAGACATCAACATTAAAGGCCATATCGAAATTCCATATACATATACCCAATGGTTAGTATATCCGTTTAACGGCAAGTTCACAACAATCTGATTTAAATTAAGTCAGCATGCCAAAACGCTTTTCAATTTTTCAATTAAGACCTTAATCCAGTTGATTGGCTGGTGACGTCACAGGCACTACACATAATACATGTATACACATTATCTATACAATATATCACTGTCGGTACAATATAACACTATCAATACACACCACCACGAGTTGACAAGCGTCTATTGGTAGTCCAATTACCACGTGACTAGCCTAATCATTATCACCGAATTATTGTCTTACATTGTTATAGATTAGACATTGGTGATTGGAATATTTTAGAGTGATCTTAAAATACCGTATCATGTCGTAGATACATTTAAGTGTCCTTTGTTTGAATAGGCCGCGTGACAAATGAAGACGACTCATGCACGCGATTAGCGTATTTACCGGTAATTTGGATAACCCAGTAATACTTGATATCCACATCAACAGAAATACAAATGATGCTAGTCATTTGTCTATATATTCACTATTAGCTATATAATATATAAGCTTATAATAATAATAACCATTTCTAAACACAAAGAAAACTTTTATCGTAACTCCATTTGAAATTCACAGCGAATATGGAAGTTTTAGAAGACTATGCATAACAATAGATTGCCCTCATTTCTCAGCCAATCAACGCTGGGAATCTTATTACCCTGTACAGTTCAATGCACTACGCGCGGAAATTGCACGGGATCCATGGACATGAAAATCAAATACAATTGATCACATGTGGGGTTGCTGGTGCCGTTTGGTGAGTGATTAAACTGTCGATGTAATTGTAACATACCTTTATTATTAAAAAAAGTTAAACGATGTTAGACATTATAACCTTATATTATCACAAACGTACTGTATATCCATCGAATGACTTATATTTAGATGTTGTTTAAACACCAATCAACAAATAATACAAGGCTACTTTATTACAAAAACATCGGTGAACAAAGCTAATTGATCTGGCCGGTGTAAAAAATGATAATTACCTAATCAGCATTCTTTATTAACTTACGACCCAATCTCTGTGCAATTTTAGTCTGAATGATTTATGAAACGACACTACACTTGCCATCAATACACGAAGATTGTTAGATGACCCTTCTTAAACTGTTATTCCATTTACATGGTTACCAACAAAATTTATTTGTCCGGTTAATTCTAACGTATGTTGAGATATTTTTTTCATATTTCATTTTTACGGTCTATTTCAGCGTAATTAATGAAGTCAAATCCGCATGCAGAAAGAAAGGCGCCGTACGACAATAACGGATCTTCATTTACAAATCACGTTTCAATCATGTTTGATGTTTATGATACATTTTGCATGACCACATCTTTTTACTCCTGTACTCTTTTACTCAGGGGGGAAATTAGAACCACAATACTCTTCTGACGAAAATGTATCTTGAATCGTTTGGACCGCACACAATGGTAGAGGGTATTAAATCGCTGCCGTGAGAAAATAGAACGACCGTACATTATGAAACAGATTCTAACCAAAATGTGTCTCGAATCGTTTGGACTGCAGACGATGGTAGAGGGTATTAAAATCGCTGTCGTGAGAAATGAAAATGACCGTACATTATGAAACAAATTCTTAATTGGATCTTAAATTAAAATAAATTACAAAACAAATAATTCCGTAGTTAATTGTTTTATTTAATTCGGGGGATTAAGGAATTAGTCATGCGCTAATGAATACACACGCTGGCTGTATATAAGAAATAAACATTCCAAATATGCATTCGGTCACTGTGACATCTGAGGGGATTAAAAGTGTTTTCGATAATTGGCCAAGTTGTTTTTACGGGAGGTCTATATTTGCGACTTTGAGTGACAATAGCTGAATTAATTTTCATCAGATAGATGTTAACTAAAATGCACTAATTAGTAACCACTGGACACAAGTACAACCAGTTTAGGTTCCTCGTTTTATGTGCTCTTTAAGCTTACTTAATATACTTCATTTGTGCTTTTGTACAGTAAACACTTGCCAATTCAATGAAGAGTCGGCAGAAATTTTGAATTGACCAGGATAATTTTCTGTCAATGCACACCTTACCATAGAGATTAGAAAATATCATCTCTCTTATAAAGTACAAGATATTAAACCTCATTCATTCCTTTCTTTCACTTATAGATGACACATAATAATTAATTGCATGTTTATCTTTTTCTATTTAAAGTGCACATAAAATAGCCCTGAAAACTTCTCTATGTGAGCAGTCCATGGTTATTTTATCCACTTTACGGCAAATTCACATCAATCCCACTAAAATTAAATCAGCTATCTTCATTCAAAGTCGTAAAAATAGACCTCCCGTAAAAACGACTTTGCCAATTATTGAAAACACTCTTAATCCCCTCAGACGCCAGTGACGTCACAGTGACCGAATGCATATTCGGAATGTTTATTCCTTAATTACCTATATACAGCCGGCGTGTGTATTCATTAACGCCTGACTGATTCCTTAATCCCCCTAATTAAATAAAACAATTGACTACGAATAATTTGTTTTATAATTCAATTTAATTCAAGATCCAATTTAGAATTTGTTTCATAATGTACGGTCGTTCTGTTTTCTCACGGCAGCGATTTTAATACACTCTACCATCGTGCACAGTCTAAACGATTCGAGATACATTTTCGTCAGAAGTTTATTGTTCGAATTTAGAATCTGTTTCATTATGTACGGTCGTTCTGTTTACTCACGGCAGCGATTTTAATACAATGTACCACATCGAGTGCAGTCCAAACGATTCGAGATACATTTTCGTTAGAAGAGTGTCGTCGTTCTAATTTAGAATTTGTTTCATAATGTACGGTCGTTCATTTTCACACGGCAGCGATGTCATACACTCTCCTATGTGTGCAGTCCCATCTATTCGAGATATATTTTCGTCAGAAGAGTATTGTGGCTCGAATTTCCCCGAGTAAAAGAGTATAGGAGTAAAAAGATGTGGTCACGCAAAATATATCATAAATTTCAAACGTGATTGAAACGCGATTTGTAAATGACCGATCCGTTATCGACGTACGGCGCCTTTATTTCTGCTTGCGAATTTGACGTTATTACTCTGAAATAGACCGTAAAAATGAAATACGAAGAAATATCTCAATATACGTTAGAATTAACAGATTGAGAAGGATCACCTAACTATCTATGTGTATCGCAAGTGTAGTGTCGTTAATACATGTACTAAATTTTAACAGTAAAGTAATTAAGAATGTTGATTAGGTAATTATCTTTTTCTTTGCTCACCGATGTTTTTGTAATAAAGTAGCCTCGTATTATTTGTTGATTGGTGTTTAAACAACATCTAAATATAAATCCTTTGATGGATATACGTTTGTGATAAGATAAGGTTGTAATGTCTAACATCATTTAACTTTTTTATAAAGAATACAAGTATTTTACAATTAAATTGACAGTTTAATCACTCACCAAACGGCACCAGGAACTCCACATTTGATCAAGTGTAATTCGATATTCATTATTACAAATTGATGTGGCCGGCGTAACAAAAAATGATATTTACCCTTCTAAACCACAATACTGACGAAAATGTATCTCGAATCGTTTGGACTGCACACGATGGTAGATTGTATTAAAATCGCTGCCGTGAGAAAACAGAACGGCCGTACATAATGAAACAAATTTTAAAATGGATCTTGAATTAAAATGTATTACAAAACAAATTATTCCGTAGTCAATTGTTTTATTTAATTAGGGGGATTAAGGAATCAGTCAGGCGTTAATAAATACACACGCCGGGTGTGTATAGGTAATTAAGCAATCATTCGTAAAATGTTCACTGCATATCACTGTTGTGACTGTAGGTTGCCAATCAGGATTTGAATTGTTTCCAAACCTTTCCAATTTTTCCGTACGATTTCATTGTTGGGAAATTTATGAAACGCCGGTACATTATTCCCCTTTTCTTGCTGGGATTTCCACAACTCTCAATAACACAACGGTAATATGGCATCTTGAAATACACTCGGTAATATTCTAGTCACAAATATATAATCTATTACATACAACCCAAGACGAGAAAGGTCGGCTTTTGAAAATGCTTTGACTGATATAGTGATATGTAACTTACGTGTAAATAATTATGCGTTAATGATTACGCCAGTCAAATGTTTATTGGACCGACAAATACACACGTGTCAACTGGCTGTGTGATATATTGTACAGATGATGTGTATACTATGTGTAGTGCCTGTGACGTCACCAGCCAATCAACCAGATTAAGGTTGTAATTGAAAATTTGAAAACCGTTTTTGGCAGTGGGATACTAAAACGTAAATATCTGAATTAATTTTAATCAGATTAGTTTGAACTTGCGGTAAAATGGATTTTGTAACTATTGAGTACCCGTACGTAACAATTTTTTGAATCATTTGATGTGGTCTTTAAGCATCAAGCAATCAAACTGATTATCAACTGTACACTAACTTTCATCAATCTCTTTCGGAATCAAAGTCTGCTTAGTTCTGCTTTAACTTTAGTGGGGATATGTTAATCATTGAACCTATTCAAGACATTCACCTAATGAGCATCAACATCAAGTTTAAACATTCTACCTCAATTAAAAGCAGAGTTGTTATGTTCCAAAGTCTTGACCAATAAAATTGCTCATTGCTCCTTAGCCAAAGCAGAAAATTCTCATCATATTTAGTCACAGTAATGATACAATGAATCTGTACCCAGAGTTTCATCACTCTCACTTAATAAAGCATCAACCAATCAGATTGCTTTAATCTCCACTTACCTTGAGCAGACATGTTTATCATTAATCCCCATCTCACCTAAAGCTTGGCGCAGACGGTCAACATTTCGTCGCTTGTTGCTGCAATAGGCAACTACTGGCAACTCCAAGCAATTGGCAACTCGAGGTCTCCCGTGTGCGCTGACTGGCAACGAGAAGCAATTTTTCCCCGGATGTATCCGGAATGCCGATATCACGTGATCATTCAAAATGGCGCCGTACATACAACAACAGTTGTTAGCTGTACCGACGACGCCATCTTGAAGTATCACATGACAGTAGAGCGCTCGCTGATTGGACAGTTAACCAGTTGCTTGTTGCCTGTTGTCGCCTACCGCCGCAGACGAGCAATTTTGAAGCAACAGATGAACAATTTCTCGGCGACGAGCGATTTTCTGTTGTCGAATATCAAACATGTTTGATATTTGGCAACAGAAAGAAACTCGGAGCAACAGCAGGCAACTATTGTTGCCCGTTGGCGCAGACGAGCGATTTTTTCTTTCAACGACAAGCGATTTCACTGTTGCCTGAAAGTTGCTCGAAAAAGTTGCCCGTCTGCGCCTGGCTTAATGAACACCTATACCAAGTGTGAACATTCTACCTCGATACATTATGGGAGATCAGATAAGGAGTTGGCAGTTCTCACTATAATAGTTAAACAAAAATGTAAAGGCAATTAGCTGAAAATTTCAGTCAAATTGCTCCACTACTGAAGTCGGTATAACAAAATTAATAGTCTCGATTATCCGTTTAATCGTTAATCACAAAGGAATGTTTTGTTGCAAATCGGGACTACAATCCAACAAATATCGCAGGCTAGCCTTGACATCGATATCTAATTATGGTCTGGATAAGTTAATGTCTTATTAATAGTTTTTATAACATTTCAGGCCTAAAGAAAGACCTACAATAGGCAGATTTTGCTCTTGCATATTGTATGTTTAGATGGAGAGTGATTGTGTTCCTAGGTCTCGAACAATCAAATTGCTTACGGTATCGCCCTGCTAACCCTGAGCAGAAAATACTCATAATCAAAGTTAGTCTACGTATTGATGTAATAGAATTATACACCAAATTTCATCACTCTCACTTACCGGTAATTTGAACTAAAGTTATTATGCCCCAAAGCATCAACCAATCAAATTGCTTATCTCCTCTTACCCTAATAAACACCTATCGTACACCAAGTTTGAACATTCTAGCCCAATTAGAAGGAGGGTTATTGTATTCCAAAGTCTCAGCCAATCAAATAGCTTATCGCTCAGCTTACCCAGAGCAGAAATAGCTCATTATCGAACTTAGTCAAGGTATTGATGTAATGAAACTAGACACCAAGTTCCATCACTCTCACTAAATTAGAACCAAAATTATTGTGTCTCAAAGCATCAACCAATCTTCGTACTCCATCTGTACTAATAAACACCTACACCAAGTTAGAACATTCTAGCTCAATTAGAAGGAGATTTATTGTGTCCCAAACAGTGTAATGGACAGACTGACAGACAGACGGACGAACCCATTTTAATAGTGCCCTGCTTTCTTAGAAAGGCGGAAGACAATAAAAGAGAGCAGCAACAGGATTTATAGAAATTTATTGTTGGGAGTACAGGTAATTTTATATTTTGAAAAAATTTTCCTCTCATTTTAAGAGAAATTTTATATTTTTCCATTTTATGATAATTTTATGAGAAATGACAAAATTCTATGAAAATATAAATGTATATAGTACGGTCCCTGAAGTGCATTTTAGTTGGATAAAGCCTATTAATTTTGTTGAATTTTAAAAAAAAAATGCAAATGATGATCATTATTCACTTGGATATTATTATCATCAGGCAGTATTTACAACATTTTCAAAGAGAAGCAATATTTATGTTTCATTATTTATTGGCAACCAATATATAAATGGTAGTGGTAGACATACAATCATTTACTGGTACAAAGGTCTTATTTCATTATAAGTCAAATTACTATACAATTCTATTGAATATATTGTGTGCCATTATGTACATGAAACATGATCGTGTGGAATGTAGGGTACTCTTATCAGAATCATGTTAGTGTTGAGTTTCCATTTGTATCAGGGAATCCATTAAAATGGTTGTAATCTTTGTTTATGTGGGTTATAGTATAGTACAGGACATCATGGCAGTATCTAACACACATGAAATCATCATTAGATAACATATCAAAGTTTCAGTTACAACAGCAAATGAAAGTTAAATTAAAACTTACAAGGTCAAAGTGAAATATCACTTTAAATTATACGTTTTATAGGAATATTGACCTATAGAGCTTCAGCGCACAACAGTTTCTGACATAAAAAATACAGAAAAAGTTGGGTAGTGCATAATCTGAGAATTCAATTAGGCATCAATATTTAATAAATTATGACATAGACACTGATTAAAGACAACAACGTCTTTTATAGCTGGGGCATTCCATCCCCAATACATTTTTTTGCGATGGATTTGAAGCTTTTGATATATAGATAAGAAGACAAAGTCTGTAGTAGGATTTTAAAGTTTGAAAGGAATGGACAAAATCAATGAGGAAGCATTAATTATACGTAATTATAACTAACTTCTTGTTAGCTTGTGTGCACTCGTTTACTGTAACTGGTAGGCCTACGTGACTCTCGAAGCAGACTAGGAAACAGTGATCCTATGGGGCTGCAATTCAATTGGGGTGATGTTAGATGCGATGTTTATCAATTTCCATAATTTTATCCTAAACGAGTAAACGCAAGTGACAAAAGAGCGTATAATACCGACATACAAACTCTCAATTTAACCAACAACTAAACATAATATCAAGGCCGTATTGATATATGCTCGTGTTGCTGGTTGTTGACTTTGATAGTATGGTTGGTGTTGTGACATGGTGTAAGAGGTTGTGGGCGGTCGTGGCCGTTGAAGAGACTAGCCCAAGGGAGCCATGTTGTAAGCCCTTGGGCTTGGGTAGTTTTCCGATGTAGTAAGTTTACATTTATACTGGAATGTCCAAACTGTTGACAAACACTACAGTGAAACTCTGGCCGGAGTTGGTCGCCTGGCATTTTATTACACTGTTTCTGCTGATGACCGATACCATAACATGAATAACAGGTACCCGTATTGGATTGAGGGTAACTGAGTGGCTGTGATGGCTGGAAGTGTTGAAATCTGGATGGTTGTATGGGGGTGATGTCTGTGGGTGCAAGAAACTGTTTGAGGCATATCCAAATGACTCGCCCGTCTTCGCTGTCAACAAAGCTTCAAAAGATGAGACTGGGTTTCTGGCACGAACAAAAAATGCTAGAGATGGAGGCAGACCCTTGATAAACTTTGATAAAATATCCATGTCGGGTTTTGATAGCTGATGTCCAAGTCTCATCAATCTGCCATGAAATGCATCAATGGTGTCACGACCCTGTGTAATTGATTCATATTCAGCTTGGAGGGCAAGGTTTTCTTCAGGTGCTATGGAAAACGCAGCCTTAAAATGTCCGATGAAATTTTCCCAAGGTTGCTCATAAAAATAATTCGGTGGCAACTTCTCAAACCAAACTTTTGCAGAGCCTGTCAACAGTAAGTAAAATGCAGCTTTTTTTCTTCTGAATGGTACGCAAATTATTGAGTTCTATACACGAGTCAAATTCTTGAATAAATGAATCAATTGATATTGATCGATTAAAATGGCCATCAAACCGCTTCATAAAATGTAAAAAATACACTGATGTTGCGGCGTGCGGATCATCGTGCCATGCGCCATCACTGACAGTAGCGCCGTCAGAATCAAAATGATGAAGACTTGGCATGTTGTTGGCTGGGTGCGAATATTCTGATGGAAAAACAGGCTGATCACCATCAAAGTCGATCAAATTATACTTTATGGATGCCATATCACTTTGGTTACTTGGACACACAAGTCAATGTATTACTTATCGGTAACAGTTTTCATTCTTAGGTTGTAAATCGATTTATGTAGAGTTGGCCCATATACGTCAGCTCAATCTTGACAAAAAGAAATGAAATGGTGCGATTCTTTCAGGATCACGTTTACGTTAATTTTGAAGAAAAGAATGCATCTCCACCATGTGACTTGTCGCTACGGGGATGTACAGTAGATTCGCTTGGTTGTGACACAGGCCAGGCGACATTCAAAGATTTCAAAAGGCATTTGGTTTTATTATTAATCTGGTATTCTTACATAATCAAAATTCACAATCAAAATTCACAATCAATGGCGATGTTCTTTCCGCACTCTCATCTGGTCAGCTCTCTCCCGCCAATTGTCTCGATCAAACCAGTCCCTTCCATACTTGGCCTGAGACTCGATCATACAGGCCCATTATCAAGTACAAATGTAACAGATGACCTGTCCGTCTGTTTTAGTCATCACACGGTCTCCAGGAATTGTATAATTTATCATTATCTGTGTTTGGTTTATTGCACTTTTAGATGTCATTTGTTCAGGCCTCGCTCAACAGCGGCCTCGCTTCGTACGATTTATCATTTAGCCTCGATCTAAAACGTAACGGTTAATCTCCGCTCTCCAAGCCAAATCCAAGCCATCCGTGGGTCTACATAGCTGATTTTGTGCTTGTTTTGTAAATAAAGATCTAATTTATAATTTCAATGACATCTGAAGCCTAAATAAAGACTTGCAATAATCAGAATTAAATGTATATTTAATTAAGATGAACACTGTTTATGACTTTCAGCTTTATTAAATAGCTGAAATTTCTAATAGTATGTCATTCCAAAATGGCTAATGCACATTTAAACGTTAGATTCATTCCAAACTCGAGAGGTACTCGAAGCCTAGTTTATGATAATTGTAAGTTTAGTGTTTGGACAAGAAGAGGAGACACCATTCACTGGAGATGTACTGTTCGTGAAAGCCCTGCTACTTGCAATACCAAAGATAGGTTGCCAGGCAACGAAACATACGCCCACAGCAGCTAAATCGTCCGGGCAGTCAACAAGGGTTGTCGCATATTTTTACTTTTTTTTGGTAATGAAACATTTGTAATACACTAAAATCTGAGTAACAACTCATTATGTAATTATCTAAAAATCATTAGAATTTGTTTGCTTTTTATAAAGTTTTGCCCCAAGCTAACAATTAGTATAGAAAACATTTAATATCATGGATTTAGCTGTTCAGTTATCAAAATTCATTGAAAATCAAAATAATTGTTCGTTTCAACACCTTAAACTCTGTGTATCAATCTGAAGTCAATCGGAGGATAAGTTTGGCATCTACATCGCCACAAGGTTTTTTGAAGTGATCAAGGGAGATAACTCTGGAAGTAATTATTTGAAATCGATGAAAATCAGTAGGCTTCTTCCTCTCAGGACCTTAAACAGTGTGTGTAAATTTAAAGTCAATCGGATATTAACTTTGGCCTCCAGAGCGTCCACAGGATTTTTTGATGTGACCAAGGGCCATAACTCTGGCACTAACTATCGGAAATCGCTGAAAATCAATAGGCTTCTTGGTCTTATGACCTTAAACACTGTGTATAAATTTAAAATCAATCGGATATTAACTTTGGCTTTTAGAGCGTCCACAAGACTTTTTGAAGTGATCAAGGGCCATAACTCTGGCACTAATTATCGGAAATCGCTGAAAATCTATAGGCTTCTTGGTCTTATGACCTTAAACACTGTGTATAAATTTAAAGTCAATCGGATATTAACTTTGGCTTTTAGAGCGTCCACAAGATTTTTTGTAGTGATTAAGGGCCATAACTCTGTCACTAATTATCGGAAATTGCTGAAAATCAATAAGCTTCTTCGTCTTATGACCTTAAACACTGTGTATAAATTTAAAGTCAATCGGATATTAACTTTGACTTTTAGAGCGTCCACAAGATTTTTTGAAGTGATCAAGGGCCATAACTCTGGCACTAATTATCGGAAATCGCTGAAAATCAATAGGCTTCTTCGTCTTATGACCTTAAACACTGTGTATAAATTTAAAGTCAATCGGATAATAACTTTGGCCTCTAGGGCGTCTACAAGATTTTTTGAAGTCGTCAAGGGCCATAACTCTGGTAGATATTATCGGAAATCGCTGAAAAACAATAGGCTTCTTCGTCTCATGACCTTAAACACTGTGTATAAATTTAAAGTCAATCGGATATTAACTTTAGCCTCTAGAGCGTCCACAAGCAATTGTGGACGCCGGACCGACGGACGGACGGACGGACCGACGGACGGACGGGGGCGACGACAATATACGACCACATTTCAATGTGGGCGTATAAAAATGACCTGGTTACTACTTACAGAAACATCCATAATCATAAAGCTGATCCAAACAAATTAAAAGTTGACATGTTTTTATCAGCAATGAAAGAATCCGTTAATGCAGATTCTAACTCTAAGCCAATTCGCTGATAGCAAATACCGCTAATAACTATCTTGAAAAAAAAAAACACGTTTAGTAAACGAGGCATTTTACCCAGCCTCGTTCTGAACAAAATAATTCGTTCCAAAAAGGGGAATTTAAAAAAAAACTCGTTTTGGAACTGCAGACGAGGCAATTATTTTACCGAACGAGGCATTCTGAGGTTTATAATGTGACTGTGTAAAGTTTTTACCAACATTTTACAGTGCACAATCCATGTTATATCGAGCCAGATCCCAAAATTTACCAAATATACCAAAGAACCGATGAGATGTAGAACTGCCTCAATGTTATAAAGAAACAAAAAATGGTGAAAACTTCTTACTTCATGCAGAATACCAGAATAAGATGTGAGTATTCTGCAGCCAAGAAAATCTCTACCAACTAGCAGCAGCCGATACCCTATTCTGTGACGGAACCTTCGCTATTTGTCCAACCCTTTATTATCAACTATACACTATCCATGCTTTTATTGGTACCAAGATGTTTCCGTTGGTATACGCCCTTATGCCAGATAAAAGACAGTCAACATACCAAAAACTTTTCCAGATACTGAAAGAGAAATCCAGTTCATTAAATTTAAACCTACAACCAACTACCATCTTCACAGACTTCGAAGTAGCAGCACAGAATGTAGGTCGTCTAGAATTTAACTGCACCCTTAAAGGTTGTATGTTCCATTTCCGACAGTCTATCTGGAGAAATGCCCAGAAACATGGTTTACAGAAACTGTATGGTGAGAACAATTCTGTGACTAGTTTTGTGAAACGAGCGGCCGCCTTAGCTCTTATAAAACCTGGTGATATTGAAGACTTTTGGTTTTACTCCTTAGAAGACGCGGATATGGATATTCCTGGGGTTCGTGAATTTGCAGACTATATTACAGAACAGTGGGTCGAAGGTGTAGATATAAGTTTATGGAACCATTTCTATACCGAAGGTGCACGAACAACCAACAATGTTGAAGGTTGGCATTCAAAGTTAAAGAAAGTATCATCAAACCATCCGAATATTTTTAGATTCATAGAACTACTAAAGTCAGAACAGGGTTACACAGAGATACAAATTTTACAATATGGAAATGGAGACGTTTCACGTCCAAAGAAAAGAAAATACATAGAATTAAAATAGCATTATGCAAGAGCAAAATCTGCTTATGACAGGTCTTTCTTTAGGCCTGAAATGTTATCTAAATAATCAATTAGACATTAATTACCATATCCAGACCATAATAAACTCTTGATGTCAAGGCTAGCCTTCGATGTTGGCGGATTAAAATTCTATATGCCGCTTAATGGCCGTTGATAATTAAATCAATCAAGTGGATAATCGAGACTATGCTGTTTATATTAATGATTTGAGTAATGATGACCGAGGCTATGTTAATATTTCAAACGCTTTTTTCTCGGCTAATAGTGGATCAATTTGACTGAAATTTTCAGCAAATTACCTTTACACTATCTAGTTTTTAACTATTATAGTGAGAACTGCCATCGCTTTATCTTATCTCCCATAATGTAACTTTAAACAGAAGAATACATGATGAAAAACAAAGATTATTAACTGGTTTGACAACTTTATATGAATACGGAAATTCGATCACATTTAGTCGGCTTTTAAATATACATGTACAATACTAAATTAATTTGTTAATAAAATAACTTGTATGTAAAGTAGTTAATATTGATATAAAAAATATATATGTACATGCTAAATTATGTGTTAATAAAAATCTTTAATGTAGTCACACGTGGTTGATATTGATATGAAAAAGACTATAGGTTTAACACCATTGTTACCCTTATTAGTACTGGTCCAATGATTTTACATGGAAGACAATGGCTGCTGGCAAAGTGAGAACACCCCCGTGCTACTACTTAATCCCTAGGATATCAGTAAGTAACGAAGTATTGACAGGGTTATCTATTTAATCCTTTTCATAGATGATAAGCATACCTTATTCTATATGATTAAATAATTTATATACATAATACATGACATGGTAACCTAAACTAGTATTATATATGTACATGCTAAATTATGTGTTAATAAAAATCTTTAATGTAGTCACACGTGGTTGATATTGATATGAAAAAGACTATAGGTTTAACACCATTGTTACCCTTATTAGTACTGGTCCAATGATTTTACATGGAAGACAATGGCTGCTGGCAAAGTGAGAACACCCCCGTGCTACTACTTAATCCCTAGGATATCAGTAAGTAACGAAGTATTGACAGGGTTATCTATTTAATCCTTTTCATAGATGATAAGCATACCTTATTCTATATGATTAAATAATTTATATACATAATACATGACATGGTAACCTAAACTAGTATTATATATGTACATGCTAAATTATGTGTTAATAAAAATCTTTAATGTAGTCACACGTGGTTGATATTGATATGAAAAAGACTATAGGTTTAACACCATTGTTACCCTTATTAGTACTGGTCCAATGATTTTACATGGAAGACAATGGCTGCTGGCAAAGTGAGAACACCCCCGTGCTACTACTTAATCCCTAGGATATCAGTAAGTAACGAAGTATTGACAGGGTTATCTATTTAATCCTTTTCATAGATGATAAGCATACCTTATTCTATATGATTAAATAATTTATATACATAATACATGACATGGTAACCTAAACTAGTATTATATAACCCAGTCATTCAGAGTATGATGATATCACTTCTACTCTGGACCTTTCAATGTTTGTAGTTTTGACAAGATGTGTGCATTGATTGTTTATTATCGTAACCACTACACTGGTTGTTCAAAGACTTAGTCTGACTTCTCCATTTTTATATTAAATCATTAAATCTACTTTAAATCTGATGGCCTAGAGAGTTAATTATGGTCTTGTCATGTTACTAAATGTCTAATTATATAACTTTTAAGGTCTCAAGAAAGACCTGCAATAGGCAGATTTAGCTCTTGAATAATGCCTCTTTAAAAGACCTGCAATAGGTAGATCTAGCTCATGAATAATGAATAATGTGAAATTTCCAGAAATTACAAACCGTTTTGCTTAACATTTTAACATATGAAATCAAAACATTATTTAGAGATCTTAATTAAATTAGTGTTTGTGTTGACTATATGATATGTGTTTACTACATGTATGATCATACACTCATATTTGTCTAACATAATAATAATAACTCTTGATTTTTGAAAAAGACTTTACTTTCCTCATCAAGACCTCTATGATTTGGGTCCAAAAATATTCTTTTTGATTTCACTGAATTTAATGTGTTAATTTGTTTTGGTTATGATCATGATAAACTGTCTGTTGAAAATTTTACACTAATAAATGCAGCAATTGTTGTAATTTTGTTAACAAAGTAGGACAAGTTTAAAATAAAAATAGACCTGGAATGCAACCGGTTTAACTGGTTCTTGTTAAGACAATGTCACTTCCATTATCAACACAGAAATGTTCACCTTGAATCACCATAAATAATTTAAGCACAAAATATATTAATAATTGAACCGAATAAACAATTTTATCAAACCTTATTAAAATGTGAAAACCTTTAAAATTAACTATTTGTCGCCCATGGTACCGTATATAATTAGAAACTATAATATTATGACATCATTTTGACAGTACAGACTAATAATTCTATTTGTTGATTAGCATAAAATATTTAAATTGTAACCATACATTTATTTATTTTTAAATAAAAGAATAAAAAATCTAAATGGTACACCAGGCTCATTTGAGTTACCCAGGTTAGGAGCAGAACAGTAGGACGTTAAACTCCATTTCATTTCATTTGAGTTATAAATATCATTTCTACCTAGTAAGATGATAAAACTCAATCCAATCCATTTCATGTGATTTCGTATAAACGTTATGCTTATAAGAACTTAATATTATGGATACTACTCATGTTCTGTGAATGTAGGGTTTGTTTACTGCACTTCCTTCATTACACTGACACCACATAATATGAACTGAACTATGGTATTTAAAAAAACAAAAAACAAGTTAACTTACAAATTAACCAATGTTGAAAGTAGGGGACTAAGTCTCCATTCTTTTAAACCTAAAAGTGTATAAATTAGTTCATCGAAATACAAGAGAAGTCCAAATTGAATGAAAGTCGTTTGTGTCTGGGTAAGTCGGTAGTCCAGTCTACATCGAAGCCCGGGTTTGAGATTTCACTTACGCATACACATCAAACCACATAAAAAAAAACTCTCATGAATCATGATTCAGGTACTCAATGGCACCGAAGCTCCACAGAGCAACCTAAAAACAATGACTAGACATTCTTCCATCTACATCCAACTATAAATGCTTATCAACGGTATTTTACAACACCATTCTTATGCCAATTGCCAAAACTTTATTTAAATAAATGTATGCAAAATTGTTCTCATTGATGGGTGATCTACTCAAAATAGGACTTTCCTTCAGGTAAATCATTGATTTAATAATAGCAATAACCCTTGATGTACAGCACTTATCGCAGTATACATGTATTTCAATACAATTTTGGACTGCAATACACAGCCTTACTACAATGTGTACACCCTCTAATCAAATTATCACCATTAATAAACAGCCGACCTGTCAGTAAATATCCAGTTGATACTAAGATAATAATACTAATTATACCATGATAACACACTAATAATACTAATTACCGTCTGATGTTTTCTTTCAGTTTTCAGCTTTTCTATCAATCAAACAACAGTAGCTGGAATGACGGGGGAGGTGCCCATAATGATTAACATTCATAAGCATAAAAATAATATCCCTTATATTAACTCGTGAAAGCAGAAGCATTTTTTTTTACATGGTATAGATACATGTATGAAAATATTAACAATGATTGATATAATTCAAGATAAATGGAAGGGTTATAAAATTTACTTTTTGATTTACAAGACAGTAATAGTTGCAAATGAGGTAAACTAGGGTTGGCAATCGATCCTGTTTAAAGTATAATAGCTCTAATAATGACATAAGTGGCCAACATTTCTCACCAATGGCAATGGCGTCTCATGTGGCGTGAAAAAACAAAACGTGTGTGTTTTATTATGACTTCTCTGTTTAATTACAGTTTTAGTACTAAGCACGTGTTGCAAAGAATCCAGTGATAAGGATTTTTTTAAGGATTTCTTCTTACAAGTGATGTACCTATAATTGCGCGATAAATGATATTTTAAAAGTGTATCAATAATCAATTTTCAAAACACTTACCAAAGATTATCGGCAATATCGATATTTTACGCCGGCCCTAGTAAATACTGGTACAGTTCAACCTTGACCTTGCCAAACAAGTCTCAATTACTAGTCCTTACATCTATCATGACCTCTCGCAATACATTTTCAACTTTGTATGATACATTATCATCAATATTGGAACATGATCATTATCATATCGCAATTATTTTGGGTATCACAATATACCGGTTTTTCAATTTTCAATATTTCAACTTCCTACGATATATTATCAACAATATCGGGACTAGTTCAGCTCTGAGCATAGGTCTCATAGTCTCACTACACTCAACCTGTACGTTCAGGAACCGTGCGACTGAATCCTTGTCGAAAAAGTTTGGCTTCCCAGTCAATTTCACTGGGCAACTTTTTACTGCTAACCGGTCACGTGTCAGTCCCTGTGAACGTCTGACCAATGTAACTGAACATCTTAGTGAAAAAGTAAGACCTTGCTTACCTCGCTAGGACCAGTATGAGCGACAAAACACGCTGTTAAAAAATACGTCCCTGTATTGAGACATGATCATTATCATATTGTGATCATTTTGGTTATCACAACATACCGGTTTTTAGATATATTTATCCGAGGTGGGGGTGGCTATAAATTTTGCAAGTTACCGGGACATAATCATTATCATATTGTGATCATTTTGCTTATGGTATCACAATATACCAGGTTTTTGATATATAAGCTTATTTATCCAGCGTGGGGGTGGCTAAAATTTTGCAAGTTTCCACATTGTACTTATTTAAATATAGGCCTACTGGTACTTAAATTTTTTTCTTTTTTTTAATGAAGAAAAAGAGATCAGGACACTGTTTAATGAATTACGTTAAAGTAGCTAAGTCTCTAACTCAATATCACCCAAAGTCTTCGACATTAAAAACATGAATTAATTGTCAATTCCAGTGATCTTACCGGGGAAAGATGGGCTTCTGATATTAAATATTTAAGACGAACTAAACATTTCACCATTGGTACATGAATCGTGTACCATAATTCGCTTCAGCCACAGTTGTAACAAGGGACTCAAAGAATGGTGTTGCCATAGGCCTATTCTTATCAGGAGAGCATGCGTAGTAAATACTATGTAGACTGGAATAACAGACGCTAGAAATTGGCATATGATTGAAACTTCTGGCAAACATCGCCGAACATATCTGATTCGAAATTAGAGTAAAAATGGAAACGATTGAATGTAATTCAGTTTATAATGCAATGATGTGTTGTGACCCATTTGTGTCAATTTCTAGGTCCCAAGTATTGCCGGTTTAGCAACTTTAAGACTACATCAAGGGCCATCATTTGATAATTTTGTCTGCGGTTACTCCATTGAACACCCTTTGTGAAACATATTCAACTCAATTGCAATTCTGTTGTTTCCAGACCTTTCTGACTAAGTAGGCCCTAATAATGCATCGACAGATAAGCTATAGCCTAATTCAAGGGCATAATAATATGTAACTCTTTTATTAGTTCGCATCTATCTAATTTTCAATTTCTGAGCATGATCAAAACTGCCTTTTGTATCAATGCGGTCATCACAGATAGAATAGTTAAGTACTCTGAGACATAACTTGAAAGAGACAGATAATATTCCATCCCATAAGGCATAAATAAATAAATATAAAAATTAGCAACCAGTGAAGGTAGCCGGATTTTTTTACAAATTAATTACAGGATCTAATAATTATTTTCAAAAATCGTTGTAACTCACAGCAGCTAACATGACAAGCAAATGAGTACAACGTTAATATTTTTTTTTTACAAAAACTGTAGTACGGATTTATGAACTGTTGTCTCGCGGAGTCTGACACGGCTGAGTCAGTGCACTGACTGACTGAGTCGAACGACCAGTGAGTGTGTTTATCGGTAACTAAACAAGGTAAGTATATCCCATTATATATACAAGGAATAAAGAAAATAATTACTCAGTACTTACATGTATTTCTAATCAATACATTGGTTACATGACTGTGTCGTTAAAAGACTATTGTAAGTTGCCTAAACTCGGGTAACAGAGTCAAAATCGCCGAAGTTTCTCTCCCCATCTCAAGACGGTCGCCATCTTTTTGACCAACCAAAGCGAGGCAGAGAGTTATTCCTCCTTTCAGGATTCAGGAATTGCTTGACTTGTCGAACAGAGCGCGGAAAATTTGATCGCGTCTTTTGTCTAATAAAGTATAAAGACACCTTTCATTCACCACCATATCGGCTACTATCTGATCATTTGTTAGTATTTTTTTCACATCACATATTTGTAATTCTTCTGTTAAAAATTTTATTTTTAGAAATGGTTATTACGAAATAGGTCTATTAAAATTATCTGACTTAATCTGAGTATTTACCCCTATGACCTTTCTCAAAGTGTATGCTACTGAGGAATACATATTTTGTCATTGGCAGCAATTTTATTACAGAAAGAAGCAAGCATAACTTTAAAAAACATACAAAGTAATACAACGTAATACATTGTTCATTAATATTGTAACATATATAATACATATGAACTCCAGATATATCAATATTACAAGCAAAGTTTATAATCAAGAAAACACACAGCCCTTAGTAATGCTACTGAGGGTGGGAAATGAAAATAACTGTGTTTAGAATAATGCAAAAAGGCAAGCGTCGCCTATCCAGGCGAGGACATTCACAACGAGGCTAAGGCCAAGGCCAAGGACGTTATATGGTAATACGGCGGGCCAAGTTCAATGTCAGTTCTAAAAACAGATTTCTAAGAAATCTTTAATCTCATACTCATAGATAATACCTTGTCCGACCGCAGGGCCGCGTTGCCGTGAAAAATATATTGGGGGGGGGGGGTACCCCCATAAATTTTGTTTAAAGTCTCAGCCTTCTGTAAACATTGTTTGGCATATTTTACGGGGTTAATTATACTAAAACATCACACCAATACAACGTATATGTTAGGCGCAATCTTCACCCCTCGCGCAGATTGCAATCTGCGCTGTCGTGTTGCGCAGATTGCACTCGGCGCGCGCAGATTGCACCTCGCGCGCGCAGATTACAATCTGCGCTGATGAAGCTGGTGCGCAGATTACCCACGTTGCGCTGATTACCCCTCGATGTTTTTCGAGATGTTAGTTGTCTGTCAGACGTAAATATATATATGCCCACGTTGCGCTGATTACAACTCGATGTTTTTCGAGATGTTAGTTGTCTGTCAGACGTAAATATATATATGACCTGCCCCCTATCAATCACCCTAGAAGAGATATGCAAACTTATATCGAAACTAAGGGTGAAAGAGCGGCTGCGAAACTACAAACACCAAGTCATCGTCTGTGAGTGCGGAGAAGAATGTACCACCAACCATGTCCTGGTAGACTGCGAGGTATACAAGGAAAAGAGAACGGAAATAGTGGAGATGATGGAGACCAACAACATACCGCTCAACACTAAGAACCTACTCTTTCCAAGACCCGATCTGAAGCTGCAAATCTTCGAACTAATTCACGATTTAATGAACACCGTTGGATTAAGTAGAATAGGCCTAGTGAAGTAAGAGGGGGCTACGATAAGACGAGCTCGGCATCTTAACACTAAACTACATAGGGGATATACACCAAAGTATAGCAGGATAGTGGAGTAAGGGAGGGTCACGGTAAGACGGGCTCGGCATCTAAACACTAATCCACTACAAAGACACCAAACCTGCAAAGTAGGATAAGTGGAGTAAGGGGAGGCCACGATAAGACGGGCCTGGCACCTAAACACTAAACCCCAAAAGATGACTTCTACCAATCCAGAGACGAGACGCATATATGTCTACATAAATGCTGTCTCTACAGATCAACTACCAAACAATATGTTTTTTATTAAAAAGGGAAGAACTTCTCACTAAACCTACTCCATGGCTCAAGGCCGCAAATTGAAAGATTGCAAAATCATATTCTAAAAACAGGAAGAAGCCTCGGCTCTCCTATGTCTTGTCTGCGATATCACTTCTGTGGAAGCGGACGTTAAAACACCAGGTAGTAGTAGTAGTAGTAGTTCTTGTCTACGATATCACCCTAGGTGGAAGTGGACGTTAAACCCCAGAAACGAACGATCGGCTTTGTAGTGAATAATTTTTAAAATCACAACACAATTAGCGTGTGTGCTTAGAAAATAAGATTTAATTTGAAATTCTGTCAGCAGTATCTCATAATCGGTGCTGACCACGTAACTGAATGTAAAAAATATTTGCTGTAGTTTGACGTAACTACATATGGTTACAATTTATGTGTTCACAATTAATAGAAAAAAAAGATTTTGAAAATATTCACTGATTCAACTTGGTCATCGTTTTATTCTTTCTATTATTCATATTCCATCAAGAGGAAATTTTTTATAAAAATGGCTGAATAAATTCTACATGCACCAAACAACGATAATTTTTCATTGGTTAGGGTCGTCTAAACGCGGGTAAATTTAGAGTAGCTATTGGCTAACAACACGCATAAACAACCTTATTTGCATATTGCATACAAAATATTTATTGTGTTTTGTGTAGGATGGCATGCAGCCCTAAGAAGACGATAACCTCGCACGTACTATGCTGTAATTAATATATAACATCCGCTTGGTCGTAAAATGCGTAATAAACTTGACCCCCCCCCCCCAAAAAAAAATCTAGTTCGGGTCATGAGCACGGATCACTCATCCACTTGTTTTCCACAAATGCATACGGCCAATTACGGGTCTGGTAATAAACTTGCCGTATCTTTCTTATATGATACTATATCGAGAATATACTATATCGAAGTTTTTGTAAGTATCGATTTCTGGCATCGGTCGGTAAACCTTACAATTCTTACACGTACATAAAAAAAACCCCAAAACACACAATGACCTATGATTGGTTCCAGTCTACGTATAAGGCCGCCGTCGCTTGGAATATACAGTAATAAATGTCCGTCATTTAGATTATATTCTTTGAATGACTACCACAATATTACAGACGTGTAATTACACCACCGCATGGAATATACAACAGTCATGAATGCCTGTCGATGGATTCTTTGAATGACCGCTATACCTATTGTTTAATTAATCCCCTAATCCAGACACATGTCTGGGTTTCATCCGAAACAACACCGTCCAGGTTAATATGACAAGGATGGTAAATGAAATGATTAGTCACTTATGTGGAAGCGGACATTAAACCACCAGCTTAAACATACATTATGGGAGAGCAAAAACTGACTTTTGTCGGTCTTCCTTTGGGCCTCAGAAGTCATAGAAATTATAAATTAGATCTTTATTTAAATAACAAGCCCAAAATGAACTCTGTAGACCTACGGATGGCTTGGATTGGGCTCGGATTAAAACAGGATTTCGTTGACTGATTTAATCACTATGGCGTCGTGGGAGGGGCTTCTCCGTGACGTTGACGTCATCATACTTCCGGACTGTTTTCTATTCGTCTGCTTAGGGAGTCGCTTAGGCCTACCTGAAGTACAAAAGAGTACACGCAGGCAACGCAAGAAGTCGGCTATTTATTATAATTTATTTACAATACTGCCTCGTTGATTTGGCCCATTCCTTTCAAACTTTAATATCCTATCGCAAACTTTCTCTTCTTATCTATATATTAAAAGTCTTAATTCTAATTTATAGTAAAAAATAAATGTATACGAATTGAATTGCAGTCCTGTCTCAAACCGAATACGCTATCGGTACTAGTCAGTGTAAACATTACTTGATAATCGAGACTATATAGGTGGAGTTAACGCCTGTCAATCAACAATCGGCCATAATGGGAAAACGGTGTCGATGAAATTTAACTACTATTTCTAGTAAAAAATTATAGTGGTAACAACTTTGTTCAGGATAAAGTAATTTGACTGAAATTTTCAATATATTCTTGTTTGAGCATCTATTTTTGAACTGTTATAGCAAGAATGGCTAACTCCTTGTAAAAATCTCCCATAATGTATCTTTAAGTAATAAATGAAATGATCCGATTGTCTACGATATTACAATTGATGGAAGTGGACGTTAAGAACGAACGAAATTATCTGCACCTGTAATCTTCGATTTCTGTTAGACTATACGTACGCTATAGTATTATCATTGTGCACATAATATGGATTAATCTAGCTGGAAATACACCTGTGGACCACCGATAATGTAAGACAATTTTTCACGAATATAATTATTTTAGACTTGCGTATTATGTATTATTACAATTCTGTGCTACCCTACTCGACACTATGCAAAACACGGTAAGTTGGTCCTTGAGGCTGTTGACTTGAAAATAATTCTAACCAATAATACTATAAATGTATGCAATATGCAAAAAAGGTTGTTTATGCGTGCTGTTAGCTAATAGCTACTATTTTCCCGCATTTATACGGCTCTAACCAATGAAAAATTATCGCTGTTTGGTGCACGCCATTTTTATTAAAAAAATTCCTCTTGTTGGAATATGAATAACAGAAAGAATAAAACGATGACCAAGATGACCAAGTTGAATAAGTAAATATTTTTAAAATCATTTTTCTATAAATTGTAACCATATTATAAATCGTAACCACATAACCAGTGTTCTGAAACACTCGGTTCATTTCTCGCAAATTTCACTAAGGCAGTGATCCATGGTGATTACCGATTAAGATTAAGCGGATTATTATCATCGCAGTAATTCATTGAATTGCCCGGACAAAGTTCACTTCGCGCGCGCAGATTGCTCATCGAAAATTAGACGTAGATTCACGCATGCGCAGGGGTAATCTGCGCAAGGAGGGCAATCTGCGCCTAACATATATATCATGTTTACAGACAGAGGCACTGGTCTTCCCCGAGAGATGAAGAAGCGTGGCTTACCCCACCTAAGAAAATTTTGGAATATT
Organism: Patella ulyssiponensis; assembly: GCA_963678685.1. Classification (NCBI taxonomy): domain Eukaryota; kingdom Metazoa; phylum Mollusca; class Gastropoda; family Patellidae; genus Patella; species Patella ulyssiponensis. The sequence continues at coordinate 18,384,632 of OY783229.1, read as the reverse complement.
TGACGGTTGCAAACACCTTTTCCTGCTATTTCAGCCCATGAACAAAGCAATTTCAAAGTGGTCTAATATTACCTAATTAAGGTGGCTTGCTGACTCGAATTCCAATCAATCGATTACACCCATGAGGACGGGACCGTTGGGAGAAAATTTTGAGAATTTAACCAGGCCCGTAGCCAGCTTGCTGGCTTCGGAGGGGCACACTCGTTACAGTCTATAGTAGTTATTTTAGAGTTATGGTTGGCAAATTTTCTTTCGGGGGGGAGGGGGGGCAAAACATTTTTTCAGGGGGGCATTGCCCCCCCTTGCCACCCCCTGGCTACGGGCCTGAATTTAACTGCCACTAAAGCGTTTTCCTGCTATTCCAGTCTGTAACCTGTGAATACAGCAACTTCAATTTGGTTCAATATAGCCATACCTGGCTGCCAAGAATTCCAAACAACCAATCAATCGTCGCGGGCTATGGGAGCCTCGAGATCACCCCCCCCCCCTGTAGAAAATTTTGAAAATTTAACCACCGCAAAGGCGTTTTCTGCTATTCTAGCCTGTGTGAGCAACTCCAAAACCGTAACCGAAATCCCACTTTGAATTCTAACCATCCAATCACACAGTTGCAGTTGCATTCACAAGTAATAATCGATGCCCGAAAAATGTCGCACAAAGTAGAGTGGCCCCAGACAAAATGTTTTAATCAATAGTCAACTCAGTATAAATTCGTGGTATTCAATTAAAAGAAAAGTGAAATTAGTGTTTTATTAGGAAGTTAGGGAAGCAAAACTAGAAATGCCCGAAGCAGGTTTACAGGCTGCGGCCAGTTTGTTTTCTTCGCAGAGCGAAAAAGCGGAGCTGACCTTGTATGGACCCCCCAAGAAAATTTTGGAATATTTGATGGCCGCAAACGCATTTTACTGCTATTCCAGTCCTAAAATTAGTGTTTTATTAGAATTCGGGCACTTTCTTTTGCCAAATTTTTTTTTTTGGGGGGGTGGGGGTGGCCAAATTTTTTTTTTGGGGGGGTGGGGGTGGGGGCCAAGTATATTCAGACCCCCCCCCCCCCGGAAAACAATTGGGGGGGTCCGACCCCCCCGTACCCCCCCATGTGTGACGCCCATGTCTGACCGTAGCCTGTGGCTGTAGGACATTTTAACAAAGCAACTTACGATGAAAAAATTGCGTAAGTTTAACGTAACGTAAACTTACGAAAAACTTGCGTTTATTAAAATTCGTAACTTTTATCCTAAGTAAAGTCTACGGCAACTCTCACCCTGTCGTAAGTTGGAATTTTTTTTACGTATTTTTCACTTTGACAAATTAATGACCGTTACTTTATTTTATATATGCGGATCGGCAACTTAGGCGAGAGAGAATATTAATATTTAGTTAGGGACAGATTAAACCCTCTGCACATGGAGTTAGTATAGGCCTACCATCAGACCATCAGCGTCTCGAGTCACTTATCGTGTTTCACGAGCAATAACAACTTTAAACAACCCGTGTTGTCTTAGTTACTACACTTGCAACCTTAAAGTAGCTAAGTCTCTAACTCAATATCGTCCAAAATCTTCGGCATTCGAAACACGAATTATTTGTCAATTTAAATAATCACTGATGTCGTCATTTTACCAGGAAAAGATGGGCTTTTGATATCCAATATTTAAGACAAAATAAATATATTACCATTGGTACACGAATCGTTTACCATAATGCGTTTTAGCCCCAGTTCTAGCGAGGAACGAGGCTAGAAACATTGCACCAAATCAAACAGTGTATGTAGACTGGAATAACTAGACACTCGAAATAGCCACTCGATTGAAACTTCTGGCGTATTTTGCCAAACATAACTAATTTGAAATGAGAGTACAAACGAAAACGATTGAATGTAAATCAGTTTGTATACATTCATATTACATTTTTATACGCCCACATTGAAATGTGGTCGTATATTGTCGTCGCCCCGTCCGTCCGTGTGGACGTTCTCGTTTATACACAGTGTTTAAGGTCATAAGACAAAGAAGCCTATTGATTTTCAGCGATTTCCCAAAATTAGTGCCAGAGTTATGGCCCTTGATCACTTCAAAAAATCTTGTGGACGCTCTAGCGGCCAAAGTTAATATCCGATTGACTTTAAATTTATACACAGTGTTTAAGGTCACAAGACAAAGAAGCCTATTGATTTTCAGCAATTTCTGATAATTGCTGCCAGAGTTATGGCCCTTGATCACTTCGAAAAATCTTGTGGATGCTCTAGAGGCCAAAGTTAATATCGGATTGACTTTAAATTTATACACAGTGTTTAAGGTCATGAGTCGAAGAAGCCTATTGATTTTCAGCAATTTCTGATAATTGCTGCCAGGGTTATGGCCCTTGATCACTTCGAAAAATCTTGTGGATGCTCTAGAGGCCAAAGTTAATATCGGATTGACTTATAAAGTTTTGCCCTACGCTCAAAATTAGTATACGAAACATTTAAAATCATGGATTTAGCTGTTCAGTTATCAAAATTCATTGAAAATCAAAATACTTGTTCGTTTCAACACCTTAAACTCTGTGTATCAATCTGAAGTCAATTGGATGATAAGTTTGGCCTCTATAGCGTCACAAGATTTTTTGAAGTGATCAAGGGAGATAACTCTGGCAGTCATTATTTGAAATCGCTGAAAATCTATAGGCTTCTTCGTCTCATGACCGTATACACTGTGTATAAACTTAAAGTCAATCAGATATTAACTTTGGCCTCTAGAGCGTCCACAGGATTTTTTGAAGTGATCAAGGGCCATAACTCTGGCAGTAATTATTGGAAATCGCTGAAAATCAATAGGCTTCTTCGTCTCATGACCTTAAACACTGTGTATAAACTTTGGCCTCTAGAGCGTCCACAAGATTTTTTAAGTGAGCAAGGGCCATAACTCGGGCAGTAATTATAAGAAATCGCTGAAAATCAATAGACCTCTTCGTCTCATGACCTTAAACACTGTGTATAAATTTAAAGTCAATCGGATATTAACTTTGGCCTCTAGAGCGTCCACAAGATTTTTTGAAGTGATCACGGGCCATAACTCTGGCACTAATTATTGGAAATTGCTGAAAATCAATACGCTTCTTCGTCTCATGACCTTAGACACTGTGTATAAATTTAAAGTCAATCGGATATTAACTTTGGCCTCTAGAGCGTCCACAAGATTTTTTGAAGTGATCAAGGGCCATAACTCTGGTAGTTATTATCGGAAATCGCTGACGGACTGACGGACGGATGGGGTCCGACCACAATATATGACCACATTTCAATGTGGGCGTATAAAAAAGATTTCGCCATTATATGAGTCAAGGGGGACAACTCCAATATAGATAACCCAGAACAGTATTACTAAGACAACAGAACAATGACAACACTCAACAAATTTTAATATAAATTGAAAAGAATATGATAAATAAAAACATTTTATTGAAAGATATTTTATACATATATATAAATACAGAATATGAGGATTTTAAATATTAATGAAAGGTTATACATTTACGTACCATAGCTCATTTAGATGTATCTTTTTTTTCAAAATTAAATTTTTACTAACATCTTGGGGAGTGATTTCAGATTCTCTCCACAGATGCAACCTAACCCATGAATGACCCCTGTATCCTAACTTTTGCTAAAAGTACATGTATATGTACCTTCAAACATAGCAAGAGAAAGAGAGAGAAATGGGGTTTAACATCCACTCGACACAAACTAGGTCATTTTGGGACTAACATATGGTTTAATTTTATTTCAATACTTTGCTTGCGCATAGGGGACTTTAGCAGTGTGAGGAATCCGGAGGACCCAGAGAAAACCCATGAGGTTGGACAGGTTCAAACATAGCAGAACTGCCATTAATCTTTGTGTTGTTCTATTATCCCTTACAGGGAAAGTGACACATGTTTCTCTATGCATGTGAACTTGAGTGTTAGTGACATTCTGATGATAGTTTTATAAAATAAAATGTGTTTATTATATAAAGACCAAAGAATGATTACAATAGACATGGGGTATATTTGTTTTACCCAAATATCCAGAATTAATCTTCTAAAATGGTTGTGGTCTTTGGTGAATATTTAAAAGGGTAACGCAGCTTTGCATACTTCTATTTATAAATATATATAGGACTAAATTACTCAATACCAACTGTATAGATATCTCCATGATATTGAAACTCTTGTCACACTGGGCATGACACAGAAAGGCACCTTAGTCCTACTGACAGTTTTCGAATTTCAAAGATACCCCTAAGTCACCATGTTAATGAAGTTCAAAAAAAAAAAATTAAGAACATTGTTTGGATGGTACAAAGTTTGTATATAATTTTCATAAAAAAGGTTAACACAAAACAAATAATATAATATTTTAGTTGACAAAATCAAGCATATATTTGCTTATAAAGCAAATATAATATCCGTGAAATCATCATACACAATACACTACTTTTCTTAGTCAGAATGATAGTCCAAATGATTATGCTCACATAAACTTTTTCAATAAGAATATTGAAGTATAGTATACAATGGATGATTAAGTCTTAAGGTTTATTGGGATAATAAATTCTTTGTATTGGATGTGGATGAACGAATCAATTGTACATATTTTCAAAAAAGCAAACCATACATTCAAATTGAACCCTCTTTGGTACTTAATATAAGCAAGGACAGTTCTTAATCCAACATTTAGTTCTTTTTCATTTTACTATTCTTATTCAACAATGGTTTTTTTTATACACTTTAAAACTTCAATTTAATCCTCATCTGAGTCGTCCAGACGCATTCGTCTTCTATCAAACTGAAAAAACCCAAACACAAGTAACCAAAATAAATAACCATAAATTCATAAATCCAGTTTAACAATGTTACATCAGCATTGAAGACAGAATCTTGCATAGACCTCTTTAATGGGTTTTATTTCTCTATTTATTGGGGCTGTGTCATAAGACTCATAACACATATATATGCAGGGGGTAGAAATGTTTGTGCAAATTCTGCTATCAAATGTGAAAATATTTTCAGCTGTCCTAAATCCTAAAATGAAAAAATCCCCATAAGAATTTAGTAATATAGGAAGAAGGAAATTAAGTTCAACTAATCCCCTGATTGAACAGCATTATTGTGAGAGAGAGAGAGAGAGAGAGAGAAATGGGGCTTCACTCCACTGATATAAACTAGGTCGTTTCGAAACTAACACATGGTCCAATCAGGGGCGTTTTAAGGTTTATCATGGCGGAGGCTATACTATTTTGAGGGCCCTCATTCGCGGGGGTCCTGGGGGGGGGGGGTCCTGTTGGTGATTTTCATACCAGTGCAATGACTGCATTCTCATTCAGTAGTGGATTCGACAGTAACAGTGTAAAGAAAACGATCCCATCGGACTCGGGGGCCCTTTCCCTTGGCCAGAGGGGCACTTTTGTCCCTAACAAGTGTACATTTCATTTTTCTCATCAGTTTTAGCATTATTCTCACGTTTTATTTGTTCAACTTATTACGTTTTATTTGTTCAACTTCTTGACTCCGGGGCCCTTTCCCTTGACCAGAGGGGCTTTTTTGTCAGACGAGGGGCCCTTTTGTCTGCCTTTAGGGCCCTCCCTAACTAGGGTACATTTCATTTTTCTCATCGGTTTTAGCATTTTTCTCCCGTTTTATTTGTTCAATTTCTTTGATTTTTTTCGCGAGGAGGCTGGCGCCTCCAGCGCCTCAGCTATAAAACGCCTTTGGGTCCAATTTTATTTCAATAATCATCTTGCATGTAGTGGTCTTTAGCATTTTGCACGATGTTGATAATCCACTTGCCATGTTTATTCTTATTATGCATGACTATTATTATGAGTGATAGTTTCGTTAGCTGTGGGGGTGGGGGTGGGTGGATGGGATGGCCTAGTGGTCTAGAGTGCCGCGCTTCGACCTCTAGCTGGCCGGTCACCTCTGGCTTGCAGCTGTGGTTTCGAGCCCTGGTGTGAGCGTATGTGGCATGGAGATAGGGGCGCCTTCTCAACCTCATGGGTTTCCTCCGGGCACTCCGGTTTCCTCCCACTGCTAAAGACCCCTACGCGCAAGCGAATTATTGAAATAAAAGTTTAAAAAAACAAATGACCTAGTTGTGCCGAGTGGACGTTAAACCCCATTTCTCTCTCTCTCTCTCTCGTTAGCTGTGAAGTTAGTCTGTCATTCGAATTAGTTATTCAATATTAGGATTTAAAATACAGATGTGATGTCATCCTTTAATGTTGGCGTAGCATTATTCCACATAATGTAGAGGGTAATGTGCCAAGCGTAGTTGAAATATTGAACCTGTGTGATGTATTTAATGGTCTTGTGCAACACATTGCGCAATACATAGATACAGCCCTTGTGCGAAATGAACTCATGCAATATCAATATATTACTTAATGTCTCGCACTTGACCATTAAACTACCGGTACACTTAGGTCACCTTTCTAAGTTCCATAATGCCGTAACAGATGGTCTAAAACTGATAAAATGTAAGAAATAAGCAGTGGATAATTATATATTTATCTTCATTTCGAAGTGTTTGTATTACAACGCAAATTATCAAGGTAAGTGTGTTTTTTTTTAAAGCAAGTGGTAATATGTGTGAGAGACTGAAATAATTTTTCTACGGCCAATCAAGCCCTTTATTTGTCTTTAATCAAGTAAGAAATTTCAATAATAAAACCTATTTAAATAGCCAAAAGGGAATATTTCATTTATAAATAATTTTTATACGCCTTGCTTATTTTTTACACCATGCTGACAAAACAGTATAGATATATGAATTCACAATACGTAACCATAAATAAAAAAAATGAAATATGACAGTAATGTGCAAAGGTTTTTCATGCATTATCAAAATGAACGACAGTGATACTTTTCAAGTGGAAGCCTTGCTTTGTATTAATACATGCAGATGTTCTATATTTACCTTAACAGTGGTTTTATTCTGAGTTTGTTCACTAACACGGGCTAAAAGTCCTATTAATTGATCTTCACCCAACTAAAAAGAAAATTCATTTTATTAATATTTAATATAAAAGGAATACTTTTTAGTAGAACATTTATGTATGCTTACACATACCTCACATGTATACTGCTGCTCACATGTTGAAAGGAGATCAGAGAAATTTCCAACATAGCCTTTGGTGAGAACTGGTGCATCTTAAGGCCTACAGTATTTATCGTGTTCACTATTGATTGTCTTCCATAGCACTACATTACAACTAAGAGTTATATTTAAGTGCTTTACAAATATTGATTAAAGGCAGGTTTTTTAAAAACAGAAATGTGTTTAAGCTAGATTTGCAGGAATTAAATGATACACTTTGATGGAAGACTTTCGGTAGGTTGCTTCAGAGTCTCAGTACATGGACATTAACCACACTGTCTATAGTGTCTGTTGTAGTGTGTTAGAGAGAGCATTGTAGTATCTATTCAATTGTGGTATCTTGGACTACAAAATTAAAACAATTACACCATAATAAACATTCAGAAGGACAGATTAAGTATGAAACAAACATTTTATTTAGTTTTTCAACAGATTATTATCCACCTCTATGGCAGTAAAGAATATTTGAATAATTAAAAGATTTACCTTATTTTGAATTTGGCCTGTTCTAGCCATTTGAACTAACATACTTTCTACCATTTTAGCTTTTTCAGGTTTTGCTACAGCTATTGTATTTACTATAAAAAAAAAAGAGAAATAATTGTCAATAGATGCTAGATACATATTAAAAATTTTGTGTTCTTAGAATAACAAACATCTTAAAAATTTTGTTTCTTGAAATGTATAGAAATTAGATGCTAATAGGAAGAGTCCTATTCAAGAGGAAAAACCTCTTTGACACAAATGAAATGATATGGGGCTTTCGTTTAACTGGGCTGATGAAGACAGGCATGCTATCCAGTGTGTTGAGGGAAATTTTTGCCCAGACAGTGGCACTACAGCCTACTCTTAGTTATATCAAATTCCAACCATCAATGGTTCTTTTATGTGCACGCCAATGTGTACACAGGACCTTGGTTTTTCGACCCATCCAAACGATTATACAATGCTCTTCTCAGGCCTCCCGTCCCGCCTCAGGGATGAAACAACATGGGATTATCCAAAGGAATTTACTCGGCCAACACCAGGAGTGAATGCAAGACCGCCTGGCTAGCAAACCAGCGTCTTATCACTGAGTCACACCACCTTCCTCTTGACATACAAATGAAAGCCAAAATGAAGCAGTGAATTGAGTTCGTCTGTTATATTATTTGAATTAGTACTGGCACAATCTTTATATGATTAAACAGGATATTGGAGAGTTTCTTTTAATATTTTTTTTTTCATTTATGGCTTACTGTATGTTGATAGTATCAACTTGATACTGTTTTGATTTCGAGAAAATTTCAGCCACCCCAAAAATGAACATATCAAAAACAATGATAACTGAGCTGAAAGTTTAATTTTAAGCAACAATGAGCCAACATGGTTAAACATGAATTTTATGATGAGAAAGAGAGAAATGGGGTTTAACGTCCACTCGACACAAACTAGGTCATTTCGGGACTTACATGTGGTTTAATTTTACGCTTGTGCGTAGGGGTCTTTAGCAGTGGGAGGAAACCGGAGTACTCGGGGAAAACCCACAAGGTTGGACAGGCGACCCTTCTCCTTGCCACGTACAACCGGGGATTCGAAACCACGCCAGTTGACTCAATGGTAGGCCGTATGATAGAGCGTGCGCACTCTAACCATTTGGCCATCCAACCCCCCTTATGATGAGAAATGCATTGAATTTGAGAGATAAAAGTGTAAACTTATAATACATTTCAATGGCATCAAAATCATGATCACAGTGTTGGGCTTTGGTTTTCCACAAAATAGTGCAAATCTAGGGTGAAAATATTTGACTTTTGAAAAAGAAATTCAGTTTACATCTAGTACGAGCAGATTGATCTAAAACTTGACTAAGGATGCTGTTTTTCATATCAGTCTGTTGTCTCTGTTTTTCTTGTTGCTCTTCAGCTGACGGACCTCCACCACCAGCCTGGAAAATAAAACAATGGTTGAAAAAGCTTAAAATATTTCATACATAAACAATGAACACATGGCACATGAGTGTTGTATGTTTAATTGCCACCATCATGTTTATTGAAGTAGAGCAAATAGGGGAAAACAAAAGAAAGCATGAACGCAACAGAGACAACTAACAGCTTTCAATGTGCTGCAATTTCCAACATCAGGTCGATATTTTCTTACATTTGCAACATTGCTCATCCGGAAATACACCATATCAAGATATAGAGACCCATCATAATTAAGCCATACATGTACTGTACTTTTGTCCATTATATTCTGATATTTATGCATCTTGACAATCTTGTTACCTGTAATCAAATGCAACCAAGAACCAACTTCGACAAATGATTGTCAAAATAATGGGATTTAAAGCCCCAATAACACTCTTGTTGTAACTGAATAATATGTCCCAATCTTCATTCTGGCCAACAAATTGTATTATTTTACAATATTCCAATTAATTGATGATATACATTTCATCTTAACACACCTAATTAAAAAAATTGGAAAAATTCAACTAATTGATTTGAAAAGTCTAACGTAAACCTTTTCAAATGTGACTTTGATTTAATTTATTTTCGAACCCTCTGGACAAGTAAAATAGGTCGTAATGGATAATTTACACAACAGGTAGGACACTTAAAAATCTAGTACTTAGAATAAGGCTATTATTTATTTTCTGGAGCTGCCAAGTTACACAACCACACAAACTGCTTTAGGCCTTACCCTCTATTTTTCCCCGTGATTCTCTATTTTCCACCAAAAGGAATCATTCTCACTATATATGACACAAATTTATAATAATTCAACACCAATTTCAAATAGAATGTAGCAATGAAATAAACATGCTGTTTGCACATGTTCAAGTCTTGCAATGGTTGATCAGTTCGACTCTATTTTGTTTTTTTAGCGCAGAATTCTATGTGAAACTAGAGTTGAATCATCATAAATGTGTGTCAGTTCAGCTGTGGCAAGAAATGGCTCCTTTGCCTTTGGCGAATAAAGGAGAATCAAGGTAAAAAATAGTAAGTAACGATTCCAAAATAGCCTTAGAACAGAGGTGGGGTAGAGTGATATTTTCATATTGCAGCTAGGGCCTGATAGGAACTGTAGTGCATTGTAGATCATCATGAGATGCCTCAACTCTCGACCCTGCAAGTCTCCAGATCAGGATGGATACTATATACTTCTCTGTAAATAACAGCAGCGCACATGCATACATCGCACATGGTACAAGTGAAATGTTGAAAGTCTGTGAAAAACACAGCTGAGCTAGCTACTGTTACTGTAGTGTTATAACTCTTTGCTTGTTGAACATTAGTTCCTTTTGGAACTGTCTTTGAGCGAACGATATATTCGCTACACAGTTCCTATCCGGCCTTATATACATGTAACTGCAGTATGAAAATACTGTTCTTCCCCACCTCTGTTTTAAGGCTATTTTGGAATCCTTACCTACTATTTTTCACTGTGATTCTACTTTATTCGCCAAAGGAATCATTTCTTGCCACAGCTGACACACATTTAAAAAGATTCAACACTATTTTCAAGTAGAATTCTGCGATTATAAACATACACCAAATACGTTTAAACTGAAAGCCAATACGAGACCCGGACATGCGCAAACCACATGTTTATTTCATCGCTAAAATTCTACTTGAAAATGGAGTTGAATTATTATAAATTTGTGTCAAATATAGTGAGAAAGGATTCCTTTTGGTGGAAAATAAAGAATTGTGGTGACAAATAGACGGTAAGGGTTCTAAAACAGCCTGAGAACAGGGGTGGGGAATAGCGGTATTTTACCGTATTTTCATACTGCAGTTATAGAAGGCCGAATAAGAACTGTCAGCGAATCGAAAGTTCGCTAAAAAGACAGTTCTGAAAAGAACTACTCAACTAGTTGAACATGGACTGATCTACCTTTCTAGCATGTTAAATTCGTTGCTATCGTGCCTGGTATAAATTTGGCTGAACCAGCTACAAAGGTTTTGAATATTGACAAACATGATCACATACAATTTATTTCATTGAATCATTGTGAATCGTGATCCTGACAGGGAATAGTCATGTCAGTGATCTGCACTGTCTGTGTGTGTTATCGTCCGACTCATGCAGTCAACAACTCAATTAATGTGGAACATGAATTCAACAGGATTAAACACATACAGATGAAGTAGGTTCAATTTGTGAATAAACACATATAAAAATAAATTAATATCTATAGATTTACCCCATATTGTTGCTGTAATTCTGCCATGCGGCGTGCTTTAATAGCTTCCAATTCGTCGTCCATGTTGTTTGATGCTTGTTTGCTGTATGGTAATATAAAAATAATAGAATACCCACGGAGAATATGAGGTAACGAAATAGACGTTTTTAGCCTTTGAAAAATATTTCACGTCAAAAATCGTCGAAATCATTAAAATTATGAAGTTTATCATATATTATAGTAAATAAATATAACGTAAATTACAAAATAGACCCTATACTTTTTTGAAACAATATTATTTTTTATCCGTTCCATTTAAAAAAATTTTCATCAGGAGGGATTTTGCGTTCACTTCAGAAAGTAAACAAATATGGCTGCCTGTGGAGACCATGTGAATGTCTTGTGCAATTTTAAAGACAATTTACAACTTGTATTGGAACAAATACGTGGTATTTTAATAGAATTTATATTTCTAACCATGATTTATTAATTTTCATTGAAATGTCAAACTCACATTTGGAAAATTATGAGTAGAAACAGCTGCCAATGCCGCAATGGCATACCATACATAATAGTATCAGTCTAGAAATGAAATGGGGTTTAACGTCCTACTCTTCTGCACCTGACCTGGGCTAATGGAAGACGGGCATACGTCATACAGTGTGCTGTGAGGGAAATTTTGCCCGGGCAGCGGAGCTACAGCCTACTTTTATATCGAATTCCAACTGCCAAGGGATCTTTTACGTGCACGCCAATGTGTACACGGGACGTCGTCGTCACATCCAGTAGTGGCTTTTCCTACAGAGTTCCTTTGCGCAAGTTTTTTAGTCAAATGACTAAAACAAGTTTACTGGCTTATAGCTCCCTTAATTTACACATAAACTAACCCAAAACCGTACTGCACATAGCTTAACATAATAAATCAACTGCCATTGAAATAAAGGTGAAGCATTACCGCATAATTATATGATTTAATGAAACCCAACTGCTATGCGAAATTTCAACTGGCCGGTGTCAGGGTGGCAATTGCGTACTACGTCATTACAAGAACGCATTACCATAAAGAAAAACTGTTTGGTAACTTTAGTGGTACAGTCTTCACTATTACTTCTTCCAATAAAAACTGTAATGATATATGTTGAAAATTGTGCGTTTGAGCCTATTTGAACTTGCGTAAGGGGTCTTAGACTGTATCAATTGTAAAGTTAAACACATAGTTTAAAGTAACAAGTATAGTAACTATGTATCAGTCATGAGTGTACTAATAGTAATAATACTGGCTTAATAATAAGTAATATTGCCTGTCATTGTTATCAATATGAATTTTGATCTATTGATCTTTTGATTACGTGTTAGCAACTGTGCAGACACCAAGGTACATTCCATGTTATTCACAAGCTAGGAATCTGTGGGGCTTTTCTGTAACTTCCCAGGTGGTACTGAAACGGTTTGGGGATGAAATGATCTGCTCCCTAAGGTCTAAGACTAGTTCAGCTCTGAAAGTAGGTCTCATTACAGTCGCCTGTGCATTCAGGAATCATGCTGTTGAATCCTTGTTGAAAAAGTTTGGCTTTCCAGTCAATTTTACTGCTAAATGGTCACGTGTCAATCCTTGTGGACATCTGACCAATGTAACCGAACATCTTAGTGAGAAAATAAGACCTTGCTTACCTGGCTAGAACCAGAATGTGCGACACAACTCGCTGTTAAAATATATGCCCCTGTCTTCTAACCGACTTGACCGACTTATTGAAAGGATAACACACACAAATTTACAAACTCGGCCATATTATACGATGAAACGACATTTAAGTAAACCTGGGGGGAAAAAATGGGATTTTTGAAAAAATTTGATTGTAAACTATTGTAATTCGGCCGGGCAAAGCAATAAATTTATTACTGAAGATTCTCAACTTTTCAAAGATTTATTTTTTCTCCCAGACTTACCTAAATTTCATTTCATTTTATATGACCGAGTTCGTAAATTTGTGTGTTACCCTTTCAAAGAGGTCTGTCAAGCCAAATAGAAGACAGGCACGTATTTTTTAACAGTGCATTGTTCCAATCTACCAGTTATGGCTAATCAATCACACTAGCATCTTTTAAATAAAAGCATTTTTCTTTAATTCAATAACAGATATTTGTTATTTATAATTTATGTGTATGCAATTTTCTAATGAGTAAATCAACGTTATGGAGATAGTTTTAGTCATCAGCTACATTGCTACATTCCTTTATCTATTCAGGCTTCTACTACTTGTTTCTGATTTTGCCAATAATTTCTTTCAAACTTTATTTTTTACATTGTAGATGGAGAGTGTAAGAGAGATGACAAACATGATTTCAATGAATCAGAATACTGGAAAAATGTTGGTAAGAATATTACTGCAAAAAATGTTTTTTGATTAAAAGCACTCCAAAAGAGCAACCTATATTAAACATGTTTTGTGATTAAAGTAGGCCTACTTCACAAGATATCAGTTGGTGACTGTTTGTTAAAATGTGGTAGACCCACAAAACTCTTTACTATATGTAACAAAATGGTGTTCCCTGCCTTATGGTTAATCCATACATACTCAATCTCTTTTCTCTATAAGCCATAAGTAACTGCTGTATCAGTTCCCTTTTCACAAAAATATGGTACCAGTATTTTGTCTTGGCTCATTTAAAGGTTTGAGGATAATTCATGGTTTTTGTATTCTTTTTTAGCCATTGTTTTTAAAGTTGTTCATATGGAAGCAACAAAATTGTCTATGGTTTTTTCAACACCTCCACCACCATCACAAAAGGTATGCATCTACTCAGATATATATTTGCTGAACTCATTTATACAAACTAGAATCAATTTCAATCAGGATCAGTTTGTTTTGCCTAAGTTGAAATTAAAAATAACACTGACATCAAATCAAAATAAAGGCAGAAATTGATTTCATAGATGCCATCAATGATTGAAGTGTTTGTTTTTTCTTTAGGAATGTGAAGCATTGATAAGTGGACTAGAAAAATCGGTTCTAGCTTTAGTTTCATCATATTACTCCTTGCCCAAAACTCAAGGTAGGTTTGACAAAATATTAAAGGGGAAATATTACTCTTGAAAGAAAATAGATATTCAGATTTGGATTAATGACTACAGAAGTAACCTGCAACCGTAATTCAAGGGTGAAGTTGGCTCAGAAGTCTGTTTTTTACTTAATTGTTTATGGTAATTCATTATACACTTAATTTACTTTGCGGAGGATGTACCAGTTGAATATAACGTATACGGTTATATTGCCATTTCATTTTCTGTCTGTTGTTTTGTAGGAATGACTCTCAGAAAGGAAATACAGAAAAATATTCAACAAATTATTGAAAGGATTCAGAATTTAGTTGAAAGTGTAACAAAAGCCTGTGGGTAAGTAACACAACAATTGTCCTTGAAAAAAGTATGCAATAGACAATGAATGGACCCAAAATTTGGAATAATTACGATCTCCCAGTTAGGTCAGAATCTGGCTAGGTCCCTGTAGTAAACAAGCCAATAGTGAGGCTGATGTCCCCCGCCGAAATCCCAAAATAAATAGATGACACATATTAATTAATCGCACATTTATTTTTTTCAAACGTATCGAGCAATCAAACTGTACACGAAGTGTCATCCCAAAGTGTTTTATAAAGAAAAATGCTAAAACCGCCGAGAAAAATGAAAATGTACCCTAGTTAGGGGGACCCTAAAGGCAGACAAAAGGGCCCCCACGCTTGACAAAAGGGCCCCTCTGGTCAAGGGAAAGGGCCCTCGTGTCCGAGTCAATCGTTTCTATACACTGTTACTGTCGAATCCATTACTGAATGAGAATGCAGTCATTGTATTGGCATAAAAATCATCAATCAAGATGAACCTAAGTTATCTTGTCCCAAAATATCAACCAATCAAATTGCTTATCTCTGCCTACCCTAAGCAGAAAATGATCATCTTCGAACTCCATCAAGGCATTGACCTAATAAGCATACACACCAAGTTTGAACATTTTAACTCAATTAGAAGGAGAGTTATTGTATTCCAAAATCTTGGCAAATCAAATTGCTTATCGCTCTGCTTACCCTGAGCAGAAAATGCTCATTATCGATCTTAGTCAAGGCATTACTGTAATGAAACTATACACCAAGTTTCATCACTCTCACTTAATTAAAACTAAAGTTATCGTGTCCCAAAGCATCAACCAATCAAATTGCTTATCTCTGCTTACCGTAAACGGAAAATGCTCATCTTCGAACTCCATCAAGGCATTGACCTAATAAGCATATACACCAAGTTTGAACATTTTAACTCAATTAGAAGGAGAGTTATTGTGTTCCAAAGTCTCGACCAATCAAATTGCGTATGGCTCTGCTTACCCTGAGCAGAAAATGCTCATTATCGAACTTAGTCAAGGTATTACTGTAATGAAACTATACACCATGTTTCATCACTCTCACTTAATTAGAACTAAAGTTATTGTGTCGCAAAGCATCGACCAATCAAATTGCTTATCTCTGCTTACACTAAGCGGAAATTGCTCATCTTCAAACTCCATCAAGGCATTGACCTAATAAACACATACACCAAGTTTGAACATTCTAGCTCAATTACGAAGAGAGTTATTGTGTCCCAAAAAGTGTGACGGACAGACAGACAGACAGACGGACGAACCCATTTTAATAGTCCCCCAACTTTCTTCGAAAGGCGGGGGACAAAAATAATAATGAATTAGAAAAGTCAAATTCAATGCCAAGGCTGTATTATTATTTTTCTGCCCTTAATTCATATACATGTTTAATAGATATTTGTATATTTTAGGTCAGCAGAACAGTTACAATCAACAGGCCAGGTGTGGGAAGAGATAGATAGGTTTGACGAATTACCTAAAGGTATTTATATACATTTATCTTCCATCCTTTGAAGTGTCAGGCAGTCTGTCACAGCTATGACCATGGGTAGGGTACCCCAAAATATCACCAAATATTGATAATTATACCACCATATTCACATAAATAAATTAGCCTTGCCTTAGTGTTTGGGTGCTGTGGTGGTTCAGCGCGTAAGGCGCTGGTTCGTTTCTGTTGTTGGCAGAGAAATTTCCTCAGAGTTTACCCTTACCTGTGATGCAGGACAGGGCCTGACAAGGACAACACTTAGTTGTTTGGATGAGGCGGAAAATCTTAAAAATTTGAATTCAATTGCCGTCTGGTCAAACTTACACTGTATGGCGTGTATATGCCCACATTCATTGCGTGCAGAAAAGTAAGACATAATTCATTCTTTGATGCTCAATTTGCTTACCCACAAATTGTAGTTTGAAATTTTTCAGATTTGATTTCTTGTTTTTTTGATAATATATTTTTTAGATAACAAACAGGCTACATTACTTGTTTTACAACAGACTACTGAACTGGTGAAAGATGCTTCTCAGGAAATTGAACAGGTAGATAGATAAATCATTATAATCTATATAAACGATTTATCTATATTTATATGCCGTACCTGACTAGGATTACTTAACCTGGACAGTTTTCTTCGTAGTATCCTGTCTGTATGTGTACTAACTTATGAAATAAATATATACTTTTATATTATACTTTTGCAATCATCAGCAATATTTTGGTCTCGAGTTGGTATTCTTGCCAGTGAAAGTATATGAATGTCCACAATACTGTAACAACAGTAAATGTTGCATGTTGATAAAGGTATTCCTTGCCTTAAATTGGTAGAATTAATACAATGGTTAAGATTGATAAATTAACTGGGTTAAGAACAAATAGAAGTAGCCAAGAGCTAGAGTGGACACCTTAACACATGCCCCAAGATAAGGATCTTTAGTATACAATAATTAAAGTTATAAAGCCATTCATCATGCCAGAGCACCTGAAAGCACTAAAACTTTAGGAAAGCGTATTGTTTCAAAAATTCTAATTTGTTGTTTATTTTTTTATGTGACATTTTGAAATGAATTTTCCAGGCTTTAGAAACAGAAGGTGACGATGATGTTTTAAATGAATTGTTAGATATGACCGAGTTGAGAAGTAATGAGGACACATGGTCTGAGGGTGAAAAAAACTTAATAACCATCAGTTTAGGTTTAATTAAAACTGTCAAATCAGCACTTAAAAAAACAAAAGTAGCAATTAAAATTAATGGGAACTGTAACTCAGAAACAAACATAATCCAATTAGATGATTTAGCTGATTTTATGAAGAAATTAAGTCCGATTATAGATGATATGACCATCGTTTTATATCCTCCAGTAGTCTCTTCATCAGTCAGGTCAAAGGTAGGAATGAAAGAAATCTAGTTACTGTATTTACTGGAATGTATACCTGGGTGTCACAGGAAATTGTCATTTTCATGAGTGTATAGTTACGTCAGTTGAAAGGAAGTGACATCACAGTTTGATTATTAATTCCATTTGCAAATAATTATTTCCACTTAAAATGTCAAAGTGTAACATAAGCTTTCCAATTTATTGGCCACGGTCTCCAAGCTTTGATTTATTTTTGTGAATAACAGAGGGTATGCAGTTCAGCTTATTTGGCAAAAAAAAGTTGCAAATTATTGACTATATTTAGCGTCGAGTATGCCAAAAAAAAAATTACACTTTTGTCCAAAGAAAGGGGTGGGTGACTGGGATGGCCTAGTGGTCTAGAGTGCCGCGCTTCGAACTCTAGCCGGCTGGTCACCTCTGGCTTGCGGCTGTGGTTTTGATCCCAGGTGTGAGTGAATGTAGCATGGAGATAGGGGCGCCTTCTCAACCTCGTGGGTTTCCTCCCACTGCTTAAGACCCCTACACACAAGCGAATTATTGAAATAAAATTGAAACCATGTTAGTCCCAAAATGACCTAGTTTGTGTCGGGTGGACGTTAAACCCCATTTCTCTCTCTCTCCAAAGAAAGTGAAGATTAGTGGCTCATCAGAGAGAGAGGGGGTGGGGGTATTTTTAAGTGTAGCTATGAAATTGTTTGCTAAAATTTCCCTACTTTATTAAATAATTTTACTATTAACAGGTGGACAGTTTGGGTTCCAGTCTTTCCAATATGCTTTTATTTTTAAAGTAAGTACATGTTTTCTCAATTCCAAAAATAGTGAAAATCAAGTAACTATGGACTATGGAAAATTTCAGGCAACACTGACAATAGTTCCCCTCCAATATATAGTATACCCACCAATCACTAGAACATGGTTGATATGCTTGATTACATCACTATTGCACCATACAGGTTCCTGGCAACTCAACTGCAATTCTGTAGATTTCTATTCCCTTCTAAATATTTATTATGGTGTCATTTCTCTTCTGTAGCTAAGACAGTAGTTTATATCTTATTTCAAACCATTAATCCAGAAGAAGCCTCAAAACTCCTTTTAAAATTTCTGTTTTGTTTTCTCCAGAAATTCCCACCTTACTGTTGCAGCAGATGAGAAATGGATTGACTTTTTGTTGAAAGCTAAACAACACAATGTTGACAAGGTATTAGAGGCATTAGAAGAGGTTTCCTGATGTAATTGATTGGACAAAATAAAGATTGTGATTGGTGCATTAATTCTGAAAAGAACAGGAATATTTTAACTGACTTTAGATAATTACTCTTATTTCAACAGAACAAACTTCAAATATGTATGATGTTATATGCAAGAAATTCTCGATGTAAAAGACAGTACGAATACCTGATGAATTTTGTAAACATAGATGTTTATATGAGATATTTTTCCAGAATTTAATTCTCTCAATAACACAACTACTAACATATCTTGTGCCAACTGGATACTGAAAAATCTTGGCTAAACTGCAAGTCTGATTAAACAAGACTTGGTAAGTGTTGTGCTGTTCTAGTTCTGTACAATCAATACCACTCATTATACACTGTTCAGACCCTAAAATGACGCTCGTCAAAACATGTGATTTTTACAGACGATGGAAAATAAAACTAATTAGATTCAATATATATCGTATTTACACATTTCACTGTGTTATAAGGCAACAAAAATAAAATAAGTTGTTTCTCGGGCACCGCCCGCACCAAAAAATGATTGCGCATGCAATCTTTTTATTTAGCTTGATGAAAAAAAATAACGCCCACCCAGTCATCGATACGTAAGTCAAAAAAAATATATGCCGCACGGGCCTACAGGCGTCATACATATAGGCTATATCCATAGCAGTGTATTAACGTGAATTAGATGAAAATACTTATTTACGGGTCTTTATTATCGATACACATTGAAAGAACCTCCATTTTCGATCATGTGACATAAAATTACCTCCCCTGATGAAATAAAAGTTAATTCGTACACAATGAACCAGTTCACAACAATAGTTGAATGCATTTGCATAATACTTATAAACCGAGGTGTTAGCTAGAAACGGGCTTGACTTTGTCATGATTCAATATATCTTCGGCTAAATGTAATTGTGTGAAAAAATATTTTTTGGAGAAGTTGTCAATGCGTTAACATAGGAATGCAACGAAAGCGTTAGTATAAAGTCGACCTTGCACGAAACGACGCAGTCGTATGCGCATGCTAAATGGAAATCGTAGTCACCCTCTCACTCAAGTGAACAACAGCTATGACTTTTAACTCGACAATGTGTACGCGTAATTTTTGGTATAACGAACCACTTTTTGATCGCCAAGTGTTTGGGACTATTGATTTCCGTCCAAGTCGAGAAAGGAGGTCTTTTCGTTTCACCGTGGACAGTTATTGAGGTTGAAGAGTCCACCACGGTTGCTGACGTGATACCCATGCCATGGTCTTTGATTCTTGAAACAATGCACATGCCATCGTGGTGATCTGGTCTAGGGGGCCGAAGGTCAAGTAATAAATAAAACAAGCCAACAGTGAGGCTGATGTCCCCTGCCGAAATCCCAAAATAAATAGATGACACATATTAATCGCACATTTATCTTTTTCAAACGTATCGAGCAATCAAACTGTACACGAAGTGTCATCCAAAAGTGTTTTATAAAGAAAAATGCTAAAACCGACGAGAAAAATGAAAATGTACCCAAGTTAGGGGGACCCTAAAGGCAGACAAAAGGGCCCCTCTGGCCAAGGGAAAGGGCCCTCGTGTCCGAGTCAATCCTTTCTATACACTGTTACTGTCAAATCCATTACTGAATGAGAATGCAGTCACTGTATTGGCATAAAAATCATCAATCAAGATGAACCTAAGTTATCTTGTCCCAAAGTATCAACCAATCAAATTGCTTATCTCTGCCTACCCTAAGAAGAAAATGCTCATCTTCGAACTCCATCAAGGCATTGACCTATAAGCATACACACCAATTTTGAACATTTTAACCCAATTCGAAGGAGAGTTATTGTGTTCCAAAGTCTCGGCAAATCAAATTGCTTATCGCTCTGCTTACCCTGAGCAGAAAATGCTCATTATGATCTTAGTCAAGGTATTACTGTAATGAAACTATACACCAAGTTTCATCACTCTCACTTAATTAGAACTAAAGTTATCGTGTCCCAAAGCATCAACCAATCGAATTGCTTATCTCTGCTTACCCTAAGCTGAAAATGCTCATCTTCGAACTCCATCAAGGCATTGACCTAATAAGCATATATATACACCAAGTTTGAACATTTTAACTCAATTAGAAGGAGAGTTATTGTGTTCCAAAGTCTCGACCAATCAAATTGCATATCGCTCTGCTTACCCTGAGCAGAAAATGCTCATTATCGAACTTAGTCAAGGTATTACTGTAATGAAACTATACACCAAGTTTCATCACTCTCACTTTATTAGAACTAAAGTTATCGTGTCCCAAAGCATCAACCAATCAAATTGCTTATCTCTGCTTACCCTAAGCGGAAAATGCTCATCTTCGAACTCCATCAAGGCATTGACCTAATAAACACATACACCAAGTTTGAACATTCTAGCTCAATTAGGAAGCGAGTTATTGTGTCCCAAAAAGTGTGACGGACAGACAGACAGAAGGACAGACAGACAGAGGGACGGACGAACCCATTTTAATAGTCGCCCAACTTTCTTCTAAAGGCAGGGGGCAAAAAAGGAAAAAGAAAAGAACCGCCCTCACGCCCACACAATTTTCAACAATAACCAAATTTTATTTTGCACCATCGGGTAGCCAACATTAAAATAAAAAAATAAAGATGCCACCCTCCCCCCCCCCTACATTTTCAGGTGCCAATTACCCGAGAAACAAGACATTTATTTTGTTATGGCCTAAATTTACAAATGTAATGGTCATTTCTCAATTCTCCAGTCCTTTCAGCTACCAAGAGTTGACAACATAATATAGTAAATCCTCTGACTTATACAGTAATCAAATCCTGTGAGAAACACAGGAACAAGCATTGTAAATATTTGTTGAAAATATGAAACAAAATCCATCGTACAAAATGTGAATTTTATACAGAAAATATACTCTAACAATTTATATACAAAAATATTAAATGTACAGTTATTATTTTCAAATGAAATTTTGCATAAGGTAGTAATGAATTAAATTTGATAATAGAATTTTAAATAATCTTTTGACAACTATTTTCATAACTAAAGTATTTTGTTTGTAGATTATTTTCTTTACAGACGCAAATTTAGTCCTGGAAATATCCTTTGAGGAACACAATCCATGAACTTGTCAATGGCTTTGATTGGTCTAACAGACATCTCTGACATTTTTACTGTGTGATATTACAAATTGAAATGGTCAGTATCTCCTCTGACATTTTCACACTGTGATATAACAACCATTAAAAAGCTTTCAAACAAGCATTAATTAAGCTGGTTTAATAGTTTATTTCAATGTGATCTTTATAAGAAGGTCAGTATGTGGGTGCATAGAGTCGTAATCACATAAGCAGAAGAGGTAACAATAGACTTGGTCCCAAGAAGGAGTTGGTTTGGGGCTTACCTCTATACATGAATAATAAATTGGGATGATGAATATGAAAGTGTCTTTACTAATTACCACAGTTTAAATGTGTGGGCCATCATCTATTATAAAGACACACAGATTGTGTTATTTGATTGATTCAGTCACCAACTATAGTTGTTAATCCGAAGCACTTAACAGTCCAGAGTAACAGTTTTTTTTATACAGACATTATTTACAATTCAGAGTAACAGGTTTTTTTATACAGTCTTTATGTACATACTCGAAAGATTTACGAACTAGTATCTAATTTATACTTGTAATTTATTAACTTATAGGAGCAGCTTGGGTTAATCTTTCTCTTCTTTCACGTTCCATGGTTTTCACTTTGTTCCACATTTCTGGTGTAGGATTGGGTTGGCAATGGCTGAGTGTCTGAAGCCTGAATAATAAATTTTATTATATTTATAAAAATAACTTGAACAGCACTTTAAGGATGTCAAAATGTGTAGGTGGTGTCTATTTTCAGGCTTATGGGAATTTCTGATCTATCCAAACAGCCTGTAAATAGACTCTCTGAAATTTCTTACTTTGAAATGAAAAAAATGGCATGAATTTATCTTTTACTGTCATGGTCGAAGCATCCCACTATGTTGAGTAAAAACCAAATCTAATGATGTTACACAAAATTATTCTTATGCAAAACTCTTTCATCTATGTAAACACACAATTTTAACAAATACTGGACCTATTCAGAACAGAACACTTGTCATACCTTGCATTTATTTGACCTTCAGCAAAATGGCCATCACTTAAAGCTTATCAGTATTATGTGATACTAGCCGTTGAACCGGCATAGCACAGGTATAGCAATGAACCAGAAGTACAAAATTTACAAATATTAGTATTTAAGTTGGTTTATCAGAAATATATAAATTTAATACCTTAAAAGATTCAACAGAGCATGAAAATCATCAATAGTCATAGCTTTTGGATTGTCTTTCCTTGAATCAACAAAATCATCCTGAATGACCTGAAATACATGTATATTAAAGATAAATTCTAAATAGAATAAACAGTAACACAAATTTTCCTAATTATCCAGATTCAATTATTTCAAAATTTGTATGCAGTCTAAGTTGAATACCTCATATCTATCTCAAAATCACTAATGCAAAACCGAAGAATGATGTGTCACTGAAAGTTTTAATTTGAAGGGAAAGTGAATTTGAAACATTTTAACTTACCTTTTGAAGGTCCTCAGTAACTGAATAATCCATGGTATGTGTTAAAGTTATGTATGTTCTTAGTTTATTGAGAAACTCTGTTGTTAATCGACTGTCTAATTGCTCAAAATATTCCTGTATATTATCTGTAGTTAATTTCTTGTTTAATGGAACTTGAACATCACTCTGTTTATAAATAGAAAACAGTTAGAACTATTGTATTTAAAAATTTCCAACTGGCACTTTTGGATAGGGGAATGCCCCTATCAATATCATATTTTTCAAAACAATACAACAATATAGAATATGTCCAGAACCACTTTGATTCCCCACTACTTGTTCTCAAAGTCACTTCTGCAGGAAACCAAAGAATATTTGAATACATTAAAACAATCCTTTCATATTTAAGGAGAGCCGCAGTGATTAAGGCTCTGAGCTTTTATCTTTATGTCATAACACTAATAACGATGTATTTAGCATATTTCAACATTTTCTCAATCATTGTACAACAATGAATTGTGACATCACATTAGATCCTACTTACCGGTAAGAGAGATTTTACTTCCGATAAAATCAGAACATTAACATTGGTTGAGAAAGGTTGACTGTGAAAGTTAAAATCATATTCGACCTTCTGCCACGTGATAAGATTACCCAGTGCTGTTACATTCTTTACACCTACAACATAAAAACATAAACGTTACAGGAGGTAGCATCACAGCAACTGCTTTCTTCTAATATAGAGAGGGACCACGTGGGTAAGTCGCTGGCTAGCTAGTCTGCAGGTCGGGTGTTCGATCCCTGCATTTGCCGAGAAAGTTCATTTCGATTTTCCGGCGTTGTTCCCCCTTGTCAGTGATGCAGAACGGAGGGTTTGACAAGGACAGCTGTCTAGTCGTTTGGATGGGTCAAAAAAATGAGGACCTGTGTACACATTGGCATGCACGTTAAAGATCCCTTGGAAGTTGGAATTCAATATAAGAAATTTTCCTCATAGCACAGTTTGGGGTATGCCCGTCTTCCATTAGCACAGGTTAGGTGCAGAAGAGTAGGACGTTCAACCTCATTTCATTTCTAATACAGAGGGTTTAAAATCCACTTGTTTCAAACTAGGTCATTCCGGGACTACCGTATTTTTCGGTGTATAAGGCGCACTTTTTTTACCAGATATTTTTATTTACAGAAGGGGTGCGCCTTATACATAGTAATAAGCAAATCTTGGCATTCCCTGAGTCAATATTGGCGTCTGAAGTTGGTGATGTCGTTCCCGTGCAATAAAGATGGCGGCCATTTTACAATATGGTTCAATTTTATTTCATTAATTCTTTATCTGTGGGATGACACGGAGAAAACCCACAAGGGTGGACAGGTGACCCTACTCCTTGTCACATACAAACAACTCGACTCAATGACGAACCTTGTGATCTATTGCAAATAAGCCATTCGGCCACCCAACTCCGCTGTTCCAATACAGAAACAATATCAGTATAGTGTACAGGTTTATGAACAGCATACTTGGCTTTGCACTTTCATTATCACCAAGGCAAGTAGGAGCAAGAGGGAAAATATCGTCTTTACTAGAAAACATTGTTTAGAATATTTTATATCGGCTTCCATAGAATATATTATTTAAAATGTTTCATACCTTGAGGATTGAGTTGACCAGTCTGTAGAACAGTTTCGTCTATAAGTAACTGTGTATTATCTGATAACTGTAATATACCACTTTCTAATCTATTAGCTTTTATATCTTTCTTGGGTATTAATTTCATTGTATTCATATTCTCAATAGTCATAGGTAATAAATGAGACTGAAAAATAATTAAATTTATGATACCGGGTACTTAATGAACAGAATTTGATGTAGAATTTTAATTTGTGGAAGCACCATTATATAGAAATGAACAAATTTACAAATTACATGAGAAATTTGTGTGTCTTTAAGAAGAAAGTATTGATTTATGACGACACAACCATTTACATCAATTAAGACTTTGAAACCCAGTTCTTAAATCAGTTAGCACCCAAAACCGTGTTTGTCTGCTTTAAGCGATGTTAAAGATGCAAACAACAGATGTCATTTTATTTTAAGAGATCTGAAACTGCATGGATATCAAAATTAATATGCACACTAAGCAATTAATACAATTAAAGGTTGATTAATTTACAAGACCCCCTCCCCACCCCCACAAAAAACTAGTTATTCCAGCGGGCATAACTTGTGGATGATGTGAACAAAGTAATCATTACTTCTGAAATCCAAGTCCAAATTTTTGGCTGAAAAGTTGTAAGGGGATTAAAATTTAATTGACAGAAACAGTAATTACCTTGGTAAGAATGGCCGATATTAATCTGTGCATTAATCCACCATAATATCTTGAGTTCGGACAATTACTCAGATTCAATGATAATTTTCCTAAAGGCATCACATCAGCTCTACCATATCTAAAAAAGGTCCCAAAATTTTAAAAAGATAGGTTGCCAGACAACAAAACATAACCCACAAGGGCCATAACTCTGGCATTAATTATCAAAATTCGCTGAAAATCAATAGCCTTCTTCGTCTCATGACCTTAAACACTATAAATTTAAAGGCAATTGGATATTAACTTTAGCCCCTTGTCGGGGGGGGGGGGGGGGTATCATTTTGATCCACATTAAAGATCCCATAATAGTTTTGAAAATAAAACGGCTGTAGCGGTCAATGCCCAGCCAAATTTCTTACATTCACACTGCTGGGTATTACCCTTCTTGATCAGTTCGGTTGATGTAGAAAAGAAGGATGTTCCAATACGTTTTTTTTTTAAAATCTCTTCTGTCTCTGGGATTAAAAGCAATCAGATGATATTTGTCTCATACTTACATGTATGATATAAGATGTGACAGTAAATATTCAGCTGCTAGACTATCACCTAATAAACTATATTCTAATACTGATATTAACTCATTTCTAAGGTTCACTATATTACTCTGTAGACTGGACAATGCTGAAATAATAAAACCATCATTGGATTTTTAGATTAATATCTAAAATACATGGATACGACTATATGTTAGCAGAACAATTGAGATCTTTTATCTAGCAATATGATGTACCACAGATATAAATGAAATAAGATCTCAGTTTCTCAATAGAAAGAAAGATATATCAATAGAAAGAAAGATATTTCCTTTATATTTGGTAAATTTAAAGTTGCATTGTGTCAGGGCTAAATCGGCCTATTGCATGTCTTTATTTTGGCCAAGATTCGAATGGATTACAACACCTGTGAAATACTAAATTGGATAATCGAGACTTAGACTCGATTGTGAAGTACTGTTGTTATAATAATGAACAATCTACGCTAGATCTTGTCAACACTTCGAACACAGAATTCTAACATAATACATATTTATCTATATAAGATTTACCTTCAGTGTAAGCTGAATCTGTTTTAAGGGGAGGTAATAATGGATTATCATGGTTTAATTTATTGAAGAGTATCACATGCAGTCTTGGTACAAGTGATGGGGGAGGAGAGTGGGCTTGTCTTTCTTCTGGAGTTTCAAATTCTTCACCTCTGGAAAAATTAAATATAAGAATTAACAGTCTAAAGTGGGGACTTTTGAAATGGTCTGCAATAAATCTGAGACCATATGGTAAACATTCACAAGATTAGGTCTTGTCTTTTTACAAATTGGCTGGTCATTTCCATATGGAAGAATCATTTATTGGGAATTCTTGGTAATTGTTATGGTGGTAGAACCCACTCCACTTACTCTTGTGAATCAGGGAATTGTGCCATAGCTGGATCCACCGACAGAATACCAATAAACTCTACCACATCATTCACTTTAAATGTATCAACATCATCATAGATCTACAAAATATACAGTAAAATTAAAATTCAGTCAGTGGTCACACATTTATAGATATATCATGCAATAAAATTACATTATACAATTATCTTGGGGGGGGGGGGGAGGATCTTTTTACAGTAGTGAAAAATTTTACTTCTTAAAGTCTCTGCAAACTACAAGTCTGTTCGGAATTTACAAAGGCATGATTAACTGAAAATTTGTCAACAGATGTCATCTTCTGCATTCGCAGACAATATAAATTGCTGTGGTCGAAACAAACCAGTTTCAATTGTAATCTTCACCCAAATCTTTTTGGGCCTCTTTTTAATCCAATCCTAGAAATATCTACAGTTGATATTTTTATTGTGTTGTATAATCAATTTGGGTAAGTATTAGGGTTGGTTAAGCCCTGAAGCATGAGATATTAATCAAAAAATGAAAAGAGTCATCACTAGTTTTATGATATAAGCCCACATGTGTATCAGAATGTACCTTAACGAGACAGGTGAGACCCGTTTCTCCAGGTAATGGATGATTTAAATCCGGTTTACAATTTGTACCACTTCTAGCACCTGTACTATTAGAGCCATTTGCTAAAACATCAAAAAGATAATATGTATTGTTACATCATATATACACACTGACATTTAACTGCTTGTCATAATCACCATTGATTTTTACAATATTTAATTCAAAACACGGCATATTCCTATAATTTCAAGTTCCTGGAGTTGCACATTAACTATTATTATTAAATAAAAATTGTCTGACAGTCAGCATTATTTGATATTACTCGCCAAAGGGAGATAACACCATTTGCAATGGCTCTTTCCAGACTCTAAACTTAGCAGATTAGAACAATTATTGTCAAAACATATTTAGCTAAAGAATAACTATTGTACATATATGCTTCTTATTACCTTGATTTGGACAATTATTTTGTTGAACTGATTCAGCTTCCATATTAACATCACCATTTACACCATTGATATCTCCATTTTGATTATTGCTGTGTTTCTCTTCTCTTTTCTCCTGATCATCTTCTAATGGACGTTTCAACCTGGACTGTGAAGATGATGCACCATGATCAGATACATTTTGGTTAGCATAAGCGTGCATCAGGTTAAGGCAATAAATAGATAAAATGTAGATACAGGATCCCAGAACTAAAGGGGGAGTCCCTGATTCAACAAGAGGCACACCTAACTTTGTAATCCAAATGCCAATATGTACACTATAGCTTACTGTATTCAAATTGTCAGAAAATTTTATATCAAAATTATCACTAAACATGTATACTGATCGCAAAATTTGTGATTAGTTTATCTAGTTTAATTTGTTATCTGGTGACCCTTAAGACACCAATCTGGGTGATTGAGACATCTCCCACATTACTAATGAACCCTTTTATATCCAAACACACAAATGTCCTGATGAATATTTTCAATGAAAAAGGATATTAGTTTGACCCAATCAGCTTCACCAGGAATTGGTACACAATAAAATGTCTGTCGATCCATTGGTTTGTTATCTGATGACTCCATGTTTACTATCTGTTGGAGCTTCAAATAAAAAAGTTTCTAAAATCAAATTGAAATATAAACAAAGCATACAACAGACCAGGTATAACTTTTGCTTCAGATTTTTACACTTAGATATTTAAAAACAAAACATTGTTAATGAAATTGGAGTTGTATTTTTTGTTATTAAGATGTAAAGATAGGTTGCCAGGTAACGAAACATACGCCCACAGCAGCTAAATCGTCCGGGCAGTCAACAAGAGTTGTCGCATATTCTTACTTTTTTCGGTAATGAAACATTTATAATACTCTGAAATCTGATTAAGATTAACAACTCATAAAATAATTATCAGAAAATCATTAGAATTTGTTTGGTTTTTATAAAGTTCTGCCCCATGCTAACGCTTAGTATACGAAACATTTAAAATCATGGACTAAGCTGTTCAGTTATCAAAATTCATTGAAAACCAATATACATGTACAAAAGATTTTTCAAAGTGATCAAGGGAGATAACCCTGACAGTAATTATTGGAATTCGCTGAAAATCAATAGGATTCTTCGTCCCGAGACCTTAAACACTGTGTATGAATTTGAAGTCAATCGGATATTAACTTTGGCCTCTAGAGCGTCCACAAGATTTTTTGAAGTAATCAAGGGCCATAACTCTCGCAGTAATTATCGGAAATCGCTGAAAATCAATAGGCTTCCTCGTCTCATGGCCGTAATCACTGTGTATAAATTTAAAGTCAATCGGATAATAACTTTGGCCTCTAGAGCGTCCACAAGTTTTTTTGAAGTGATCAAGGGCCACAACTCTCGCAGTAATTATCGGAAATCGCTGAAAATCAATAGGCTTTTTTGTCTCATCGCCTTAAACACTGTGTATAAATTTAAAGTCAATCGGATAATAACTTTGGCCTCTAGAGCGTCCACAAGATTTTTTGAAGTGATCAAGGGCCATAACTCTCGCAGTAATTATCGGAAATCGCTGAAAATCAATAGGCTTCTTCGTCTCATGGCCTTAAACACTGTGTATAAATTTAAAGTCAATCAGATGATAACTTTGGCCTCTAGAGCGTCCACAAGTTTTTTTGAAGTGATCAAGGGCCATAACTCTGGCAATTATAATCGGAAATCGCTGAAAATCAATAGGCTTCTTCGTCTCATGACCTTAAACACTGTGTATAAATTTAAAGTCAATCGGATATTAACTTTAGCCTGTAGAGGACTTGTGGACGCCGGACCGACGACAATATATGACCCCATTTCAATGTGGGCGTATAAAAACGAAAAATTGAATTGTTTTGGCCTAATAATCTACAGAAGTGGGATCCAACATCAGGGTTAAAAGTCCTCTTTTTTTTAAAACTTTTTTTTTCAACTTACTGTACATTCTGCAATATCTTTATATTTTCCACATTTTAAACTTTTTTGTCCAGTCTGTACATCATTTACTTCATAAACACCGAGATACAGTTCTGGGTCAAACATATCTTGTATCATACATCTGTATTTAACGATCGTGTTGGGTCGAAGGTTATGGACAGGTACATCATTTAATGAGGGAATCTGAAATATTGTATTTATAGATATATAAAGTATCTGGGATAACTGAAATATTTTAAAGAGATGAAAATAAAAGCAAGATAAAGCTACATACATCATAAAAACAAATGATTTCTTCTGTAGGAATATTGACAATGACACTCAGTGACAGGAGCCAAAGGTTTGATTGCTTTTAACACCAATAAAATTCAACCTATTGTAAAATATATTAGCCTATCTTGTCCACTTTGTATACAGTTTCTTACATTTTCTAAACAATGCTATAAAATGAATACACATACACTTGCAGTAAGATAATTAATATAAAGACCTTACATTTTCTAAACAATGCTACAAAATGAATACACATACACTTGCAGTAAGATAATGTAAAGACAATGAAATAAATTTACCCATGCCAGTGATTCTTTTCCAGTCAGTTTTTTTGAGAAATATTCTTTTACTTGAGTTGATGTGACATTTTGTCCGTTTTGATCTAAAAAAGGAAATTAGAAATGACTGTCTTTAACTGACAGGTGGGCGACAGAATATTTTTGATGGCCAATCAAGAACAGGTAGGCCTAGTATTAGAAATGAAATGGCATACCTGCCCCACCTGTCCACCAGGCTAATGAAGACTGGATGGAAATATCTCAACTACATTCATCAAGTTAAATGTCTTCAACAACAGTGCACAGTCATAACGCAGTTTAAGGCTGAGGGAAGCAAGATTTACCATGATTTCATCTCATCTTATGTTGATGATATCACATTTTGATAGTATACCATTCTTTAAGTCAAATTTCAATTATTAATTATACTTGCAACATTTTTTTGTGTCAAATTGCCCATCAAAATGCAAATTTCCATCTGGGAGCCATACAAACAATAAAGCCAAAAACAATTTTATAAAAAAAAAACATAGACCGCTAAAGTATAGAAAGGCAATATTTCAGATTACATGTCATTTCGGTCCCGCGTCATTTCGGACTTACGACATTTCGGCTCCAAAAAATATGGCCTCGACGTTTCGGACTCGGGTATATGACATTTCGGACTCGGGTAGGTGACGCTTCGGACTCGGGAATAAGTTGAAAGGAAAGTTTGAACAAAACTGTCATAACCTACACAACAAAATTTCCAATGTTGAATCATTGAATGTTTACGAAAAAAACGTTTTACTTCTTTATACATGTATCGCTGTGCTATGTATATAAAAAAGTTGCTGATGAATTTATTAGAAATAGGCCAATTTAAAACACGAAAGAAACGTGGCTAGTAAAAGGCTCCACCAAACGATAAAAATTACTTGCACGGTTCTTTGATAATCATCGTTTCACGTAAAAGTAATGTATTTGTTTAAAACCAATAATATGCTGATGAATTTATTTGAAAATGACCTACACAAAAACAAAAATTTACACGACTTGCACTCTTTTTACAAGTCCCTAGAATTGTTAACGATAACCCGGTGAGCTACACGTTGACATGCATTCCTCCCGCTTGGCAATACCAATTGATAAATTAGTGCATACAAAGCTAAGTGTTTCTGTGGAAAATATTAGGAATAACAACGATCAAAGTGGGGTAATTAAAGCTGATTAACCGATAATCCCGATGTTATTGTAGTATGTGCAAGAAATCTTGCGGTTCTTTGGTGGATGATGAAAAACGTGAGTTGTCAATCATTGATAATGGCGGCCGTGTGTTGATTGCAATTATTCCGTTTCACAAAAAAAAAACGTTAGCACTAGCAGTGATCGGTCAACCAAGCTCGTTTACTATTTGACAAAAGAAAAACAATGAAGTATTACTAAGTATACACAAGCAGTGTTAATCGCGACATCAACAATCTCTGATCAATTAAATAAGACAACTATAAGTCTCACATAAAACTTTTCTACAGTCTTTTAATTAGGACTATTAATCAGAGTCCGAAAAGTCGCTTGACTGAGTCCGAAACGACGCCAAGTAAGTCCGAAAAGTCGCCAGACTGAGTCCGAAACGACGTTTGTGTTGAGTCCGAAATGACGCGGGACCGAAATGACGTGCTACCATATTTCAATGTTTATTGAAAGAATGTCCATTATATATAATAAGTTTCCTTAAATGTTGGTTGCTGGATAAATTTATTTGATGTGTTTGTTGTCCTGTATGAATGGGCTAGATCTAGGCCTAGCATATTAATAACAAAATAAGAGTTACCAATGAATCATTAATCAATCCACTCTGCTGACTTTTTATCATTTCTCACAATTTCTGGTCACTGCCTTCTTTACTTACCAAACAAATTTTGAATTATGTTCAATGGACAGTTCATCCAATCTTCTACACCTGGCATCTTGGATTTGTGTCTTCAATTTAACGTATTCTCATAGAACAAGGGATACACTGAAAGAACAACTTGTATATATTTACCCACGTTTTGTAGAGTAAACAAGTGGAAGAAAATATGGCGGGAAATATTACATACTCTCTAAGCCAAAGTCCCGTTAACATGCGCTTGATTGTCAAGTGTGCTAGTCTCGATTAACATCTATACAAATAAACTAATTCGAATTGTGAAATTGTGGCCATATTAAAACATCAAACAAAAAGTGACATTGACATTGAATGCTGATAAAATTAACATTGAAATATCAGTCTCGAAAATTTTATGTTGAATTTGACACTAATGTTCAAAATGTGCCCTGATGAATTGATTAAAGGGCAATGATATCCCAAATGTCTTTCACGAATATTTTTGTTCCCCAAACCCCGGGAAAATGGTAGGCTATCTATAACTTGGAAAAATAATGAATATATTATATTATAGGCAAAGATATACTACCGATTTTATATGTTTGAAGACACTTTTATGTCGCCGTTGAGTGTACGTGCGGCCCTCCTGCACTTACTTTTGGTGTTAAAAACGGGTCTTTGAATTGTCTGTACATGCAGGCTACGTGTTATATGTTTTGTTGAACAGTTCAGATTATTAGTTTCACAGTGACATACACTTTCATGCACACCACGCAACCCTTATGAAATTGAAACAAAAGAAGACCTCCCCACCCACCTGCACCCAAACTGATCCCGCAGTGAATATTCGCTTGGCCGCTACAATCACTGATAAGCATGACATCGACGAGGCTTAATAAGTACGGCATATTAACTTTTTTACTCCGACAAATTAAATTCTCAAACATTTTTTTGAGGTAAAAGAAAAATAAATAAAGACGTTTGAAGTATTTGAAGTTAAAAAATATTTCCTATTTAGAGTAAATTGGTATTAAAACGAGTAAAATGCATCATTTTGCCCTAAGCAATTAGGTGTTAAGTAAACATTGCACGAGCAGTTGGGCCAATGACTGGCGCGGTGAGCAGTCAACGCACGTGCTATGGGCACTTATCTGTTACAGAGATAATTCGTAAGTAATTCTCTGTGAAACAGATTGACCTGCACCCACACAACCAATCTCACGTATATAGGCACGGCTACGCTACACATAGAAACGTTGAGATATACTGATGTGGTTGACAGATGAATATTTTTATCTAGGCTACACAGGTACACAGCAGCACCGGATGACACAAACTCTCAGTTGCGCCAAAGTGCATTGAGTATATGGTCGGACCGAAGATTCCGTCTGCTAGTGGCAGCAGGTGGCAGTGATGGCCCCTTCATGAATCCAGGGACCTGTTTCACGAAATTTAGTAATTTGATTGGATAATTTTAGATCGATTTTAGTGCTTAGCCAATCAAAATTGAAGCATCTACTAAAATTTGAATTTTATCTTTAGTTTTCGAGAAACAGGTCCCTGGACATTGATCTCATACATTAAATCAACTGTCTTCAAATGTTGTAATAACCTATGTAGAATAATGAATTATTATGACCTTGAGTTATATATTATAATTACAGGTTTGGTTAAAACCTGTATATTCATCCCCTTTTCTATTGTTATAATACGCTTTGATCATTGATTATATTTTCTGAATTTAGTGCACTATAGACTTACATGTTTTAAATTGCTTAGTAAATACCGACTCATGTAAGCTATATGACTATATAAACAGGTACACATACAAAAAGAGTTAGATTGACACTATGTCATTATATGCACACCAGATTTGTTTAGATTTGCCGTGACAACACAAGTAGGCCCTACCTGGTAGCAGTACATCGAGTATGTTTTATATCAGATTGTGCACTGTTAGACAATGCAGCGCGATCACCATCCCCAGTGCACGTTCCACTGAACTTACAAGGCAATTAAGTTAGCAACGCCAGACCCAGTGGTTGAAACTCTGTAATACTGGATTTGTTTCATTTATATGGGCTTATTTGACTATTTTAATCACTACTAACTTTATTTTCACTAGAAACCGAGAAATAAAAACAATTTAGAGAGAACAGTCTTTTTCTTTTGTCACCTTGACAGTTATACATGTGTTTTGATTTGAATTATATGAATCGATAATCTTTGCACAGACATTGAAGCCAAAATACAAACCCGTTTTTAAATCATATATTTTCATAATACGCGGAGGACCGATGGAAGTAATGTCGACATTGGCTTCATTTAGACTTCAGTTAATAACATGTTACTGATTGAAGTATCACACAATCAGGAAAATAGAAACCATATTGATTTCGTTTAAAATAAATTATCTTATCGGTTTCATGGAGTCACGTACAGCACGAATGTTTACCTGATTTATTATTTTCAATAACAACTTGCGAACTTTGTTGGAGTTAGCATCAATTTCCAGGCGCTACGGGGACAGTCAAGGTATTGAAATCTTAACTTTTTAAATGTTTTTATAAATATTGCATTTAGTTTAGTTTTGTTTCTATCCATCATTTTTAAGATGTGATCTCATTTTGTCGTTAAACGTGGAAATTGAATTGATCTAAATCTGGACAAATGTTTCAGAGTTTTCAAATCAATATGTTATTTATATTTTTTTTGCTAAATATTATAAATGAAAATTGTTCCTTCGGTTGTTTTTTTGTTTATAATAAAGAAGTGTGTTGATATAGACTAGTTTGATTTGTAATTGACTGCCTATTAATGATTATTTTTTTAAAACACAGGACAATAATTAAGCTATAAACCTTAAGCTATAAACCTATAGAATGGATAGAGATAAAAGTCTGGCAAGCATCCTCATGGTATGAAACTTTAATTTTACACTTTTTTACACAGTATTTTATTTTCGCTATAAACGACAACATTCCAATGAGCAAGAGCAGATGTTACGGGTAAAGCTGTTCGTATTATAAGGTTTGGCTTGAGGCAAAGATACGGGCTTTGGCCTATTTTACTAAATTTTGTCCAGTTGCATAATGTTGAGCAAAAATATAACTCCGAAAAAATATTAATTACTTATCAATTAAGGGCCAGATCCATATCTGTTAATGTGTTTTATAGGCGTGAGCGGATTGTGACATTGCCTTTTCAGCAATAATTTCAGCAGTTTTAACCAAATCGGTTGCCGAGATACGGGCATTTCAATGATAGCAGACACGTTCATTTTAGCCAGAATTTTCCCAACTGGAAGGGTCATATCCCAGGAACCGTAATTGCTCTGACCAAGCTGAGCATATAGCCAACATTACATGAAAAATTGAAAGAAGTATGGCTTACTTTTTCTACTTTTTGGGGCACCCGATCGATTCCAACCAAATTGATGGTTAATAATATCTTGGGTGTTGATTATTCTTAATCATTCTAATTAGTTTGATCAGTACGACGGGTTGGGTTGGGAGAGGAGGGCGGAACGAGTACTAGTCAGTTGCATATAGGCCGTTCACCTAATCTTACTATTGCAGGTCTTTCTTTAGCCCTAAAATGTTATCTTAATTATTAATAACACAGACCATAATCAACTCTCGATGATAACTCTAGCCTGCAATATTTGGCGGATTGGAATACATATTTTTGAAAAATAATTAAACGTAAAAATTGATACCCGAGACATTGTTTTTGATCGTACCGTCTTTAATAATGATGGTGGAGGCTAAGCTAAAATTCAAAAGCTAATATCCCAGTTTAGAGTGGAGCAATTTGACTGAAATTTTCAGCATATTCTATTTACGTTATCCTTTTAAAACTATTATAACGAGAACTGTTTAACAAATCTTCCATACTGCCCCTATAATGGATATCAACCAAATTTAGAAAAATGTGTTCTTTGGGCAATGCCCATTAAGAAATGATGACGAGGATTCAGCCACGCCACACACCGAAACATTTTCACAACACCAATGGTCATTATGGACAAATAAAACCCCCTTGAATATGCGGATAAAAGTATGAACAACTTTGCAGCTGGTGGGTGTACAAGGGGTCTCGTCTGTAATATATATAATGAATGAAAAGTTACTGTTAGGTTGGATTTTTGGTGCTAACTCTTGCAAAAATTTCACATGTGCTATGCCAATTATTTTCAACAAAGGATTTTACATCTATCGCCTTACAGTTCATCAGTCACTTACTCGAAAATAAATCATCATTAGTACTTAAACAATACAACATAAATGTCTTTAAAGTGTAATCCGTGACGAACAGGGTTCTACCAGAGAAATAAACCTAAACAACAAGTACCTAATATTTACAATGATTATATTATTTAATAAATATTTTATATCAGTTTTCAAGCTGAATCTATACAACAAATAAACGTCTTAATTCATGACGTATAAACTGCTAATTTTATTATTTAGCTGGTATATACAACCAATTAATGAATAATATAGTATTGTTTATAGTTGATTTCAAATTATTGTCAATATTAGAATTATCTATTTCCATTTAGATTGTTATAAATTAAGTTTAAGTATCTTTAAAAGTATTGTGTTTTTCTAATCCAGCATTTAAATCTAAGATCGGGGGTAGCTTCCTGTATTTACCGGTGTATGGGCGTTTTGTTGGTTTAACTGTTGGTGGTGTAGGTTTATAGACTTTTGGTAATGTTGGTATTGACTTCATAAGGTTTGGTAGAACTGGTGTTTTGAAGTTTTGAATTATTTTATTATTTCCTCTTCTGACGTCTTTAGCTGTCATGGATTTAATCTTTGGCAGAGTCGAGTTAGTGTTTCCAGAGTTAATGTTTCCAGAAATATTCTTTGGTAGAACAGAGTTAATGTTTCCAGAATTAATCTTTGGTAGAACAGGGTTATTATTTCCAGAGAATGGTTGGATCTTTGGCAGGTTGGAATTTCCAGACAGAATCTTTGGCAGAGCAGAAATAATGTTTTGAGTCGATGACGTGATCTTTGGCAAGGTCGACCTAATATTTTCGGAAGATAGTTTGATCTTTGGCAGGGTAGAACTCATTTTTTCAGTAATAGTTGGTCTTTCTGGTTCAAGTATTTTGGCTAATCTTGTTTGGTTCCTCTTTTCTTTGATCGACAAATTTGGTATATTAACGGTGAATTTTGCTATTTATCTGGTGGAAGCATCACGTTTGTTCATAGATTTATCTGAAGAAGATATTCTTGGATGATTTTCTGCGTGTTGATCCGACGGAGGAATATCAGGAACCAGTCCAATAGCTGGCAGTTTGTGATATTTTCCTAGACTATCTTGATAAGGGAAGGACTCTTCTATTGATGGAAAATTATTAATCTTGTGATTTCCATTAAAAGTTGACACGCTCTCTTCTTTATTTTCAATCAGGAAATCGATCATCTCAATTCTTTCCACGTCGTTGGCGGGTGGAATCTTGTCAAACATGTCCATAACTTTAGGCCATCCGACATCGTCATTATCCACTATATTGTTCGATTCCCCACCAGTGGCGGCGCCAAGGGGGGGCAAGGGGGGGCATTTGCCCCCCCAAAAATCTTGCCTGCCCTCTGTTTGCCCCCCCAATAATTTTCGGGAAAAAAATGTCTGAAATGCTACCTGGCTGCATTCTATTTTACAAAATATAGTGGCGAAAATATTCATTCACTTTGAGTCACTCTTACTCCGCCCGCTCGACACTTTCTTCTCTGATCGGATAAACTAGTGATTTGGCGACAGGCGGTATCTGTTAAGCTCTATTTATCTCGACGACCAATGCCTGAAATACTGCCAGACTGCATTTCGGGCAGTCTACTTTTCAAATTTTCGTTGAGGTTCGCAAGTCCGTTTATTTCACAAAATATAGTTGCGAAAATATTCATTCACTTTGAGTCACTCACTCCGCCCGTTTGTCACTTTCTTCTCTGGTCGGATAAACTAGTAATTTGGCGACAGACGGTATCTTTATCTCGACGAACAATGCCTGAAATACTGCCAGACTGCATTTCGGGCAGTCTACTTTTCAAATTATTGGGGACTTCATTGAGTTTCATGTGACACTTTCCTCCCTAGGGTCGGAAAGACTAGTGACCAGGCCAGAGGTGACATCCGATCTGCTCTATTTATCTCTACGATCGGTGCCTGAATACTGTCAGGCAGCATTTCCAACAGTCTATTTTTTTCAAAATTTTCTTGGGGAGGTCCCCCAAACCCCCACAAGGACTCGCTACTTTAGCGCACACAAAGGTACTTCGTTGATGTTCGCAAGTCCGTTCGTTTGCCATTTTGGTCTCTGATCGTATAAACTAGTGATCAGGCTACGGACAGTATGTGGTCAGATTTATTTATCTCGACGATCGGTGCCTGACTGAATACGCTGTCAGAGAGCATTTCCAAAAGTCTATTTTTCAAAATTTTCTCGGGGAGGTCCCCTATATTCCCATAAATACTCCCGACATTGGCGCTCGAGAGTGGGATTCGTTGAGTCCGTTCGTTTGACACTTTACCTCAACGGTCATTGCCTGAAATACTGCCAGACTGCATTTCTGGCAGCCTGTTTTTCCAAATGTTCTGGGGGAGACCCCTCCCTTAGTTGATACTCGTGCCTTTGCCCCCTTAACCTTGGACTTTGCCCCAGCTTTGCCCCTCCAACCACCGACGGCTGGCGCCGCCACTGTTCCCCACCTTTGTCCATGATGTTGCATGTCTTCTCGCTGGCACACTCTCCTGCCATGTCCATTACCGTATACCTTTCTTTCCTGTCTCCTGTTTTGCGCATTTGATCCTTTTCCATGATTCTAAGCTTATCTTCATCTGGATTGGGTAGCGTGATTTGTTCGAGTCGTTTGTCCACTAGTTCTTTTACTAAAGGGTCAACAACAAGTGGGCTATCATCTTGGACTCTCTTCCCGTGATGATATCTTACTTGTTTTTCTCTCTTTGTTGGTGGTATAATACCATTCCCTCCCTTGTACTTTGTACTCTCGTATAGCTTCCTGTAGAAATCTTGGTATTCGTCTGATCGTTCTACGCTGTCTTGCAGTATGATCAGTCTGTTCATGGAATCATCGTGATCAGAATGTAGATTGTTTATGTACCTAAAATAGTAATAAGGAGTATATTAAAGTAATGATGTATATTTAAAACGTTTCATTTAAATCTTATTACATCTTATTACAACCATTATATGACACGTCAGTAATATTTAAGCTGTTTGGAATTATGTTGATATATTTTTAAGAATAAAAAAGTATTTACTTGTTAAGATCTTTAACTTCCATCTGTAAATCAGCGATATCTGATTTAAGTTCACCGATGAAGCTTATGAAATCCTCTTCCGTACTCCCAAATGATGGTTCTGAAATATCAAATACCAAAACTTGTAAATAGAGCTGTTTGGTTGCACAGACTAATTTTGAGCAATGTTTGCTTTCAGACCAGGCCCCGAGTTCTCAAAGCATTCTCAGACTTAAGTTGATAATTTACTCAACTTTCAAACAATGTTTATAAGAAATATCTTTGGCCCAGAAACACAAAACTTTGCATATACATGTAGTTTCTTTTTAGGTTTTCTGATACATTAAAGCAGCATCAGTTTTATAAAGGGCTATATTTTAGCTACAATAACGCAAACATTTTTGAGTTAATTCTTGATTTGAGTCTGGGAATGTTCTGTGAACTCGGGACCAGGCAAACGTATGGATATTCTATATATTTTATGATTAATGTTGTCTTAAACTTACTTACCTGAGTAATAGTCTATTTTGCTCTTTGGACCAAGTGTGGTCTGGGTGTTTTCTCCGTTCTTTTCGAATTGGAGACATGATTCAGATCTATTTAAAGATTCTAAATCAGAAATTGATTCAGATGCCGATTCCGAATATGATTTTTCCCAAAATGCTTCGCCTGGAATGGGTTCAGGAAGTCCTACAATTCAGAAATAAAACATAATATAAAACTAAAATGAAATTATGACCTAGTTTCTCATATAATTTATTTCATAATATTGTATTACGTGATACTGCCAGAGATTAATTCGGAGAGAGAGAGAGAGAGAGAGAGAGAGAGAGAGACAGAATGTGTAGCAGAGAGAGTGGGCTAGAAATCAGCCCCAACATCGAATAAAAAACATACCAGCGATTGGTCTAGGAGATGGATATGGAGCATCTTCATTATCTTCTCCTAGAGATACCATAGCTCGATGTCCCTCTAAAACTTTCTTCTTAAAACCATGGAACCAATCGCTTCTGTAATATAACAAAACACCAATATAAAATTCTTGAAACAGTTATAAAACTTCACTCCCAGTCTGACCTAACGCCTGGACCTAAGTGGCTTTATTGAAGAAAAAAGATGTTCTAATCCTACTATTTTGTTTTAGTTTGTCTTAGGGCTCTGAAAACGGTAGAATGCACTGCTTTAGCTTACTTTGAAAAATAAATAGATTATTCACTTACCTTGAATCCATAGTTGTAGCAAAGACCTAAAATCTTTGAATAATCACAATTTTAAAGCAGAAATAGAAAAACACGTCTTATTAATTCTAAAACTTGTAAAGTTGTAATGGAACAATAGAAATAACGTCATCGGTTTCATTATTCCATCATTGTAATTGTGACGTCATAATGGTCGAACTTTGAACCCCATACTTTAAAGTTATTATTATTATTTTGATTGTACATTTTCATAGCTCACACCTTCTACCACTCAGTGTTCACGCGCGCTTTACAAAATATGGCACATACATTAAAAATATAAATAAAATAAACTAAAATACAAATAATACGTAACCAACATGCAAACATTGAAATCCATTTAAAGATACATTATGGGAGATTAGATAAAGAGTTGACAGTTCTCAACTAGTTAAAAACTAGCTAATGTAAAGGCAATTTGATGAAAAGTTCAGTCTAATTGATCCACTATGAACTTAGAACTAAGCGCATTTAAAGTTCCGCTTCTGAAAATTTCAGAAAACTAGAATCCCGGAAATGGGACAAGTGATCTGGGACAAGAATAAGGTTTCTAGAGCGTGCCCCCTGGAACCAGATTGTGGGAGGGGGCACCAGCCCCCCCCCCTCCAACTAGATCCGCCCTTGCCGGTTTACCTGACACATTTTAAAATTTAAACAGATGTGTCGGTAATTACGACAAATAGTTGTAGTCATGAACGTTCAGATAATTTGTGATAGCGTGGGATTTGGGGATTTGTTATCCAAAAGATACGGAAACTGAACATTTGTGTTTCTGCTAAAAGGTACAGCACGGATACAATATTGTGTTTAGACAATATTCCGAGCCGAAATAACACCCATGATCGGCTAAAATGTATCTGCGATGACTCCTATAAAACTCCTAATTCATATAAATGTTTTATGTTTTGGAAGAAAATTCATCATTTGTTACATAATGGTTTTATCTCTTTGTAAAGAATATTTAGCAATGGACTACAGTGTAATGTGGTTTAGTAGTATGAAACCCCAGCGTGGCACAAAGGAAAATAAATGAACATGTTCATCTTCCTTTGCGTGTATTTGTTGTCTTACTTCCTGATAGATCATTTTTTTTCTGTAGATAATGGTTGCAGCTATTTCCGTTTTTCCTACATGTAAAACACAAGGTAAACATTATAAATATAAACACAAAAATAGTACATGTACTATCCTAAAACAGGTAAAATCATTTTGCAGCAACTCTCTACGGATAACGAAATATTCCGCGTAACGAAAGATGCCTATCCCGCCAGGGGCGTGGTGAGGGCAATTATTGAGAAGAAATTATGAGTAACAAAAAAGATTTTGGCACAAAAACCCTTTTACTGACCGCGGAGCTGTGGCCGGCGAAGCCGGCCACCGCGAGCGCCGAAGGCGCGAGCCCGCGGCGGGGGGTCCGGGGGGCCCTACCCCGGGAAAATTTCGAAAATTAGAAGCCCAGAAACGCAATCTCCAGCAATCCGAGACAAGAAATACGGTAATAAAATATGATTAAATTTTCCAACTTTCAAAATTTTTTTAATTGGGTCAGATGAAACAATTTTTCCACTTACAAATGTTTTTCATTTTTTGAGTAATTTGATTGTGATTTTGGCGCAAAAACTTTTTGGCGCATGAGTATGGCTACTCATGAACTCATTCTCACCACGCCCCTGTATCCCGCATCAGCAGATAAGCGGTCAAAACATTTCTGTGCTAAACATCTCATCCATTCATTTCTGGTGAAGCCTGCATCGTTACACGTCGGGAACTCTACAGCGCAGTGGGTGCTCACACCATTAACGTCTAAAGCAAGACTCGCAACAAGGCACTCCAGGCTATAACCCCGTTTACATTACAAATTTTAAGCGTGCCAGGTACCGTCCCTGGTACGGCGCGGTTAATTTTTTTGTAGTGTAAACGGGTAAAACACAAGCGTGCCGTACTGAGTACCGTGCCAATCTGGCCCACTGAAGTGAGGTGGTCTCGGAACCGTACTAAGAACGGTTCGCTTTAAATTTTCGTAGTGTAAACGGTAACCGGTCTGAGTACGGATTACTGCGCATGCGCCAAATGAACCTTGACCTTTTTTCCTGCAAACTTTGACAGTTCTGTCATCAGTTCTGTCAAAATGGCTGCTCAAACTAAATCAGTCATCATAATAAATTTCATCTGGGTAATTTGTACAGGGGCTGAAATTAACTTTTCTGTGAGGAGTTCCACATTTGGCGTGCTTGGCACGGTTCTGAGACTGGTTATTTTAGAGTAATGTAAACGGGTCAATTTGAAATTTATCGCGGCCTGGTACCGTACCTAGTACGGCACGCTTATCGCGGCCAAGTGTAAACGGGGCTTGGGACAACCGATGGTGGTGGTTGAAAGATATATGGTCTTTAGCGTCATTTTGGAGTTAATGGGGTAATTGATATGACATCCCAAATACATGCACAATGTTTTAGTTTTACTGATGTAATGATGATAATAAGTGGACAGGAAATTTTAAGCAGGCAAGGAAATGGAAAACAAAAAGCGTGGCCATCAGACACCAAGATAATTTTTTCATTAAATTTGATTCAAACGGAAGTGGGCCCGGATACCATGACGGTGTCGAGAGTCTCACGAGGAATGAGGACTACACAGGGCCTCACGGCGCAAAGGCCGGACAGTCTCCTTATACAGTAGTTTTTTAATTTAGCAATTTTTCCAAACAAATCGTACCCACGCCACTAAGTAGCCACAGTCAGAAAAGTCACCAGATTTTCTTCTTCTTAACGACCAATTAATTTATACCAGCAATATTATTTTTAAAAAAATTTACTCGCACACCTCTGGGTCCCTCTAAGTGTGGACAGCTTCCGTCACATTCTCTGTCTTGGTAAGGCTGCGATTTGTAGATAGATCTGCTGTTGACTAATCAAAACCTGCGCATTCAAACGGAATGATATGTTGGTATAATAACATGCACATTATATTTTTCAGCGTGTGGTCTAAAGAGTATGATTATAAACGATTGTATTGAGGCAAACTTGCATTGTCATATAGGCGCCAACAAACCATGGACACCACCATCAGACAACCGTCTGGTTCACGTGGAATTAGTAACCCCTGGCTCGAAAGCGGAATGTTACAACAATTTCACGTTTGATGGTAGTCAAATATTTAATGGTTGCAAGGGAGAATACAATATTACATATTGTACAGGTGACTTAATAACATGAAAGATCATTTTATATTTATCCTTAAAGTCGCTCGTTTGGTTGTTCGGGTTGGTGGCTGCTATATCGTATCCCTCATTATGTGGAAAGGAGGGCTCAGAGCCTCCCACCCCCAAAGATATGAATTACTGACGTCTTACCACGCCCTAAGTTAAACTTCACCCAGTCTGAAAGATGTCGATCAATCTGTAATCATGGATCTGTAACTTTGAGAGAGCCACAGTGGCTAAGTGGGTAAGATGCTGACTCGCTATCCTGTAGGTAGCGTGTTCGATCCCTGCGTCGGCCGAGAAAGTTCATCGGGATTTTCCGACGTGGTTTCCAACTTGTCAGTGATTCAGGACAGGAGAGTTTGAGAAGGCCAACTGTCTAGGCGTTCG
The DNA here is from genome assembly GCA_963678685.1 of Patella ulyssiponensis. Classification (NCBI taxonomy): domain Eukaryota; kingdom Metazoa; phylum Mollusca; class Gastropoda; family Patellidae; genus Patella; species Patella ulyssiponensis. Next base: position 18,340,008 of record OY783229.1, on the reverse strand, counting down.
GATGGGACGAACACCGGAGGCCCAGTGTAGAAATTGGCGTGCAAGTAAAAGATCACTTGGCAGTTGGAATTCGATATAAACAGAACAGTAGGGCGTTAAACCCCATTTCATTTTCATAACTTTGCGGGATACGATAAAGCATCCACCGATCTCTGGTTGGTTATTTCACGAGACGAGATCAGTTTTCTAAAATTCTATGCTTTTTAACTGTGTTAGGTGAATTAATACATTAAAGCGGAAATTCACATTTTCTAAGAAAGTCAAAACTTAATTATTTCTATGTCTTTTGCTCAAGTGGTTGTCAACTCACTATTATACGATCATGGGCATTATTTCCATGGCATTAAATTCAGTGACACAGGAAATAATAACACAATTACCTACCTTGTTTTTCCATTCACCCCGTGGTATGGCTATCTTCAAACGTTTGGATTTGAAGTTGAAATTGATATTTTTGCCAATTTCTCAACTGGCAATAGTGAATTATAGGATTAATAGGATTATTCTTTAACAAAGTAGGATTGTTTATAGATACAATCTATTTTAGGGCTTTATTTTAATACATTTTAAAAATATAACTTAAATTATGAAATTGCAACTTTAAAATAACATTCGATTGGAAGACAATTATTGCTGTTGCGACTTTCAACAAGAGCTATGTAATGACATTACAAACTCAACCGAAGTCAACATCTCTCATTAACTGTCAAATTGGTGCCGCTGTGACTCTGTTGGCAAGACGCTGGATCGGTAACCAGGGAATCTCAGATTGGCTCCCAGATTTGGCCGAGAAAGTTCGCCTGGACTTCCCGGTGTGGTTCCCCATGTCAGTGGTACAGAATGGAGGGTCTGACAAGGAACATTGTCTTGTCGTTAGGGTGGTACGTAAAACCGAGGACCCACGTACACAGTGGCACGTAAAACAACCTGACAGTTGAAAATCGAAATACGGGTAGGCCGCAGTGCCATTGTCCGGGCAAAATGTCCCTTTATTAAGTTTCTACGTTTGATTATTCCAAGCGAGGGATGCAAATATGAGTTCGGGGGACTGATGTTTTTATGAATTGGATTGTTGTTTATGGACATATCTACCAGCCATGCACTTGTTCATTATATTGTCATTCAAGCAAGATTCTGTCAATTATTTATAGAATGCATGAAGCAGGAACAACCATGGAAAGGCGACAAGTTGCTGTCTAGACAGTACTATGGAAGACATGAGATGTTAATCTATGTGGTACCTATGGCTTGTGTACAGGGTGTATCCTATGGTATAGATGAAATAGGGTTATGGGTAACATCTGAATGCCAAAAAGCAGTTCTATTTTATTGCATACCACATAGTAAGTTGATATAATGTATAGTTCGAAAAACGTCACCACGCGAGTAGATTTTGAACCATTATTCTTACTATACAGTTTTAGCTGGACAATGTAACATAAATATTAAGAGTCATTCCACGAGAAAACCATGCAATATCATGCAGATATTCGAAGGTGGGGGTCGGCCGTTTTAGTTCATATTCACGGGGTTTGGTCGACCCCTCGAGCCTACTCTCCAGCCAAATTCACTGATTTCAGAAATCAACCGTTTTCGAGATACAGGCCTTTTATGTTTTTCGGCTGTTTTTTTGCCATTTTCAGGCCAAATTTTAGGGATTTTCGTCGCACTATTACCGCTGTTACATGATCCTGGAGAACTAGGTTTGGGTTGTTCATGACAGTCGGGGTCTTGCACTACCAAATTATCATGGTCATCCGGTTCAAGTTCATTTTCCAAAGGTGTCCGGATACTTCACAAGATACGTGTCTAGAGATGCCTGAAATGTACCCCATCTTCAGATCGTGATAACTTCACTGGAACAGGGTTTGCGATAAAAATTAAAATCAATTGATTTGCAGCTTGACCAGTTCTAACAACATAAGAAATAAATTCGTTGTCAGCTAACTTGCAACAGTATGAAAGTTCGTGTCGAAAGTTAGCAAAAACTTCAGTTTTGATTGGGATACATTGGTGGATTATTCAGGTACCCTATCGCCTATATTGTTATTCAGAGGGTCAGTATATCAACTCCGCCTCCCCTCCAACCGGCCTTGCCAAAATATTCACTCCCCGTATGATTTTGGTATTAAGTCTGCAAATCCAAGATGGCGCCTCCCCGAGAATATGGATTTTCGCAAATTTTCGATCTAAAGCGTCAAAATTATGAAAAACGGTCGAATTCGAGCAGATAAAAATAGGTGCACCTCGATATTTTTCATATTTAATTCCCGTATGGTACAAAATAACGTGTCTTCGTTTATTCGACAGCAAATGTTTGATGCAGAATTTTCCAAATGAGAATAGTTTTGCGATGTCAAAACATCGTTTTCTTCGATATAAAATGTCTAAAAAATATTCAAAATCCGCCCGTAATAAAAATAGGAGTACCTCGCTATTTTTGTACATCTACATTCTCGTGTGGACGCCCCTGTCCGCCTATCCGTCCACAGTTTCGTGTGGACGTGTATTGTCGTCACCCCTGCCCGTCCGTCCGTCCACATTTAATTGTTTACGGACACTCTATGGGTCACATTTTTTATCCACTTTCTGTAATATTTGAAATAATTATAGGTTTATCTCCCTAATATCTCGGTTCCTTTCAATACTGGCATTTATCGGATCGTAACTTCATGGACTATGGCCCCTGATTTTACGAAAAATCATGTTTTTAGATTGTGGACTATGGAGTTCACAATTTTTGATGAAACTTAAAAGGAGCGTTTATAACTCAAAGAGCTCGGCTCCATCCGATATTCCCGGATATCGGATATTAACTTCCTGGATTATGGCCCATGAGTGTACAAAAAATGGTGTTTTTAGCTTGTAGCCCGCCTAGAGATCACAATTTTCATTCGATTTTTAAAAACGTTTTGATATACCCTCTTATAATACACGCTAATGATTGCGGAGTTCGAATTTCGTAAAAATCGAACTAAAACTGCCAGACAAAATGGCCGCTTCTCGTACGCAAATAGTGTAAAAGTATGTAATTCCAAGATTTTATCAGATTTTGATGAATCTTCAAAAGTATGTTTGTATTCCAAATGTTACGGAAAGAGAGAGTTAACGCTGACCTACCATTGACCGTGCTTATAGTATAAAGTCTATCAATGACAGCTGATTCATTGTGTAGTTCATTGTGTATATATATTAAATATCAATAATATATGTATATGCATGCTTTGATTAACTTTATACGACATCTAAGTTTAGTATAAATTAGCTGTGGTTGTTGAGACAAATGAGTGGAGCTTGGAAGCTCACCATAGAAGGGTCTCTCTGTCTCAAGACGACGGGGAGCAAAGACGAACAGGGACATAGCAGAGATACGCACAGACAGGCTTATGGACTCACCCGAGTTAACCGCTGTCTTGGCAGAGAGGCGGAATGGTAGACTTAATATAATTATGTACCGTTCTGATGCGTTCCTGTATATATAGTTTAATTACCTGTATTGCTGCTGTAGTTATGTAGATGTGTTGTATTCTGTTCCGATGTAAATAAACCATATATTTATGAAACTGGTGTCTGTAATCACTAAGACAGTGTTACACAAAGATCTCGGATTCTTTCGATATTTGCGTATATCACAATGTAACTTCCTGGATTATGACATTGAATGTACGTAAAATCACGTATTTTGCTTGTAGCTCCTTTCTTTTCGACTTTGATGAAACTTTTACATATTCTTTTATATCACGAAGTTGATTCCTTTTGATTTTGTCGCATGTCGGATTGTAACAAACTGGATGATGGCCCCTGATGGTACAAAAAATCGCTTTTTATATAGCTTGTTCTCTGTCCATCTCTTGCAAAATGTGGGCGTATCTTGTATGGCAACCGCTTATTCATACTTAATTGCGGTATGGTATTCAAATTTATGTCAGTAATATTCCTACAAGGACAACTGTCTAGTCGTTCGGGTGGGACGACAAACCGAGTCCCGTGTACACATTGGCGTGGACGTAGCGATCCCTTGACAGTTGGAATTCGATATAAGATTAGGCCGTAGTGTCGCTGTCCGGGCAAATTTTCCTCATAGCACACTAGTATGGCGTATATGCCGATCTTCATTAGCCCAGAATAGTAGGACGTTAATTCCATTTCATTTCATTTTAGTTTTTTGTAACATTCCTACAAAATTACGTGCTTTCATAATACGATAGAAAGAAAGCTTGTCGATCCGTGTCTGCTTCAATCAAATTCAGGCCAGTAATATTAATTTCTCAAATATTTATTCGTTTATACGGTAGCAAATGAATAAAAGCTTCCGAAATAAGAATTGCTTGTGGTTATGTCAAATCATTTTCGTAAAATGTTATTTTAAAATTACATTGATAGTTAAATTACTTGTAAGGTAGATTAAGCAGGTAAACAAGGTGGGTGTATAAAGGGAAAAAACACGATAAATACGCTGATCAACTAATTATCTAATAAATCCAGCCTAATATCAGGTTGCGTGGTAGTTATACACTCAATACACATATTAATTTTGAGAATTCTGAATATTATTCACTATATCGATGTACAATTGGTGAATATTGATGTTCAATTGGTCATATTCCTGGCCTGACATCTGAAAAATATCTTAGGACATGTCCGGAAAGTACGGGCGAAATCCAAACATTTAAGAAACCGAAATATGACGCGAAAAATGACGAATTTCGTAACTTTCGACACAAATTTTCATACTGTTGTAGGTGAGTTGACAACGATTTTATTTTTTACGTCGTTAGAACGGATCAAGCTGCAAATAAAACGATTTACATTTTGATCGCAAGCCCTGCTCCAGTGGAGTTATCGCAATTTGAAAAAAGGGTATAATTCAGGTATCTCTAGACACGTATCTTGTGTAGTCTCCTGTTACCTATTGAAAATGAACTTGAACCGGATGACCATGATAATGTGGTAGTAGTGCAAGACCCCGACTATCACGAACAACCCAAACCTAGTTCTCCACACTGCAAAAAAGATATCTGTTTTTAAAATCCCTACTTTTTGTTATTTGAAGGAAATTATCCGTATTATCACAGAAATATCTGTGATTTGAGATAAATAACTCGTATTTTTACCATTAAATCTGTTGTTTTACATGCATTTCTGTCTTTGGACAGAAACGTCGGTATTTTTAAATACTTTTCAGTATATCAACTGGCAGAAACTGTTTATAAACAACAGAAATTGAATATTAACTGGCAGAAACTGTTTATTAACAACAGAAATTGTATTATTAATCAAACGACCTGTAATATTCCAGAATAACCTGTATATTAACTGCACTGTTCTGTTAATTCACATAGTTATACTGTTGGGGCCAATTCGATTATGCAGTCCGGACTCTCCACGTTCTCCAATCCGGATTGTCCGCGTTTACGGTGTAATCGAGTACAGGTGGAGAACCAAAATGGCGACTGTAACTCTAGTTTTGATTCTCCTGGGTCCATCAAATTGCCAGCGAGAGCACGTCAAAAGAAGACGACGTATTGCTTTATTGTCAACATTGTAAGTCGGTTAAATTAATCATTTGGGGGTATAATAAATATCTGGATCTCCGGTTATGGGCTGTATTTTGAAGATAGGTAAAAAAATAAATTCAAAATCAAATTTAGTTTATGCCTGATTTTGAGACAGATAACTGTTTTTAGAAAACTAGGTTCTATCCCTCGATCCGCCATCTTGTTACGTCACTCTCCGCAATCGCACCGGTCGAAAAATTGGAGAGGTTGGACGATCCGAACTCTCCAAAAATGGTCACGTGACCAATAAACGAATGGAAATGGAGAGTCCGGACTGTCCGGACTGCATAATCGAATTGACCCATTGATTCGGTTAACGCATGCGCGTCGTAGACATAACTTATGGCGGCGAATGTTTGAATGTGCACTGACGATGCAGAATAAAGAACAGAGGGAAATTAACACTAAAATGTGAAGGTAGGTCTTTCTAATAATATTTATTTGTGAAGGGAAATCTACAGCATAGGTAGATACAGCGTATGTTATTGGATTTATAGACGCAACCTCTGTAATGTCTGTTTAGTCACAGGAATCTGACCTTCTATCTGTATATATATGCATACAAAATACCGAACTAGACAATATATAATAAAAAAGAACAGGAATGCAATGCCTGTTAAAGCCTCGATTTTACCTGCTCTCGCTTCGGCACGTTTTTGTTCCACAATTCGTAATGTCAGGCAATCTAACCTCTGCCAATTCACCCAGATATGATTTTTCTTCAATCTAGCCGTTTTGATTTGCACAAATACTCCCCACAAAACGATATCATAGCCATTTGATTCCAATATTTACATTATTTTTCTTCGTTGACGTTTGTCCTCAACTCCATGCGCTGACGTCATACAAAATCAATCCGCAGTGACTAGATCACTGAATCAAGTGCCAAAGATATTTTAAGATTTTCTCTGCCATTCCATTTTCCTCCTTTTGCATGGTAAATTTTGTTAACTCTTGGGTGTAGAATCGAAGAAGAGGGTTTGAATATACACTTTCTGCCAGGTTTTGGTGAATATTCGTGATTTTGAGGCGGAAGTATACAAGACTGGTTAGGTTTTTGTATGACGTCAGCGCATGGAGTTGAGGACAAACGTCAACGAAGGAAAATAATGTAAATATTGGATTCAAATGGCTACGATATCGTTTTGTGGGGAGTATTTGTGCAAATCAAAACGGCTAGATTAGGGAAAAATCATATGTGAGTGAATTGGCAGAGGTTAGATTGCCTGACATTACGAATTGTGGAACAAAAACGTGCCGAAGCGAAAGCAGGTAAAATCGAGGCTTTAACAGGCATTGCATTCCTGTTCTTTTTTATTATATATTGTCTAGTTCGGTATGGTGTATGCATATATATACAGATAGAAGGTCAGATTCCTGTGGTTTAGTTTGCTAGTTTTTTATGTTTAGAATCCAAGATCAATGTACATAGTGGCATCCATGCAAATGTGTGTTCCGGTATTGTGAATTTGAAATCGACTAAGTAAACAATATTACAGTGTAAGAAACGCAATGGTTCAGAGAATAGGATGCTGGATTATTAACGCCTTTTTATTTCATGTCATGTATGCAGTGCTTCATCATTTTGTTTCAGGTTTTTATAGAAGTAACAGAATTTGCAAGCGGACAGTGGAACGGCAGAAAGTAGTAAACCTGGCCATCAGAAAATTCAAAATTTGAAGCCATTTACGATTTCTTAATTTCTGGTTATGTTTGATATCATTGTACATTCATATTGAAAAATTGCATTTACAGAAAATAAATATTTTTTTTACGGATGATTTTGTTTTATATTTAACCAAAATAATTCTGTTAAAGAACAGAAAATCTTCTGGCAGCAGATTTACCAGATTTGTTCCTGTAATGTCACAGATACATGCTTCTGTGACTAAACAGAAATTATACGTTAAAGAACAGAAAATCTTCTGGCAGCAGATTTACCAGACTTTTCCTGTAATTTTACAGATACATGCTTCTGTGACTTAACAGAAATTATCTGTTAAAAAACAATAATAATTACAGAAAAATCTGGTAAATTTTGCTGCCAGAATTTTTCTGTTTTTTTACAGAATTATTTTTAACAGTGCAGGGTCACGTAACAGCGGTAGTAGTGCGACGAAAATACCTAAAATTTGGCTTGAAAATGACAAAAAACAGCCGAAAAACGTAAAAGGCCTGTATCTCGAAAACGGTTGATTTCTGAAATCAGTGATTTTGGCTGGGGAATAGGCTCGAAGGGTCGACCAAACCCTGTAAATATGAAGGCAATCGGCCGACCCCCACCTTCGAACCTTCTGCATGGTTTTCTCGTGGACTGGCTCTTAATAGTTTAGTAGTCTGAAAGCTTACGAATTGCGATTGTCGTGGGTTACTGATTAAACAAAATTAGTTGCACTGTTTATCTTGGATCTTACCAATGTTAATTATATCTCGTTATTAGTATTGATCAAGGGTCGGTTGCTCAAAACTAAGTTATTTTAACGATCCATTAATCTCTAATAGATCGGTCTGTTGCTAGCATTGCTGGAAAATCAATTCATTATTTGTTAGCTAACGGACGTTTTATTAATTGACTGAACTTTAAATTTTTAAATTCAATGTTCATGTAAAACAAATTCATAGAAGTTAATAATAACAAAAAAATGAAAACATCACTCAACTCTTTCAACTCTCTTTGCTAAGGGTAAACTTCGACTGGCAGCCGCTTAATGCCATCGTTAAACAGATAAGGGAGCCCAACTCCTCTGTTGAATATAATGGCAAGTTGACGAGATGTTAATGTTAATGGGGCTTCCAGCAACAGACATGCTCTCCGTTAAAGATAAAGATCCATTAACTCCATGTTAACGAGTTGGTAAAAGTTAACAGTGCGTTACCATTGTCAAATTAATTATTGTTGTTAATCTTGCGTTTAAGCATTGTTAGTTGGAGCTATTATACCATTGTTGTTCGCTACCATGATTAATCTATGGCCAAATGCTGCATTCGCGTGTGTGTCGTATTTACGGTAGTTGCGTGTTTCTAATCGTAAACACGATTGACAATTCTATAACTTTACCCGCTATATGAGGATTTATATTGTTACTCTAGAATTCTATCTGTTCCATAAATTACAAACTACCCATTTACGTTCAAATTATGTTTTTATTTCAGAACCCGACGAAAATTTACCGTTAGTTTACAGAGCAAGCACCGCACTTTCGGGTATGATTTTATACACCCACACATAGTTTAGGCGTATATAGTTAACACTCGGTCCGTCCGCCCACCCTTTAACACATGGCTATAACCACGATAGGGGCTACAGATTTTTGCCGATCGCTTTATTTGACAAACTTTTTCACTTTGGTGTGAATATTGATATTATGCGTATACCGCGACTTTTCGTTTTGGAGTTACCCCCTCCCCCCCCCACACACACACTTTGCTGAAATCTTGTTCCGCGTTCCGCGACCTTCCGTCCGAAAACCATGTGAACGCGATATAGAGAACATCTTTTAATCAATTTATTTTGTAGCTTTGAAAACGATAGAGATCAGATTTCTGGAAGGCACAAAGATAGAGATCAAATTTCTGGAAGGCACAAATATCGGGATCAGAAATAGTTACAATGCAAGTACATTCCGTTGGGTTAAGCTGCTATCGAGACAAAGCTGCTTTGTGGGCGTATTTTTACATTAAGAGACATATATTATTTTGTTCTATAAACGTAATAGGCTAAACTAGAGCATATTTTGATATGTAAATGCTATGTTAATAAAAAAAAACACGAAATGAAGATGCATTCGTATGTTTTAATACACTGTTGGGAATCCTATTTTGTGTTTCAGCTTGTCACTATTATCAAACGTTTGCTAAATGTTCAAGTGGTACATGTACTCTATCAGATCGTCCCAAACCAAATTTTATTTCTGTGTCAATGACGAAGCCTGGGGCAGACTGTGGCGCGAATTATTCTACAGCTGATGGAACTGTGGAGACCTGTACTGAGTACGATGGACTACTAACTCTTTCATCTTGTGGTGGTTAGTTTAATTGTTTTTAAAATGAAAACGTGGTAGGCCTACTTTTATTTTTTTGCGCATAGTTTCTCAAGACAATGAAACCAGAGCGGAAGTTTATATACCGTTGATATTTTAGGGCTTTTTTTGTTAATTAAATATTGAATAATCAATCTGAGTACATTTTTGCGTGGGTCGAATACCTTTTATTATTTTATTTTATTAACTTGTGTGTGGGTATTGGAAAGGCTGAGATAACCTTACGCGCTAAAAATTGGAAATGGAAAAGTACACGGGTATGGCTCTGTCCCGATCAAAAAATCTTCTCCGCATTCACACATAAACAAAAATGTTTGTCTCGGAGTATTGGGTTGAAGAGACATTATTAAACCGTATTCCATTTCATTGTCTTTGTAGATTGTTCGCTGTCAACACATGATTTATATTGTGCTCAGGGTGCTACTAGTAGTCAAGTTATTCTACACTGTACAAATGAAACAACATATGTAGTAGATTATAAGTTTGTATCTGGTGAAGAAGCTGGAGCATGTCGAGATGGGGATACATATGGTAAAGATGATAAAGGTATTTATATAAAGGCTGGATGTGTGGCAGTTAACTTTACATACACTGCTTGTAATGGTAAGTAGTATAAGTGATGCATTGGTCGATATTTGCAAGTAGGTGCATAATGTCGTTGTCCCTGTCCGAACATCCCTTCACATGTCTTGTGGACACTCTCGATGTTACAATTTTATCCCATTTACAAGTCCCTATCCAGCCGTTCAGTTTTATCCTATTTACAAGTCCTGTCCGTCTGAATTTCCGTTCACATTTTTTGTGGACGCTCTGAAAGTCACAATTTTACCCCATTTACAAGAAACTTTAAATATATGTTAAGGATCACAGAGTTTGGTATGCATCGAATAGTAACGTCCTGGGTGATGACTCAGGCGGCTTGGTGTGAACATTCAGTAATTATGAAGGATGAATCCTATAAAATTCCAGCATCGCCCACCAACAATATCCTGTTCAAATTTCGAATGGAGCTTTGGGACCATGCGAGCATTAATCCTATCTATCCATCGACAATTTCTTATAAATATGGTGAAGTCTAAAGTTCTTGGACGAATTTTGATGTGAAGCACTGGGGCCGTGACATGATGAACCCTATTGATTTTCGCCGTTCTCCGTCCACAACTTGGAAACATGGTCGTCTATTGCATGGCAACCGCGTGTTATGTATTGTGGTCACATGAGTTATTTCGATTTCAAATTAAAAGTCCAGGGCCCTGTTTCACAAAATTTTAACTTAAGATAAAATCCAATTTTAGTAGATACTTCAATTTTGATTGGCTAAGCACTAAAATCAATCTAATATTATCCAATCAAATTACTAAAATTGGGATCTTATCTTAGTTAAAATTTCGTGAAATAGGCCCCTGGGCGATTGAATCCAATCCTGCGTTATGTAATTTACGTCCATAGATTACCGTTTGTGATATAATTGATTTGAAGTCGACTTCACTGGATGAATGGAGTGTCAATATTTGGAGTTAACAAATATTGCAATTTATTAATATATTTTGGGTGAACGTTGCAATCTTAAATTCATTTTGTTCATGTATACTGTAGTTATTAAGTTTTGAATGAAGAAGACCAACAATGGCGAGGGTAACGTGTGAAAACACCGGTGCTTCGTAACAAAGAGTTTTTGGTGGCCCAATACTCCCCGCTCCCCTATCAAGACAAGAATGTGATTCAAATTGTTTAATTTCCTTTCTTATTCCATTCAGGTCAAGGTTCAATCAAAGACGTAACGGCTTTGAACGAATCCACATCGCCACTTGTATTATCCTCTGAAGTTCAGACAATGACCAACGTCTTTGGTGATAACAGTGTTTCCTCTGATGGTGCCGTTTCAGTATCTAGGTTAGACATTGAAACAACCGCCCCAATGGCTCCTGATTCTAGTGTATCAGAAATGGTACCATTTCAAACATCCAGGATTGTTTCTGGCCCAAGTTTCCAGACTACTTTAGACATTGAAACAGCCACCTATATGGCTCCCGATTCTAGTATATCAGAAATGGTACCATTTGAAACATCCAGCATTGAGTCTAGTCCAGGTTTGCTGTCAACATCTTCCGTGTCGCAGCCGGATTCGGTACAGAGCACAAATACACGAAATTTAAGGTGGTGTCCTTGTTCCTATTGTGTAGTTAAGACACACGGGGTCAATCAAACGACCCAATATTATCTGGACAGTATTCTTTCAGAGATCCGAATAAATTCTTCGCAGACTTCCCTGGCACTACGTAAGAAAATATCTATACCGGATGACAGACCATCGTCGATTACTATAGGGAGTTTTGGTGTAATAGTAATTGTCATCGTAGTAATCACACTAATCATTTTTGATGTAACGAACATGATGATATCAATTAAAAAAAAGGTAAAGAAAAAAAGGAGAAAGTGACATTAAGTTTCTTTTAACTTAATGATGAATTTAATTTTTTGAATAGTAAATATTATTATTGTTAGATTTATATAGCGTTTCATTACACATGAGTGTTTCTAAGCGCATTCACAACACAAATGTTCTAAAACATTTTTGAAATAAATAATATGTTTTTAAGTTAGTGTTAAAACCCTGGATTGAAGAGGACTCGCGGACAGTTTTTGGAAGATCATTCCACAGTTTAGCTGCTCTGACGGAGAAAGCATATTCACCAGAACATTTATTATATTTAGGAATCCTCAATATGCTACGATCATTTGAAGAACAAAGGTTGGATCGTCGGGGAGTATAGAAATCAAGGAGTTCTTTTAAATAACTGGGTGCAGTGTCAGAATAAATTGATTTAAACACATTCACAAGAGCTTTAAATTGAACCCTCGTTCGAACTGGAAGCCAATGAAGTTTCTGTAACTTAGCTGACTTTAATATTCAAGATGATTTTCAAGAATGATATTTGGCAATATCCCCCCGAACTCAATGAAAATGTTAAAAGGAGAGTATGAATTCTACTATAACTGTATTCTAGTCATCTTATTGTAAATTACAAGGGGGCCGTTAGATGGTCGAGTGGTTAGCACGTGCGTGTTGTATCTTAAATCCTGTCATTGAGTCAACTGGCGTGGTTTCGAATCTCCGGTTGTGCGTGATACGGAGTAGGGGGGGCCTGTCCAACCTCGTGGGTTTTCTCCGGGTACTCCGATTTCCTTCCACTGCTAAAGACCCCTACGCGCAAGCGAATTATTGAAATAAGATTAAACCATATGTTAGTCACGAAATGTTAAAACCCTGGATTGAAGAGGACTCGCGGACAGTTTTTGGAAGATCATTCCACAGTTTAGCTGCTCTGACGGAGAAAGCATATTCACCAGAACATTTATTATATTTAGGAATCCTCAATATGCTACGATCATTTGAAGAACAAAGGTTGGATCGTCGGGGAGTATAGAAATCAAGGAGTTCTTTTAAATAACTGGGTGCAGTGTCAGAATAAATTGATTTAAACACATTCACAAGAGCTTTAAATTGAACCCTCGTTCGAACTGGAAGCCAATGAAGTTTCTGTAACTTAGCTGACTTTAATATTCAAGATGATTTTCAAGAATGATATTTGGCAATATTCTTCATCCAGACAGACGAACCAGTCCCCCTCTCCCCCCGAACTCAATGAAAATGTTAAAAGGAGAGTATGAATTCTACTATAACTGTATTCTAGTCATCTTATTGTAAATTACAAGGGGGCCGTTAGATGGTCGAGTGGTTAGCACGTGCGTGTTGTATCTTAAATCCTGTCATTGAGTCAACTGGCGTGGTTTCGAATCTCCGGTTGTGCGTGATACGGAGTAGGGGGGGCCTGTCCAACCTCGTGGGTTTTCTCCGGGTACTCCGATTTCCTTCCACTGCTAAAGACCCCTACGCGCAAGCGAATTATTGAAATAAGATTAAACCATATGTTAGTCACGAAATGACCTAGGTTGTGTCGAATGGACGTAAAACCCCATTTCTCGCTATCTCTGTAAATTACAAAGACAAATCACCAATATCTAATAAGGGATTCACGAGAAAAATTCACCGATTTTCCCTCTCGCAATATTTACATACAATACAATTCAGATATCGGGAAGAAATATTGAAACAAAAGTAACAGATTTTTTTTATATAATACAGTTTTATAAGGCTCACTGGTCAAAATGATTAAAATACATTTACTTATAACAGAATTAATGACTACTGTATGATTACTGTTCACTGTACATATTATGTGTAGATTTGTATTTTTCTTTGTAAGTGTACTTATTTACGTACGAGTAAATGTATTATTATTATTATAATAGAAAAGTAATGACCTGTATATTATACACCGCTGTTTTAACTGCAACGGAAAAATTGAAATTGAAGTATTGATATAATCGCATGCAGTCCGTCTTAAAGGAGCTAAATCGCTAATATTTGGGGCCTAGAAATTAACACAAATGGATAGCAACGCATATAATAATGTGATATGAATGTATATGAACTGAGTAACAATCGTTTTTACTGTAATTTCTAGTCAGTTATGTTCGGCGAAATACTCCAGAAGTCTCAATCGAGTGGCAATCTCTAGCGCCTGGTTGTCCCAGCCTACACCGATATTTATTGTGCAGATAAGAATATGACATAAAACACTCGAATATGTCAATTGATCTCAACCTATAAGGTGGCTGTTGTGTGGATTAATTAAGTTTGGTGACAACCTGGTGGGGTTTCTTCGGGTCTTCCGGTTTCCCCCAACTGCTTAAAAGCCCTACGAGCGAGCAAAATAATGAAATAAATTTGAACTGTGTGTTAGTCCCGAAATAACCTTAATTGAGTCGAGTGGGCGTTAAACCCATGTGTTGTTCTGTCACTCTCCCTGTCTGTCTCTCTCATTTCGTCGACTCTTTACCTTAGCAACCACCAAAATGTAATATTTCAACCTGAGCTTCCAGTAAATTCATTTCATCAATTTCGTCAATTAGAATAACACTTTCAAAAATTAATAATATTGACCGTACGTTGGTGCATTTATTTTTCGTAATAAAAATTGCTATATTGATGGATTGTTGCATTGCAACTGTAGATAACTTCTGACTTGTTGATTTAGACTCGAGGATGTACTGAACATTCATTCGGTTTTAATATTTAATTACTCGTACTGGTTATACTTCGATTGTCTCATTGTTAGACTGTTCATTAAGAATTCTGATCTAATTGAAATAATATTTTAAATTGTTCACTACTACGAAAAACCTTTAGGATCGATACTATTATTTATTATTTTAATATAAAAAGTTATGTAAAAAAAACCCAACAAAGCGCAGAAATATGCCCAAAGAGAAAGCCATAGACAGGGGCTTATCCAGAAAGAAAACGTGGATGTTGACCAAATTGGATAAGCAGTCCGTTTTCAAGAAATCTGACCCCCTGCTCTTCCGGACACATATATATACAGAAAGTCCTAGGATGCTGAAGGATCACCTTCCTCAATCCCAGTGTTTCATGGCAAATTTGAAAATCAATAGGGTTCATCCACTCACAGCCTTACTCAGTCAGAGCCCATATGGGATTCGTCCAAAAAATAAAAACCCAAAGAAAATGGTTGAAAATAACCCAGATATGGGCAATCTGAGATTATTGTTTGTACCATTCCCAAAACAGTTCATGTTTGTCAAAAGTGACCCAATTTATATTTAATAAATAGATTCGCAGAGGCAAACAACATCTACTTTGACAGAATGTTTGCAAAATGTACAGTTTTGGCTGCACAAACTGACTACCCCCCCCCCCCAAAAAAAAATATTAACACTTACAGAAACAATACATGTTTGCATTGGATTAAAAATATTCTTGAAATGATCATCAGCAGCCATAATAAAAAAAAATAATAAAGTTATAATTACCATAAAGATTTTTATTAGAAAGGGTAGTATGATCTATGTAAATACAAAAATATGACAAAAAAAATACTCTACAAGTAAAATGTAACATGGAATTAAAAATAATTATTTATGAATATTTTTTTCAAAAGAATAATGATTTAAAAAGAGGAATGTTTATTAAATATATACATACTGAGCTTTACATATTTACATAGAAGGATAAAAAATGTGATTTTAAAACTATTTTTTTTAATTCTAGAATAACCATGGCAAGAATTTAATTGTGGTTCATTAAAGAAAATAAAAACCTCAATAAAATTGTTATTATATTCTGGAGCTTGATTTGCCAAATTCTGAGGGATTCAGGGAGGCAACGCTATGGTACTGAATTTTCATAACTCAATATTTAAATATAGTGGTATTTGAAGATATGGGTTTCTTTTTTACAAATACTAGTATATCCTCAAATGAATAAGTTAACAGACAACTAATTGCCAAATATAGAAGACCATGAACAATTTGCATGAATGGAATGTAATTACAATGAATAAAATAAATTTCAAAAAACAATTGAAAAGGTTCACAATTAACCTTCCAATAACCCAATATTATAAATAATTATTATCCTGAATGACATGTAACTAACATGAGTTATGCATATAAAAAGTAGTAATTCGACTACTTAAAAGGCTTGGAATCATTAAAAAAAAAGATCATTAGCATAGCTAGAGTGAGCACTATTTGGTCCTGTTCAGCCAACAAATAGGTCGGCTTCACTTCTTACAATGATGTAAGAAAGCAAACCCTAGTCCTAATAAAACCATGACATTGCCACTGAAAACGATTGATTGTTGATTCATATCTTTTTATTATTTATTATATTTTGAATTGTTTATTTGGGAATGTTATATTTACAATGTTTATATACAAAGAATATGTCTAGTTATTTTATAACAACATATTATTGGACATTTATAAAATACACGAAAATTAGAGCTAAACATCATTAAATGTCTAAGCACTATAGCACACACCTTATAACTTGATTGGAATCCATGACAAATTTTGATATTTTGTTTTTCTCTGAACACTTTTCAAAGTATTAGCAGTATTTAAATGAAAGCAAAAATACAAACAGGCCAAGTGTGACACAGTATGAGAACAATTTGAGGACATAATGTGTTATATTTTCTTATTTAGATTTCTTTACCAGTATTTCCTTCTTATGCATTAAAATATATTACTGCAAGGCAAGAAATAATTCTTTTAGATAATGGAAGCGGACATACGCAAAGTATAACATGCTATTATTAACAAGTATCATTTGAAAATTTAACAGTATAACAATAATTTGATGAAATTGTGTGTTATATTTCTATAACTTAGATGTCTTTATGAGTACTTCCTTTCAAGTTTAATAAAACTAATATATCTGTGAAGTAAAAATTCTTTCATGTTCGAGAAATACTCAATTTTAATTGATTTGAATAAACACCTGTCAAGTTATTTTTAGCACACTTCAACTATAGCAATACTGATTACATAATGTCAAACTAAACTCTATTCTTGCTTTACAGTAATTAGTTCTCATGCAATATTTAACTTTAATTTATTAAACCAATATTTTAAATAATGATATTGTTAATATAGTTATTACAAAAGACGTTTTAATTCTTGGACTATCGGCAGAAACACAAGTATATTTTTGTAAGTTTTCAATCTGTGCCACAAAATCCGGTCCCAACCAACCCTTGTAATTTTGTTGATCAGGGTATATCTTCATAAATCTTACAGCTGCGTCGGTGAATAATAAATCTGTATAAGCCATACCAGAATCAAACAAATGAAAATCACCATCACTGTAACAAAAAAAAATTGATTTTTAGGATCACTGAGTTTCAAACTACCATGGTGCAATACAGAACACACAAACAATATTGATGTCACATTTTTATTTTTTTTTTTGGTCAAATTTGGCCAAGAGAAATGAGGTTTAACCTCTCCTGGTAAGTCACACAGAGACTAAAGGTGGATACAGTAAATCTTCCAATAAGAAAACGATCTTCACAGATTATATAATTTTAGAAATTTACTTACATATCTGAAGAAAAGAATTGTTGTCCAAAATTGATCAAATTCCAGTAGATTTCTCTCTGTTGATCACTCTTATGACCTGGAAAAATATATAGAATATTTATACTTTAGGCTCTGAAATGTGAAAATCTAGAACTAACTAACTAATTAATAATTAAAAAATCAAAATGAACAAAACTTCTATACATATTTACGGTGTAGTTTGGCATATTCACTGGGTTAATATTATTTGAATGTTTTGAAATATCATAATTGAATAGGATTTATTCTCAGTGCTTTTTAATAAAGAGAGAGAATGAGAAATGGGGTTTAACATCCACTTGACACAAACCAGGTCATTTTGGGACAAACATATGGTTCAATTTTATATTTTACTAATTCGCTTGCGCGTATGGCTCTTTAGCAGTGCAAGGAAACAGGAGGATTGGGGGAAACCCACAAGGTTAGACAGGCGACCCCACTCCTTAACAACCCCCCTTGCTATTAAATAATGTCTGTATCAAAACACATAATGTCCAGTAGGTGTGACACTACTGCTCATCAGCTGAAAACCCCAGATTTGAACAGATAACAAGCTTTATAATCTATGACATGTATTAGGCCTCTCGACCAGTCTACCCCTACAAAGTAACCTGGAATCGTATCTGTACGTATACAGACTGGATTATAATTTATGATCGCTGTGTTCATCTCCAAACAAACGCTACTTGATGGGTATGTCAACATAACATATATCAAATTAAAAGTGTTATTTAGGTCTAGATATACTATTTTGTGAGACAAAAAAATTAAAGAAGATAAATTGTCTTACTTGCTGTAACGATAGCATTAGCTGGTACTGAACCCAAGTGACATTCCTTATATCTATCAATACTGATACGTCGGCCATCTTTACACATTAACTCGTAATCATCTGACCGTCTGTTTCTAGACCACTGAGCATGATTTCTGCCGTCTGTATTATCTCTTATAGTTAGATGTCTTACGAATGCTACATCTCCTCCACCTGGAATATTTAAATTAAGACAATAAATATAAAATCTTTTACTTTGATCAATCTACAACTATCACATATTCTCATAAATAAGCTAAGTGGGTAAGGCGCTGGCTCGCTAGCCTGGAGGTCAGGTGTTTGACCCCTGCATTGGCCGAGAAAGTTCATCTCGATTTTCCGGCGTGGTTTCCCTATGTCAGTGATGCAGAACAGAGGGCCTGACAAGGACAGCTGTCTAGTCGTTCGGATGGGACGAAAAACCGAGGTCCCGTGTACACATTGGCGTGCACGTAAAAGATTCCCTGGCAGTTGGAATTCGATATAAGAGTAGGACGTAGCGCCACCGCCCAGGGAAAATTTCCATCTTAGCACACTGTATGGTGTATACCTGTCTTCCACTAGCCCAGGTTAGGTGCAGAAGAGTAGGACATTAAACCCCATCTCATTTCATTTCATAAATTTCTACAAGTTCTTTTAGATGAAAAATTTAACTTACGTTCAACCAGACATCTAAAAGCACCACTGGCTCCGTAATATTGTTCTACACTGTTTCTCATACATTTACTGTAACCTTGAGCGCCACATCCCTCACATAAGTTAATTGGCATCTGATTCGGATTATATTCTTTATCTAATGCACCCGGAATACAACTTCTTACAAACAACTGACCTATATAATATAAACAATATAGCCATCAAAATATTTAATAGATATGGTGTACTTGGTGAGTTTAACATCTGCTCGAACAAGGTAATCGCAGGACTAATATCTGACACCTTTTTTTCAATGATTGACTTGAATGTGGGTGGGATCATTAGCAATGGGGGGAATACAAAGAAATCTTTTCAAGTGTTGGATTCAAACCACAACACCAAAATATAAAGGAATAGTCATGAAGTAATTGTAATCAATATAGTGTTTTATTTGATTATTTTAAAATTTGATATAATCTTTCTCTTGCCGCCATGAACAATGGTATCAATAAGTCCATCAAGAACTTTTCTTTTTCAAAGAACTGTTAAATCTTCCCAATGGTTATACAGTATCCGATTCCTGTCTCCTTCCATTTGGATATCCACCCACCACAAAATCATTGTCAGAAGCTCATCCCAGATAAAAAAACTCATTTCTTTCATTGATTCAATTGATGTGTTAATATAAATTAACCTATTACTTCTGAAATTTGTATAATTTCTTTTGAGATAAATATTTATTAATCAACATACCTAAGTTTTCGAAGATAGAACAATCTGTGGGTAAGAATTGTTCTGTTTCTATATAAATATTTAAAGGTATAACCCAACCATCTCCTCTTCCTATACCAGTATGACACGCTCGTTTACCTAATGGAATAAAATATAGCTAGATACATGTATAAGACAATTTTGCGGGCCCGGAACTGGTCCTAAAGCTCTACTCCTACTGTTGTTCTTCTTGAATGGACATGAGGCTGACCTTAAAAATATCTTTGTTTCACCAAACCCGACCCACAATTGAGGAGAAGGGTCGGTAGGTCGGTTTTTTTTTCAGATTTTTTTTTTTTTTTTTTAAGTCAGAGACAGCAATACAGAAAATCGGTTTACTTATTAGCTGTATACTTCAGATTCATTAATTTTGTTATAAACCCCATTTTCTCAAACTTTTTTCAGCTATGAAAGTATCCAAGCACTAGAGAACATTTGAATGCTTTATTTTGTCACAGCTTTCAGGATTAATTAAGACAAGTATAAGTCATCAACATTTTATTGTTATACAAATATAATAAACAAACTTTTTAGACATGTTAACCTACATGTTATTCTCAAACAAGGCTCAATCTGCCTTATAAATCATGGCCCATGGGTAAATTTAAAACTTATTCCAGATGGGTTCAGCACCTTAATCACTTATCATCTGATCCTTAATAGTTTGAATACAAACCATATTCAATGCTTTCATTTCCAAACAATGAGGGAACTTTTAACAATAAACTGTAACATAAATGTATATTTAAATACCAAATCTCTTACAGTTTTACAGAAAAAAAATGACAGACTGTATCTCTGTAAACTCGAACTGTGCTCTATACTTATTTAGTATTAAAAGAACATAAATCTTAATAATTTGTTGGACATTTATTTAGAGATCAAAGTACTTGATATATCATTTAAGAAATTAACAACTAAGAGACTTGAAAATATAATATATTACAGATAAACACTAAAAATACATAGTACAGGCATACTATTACTAGCAGATATTCAATAACGCTTTTTTCATTTCATTTGTTTTTTGGTTGTCGTTTGGGGGTTTGTTTTCCACTTTCTATACATTCTTTGCAAACTGGCAAAACAATTTTATAGGAATTGCAGAGTGCTTTGTCTCTTTCTGACCCCTCTTTTGCACAATGACAGCATAAATCACTCCTACCAATACCAGAGGAATAATAGGGGAATTCTATATTTGATATACAAGAAAGTTGTAGACGACAGAATATGACACCTTGTAAGGCATGACCATCAGGAGTTATAACAGAACCACAAAAATAGTCATATTTGTCTCGAAGACTTTTTAGACTTCTATTTTGTCTTAGACTTAATTTATTTTTTGCATATATACAACGTGGTTTTCCACATTCATAACAGGCAATAATACCTCGTACGTTTTGGGCCGTAAGAACTGAGTTTTTGCACCCTTGTTCTTGCTCTGCAATATGAGCTATGGTATCATTTTTTGTACTGGGTAAGTCCTTCTCAGTTGTGTCAAGACCTAAAGCTGATTCAAAAGACTTGTAATGTCCTATGTTACTAGTATCTAGTTCAGGATCTGGCAGCCAAGGTAGAGTTAATTTGCTACGAGATGGATTACAGCATAAAGCATTGTTACACTTTCTTATTTGAAACATGTACTTTCTTTCTCTACAATGTTTGTTAACAAATGAAGAATATCCTAACTTATTGTCTAAATCCTTTTTAGTGTATTTGCCCTTTTCAATACTTGGATCAATTGCATGTATGATTTTAGTTTCAAGTTTCTCTACATCATTTTTACTTGCAACATTACCACATTTAAACAGCTGACCTTTTAAAATCAGCCTTGAGGTTCGTTCATTTAAAGTATCTATCATAGTATTTAATGACTTACGCCAAGCAGAGGTCAGAGTTTCATTGTGCTCTGCCTTTTTTCTGATGTCTTGCATTGAATTACAAGACTTTAATATTTGCTCTATATCTGAGTTACATTGATCCCTACAAAGAGCAACATTTTGATAAGCTAAATTTAACAAGGACATTATTCTTTCAGCTGGATTAGCCCAGCTGTGACCAGGTGCTGTTCTCCCAGCAATTAGTAAATCAAGATCTAAATCTTTAAATATTGCTATCAAAGAGAGTTTCACACTATTATAGGTAATTCTGTGATCAGGACCACCATCAGAATAGAGCATGAGTATAGGTTTAGTGTAATTTTTTTGTTTCAATAAGTCTATAAGTTCAGTGGCATGTCTAAATGGACTACTGGCTTCAAATATTGAATCTTTCAAAGTAACAGTAACTAAACCAGAGTAGAAACTTTTGCTGGTTTCGTCTGGAATATTAACATCTAAACATACCGAAGGTGTAAGAGACCCCTTTGAGGCTACATCATGGTCTAATGCAACTAATTTTGATGTAGCTGGAACAAGAGAAGTTTTGCCCCTCACACCTGTTGATAACACAGCACCTGGTTCACCAAAATCAATCTTAGATTTATCATCAATGCACAAGAAGGTAGTGTTAGTTGAGAATTTCACAGCAAATGAACGCATATACTTAAATTGAGCAGCACAGAAGTGTTCATCTATGTGAGAAGAGCGTAATTGTCTTGATTGAATTTGAAATTTTAAGGGTATTTTGCTTTTATACAGTTTGCTAACATTTGAATGAGCACTTTTAGGAACAAATGCAAAAAGTATTGTGGCCTCAGATGGGATGGGTGTTTCAGGTGGCAATTCTTTGCAAATATCCTCTCGGAGGTCCCTCACACTCAGATATTTGGCCATATGCTCCACACCATGTCGTCTCTCGTCTGCAGCACACATTTGATCAACCTTTTCTAGGAGTTTATCAAAAAATGCAGTAAATGTGTCACCAGGGCGTCCTCTATTTAAATGTCTCATATCTATGATTAAATCTGGATCATCAGAGAGTAAGGCTTGTTGAACACGTGCATTGAGAGTTGAATTTTGATCTACTGAACAATCTAAAGTCAAGTCTGCATATATGGCACGCAGAACGTGTTGAGGAATTTTGTTACCAGAGATATTTCTGAACTTCTCACTAAATTCCTTGTGCATACATCTGGTATGATATTCTGGGAGTCTGTCCTCTAATGATTTTACTATTCTTGCTGCACTACTCATCATTTCTGTTGGGTTACGCCCATGTGGAACTCTCCATAGAAATATTGTTTGACCACAAGCACCTCCAGGGTCATATCTCAAAACATCCACTGGTACACTTAATCATAATTTTTCAAAAAACCTAGATTTCTCCATGGCATTTGTAAATCGTTTTGGCACATGAATTTCCTCATCAAAGTAAATAGGTTTATAGTCATCACTAATTGATAATGTTTCATCCAGTATATCATAATTGTGTTCAACATTTTCAAACTCGACATCACAGGAATTGTGAAAAGAGACCCATACATGTGTACTAATTTGACGAACTGGTTGTGAAAGGGTGTGGTTTGTTTTAACATCAGCCAGTCTTCTTTCTAAATAAACTCCATATGAATTCATAGAGACAGCTAAACTTTCTAAGTCAACTCTTAAATTTTCAGGCCAAGTTTTTGTAAATGGTCGGCTAATAATATTAAAAATTGAATCTGCATACTGTTTTAACTGACCAGAATCTAGTCTTGGCACTCTCTGTTTTTTCTTTCTCCAATCATTAAAGTCATTGAAATTTATTTTGAAGCGTTCGGGAATATCTTTGACTGTTCCATGAATTGATCGATCAGCAAATTTTGATTTATTTCCATCCAAGTACCATAAACAGTTAACAATACTACTTATGTAATTAACACAAGTTAAAGTGTTTCTTGTAAATATCAGTCCTTCTTGTTCAAAATTATCACAAACACAATTATAAAGTTTGTCTTTTCCAGTAAACCTTTCTTCATTTTTGCTCTCTTTTCTAGGAATTTTTACAAATTCATTTGAACTGTGCATAAGCACGTCAAATGCATTTTGGTCAGTTTTCACATTATTGGTGTTTTGCTCGGAGTTCGATTGATTAATATTGGGTCTGACATAAAAAGTAACGAACTTAAAGTTTTTATTAAACTTAAGAGCTAATTCGACAGCTTGATCCTTTTCCGGGTGGAAACAGTCGTCTTCTTTATTGGCAAACAAATCAATACCCGTGACATCGGGATTTTTAGTGGCCATGCACGACTCGCACACGATTTGCCACGTACTTGACGTGTGGATTTCTTTCAAAACATTTTTAACGATCGTGCGGGTTGCGCCTTCATTCTTCTCGAAGACGGATATTGAAAATATCGTCGTCATATTTATGATGACGCTCCACAGACATAGAGGCAGAATCATTACGAGGGAATCGACATGTTTTCGTCTGCAACCATTCTGTTGAGAAGCGACACCTATGACGCTTTCGTCTTGATCAACCAGTTTCAATAATGAAGAAAACCATAGCCATAGTAAAGGGAAATAACTCCCGTGATATATATTCACGTTGACACACAAAATAAAATAAAAACATCGTGGAAAAGTGCAATAAAATAATTTAAGTCGGGGGTGGTTTTAGTTAGTCGGTCGGGTTAGGCGAAACAAAGATATTTTTAAGGTCAGCCTGAATCTAAGCATGAATTGTTCCTTAGAAATTGCACAGTGATTGACAGACTTCTATGTTTGATATGACCTCACAATTTCAAGATGGTGGTATCTGATCTCATGCTGGGTTCCTGGTCTATAGTACTTTTACAAAAACATTTGGCATCTAGGAATTTTCCAAGAGAGTGATGATTGGTTTAAGTTTAGAAATACAATTGTTAAATTCAAATTACCTTTCATATTGAATAGAGTAAGATAGGAATCAGTTTTTCTGGCGACCGCTACAACTTTAAATGATTTAGACATATCACCATAATCTTCAGCTGCTATAGGGACTAGCTCGTATTTCCTGTAAATAAAATGATGATATACTTTCAATATATAAGACTTTAAAAAATTGAACTGCAGCCAATTGGACCCATAGCCAGCTCATAAAATTTGGTGGGGCTACAGAATTTTTTGGAGGGGCTGAGGATGTGGCCGGATAAGAACGCTCCTAAGAAATCATTATTGTTGGCTAAAGATTGGGGGGGGGGGTATTTTATTTTTGGGGGTCTAAGCCCCCCCCCCCCACCTGTATCTAGCTTTAAAATAGTTTCACTATAAAGAATCTCTAGTGCAAGATTCTTGTTACCATTAACCAAGGATGGAAAAATGCACAGACAGAACCCTCTTGTGCCTATCATTATATAGGCTACATATTTGTCTCAAAACCACCATTGGTGAAAGACATACCATGTACATGACAGCGATCAAAAAAATCCATCTGAATAATTATATTGGTAAATAATTAGATCAGATCTAAATTTTAACACAGACCGCAGTAACACTGGGGTCACAACAATACCCATTTTGTTGAAAATTCAAAAATTATAACCAACCTTCCAGCTAAATAAATATCTCCAGCATCAAGGTTCATCAGATCAGCATCCCCTTTCTGAATCATATCCATACAATTAGTTGTATTACCCCCTAGTAAACAATCCAACTCTGGTCTTAAATCCTTTGCTTTAAAGGCCATCATCATGGATTCACATTTTTCTTTCTCTGGTTGTGAAATAACACACCATCTCGCCATGGCTAGCGGACATCTATTCAAGTTGGATAGAATTTTGGTAAAATTTGCTCCTGGAATAAAATAACGAGATCAAATCTAAATGACAACTTTACTGCTGAGAAGCAAAATGACCAACAAGGTCTATTAAGATATAATTTTCTAACTCCCCAAGTAAAAAAAAAGTTTTAAGGCAAAAAAGGAAAGTCTTTTGCTTCATCCTCTTGGTTCCATGAATAAGGTGCTGACTATCTGTGTGAAATCCTGGGAAGCAAAGTGATACCAGATGTTCCAGAAATCAAACATGGTTACCCCGCCTTGTACACAACACTATCATTAACTAACTAACTGGAGCAATGGCTTGGATCAGTCATAAGTATAAAATGGACTAAATTTTTATTATTTTCATACAAAAAGATGAAAAGACATAAAATTCAACTATTGTAAAATAAAAGGATTCAAAATGAAATTGGGTTTAATGTCCTACTCTTCTGCACCTAACCTGGGCTAATGGAAGACGGGCATACGCTATACAGTGCTATGAGGGGAATTTTTCCCAGGCAGCCGCACTACGGCCTACTCTTATATCGAATTAAAACTGCCCAAGGATCTTTTATGTGCACGCCAATGTGTACACGGGACCTTGGTTTTTCATCCCATCCAAACGACTAGACAGCTGTCCTCGTCAGGATCTCAGTTCTGCATCCTGACAAGGGGAAACCATGTCGGAAAATCGAGATGAACTTTCTCGGCCAATGCAGGGATCGAACACCCAACCGCCAGGCTAGTAAGCCAGCGCCTTACTCACTTAGCCACCATAATCCCCAAAAGGATTCAAAAGATAATATGAAAGTTTTACTTACCAACCCAATCATAATAATTCTTTTCCCCAACATCTTGAAGGGACATGGTGCTATCGGAGAACATCAAGTTTCTCCTGATACCATCGGAACTGAATAGTTTGAATTTATCGTTATATATACCATTAGGACCATACCATTCAGCAGCCTTCAAAATAAAATCTTTATAACCTTGCAGAACAGGCCCAGTTCTGATTGCAGATGTCATAACAATATGAGACGATATCTTTCCCCAATTACATGTTGCATAATCATCTATGGCCTTTGTCTGGCCATTAGGACACAGTAAGCCATAATCCTGTAAATAAACAAAAATAACAAATCAACAAATATATAATAATATGTGAGCACTATTTTTTAAATAACATAATACGTATGACTGCAACAAGCCAAGTCCATTTGTTTAATTTCGAGACCCAGACAGACCATATCAACGATCTGTTAAATGATCCAATTTCAGAAAAGAGTGTGTTTGCGATTTTTGAATTTGGAATTTGTCTTTTATTTTATAAATGTTTTATTTTTGACTTACATCTGGTGAATTTGCGACTCCAGTAGCTGTCATCTGTGCCACAGTATCATGACGTAAAAAGGTTAAATCACCACGACCTTCGGCAACACATCGGAAAGCTCCATCATATCCTCCTGTAGGATCACTAGTTGAACACCTTTCTTCACCCACACCATTACACAGATGACATACAGATGTTGGATTATTACCTACCAGATATAATAAAACTTCTAATGATTGTCAAATATTAACAATTTTACTGTAAAACACTTACTACACAATTCAATTAAAACCCCCAAAAAATAAAAACTGTATTCAAAGACACACAATATTCATAATTCCACCAAACTTTGTAGGTATTTGTAGGCATTCCCTTTTCAACTACAAAATCTGTGTTATCATCTGTAGACCAAGATGAAACTGAATTAAATTGAATTCAGCTGAGTGCACAGTAAAGATTAGATATGTACAACAAAAATAAATAATTATGTACATGTATACATCCCCATCCCTTGATGAAATATGAACACAAAAATCCAATCTAATTCTCATATCAGATTATTTTTGATACCGGTATATTTTTTAGTATGGCCTGATTACATAAGTGATGAGACTTACCAAATGGATTGTAGAATGAGGATAAAGCTCCAGGTAGACATAATTGACCGAAGAAACTCGTAACAGATTTTACGACAGCGTTACATTCTGTTACAGGGATAATATTCTGATCTAACAATATAGATATGGGATATAACCATCCAGCACTAGTACCAATACCTACAAAACAAAAAAATCAAAATCTATTTTAATAAGTTTCAACAAATTTAACCCATTCAACACCCACTTAAACGGCACACTATAAGACAAAAGATGAATAAGAGCAAGAAATAAATTAGTAAAAAGTTACCCTGCCTCCTCTAATATTTCAAACCCCTACATATTAGACCATATTAGTCAGAACTTAGAGATAACAGCCCATGGACTACCAGCCCATCCATTACAAGATTACAATATAACACCATTTACCTGGGAAACAAATTTTTCTATTCCGTAATGTGGAAATCGACACTGGACGAGTCTTTTTGAAGACTGCTACTGAATAATATATAGGTACTTCTACTGCGTCTGAAAATAAAAGAAGAAAATAGTGGAGAGATTCAGCATTTAAATTGAAACAACAGACATTTTGAAAGGTAAATAACTTTATGTGATCTGAACACCATCTTCAAAGAAAATACTTCAGATGTCAACGAATAACATAAGAGAGAGACAGAAATGGGGTTTAACGTCCACTTGACACAAAGTAGGTCATTTCGGGACTATTGAATAACATAAATATTTACACAGAAAGTAATTGACATCATTTTTTAATACTGTTTAAAGTCTAATAGTGAAGGAAATGTGTAATTACCAGAATTATAATTCTCGGCAACAATAGGCATCATGTTGTGATATCGACCACCAAAATAACCTTGACCTGCATCCAATGTCATTAAATCTGCCAAATCCTGTTCTATCATCTCCATACAAGCAAACCTAGAAAAATCATAAATTTTAAATGAAAATTAACAATAAAGTAGGGGGTACAGTTCAAAAAAAATGTTTGGCATACTCTTCTCAAGTACATTCATTATACATGTATGCGCATAAAATCTTTCCCATTAGAGCTGATCCCCCAAATCTGAACAAAATCACGTTGACATTTTGAGTAGTGACTCATTCTACAGTAAAATTCCTCATCATTATGACATTTTAGAAGATGCATAAGAATCTTGTGGTTTAGTTTTTGTATCTTGTGTTATGTGCTCATATCTTGTCTCATAACTTGTGTTTTGTGCTCATATCTTGGATAATGTTTTAGTGTGTGTATCTTCTGTTACGTTTTAGTGTTTATAGTTTGTTTTACGTCTTATTGTTTATATTTTGTTCTATGTGTATGTTTCGGTTTTTCCCCTGTACATTTATATTTTTTGTATACATGTTAAAAGGTCTACATGTACTTACACATCAACACCTCGGACACATTCAAACATATCTGGAATATCCTTTTTATCATCATCACTTATAGACGTGTCTGCCTTTACTTCTGATAAAATTTCTTTAAACTTTAAACATTTCTCTTCCTCCATTTTGTTCACAGTACACCATCTTGTGGCTATAAAAAAACAAAACAAAATGGTTATTTTACTTATGAATGGTGTTTAATTCAACAGATGGTCTAAACAAAATATACAAGGAATACCCAGAAATGTTGGAAACCAGCTTTTAAACATCTTTTATTGATTCAAACCGGGAACTCTACTCAAATGTCCAGTCTCCTTTTAACAGAGACACTGACACCATGATATCATTTGTTTCGTAACGGTACATTTACATGCATGCTACCCAAGGCCAGGGTGTATGCAAACGCTGAACAGTTACGGACCTTTAATTGGTCCAGAATTAAACCTTTTCTTCTTAAATCAGACATGCTTCCTAGATCTTACTCATCAACATGTATAACAAGAAAGTCAAGAGGGCATTACCATTTCACAGTCATTTTTTCACACTTATTAAAATTCTCGCAATGGTAAGATTTTGGTAATACACAGTAATAATAAAGATCAATGTGAACTTAAACATTGAATTTAATATGTTTTGAATAATGCCATCATGGAATTACAAATTGTAGGTGCAGTCGTCATTCTTGAAAGACATGGCATCAATGTAAATTTATCAAGAAACTCAACAGAAAAGCATCATAGAGAAAGGGTATTACATACCGGTATATGGGGTTTAAATTATACCCATGTATTCGGTTCTAGATTTATACAGCACAGTTTTTTATAAACTGTTTATTATATATACATGTACCGGTATGTACATGCATGTAAATAAATTCTATACAATAAAGTAAATTACATTTCCATATGGATTATCTAATTAAATTTTGATAACAACTTTATTTCTGATTTTTCACTAAAAACTACACTGTAATCCAAACCAATTCCTATCCCAACCTCTGCGTTTGGTCAATGACATTTCCATTAACTAGTCATCCTATAATTGATCAGAACCATTTTTATGCGCTTGAATTTTTAAATTCCCATAGTTCACCACAAAAAGAAACCCTGTATACCAATACAGACAATCCCACTGGTCACTAATCCCAAGTGATCTGAACATAAAAAATAAAATGAAAGGCAGAGCTGTTATTCTATTCATTACAACTCCCAAAGAACAAATGTCTTTCTAAGACTGGGTTCATAACCTAAGACCTTTCCTATACTAGTTGGAGAAGAAAAACTTTATTCGTATTCTCTCAGTTTCACATGTATAAGACAAGTCCTTTATTAGCCTGCACTTACTTTTACTGCCAACGATCCTACTGAGTATATATCGGTACAGTGCACATGCCAACAGATTGTTTATTCAATATGTATTTTGAAGAGCAAACACATTAAAATAGTTTGTTAGCGATAGTAAGCAATTCCAAAAAGACATGCATGTGTAATAACCTTATAAAATCAATAACAAAAGCAAAAATTAAAAACCAAAATGTGCAACAGAAATAAAAATGTAACTGTCAGTGAGCACACAGCTTTAAGTTCATTTAACCAAATTGATATCTGTTTACATTTATCAAGAATCATTGAGTAGTAGTTTGATGAGGATGGGGGAGAGAGAAATGGCTGATAAACTTAGCCAGACACCTTTATTCATCTGTCAAGGGTTCTCTTATGAGCAAGCCATACGCAAGTGGAATGACAGGTGCTGGAGGGGTTGTCCGTGTGCATGATGCCTTATTTCCATGTTTGAAATATGTCAATTCGACTATGTTTTTAAATGGATAGGGCAGCAACATACACGTAATTATATTCTGAATATTGAATAAATTATTACAAAATTGATAAATATCTTACAAATTCCAAATTATATCGTTATATAGTGCTCACGAGTGAATTCATTACGAGATGGGAAACATCCATCAAATGATTTCGTTAACCAAAATAATGCTCGGGCTATTTTACTCCAATAATTCTTTTGCCCCACCCATCCCTGATATCAATTTTAGGTGATTTAAAAACTTGTGCCTTCTGGCACTGTGCTCTGTTCCCAACACATGGGATTACTCTCACATAACAAAAAACGTTAGTTAACAACACTGTTAAAATTTACCGAATATCATTCCCTATACATACCTGGTCTCTCTAAAGATAAAAACACAAACATAAAATATTGATGTGTGCATATGAAATAATGATGTGAACACATAAAATAAAGGTGTCAACTCATCAAAGATATAAAAGTGAGATGATTGGGGTTTAACGTCCACTTGACACAAATTAGGTCAATTTGGGACTAACAGATGGTTCAATTTTATTTTGATAGTTCATTGTGCCTAAGGGGTCTTTAGCAATATAAGGAAACCAGAGGATCCATGAGGTTGAATAGGTGCCCCTATCCCTTTCACAAACAATTCACAAGAGGGGGGAATCGAAACCACATCGCTTGAATCAATGACAGAAATTATGACTTTATAAAGTGCATGACTGGGTTAAACCATTTGGGCCACCCTACCCCTCTATATTATTTTTTAATACATTGATGAGTTAACTTCTTCCTGCCCAGCATCTTCTTTTCTGTGTAATTAAAATACCGATATTCATAGCCAATTTTTACTCAACAATGTGAATGTCTGAAAAGGCGATAACATTTCATGCAGAAAAAGTGTCACTGCCATGGCAAAATCACCCACCATTCCATGTCACAACATTTGTATCAGGTCTTTATGATAATCATGAGGCTGTTGAAAGTCAGATTAAAAATCTTTACAAGAAAACTTGTTGCATGAAACGATAATTTTATACGAAGAATAAGTAACTTCAGCAAGAATTTACATACAATTTAAATTATATTAATTATCATTTTCGATCATAATCCCCTTACCTCGATCACTCTGCACATAATTAATAGAAGTGGACAGGACTCCTAACACACAAAATACTTCTACGATGTTCATTGTGGACATCTTTTTACCATATAAACACAAAAATATCTCCTTATTTACAACATTTCTTCTTCATCGGTATCTATTCCGCCATTGAATTCACTGTTACCTGTATATATAAATCCGCGATAGTAATTATTCCCATACATTTTCCATTAAAATGGTGAATGACAAATTAATTCTTCAATTGTTTTATACAACATATTTTGCGGTGTTATAAACTGTCATACATGTTTTAATTCGGGGCTTTTTATTTTGATTTATTTCGAATGTATAAAACATAATTCTTCAAATATTTCACCTTTAGATTGGCGCAGTAATATTGCATTACTCACCTTGGCGGTGTACAGGTAAGTTTGACCCTACGTACATGTCGCCTTTGCTCCACACAATTTTATGGTTTCTAAAGTGTGTAATGTAAGTTACGATAAGGAATTTTAAGTACAATTACATCGGTCCTTTTTTTTTTTAAATTTTATTTCTATGATTAAGGAATGGGTGGATGTGTTTGTTATTATTTTCACAATAAAGATTGCTCCGAAATTCATTTCACCTCAGCCTCGTCAACTTATGAAAATCCAAGAACCGGCTTACATTACATTTTGGGCGCGTAGCCAGCTCATAAAATTTTGTGGGGTTACGTAATTTTTTGGAGGCGCTGAGGATGTGGCTACCGCTAAGCGCAGAAGCCGGGTTGAGTGTTGGAGTGTCTTTTTATTTACGCAGAGAACTCCAGGCTGGGCAACACAGCTGTGGTATCAAATATCAAGTGAACTAAAGGTGTTCTATTAGGCATTCTAGTCATATAATTACAGTATAGGCTGCACAATATAGGCACCTTACGTTAGACACAATAAGGACGTTTCAAGACAAGAGGATCAGGGGTGATGATGACAGACAGGACAGGCCTCAGTGGACCATGCTACGAGCCTAAGGGGTGCCTACAAATTTGAACACTTCGGTGTTCAAGCCTGTTTCCCCTTGTAAATTTGTGCAGGAAGATGTGTGGTGTGGGTGGAGTTTGGGGTAGTAGGTTTCTGGCAAGGAAAAAAGCCACAGTTTGGATGGGCCAAAAAAAAGATGCCCCGCGTATATATATTTACAGCACGTTAAACATCCCCTGACAGTTGAAAATAAGAGTAGACTGTAAGGCTATCAAGGGAAAATTTCCATCATAGCACACTGCATGACAGTGTTCATAGCCGGTTTGGTGTTGGGAAGTATAATACGTTAAACCCCATTTTATTTCCATTATTGCTTGTCTTTGGTCCACCGAAAAGCGAGAAATTGGAATGCCGGAAAGTATAGAAATTGCGACTTGGTGATCATGATTCATAGGCGATTCTGCTCCAAACAGCAAAATTTGTTCTCTGCCTTTGATGTAATTGCGCTGTTCAGTTGGACATGTTCAGTTTACTATGTGTGCAACGATTCTGGCAAATCTTCCAATCTATGTATATGTTACAGGAATTTTGAAATACAATTTATGAGTCGTATACATACATATTTTATAATTAGGCTAGGCAAAGAGTAAGATAATTTCGCATTAATGGATGTTCTGTGTTATGTGGAGTTCACACAGCAACTACCAATGTTGAATTAATATTATTTAAGGAGACGTCATTTTGGATTACATCAATGATAACATCTTCTTATGTTTTAAAAAATAATTTATCATGTACAAAGCTGTAGTGACTGCCCAACTTCGTCTGTACATTTTTGTTTGTTGTTTTTGTTCCATCTTTTGTTTAGAAGATGTGCAACCAATATCATCGGGGATGGGGCTTTTTAACATGGGGTCGAATTTACGCTAGACAAATTCATAAAACTAATATTTGCGTTCCGTTGCAATGACCTCATCGAACATTTGAACAGATGATTCTAAACAATAGGACATAATATATTTTGAGTCATTCTGGTGGATAGAAAAAACATTTTCAAAAATATTTAACTAATTTTCTTTTTATTGAGTGCGTTTATGAAGAAATTATTTGTTACCTACATTGAGCAAAGTGTGTGGCAATTTTAAACATAGTTACCTCCCTTATATCACCATTTCGTTATCTTTAACCCCGGCGATTGTAATCTTACCAATTTCTCCTATACAATAATATTATTTCGTGATTGGCTACACAGTAAAAAGGATAGTGTTACTTTACACCCGTAGGAGTGGCAACTGAGCTGCCACTTGCAATAGCGTATATAAGCACTTCATTGAGTGTAATTAATTACACTTATTTGAGGATATGAGAAATCATCTAAAAGTGTAAATGTCTTCTTTATACCGTGAAATTATATCTAACAAAATTGTAAAATGTTCCTTTAAAAATATAATTAAACACTATTTAGGGTGTACGTATATCCTCTCAATGTGTAAACAAACACCATCTAGGGTATAGATATATCTTCTGAAAGTGTAATTCAACACTATTTAAGATATAGATATATCTCGTGAAAGTGCAATTCAACACTATTTGGGACTTTGGTTTATCTTCTGAAAGCGTAATTCAACACTAATCAGGATGTAAGTATATCTCCCGAAAGTGTAATTCAACACTATTTAGAATATAGCTATGCCTTTTTAAAGTGTAATAAACACCATGTAGGGTATAGCTATATCTTCTGAAAGTGTAAGTGGGTAATATATAGGATACACTTTATCTTCCACAGGGTGTAATTGGATACTAAATAAGTGTAATAGAAACACAGCTCTGGGGTACAATATACACTTGTGGGGGTGGCAACTGAGCTGCCACTTGCTCTGGTGTTTATAAACACTGTACTTGGTGCATGTGCATGCTTACAGTGTGACCGCTTTTTATAAACAATACTAAGGATCTAAGTAAAGAGTAAAAATAACTTTAAATTGAAATGAACAATACTTTATTAACAAATAACTGAAACATATGGATAAGAAGTTTTTTATGTACACACGTCTATTGCTGATAATTTCACTAAATATTTAATAAGGAATAAAGAGTAATACCACTGGACACCACCCTATAAGTATAACCTCAGATACCCGAAATCTTTTCATATCCATTATGAATGGTATGCAACCAGTTATGGGGCAGATATGTTAGCAATAAAGGTCTGACATAAACAGTAATTGTGATAAAAAGCTGAGGGTACCCAATAATAGTGTCAATAAACATGTGTAGTAATAATGAAAAAACTCATAATAAATCAAATTATCATTAATAATCAAATTAAAAAATTAATGGACATACATATTGCTTACCTTTTACTTATTTGTACAAGAAAACACATTCGTTACCAGACATCAAAACATGCCCACAACAACTATGTAGTCCGAGTATTCCACAAAAGTTGTCCCATATTAATTATTTTGTAGGTAAAAATGGGAGTCTTACAACAAAATAAAAACTATCAGGACTAATAACCAATGAAGTAATAATTAAAATCTGATTGGCTTCTAGTTCTTCCTAAAGCTAACAATTACATGTATTATACAAAACATGAACTGGCAATCAGATGAAAACTTTCCCTGGTTTTAGTAAAACTTTGTAATTCAATAGACATAAGTAATGTGTATATATTTCAAATCAATCAAAAAATAACAGCTATAAGGTCCACAGAATTTTAAAAATTGATCGAGGGCAATTACCCCAAAAGTAATTATGGACTTCTTGATCTGATGAACATAGACATTGTATATATTTAAAGGCAAAGTTTTTTCAAAGTGATCAAAGGCAATAACATTGGAAGTAATTATAGAATTGTTGAAATATGCTGCCTTGCTTAAATTTATAAGATAACTTTAGCCTTTAGATGTCCTCAAAATCTTTCAAATTGATCAAGGGTCATAACTCCCATCTGTAATTATCAGAAATAGCATTGAAAATAAACACCATGTATAAATTTCTAGTCAATAAGATGATAACTTTAGCTTCTGATGGATGGTCAAGTGAAGGGTGATAACAATTATACAACCACATTTCAATATGAGTTAATAAACAAAACCCATAATATTACAATAATAGATCAATGTAATTTACATAATGATTAATTCAAAAATTCAATAGACATACTACTTCTCCACTTTTAGGTATTTCAGCAGGGAACTGCATCTAGTAAATTGCCAAGGCATGTTAGTAGCCTATTTGTCCATCAATCATATAAAATATGCCGGTTACATTCATCTGTCCTACTGATGCTATGTGTGGCGTTAGAATTGATTTCCTCAAAATATCTTCCTTGGTTGCAATTACCTGAAATATATAAACATGAAATAATTAGAATTATTAGATACATTTAGCAAATCGTATTTGGGGAGAGGGGATTACCGTGTTATCATAGATAACATTGTGAGCACTGACGACAATGGAATGGCACGTTGTTCACCACTAATATTATTAGGCCTACGTCAGAAAATATTGATGACAACTTATTCATCCAGTGTAATATATTTGTAAGTAGGCCTATAGTAGAATTAATTAACGATTACCCCCACCCTGACACATGTCACCGTGTGTAATTAATATTAAATAACAACATAATTTAATAATAAAGTAGGCTTAGTACTCTAGTAACCTACAGTCTTGACTTGTAATAGGCCTAGCAGCAGTGCAAATACAGTAAATTAATTGTACCGGTAGGCCAACTGTTATTCTAATCGGAGTTACCCATGCTGACTGTGCAAGGGCTACCAATAAATCATTGTTCCTAGAAGTGTTTCGAAGTAGACAAGATCAAGCTTTAATTACTGATCCTGATGATTTCGTCACGTGATTACTGGTGTGTTGCACTGTGCACACGACTCTTACTAAGTCTTATAAGTCTTGGCTTGCTGGATACCTCCTTTTCTATTAGAACCCTACCCGAATAATATTATATCAGCGTGAATTCAAACTATATCGAAACTTTGTTGATTTGTGAC
Source organism: Patella ulyssiponensis (assembly GCA_963678685.1). Lineage (NCBI taxonomy): Eukaryota > Metazoa > Mollusca > Gastropoda > Patellidae > Patella > Patella ulyssiponensis. Next base: position 18,303,314 of record OY783229.1, on the reverse strand, counting down.
GCAACCCTAAACTGACTATAATAAATTAAATAAGACGATATATTCGAAGACAAGCTCGATTTGTGTCACTTTTCCAGACCACTATACTATTGTGCATTGGAACTTAATTTTATTTATTATTATGGCGGTTTGCGAGGTTCCAATTCTGTTTAAAATACCATTAACACTGACTGAACTCTGCTTTACTAACCTTGATCTGTGCACTTTGTTCCTATGACATCTTGGCCGGCGATAGGTTAACAATTCTCCAGCAACATCCATCAACGTACCGGTAACGAAACTCAGACAGCGTTCAAAAGTAGAGCGTTTCGGTGGGAGGAGCTCGATCAGCAGGCATCATGGGAGATTTGGTTTTATTTTAAAAGATATTGAATTATTAAAATAGACGACTTCAAATACTAGAATTAATAATTTTACGATTTATGTAAAACACTTCCACTCGTTATTCAGATTCGTATCATGACATTAGGGCTTAATCTTTCTCGGCTAATGCTTATAATAACACTTTTTAAGAAAGAAGTTTCTCTTTGTGACTGCAAACATTTCACCAGTCAATCGAATTTTCGGATGAGTAAGGAAAATGTTTCTCTTTATGATTGCAAACATTACACCTTTTAAAGACAAATACAAATTTAGTGAAAACAACTCTAGCTGTCAGGTAATGCTACACATTCTAAGAGTAAGCATTTCCTTTGTGAGTGAAAAGTTACGCCTTTTAATCGAAGCGTTTATTTTTTCCGATGACGTAACACCTTCTAAGGGAAATGTTTCTAGTTATAATTGCAAACATTATATGCAATAAATTAAAATACAATTTTCCGGTGAAGTAACACGATCTAAAGGAAAGGTTTCCCTTTATGATAGCAAACATCACACTTAGTGAAGATAAATACAACTACCGTATAATGCTATACTTTCTACGAATAAGGATTCTCTTTGTGGGTAAAACGTTACACAGTCGAAGTTAAATTTATTTCTCGAAAAGTGTATCCTTAGAAACAGTGTGGGATCACACTAAGAATGTTATCAGGTGTAACCGGTTACACCATTGCCAGTGTATGTTGTGATCTCACACTTTAAAGGCCAAACTTTACACCAAAACAAGTGTTTAATTACACATATTTTTAACAGTGTACGTCTGTTCCTCCCCGAACCAATGTTATATAGAGGCCAGTCGTCTATTGCTACTGTCCTGGTAATATACACTTGTACTCTATTACATAGGGTTTATTCCTAAAACTTTTTCGTATCGATTTTATATGGACATGCCTACGTCATGATAACATTTTCAATGTAAGGACCAACTTGCTTTACCAGATGCATTTATAGCGACAGCTGCAAACCAAAAGAATTAATACACGCAGTTAGAAGCTAAATGTGACCGGAATGTGATAACTTGGCCCAGACTAAAGTTATTTGAATGAAATTTTCAACATTTTCATTTTTCATTATCTATTCTTGAACTATTATAGTTAGAATGGTCAGTTCTTTATCTAAATATTACATAATGCATCTTTAATTTCTATTGATCATAAAACGGAATTGTTGTTTCTCATTGACCAATGTATAATCGCTACAAGCCAGAGCCTCTATATTATGAAGTCTTTGTGTGTGTGAAGGGGGGAGGGGGCATTTTCTTATCGTAAACATGAATGAATTGGACCTGAAATTTTTCTTCCCTGAATATCTTTTACCACTACTGATTTTTATATTACAGTTTATAATGCTTCAGTCTTTTTGTCATTCAGATTTGAAGAGGGAAACAATTAATTTGAACGTGAGTACTTGCATCTTCCTTTACTTCAAATAATTACAAACCAATCGGATTCTAAAGCCCCAATATTACAGTATAAAGGTTAAATTTGGCATTTAAGATCACAAAATAATAAACATAAAAAAATTATTGTTAGGTCAAATTATTTGAACTTTGCGGTTTTTACTGACATCCTGCGGATAACAAAACGAGTCGTCAAAATTGTATTGTCCGCATTCATCGTGCACAACAGTGGTCATAAAACTACTGACTTAAAGATACATTATGAGAGATTAGATAGGGAGTTGTCAGTTCTCGATATAATAGTTAAAAACTAGATCATGTAAATGGAATTTGCTGTAAATTACATGCAGTCAAATCTTTTTTTTTTCTTTTTTTAATAAAGTCAAATCGATCCATCCACTCTGAACAGAGAATTTAGCGATTGAAGTTTACTTTGCCTCGATCATCATTACTAAAGCCAGTGCGATAAAACATAGTTTCGATTATTCATTTTTTATGTAATCATTAATGAGCGTTGAGCAGCAGATCGAATTCAATCCAGTAAATATCACCGGCTAGCGATGACACCGGGAGTTGATTATGGTCTGTATAAGTTAATTAATGTCTAATTAATAACTTAGATAACATTTCAGGCCTAAAGAAAGACTTGCAATAGGCAGATTTAGCTCTTGCATAATGTATGTTTATATATGATTACATCTATAATTTGTAAGTTTGTTTTGAAAGACAGCTCATATTTTCTGATCTATCGATTTCAAGTTCTCACATGCCTTCCTGCTCATCAGGGGCGGATCCAGGATTTTCAGAAAGGGGGGGCGTGCTGCCCCCACTTGGGAGTGCGAAGCCCGACCCGTGATTTTTGAGTGGACTAAAATGCCCACAAGGACTAATTTCATACTAGTACTGCAAATTACGATTTCCAACCTAAACTGTTTTTGTTCTCCTTTCCCGCGAGAATGTATGGAGCTAAAAATTGTTCGCCACCGCAAAAAAATAGAGGGGGCGTGCGCCGGGTGCGCCCCCCCTCTGTATCCGCGCCTGCTCATGGTAAAGTCAGGGTCATTACTTCTCCATTTATTACTTTAGTTATGAAATTATTTCTTTTTAGTTAATATGGAGACATTGAATTAATATTTTAAAACTATTTTACTTGTTATAATAAATAATCGGTTAACGACAGTTTCCACAAATTAACTGACATTTCATAACGTGCTTAAAAGAGAAAAGCCCTCGCGCTGTACTTTATTGTTATAATAATATTTTAACTACCCAACACCCACAGTAATCACTGACAATAATTATCCTTTTATCACCAGTAATTAGACCAATTTTAACGTATCATTATTATTATTTCCAACTAACGGTAACTAATCTCTCCAGATAACGGGATTGTGGTACCTGCTGATCTTCTGTTGGTTTCGTGAGATAACTAATTGCCTCAATATAAAACACCTATCAAAAAGCGCGTGGCATTACACGGATGCGAACGCGCGTTCTATTACGAAACGCCCGATTTCTTAAAATTAGGCAGACGTGTAAATATTTATCAGTTTGCTAATTTGTTTCCCGCTAATCACCACATTAACTGTCTGCGGGGATAACTCGCGTGTCTAGCGACTTCTTAACTTTATCACACGTGCAAGTGGTCACGCGCATATGCTCCATGTTATGATTGACATGGTGGTATAAGGAAGCTGAGAAATAAACATCTGTCATTAGATTTATTGCATTTGACATTTATTAATTGGCTTGACTTCTGTTGTATTCCAGATCCTTCATCAAAAGATATTAGCAACAAAATGAATTTATAAATCTCCGCTTGTATTGTGTAATATTTCTTGATAACTTAATATGTTAGATTCCGTTTTAATTCAGCCTGAAAATTTACATTTGTTTTCTTTATCAAGTGAAATGGTATTATCGGTAAGAATAGAACAAAAACAAAATCTGCATAAGAACGTATCAATGGTTGCATAGCTGCATATAAAAATACTTCTCCGATACATTTCATCCGCTATACTATACGAGGCTGTAGTCGAATAATAAAAGAAGCGGCACTTTGAAACAGTTCTTTCTTAATTTTGTTTCGATCTGGATTTATTATTGTTGGTCTACTTTACTGTAGGATAAATATAAAAGATTAAAAAAAAGGAGAACATAACGCGCGAGATTCGTGTACAATAACCCCTGGAAGTTAGAATTTAAAGCAAGGGTAGGCGGGAACAACAACATTATTCCCACATCGCAATGATGACGTGACTGAAATTTAAACTGTCATGTCAGTCTTCTATCTATAATTATAATTACCTTTTTTTTATACAATCAGTTTAGATGTATACTAACATGTCTTAACACCACCGTGGATTGATGTCTTTTTTCATACTTAAACTTAACAAAGTTATATATTTAGCAATCTGCACATGGTGCCGTTACCTATACAGCATCCTCAACATAACATTACTTTACTGTATTAATACAACCGCAAATTTTAGTGTCTCTCTTTCAAATTTCGGTTAATAATATCATCCAATATTTTCTAGTAACTGCATTAATGCCGGGATTTTAAAAATGCGTGTCAAAAACATCATAAAACGAAATTACAAACTGATCTTTTATTCATTATAACAGACTGAAACCATGTATCACATATATATCAAAAACATTAACGCCCAAATTTTACTGCTTATAATATTTGCACTGAGCGACTTAACTCATATTTAACTCACTTTTTACAATCCATCAACAAACATTATATCACCTACATTTCATTAACGATGCCAAAAATCGGTACACAAACAAAGATCACTTCGACATTCTATTCAATCACTCTCAAGTTTTTGTACTTTTCTCTAAGGGCATAGGAGGGCGCTGGTGTTAGATTTCCACGTGCGGGAGTTGATGATTTTACCGTTAGTGAAAACAGGAATTAAAAACTGAAACTTGTTGGTCGTCAATTCACAGTCCACGTGGTGTGTTGACGTCTGCGCCTAATGAGTATAGTTTTAAAACATTCAAAGTCGATTACATTTCTGGTAAACTCGATTCACACTAGAATGTGATTTGATAGACTGTTGACGGATTAGAAGTAGATTAGCAAAAACTGTTGATTTCCCGCTCATTATCTTCATCTGTGAATTGAATCGTGGAAATCAAGAGCTAAAGAGGTGAACTCCATGTAGCGTCCAATTTGTTTTGTTTTTGTACGTCGCCCACGAGAGGCTTATTTGGTCCATTAGCAATAGAAAGTGAAGTATATTTGCCAAAAGTAATTTCAAGTTTAACTTTTAAACACATGGATACGGCCATGTTTTCTATATATTCTCCGTACTTTCTGCTTACCACGGAATTGTCTGGAATTAAAGATTACAGTGATATTATGACTATCACCAAGAAAGTAAATATAATTAATTTTGAAAAATAGAATACGCAAAATAACCTAAAAATTGAAAGTTCAAGACTTTGACCTACTTGTAATACGAGTATGCATTAAACTCCATGAAAACTACTAAAGATCTGTACTACTCTTAAATTGAAAGTTCATACATCTGTATCTCAACAATGCAATGAAGGACGTGTCTCGTTATATTGCAAACAGTTAAATTTGAAAGGCCTTTGACATTATATTTAAAAACTTGATTTTAACAACTGGCAAATGCCTTAAAGAAGGTAACTCAGTATAATCCAAAGTCTTCGTCATTGAAAAACAAACTAATTGCCAGTTTACATCAACATTAATGTTGTGATCAGTATTTCACTGAACATACTGATTTGAAATTAGAGTAAAATCGGAAACGATTAAATGTAAACGATTGTGTTGTCAATTTCTCGGTATTAAACATTAGCGATTTAGCTCCTTTAACTTTAAAGGCGCTAAGCCTAAAAAGAATCGCTGAGATATGTATTGGTTTGTATATTAGAACATATTAAAGACCATGTCAATAAATAAAAGGCATTAATTTCTTGCTGGCACTTATAATATCAGTAATTGCTGAGAAATAATCACTTGTATCCACTGAAATATAGATTATATTATCGTCTGCAATGTTGCAGAAATACAAAGAACAAGAGTATCAGGAAATCGATAGGTGGATAGAAGTACCTGTGAAGGGCTCGCCAGGTACGGTAGTAATTTCCACCCTAATGATAATCAAATCACTACGTGTCTAATCCACATGTTTAGTTCAGATAATAAGAACGTCATAAAATGTCTTTTTGGCGTGTTTCGGGTATAAAGTAGAAGTTTTATCACTATATGGAGTAAACATACTTGATTTAATAAAGTAGAAAGTAAACAGAATATTATAATATCTTAGAAGTAATGATACTTTTAGATCTCTACAATGGCTTTCATTCCAATTTTTGATTTACAGTATTTAAAGGGGCACTGTTCTCGCTATAATAGTTAAAAAACAGCGTTAATATATAGAATATGCGGAAGTTTCAGTCAAAATGCTCCACTCTGAACCAAGATATTAGATTTTAAATTTTTTGGCGAGTCCGATCATCATTGCGATAACAGAACAAAATCTCGATTAGCCATTTAATTATTTTAAAAAATGTATTCTAATCCTCTAAATATCGCAGGTTAACGATGGCACCGAGAGTTGATTATGGTCAGGATATGTTAATTGAGATAATATTTCAGGCCTAAAGAAAGATCTTCAATAGGCAGATAAGACTCTTGTATAATTTTGTTTAAAGTGACATTGTTTACAAAATGACGAATTTTTGTTGCTGTGCGCCCCGCTCCGCACCACCCAACTAAATTAGAAATGACATCAACCATTATATATAGGTGCAACAAAATTGTCTTGAACCTCCAAAATAAATGAGAACATGTAAGATGTCAAAGGCGAATGATTAGGAGAGAATTTGGGGAACTTTTATTAAAAATAACAAAGTACATGACTTGTGTCAAACAATAACCAAATATTATTTACTAAGCATTTGTGTTTGAGATGGGCAAATGACCCCTCTCCCATGAGTTTGTGGTGGCCAAAGGGCGGGACATCCCTATGACGCCATGCAAATCGGAATCTACCCTTTCTGAATTAAACTTTATGATGTTTTTTTTTTTATTTTTTTTAAAAAAAAAACATGTTTCGACCCTTTTTTTGAAAAAGACATGATAATCTATAACAACAACAAAAAAAAAAAAAAAAAAAAATATAGGAAACGCTTGAAGAATTTAGCAAAAGATATATATATATTTTTTCATTTCAAACTATCCATGGAACACTAAACCCTGCCAGGTCCACCATCTCCATATATTTCTAGGCGTTGTGTCTATAAAAAATATATCGTATTTAACACACATAAAAGACAGCATAAGAATCAAACTGAGAACCCATTTTTTTCTTTCAAGATATCGTGGGATAGCTATTTCTGATATAAAACATAGCGGAGGTTCCATAAAGCTGTTAAAATTTCCTTTACAGAGCAATTTACACCATTACCGAAACGAATACAAAATTCTCCCTACCGCCAGAGTAGCAAATTATTCTATTGGCTAACAAGTTAGAGGTGGGTGGAGCTAAAAAGGGTGGGGCTGGATTATAGAATGTCAGGCTGAACAGAGTAACATAAGTCTCTAATCGAGGGCTGTTTATTGATAAGAACCTTACAACACTTAGCAAGCTGGTTTTTATTCGTGTAGCCGTATCGGCATTTGTCCAGCATATTGTTAACGTACCCGACTCACCCCACGTCAAAGCCGCGTTTCCTTTACGTGAACACCGTTAACAAGGAATAGACAACTGACAACAATTCCCATATCGCGCGAAACGCACGTGCCTCCTCAACGTAATTCAGCCCGCGTGCGCAGATACATACATTGGCAGATATATCAGTTTCTTGTGAATACTTATTGTAAACAAGGTAGAGTTAGGAAAATGATGTTAAGATGTTGAGATGATTTCTTCAGTGATGTAGCTGAGAAAGTATGATCGTGAGAGAAAAGGTTTATTTAGAATCTCTAAGATTGTATATTATCTCTTCTCGTTACATTATTATAAACAGCTTAAAGTATATTATTGTTTATATATAATCATATGTAACGGTGAAAATCGTGTAATGTCCTATATATTGATATTGTATGCCGTAAGCTTGTTTATTTTTATTACATTTTTCTGCACATTTTTGTAATACGGACAGATTTTCACGTTGTAGCACGTGCAATGGGAGTAACGTAGAATGAAATAACGGTTCATATTCTGGGAAATAAACGTTCATAATATTATATGGCAGGCATTAGGACCCCGATCCCTTCTTTTAATTGGGACAATAGGAAATCGCAGTCAATTACAATCGAAGAACAAAATAATCCAATGGGTGAATCGAAAAAAAACCATGATGAATAACAAAACAAAAATGTAAGTTCCCTACGAAAGGTAAACTGCGAATAATGGTTACGTAGATATCCCAAATGTTTCTACGAAGGATAAACGTATACCAATAACTGTGAACAACAGTTAATTTAATATTCAATACCATTTCTTTTCGCCGTTTCCAGTATACTGCAATGTAGTCTTTATCTAAAACTTGACAGTGGTTTAAGTTTATTTTGTAAAACTTCTTTATTAAAACAAACATTTATCTTCAATCGAAATCATTTGAAAATGATGTCTTAATTCGATCAGTGATATAGAGGGTAAGCGATATTCGACTAAATTTTCATTTCGAAAGATAAAGCGGAAGTTGGTCTGTTTACGTAAATTTAGTTTCGTATTATTTTGAGTGGTTTTTGCTCAACACAAAATCAGTAAAATTTTTAATGTTTATTTATATTTACTTGGCAAAACGAATCAACTTCCTGAAATCGACAATTTTTATTTTTCACCCAAAGCAAAGAAATATAGTGGTTTTGAAATAATTTTCTTTGCATTTTACATAGCCAACAGTCTTCAACCGACTGAATCGCAATCACGACACTGTTTGTGACAATCAAATATAAGAACGAAACATGAATTCAATTATATAGAGTTATATAATGAACACAAAATAAACCGCTTTGGTATAATTCCCATAATAGAAATCACATCTCGTTTTTTTTTAAATATCGTCTCGGTATACGAATCTAATAGCATATTGTTTACATTTATTATTTGGAAAATGTATTATCATAATCATTCACCGACATCTAATTCATGATTTCCAGTTCATGTACCAACATCCAATAACAAATCTTGAAGATAAAAGAAGAAATTTTACATATCATATACCTGGAAGGGGAACGAGTTCTTAATGTACCTTATGGCTATTAAAGGTATATAATTATCTAAACGCTACATTTACAATAAATGGATCTCTCCCCTAGTTAAGCTATTACGGTCTAATACAAAGACACGCTTTAACAATTATCTTAATAAAGCCTTTTCTTTGTGTAGATCAAGCAAGAACATATGGCCAGGAATTAAGAAATAGAAACTAGTCAATGATTCTATTATGACATGTTACAACGTAAAGAAAGCCAGTGATAAAGAGAGACCATTTGCAATCGAATTAACCAAATTACAGTTTATAAAAGACATTTGTTTCACGGTAATTTTGATTAAACAAAATTTTATCTGTGAGCAAAACCACTGTAATATAATTCTTTAGAGGCAGTAGAAAGTATTTTCCATACAGATTGATTCAATTGTTACAGGTATTGACCGCCTTTCTGGGAATATCGAAAAAAAGGGATAAAATCAAACTGATAATAAAAATAGTTCAAAAAAGAAATTAATAAAATATAAAATGAATGTAAATGTAACTATAAAAATTAAATTTAAAATTATTCAAAATATTGCTGAAAATGAATGAGTAATATTTGAAACTGAATGAATCGTTTGATTAGAGGTAATCCCACTACACACTGCTAATATGAGTGGATATTGTTGTTTTAAATTTTGATTGGTCAGTAGTCCGACTACCAACCAATCACTAGCTGCCCTACAAAAGCTTTACATTTAAAACGAGTGCCAATATAGGACCAAATATGTTTACATAACGTTACGTCATGGATCACGATTTTATTATGCCTAATTAACCCATGCAAAGCAGAATACTGCAGTAAAAGTAAGTTGAAAGAAATGTAAACAATACTGTTTGGAAACGAACATACTTTCACCGTTTTTAATACCTTAAATCACTGTCCAAAGTTTTGCTGTACTTAAGTGATAGCTTTCATTGAACGGAAAGAATAAACACACTCCCGCATAAGTTCAAGAAACAGACGCTATTCCAGCAATGGCCAGAGAGGGATTTCTCGGGCCGTTGCTTCAGGAATATGCTGCAATTCGTGATCTGAACGATTTCGATTATTATGCAAAGTAAGTAATGTCTAAAAGGAACAAGGTTCCAAAACTATTAAATTTGACTTAGTCTTGACAATATAATGTGATGAATATCGGATTAGTTGACATCCTCTTAAATAAGCAACAGGGGTGGATCCAGGAATATTTGCAGGGGGGGGGGTGCCAGTTTCCTGTTAAGGAAATCTGCCATCATCGTCTCTGAATTACATAGGCATACATACAAATTGAGCCTTTTAAAGAGAAAAGTAGGATCACATTGTAATTTAATTTCATTGATGCAAGGCTGAGCAGGGTGGGGTTTGGACCCTACCCCACACCTTCTGGATCCGCCCTTAAGCAATCCAGCGCCACCTATAAGAAATGGGTAATTGTTTTGGTGGGGATTCTTTAATTCGATAAAAATTAACAAGCCGGGAGAATGTCTACCGTTTTCTTTTCGGAATTAAATGTTGAATAATCAGTTGGAGTAAACTTTATCGCGTATTAACCCTTAAATTAATAGCCGTTGTCCGAAAGATGCAAATGGCCCATCCGTGGCTCTAAATAAATCAAAAAAGGAACAGAATTAACGCTTTAAATTTTCTGAAAAAATTTCCAGTTTACATGAGAACTCATATTCATACGATTTTCATCTTACATTGCAGGGAAAAAACCTCATCCCAGGGGCTAAGACAGATTGACCAAAATGACATGACCGTCTGTGAACGAAGGGTGCTTTAGAGACATAATATTATATTGTCTGATTATTTTATGGAGTAGAATCGAGCACATAAAATATTTAATTTATTGCATTGTTCTTTGATGACTTACAATGTCTGTGTGCTGCATTGTTAATAAAGATACAGATTTAAATCTGATATTACTTCACGGGAACTTTAATCGCAGCATGATTGCTTATGCACATATCTAACAAAAATGGCACCATTTGGGAATACTTCAGACATTTCTGCATGACACAGGAATACATGACAATCATGTAGTGTGTAGTGGAATCTACGCCCTTTAAGCTTCGGAACGAGTAATTTTTAACCCCTAATTCAAACGTATTTAAGCCTTAATTCAAACTATCCCAACGCATTATTTCGTTATTTTTTGAAGAATTAAAGCATTTCCTGGGGGCTGGGTCTTTGCAGACTTATAAAAAGATCACGATCAAGTAACAAACAAGATATTCTATAGAATGTCTTTTTGATCTGTAAGAACTAGTTTCACAATTTTAATAAGCTTTTAAGATGAATAGAGTATTTTAAAATCAAAGCTAAATGAGTAAAGAGATTAAGAGGAAACTTACAAAAAACGTATGGTATTATTATAATATTAGCGAATATTGACTCGACTCTATACATTGGTTCGGGCATCCTTTTAAATCGGCTTGATTTGCAGTTACCGGAGAACAAAGATGAATTTTGAAAGAAAAATAAAGTTAGAGATCTATATTTGATATATGATTTGGTTGATACACAGTCAAAGATAACACAATTCTTCAGTTGGATTCATCCAGCGCAACCTCAGGTACTGCCCCCAATCTTGTAGAAGATCAGCCTAGCCTTAGTTCGCTTCGCCTTTACCGGTAACTGCAAATCAAGAGAAGACTGCGTCACAAAGATGATAAGGACATATTATAGACCTACCATCGCCACAGCCGCTACTGGGCAGACGGAAAACGACCCGCCTTACTTTCGTCTACAAGGTGGTTTGAACCTAAATGTCGCATTAAAACTAACTTAATTCAGACTTTATATATCTACTCAAAAAACTGGTCTCATAAATTCACAACTAACAATTCTAAATGTTTTAAACAGTGCCATTTAAAACTGAACTTTGCAACAGCTCCAAACGACGTACTGATTCCGACTCAGATTCTTGTAAATGAAGCAACAAAGAAAATATTATATACATTTAATGTTTACGCTTGTTTTTCCTTTATATCCTTATAATTATTTTAGCTTGTTCTTGTATATCCTTTAATTTAGGGCGTGCGTCTGGGTCCGTATGTTTAACTCCTTGCAGCGGGTAAATAATACAACCCCGATAAACCAGCCAATATTTAATTTCAGACATTCAGATCTTGTTAATGAAGACTGAATGGTGGTAGCTTCCTTGGTCAAGTGCTTTGTGCTGATGTCTCTCTTTGTACTTGTAATGGAGTTCATATATGTAAAGACCGAGTAAGCAGATAAAAATAAGTAGGCCTATAGTTCTCACCATGGCAATAGCGAAACAACAGCTTTCCATTTTTGTTTTTAATTTCATTATTCCTTACTCGTAACTTTTGAGGCGAAAATATGCCCAATGTTACCGCCCTAATTTTGGGCGATTACCCGGAACACTCTATGGCCGAACTCTTGCAAATTGGGAATAATTGCAAATGATATTTCATTTTTATTATTATTTCCTTTTGAGCTTTCGCGCAATCAGCGCTTCGTCTTTAATGGCCACCAGGTATGTCACGCTATGTTGTACTAATATATCGAACAACAGGTATAAAAGTTGCGTTTAATCCCAATCTTCCGGCGAGAAGAAAAGAGACAAAATTTGTAAGCTGCAGTTATCACGGATAGAAAACTACCCATGTTTTAATGAATTAAAAACCTCATTTATAATGGCAGGCTTAATTGCCGGAAAGAAAGCAAACTAAAACGAATAAATAGGGATTATCTTACAATAAAGTCTGCAGAATCGGCCGTTATTGAATTTACGTCTTAAGCGTTTTCTATTTATCAATTTAATAATGTCTTAATATGATTGGAGCTTTTAGAGAAGACGAATGTATATTAATTATTATAGGATTAGCCGGAAACAATGGGTGCAGATCATGAATTAATTGTCTTAAGCTTATAGGAAGATCAACTCGCCAATTATCTCTTCTCTTCAAAGCGACATTCAATCTTTTGAATTCCACTCAAATACATTTTTATGTACCAATATTCTTTAAGGTGAATACAATTGAAGAGCACAGGGGAAAAACGATCTAAGTCAATTTTTCAATGAAACCCATCGCCATCTGGTAGCAAATTTTAGAAGCTTTCTGTTGGACAATCAATTTCAGGTAAAAACGATCGGAGTCACATCGAACCAAGGACCTTCCGAAATGACCCCCCCAGACAAATATGTCCATCGTATCCTATATTTGACCTTACTTTGGCTGAAAAGTGTAAGTCAGTTGTTGTACTGGTATTATGATTCGTGTTAAACATCATTTTTAAGTTGTAATTAAACCCACTTGTTGTTCTGTTCGCGTCAAGCATTCTCGTCCAAAGGTTTGTTTTGCCTTTTATGCGAAAAGACAAAAATGTGACTTAGATCATTCTTCCTCTGGACTCTTCAATTAGATATCAAAGGAAAAAGAATAACTAACTATTTGAATCCCCTTGGTGCTGGTGAGGATACATTTTCATACACTGTATGTGCGAATATTCTCAACCGGTGTCCGTCTGCCTAAAATTCTTGTAAATGCTCTACAGGTTAAGAGTTTTGGGGATTGTGTTTTTGATGTCCCTGACACCAAAATCTTGAATGTGGTATATGTATCAGTCTGTGAGATTCATTTTTAAGCTCGTGTGTTAGTTAAAAGTCGTAAAGAGAAACTGTCGACCACAGGGGCGGATTACCCTATAGGCAGTGTAGGCAGCTGCCTAGGGCCCAAGAAAAAATAGGGCCCATAAAATTTTCGACGACCTTTTTAAATTTTTTTTTTTACATTATTTAATCAATTGGACTAAGCTTACGTCAAACCTCGCTCGGTTGTATCAGCTGTTCATTATGAAGGAAAAAATACTTGACTACAACTGACAAAAATTACAGCTTGCCAGAAAATAACAAGTGCCCTAACCACTTCCAAGAAAATAGTAGGAAAAGAAAAGTATGGACGTATATCCTCGGAAATTACAGCGGTCTTAGTTTTACTACGTCAAACCAGTCCCACAAAGAGCCCAGTTGGTCGAGCTGCCAAAGGCCCATCAGAGCCTTGATCCGCTTCTGGTCGATCACTAACTTTGTGTGTAGGTCTGGTCCATGGCCTTCAAAACTTAAAAACTGCACCTCTAAATGGCGATACTGGGCGTATATTCTTTACTTCGCAATGTCTAGTTTAAATCTTCAATTGACTGTTCAGCTTATTGTAAAAAAAACGACTCTATTCCAGCTTGATAAAGATACCTGTAAGAGTGTAGAAACGTTGCATGCAATAAACCAAGAAGCAGTAAATCCATAAAGTTGTGTTATTATGAATATTCAACTTCTAAATGTCATTCAAGGATACTAGACTCTATTTATATTGTCATACAGAATCATATTACGAGCTTGGATTTAGAATCAAAACTGGCAAAATCAATTTCCACCACAATACACAAAGCAGGAATGATATTGTATGTATGGCGATTGACATCATGCATTGGGTATATAGTTATCTACAAAACAGAAGAGTTATGTATATTTGTATCTGTAAAAATAAAATATATTCTACTTAAAGTGTTATTAACACCACTTGCCGACTAACTGTCTTGTGATCAGATAAGCTGATAAACCTCATATTTAATACACGAACATTCATATATCAGTATGTTAATGCATATAACACATGTTGTTTATTTAGATATTTGCATACTGTGAAGCGTTATTCTTAGAATGAAATAATATCTACATATTGGCGACACAATACTAGAATCAGATGTAAACCAAGGATGTAAAACTACACGATGTATAAAATATAATGTAGTCCTTCCCGCAAAGCCCCTCCTTCAGGTAAATATTCTGCACTGAAGGCTAAAAAGTGATCCAACCAGGGGCGTGGTGAGAATGAGTTCATGAGTAGCCATACTCATGCGCCAAAAAGTTTTTGCGCCAAAATCACAATCAAATTACTCAAAAAATGAAAAACATTTGTAAGTGGAAAAATTGTTTCATCTGACCCAATTAAAAAAATTTTGAAAGAGTCAAGTTGGAAAATTTAATCATATTTTATTACCGTATTTCTTGTCTCGGATTGCTGGAGATTGCGTTTCTGGGCTTCTAATTTTCGAAATTTTCCCGGGGGAGGGCCCCCCAGACCCCCCGCCGCGGGCTAGCGCCTTCGGCGCTCGCGGTGGCCGACTTCGCCGGCCACAGCTCCGCGGTCAGTAAAAGGGTTTTTGTGCCAAAATCTTTTTTGTTACTCATAATTTCTTCTCAATAATTGCCCTCACCACGCCCCTGGATCCAACTTCATTAACACAAGTCATTATTGTAATTTACGGAATCGTTTAAATATAACCATCATAAAGGCATAGTATCCCAGATTAAAGGGCAAATGTAGACTTTCCCAGACCATACACAATAACAATTTCATTGGTTCAACAATTATTTAGTTCCATTAGATGTACTCTTAATAGAAGTTTTGGTCATCTAGAATGCACATTCTATCCATTGATTTCATGTCGCCATCTTGTTTAAACACCATTTTATGTATATCTAATTTACATATTTTGTTTATTGGTTCAGACCACTATTTAAAGAAAACTTGTTGGCTATAAGCACTTCCCAAATTTGAAATGATATGTCACCAGCAACTAAGGTTTACTAGAGCGATGGTTTCGAATTGGACGTCTGAAACCCAATATGATTAAACCATAGATTTTATTTCGTTTCGTTTTTTATTGTTCAAAATTTCGCTTTCTCCATGTCTTTACTACAGTCGGATCTGGAAGAGTTGTTATTATTGGCGTGTTCAGGGTGATGTGAGGGATTAGCCAATGAAACTACTTGAAACATCAATTCGAATTGGTTAATCAAATGTCTGACGTCATAGTGTCAAAAGCCGCTCGTATGACCTTTGGCGCGACCCCCAAAACTTCTATTCAGATCTTCATGTAGTGTAGGCAATCGAAATTATTAAAAAACAAACGAAACGAAATATAGATCTGTATTTTAATCTGACAGTCTGAAACCGATGTTATAAAACCCTTGGGATCTATGACGACTGACCCAGTGGTCGAAATACAACACTACGCATATTTCGTGCAAAATTATGTTAACCGACATTAAGTCTGAAATCACATGTTTCAGTTTTCACCTTGAGATTATGCCTTGATGACGTAAACCCACCCCAGGTTAATGGACACGAGAGTCAAAAATATTAAGGCAAAGCAATAAATAAATTAAGAAACAGATACTTTCTGCGACTTCACGGTTCATTTATTTTCTAGCTTTTTAAAACGCCAAAGAATTAATATTGGTTTCATCTATTTGTTCCTGTTGTCTTGTAGCTTGCGAGCGTTAAGAGATTAACTTGCTGATTCTTTAAGACACTTCCTATAATAACCATTTTGTTAATAATACGCCCAACTCTATCATCCGTAAACACAAAACTTTACAATGTTTCAATTCGACCATATGCCATGTGTAATTTCCTTTTTTATTTCTTAACCTCATTTCCGCTTCTTCGTGCAGTTGGGAGTGATCGCCCTTAAGGTGATCTTTTGTAAAAGAAACAACTGCATGCGACTGAATAATGGCTTAAATCATGTGTAAATGTATATTAGAATTCTCCACACGCTTCAGCGCGTGTGTGATTTTATCAATATTAACTTCTTTTTTGTTGAAAACCACTTTTAATTCCTTTAATTGATCGCATCTTGCATGTTTGAGCGGCGTTTCTTTAAATGCAGTTCTGGTATTGTCCAAAAAGAAAATCGGTAGCTAATTATGTCGACTGTAGTTAAAAAGGTTATGTTTATTATTGGAGGGATTAGATTATGATTTATGACCCTTGTTTGACATCTTTGGTTATTATGAGCAATTAGATGCAGAGAATAGGAAATATACTGATAAGGTTATTAATTAATAACGGAAGAAATAATCTGAATGTGTTGATATCCTTGTCGTAATAAAACCTTGAAAAGCTTACATTATTGTGACATTCGGTTCACAATTATTATAGCGGTTTCAAAAATAGAGAGAGGCAGATGGAACCACCGCCATGGTATTAGACTATGCATGCCCTGTATGTTAGGAAAGTAAGGGATGCATTTTCTCGCCAGCACAACATACAATTATTTTCATCTCTTTATTAGCTGTACTGTGCTTGGGAGGCGAAGATGGTTTGGATGGCAGCGTTTCCGACGATTGTTTATCGAATTCCAATTCTCATAAGTTGGCACGACAGGACCTCGATTTATCATGCCCTGAGAACTATAGGCAACACTCGACTTGTCAGCACCTTCCAGAACATATGGCAACAAGGCCCTTTCGCTCTTACACATAAATCGCATTTTTCTTTATTAAAAACACAAATATTCAAGAATAATTCCTGTGGCTGTGTTATTCAAACCAACAACTCTAGTACACGCGAAGAACAGTAGCATGTGTGTGTGTGTGGGGGGGGGGGGGGTAATTCACCATCCTTAAATCCGCGCCTGATAGCAAATAATATTTAAAAAGCTGATAACGTTTCTAAAGCCAGATACAATTTTTCTGAAGGTGTGAGGATTATGTGTGTTAAATGCCCCCAAACCTGACCCTAATGTAAGCCCATACAACACACGTTTTTAGAGCAGTCACATCTCTGTCAGTTATTTATTTGTTTCGTGGAGTTAGATATTTATAGATTATCTGGTGATTGTTAAGAAATCTTTTCTACACGACATGCTACATCTATAAGATTCGCCACCCCCTCATCCACAGTAACACGATCACCAAGCAGCCACAGACCCGAGATGGTGGTATAACCTCTCAAGGGAAATTACTCTATGTATCAAACATGAATGAAACATATTTTCAACATTTCATTCAACTCTTTGTTATATTATCCTTAAGACAATACACGTAAAGTCATGCTGCAGATATTCTTGAAACCATTAGAAATGGGTGGACAACTGTTGACAACAAGACGCAACACATAAGGCAGATGGCGGTAGTGTGTTGGTGCATCTTACACGGAACATGGTGCAGCCACCTTTTGGGAAAGACGCCTGGATCACAGATCACTGATAACTTGGGAAGTTGATTGTCTTCCAGTAGTCTGTTTTGTAATAACTGCTCAGATAAACTCTTAACTAGGTTGAATTGTATCTTTGTTCCCCACCCATGCAGAAGCAGATCAAAGAAAGGAAGAGTGGGAGAAAAAAAGAAATTCTAGCAGACTGAAAACATTTGCAGATCGCCTGACTTTGATTTTGTCAGCTGTTCACATATTTTGATCGTCTGAATAACTTGAATATGTATTACAGGATTTATTTGGTAAAAGGGTAGTCCCTTTATAAGAAAGCTAAAGCATTTATCGTGGTTTTGTCTGTTATCTTTAGAGGTATCCTTGCATATAAATTCTTTGTGTAGTCTTGATTATGCATGAATACTAAATTAGACGTACCAGGTCATTTTAAAATCTTCTGAGACCGGCATTAATATGGACTTTGTCGATTTCTTCGTCAATTATTAATTGATTTATTTGTTACCCAGTCTTGACCCCCAACGGTTACCTGTGTGTTTTGGGGCGTTAAACATACATTATGCAAGAGCAAAATCTGCCTATTGTAGGTCTTTCTTTAGACATTAATCCAGACCATAATCAGCTCTCGATGTCAAGGCTAGTCTGCAATATTTGTTGGATTGTGGTCCGATTTGGTGAAAAACTTTCCTTCGTGATTAACGATTAAATGGATAATCGAGACTATTAGTTTTATCTTATCGACTTCAGTAATGATGATCGAGGCTGAGCGGCACTTTCAGAGTGGATCAATTTGACTGAAATTTTCAGCAAATTGCCTTTACATTATGTAGTTTTTAACTATTATAGTGACATCTGCCAACTCGTTATCTAATCTCCCATAATGTATCGGGTCATTTTTGTTTTTGTCCAGTAAAATGAAATTATGACAACTCTCTTGTATGCGACTCTGATTTTGGCAGCCTAATATGCTTACAATTTCCGGTTTGGTTTTGGAGTGGTCTTTCTACTACCCCCTACTACCTCGCCCATACAATATACTTGTCTCAATTCAATTATCTAAATAATGAAAATAATGGTTCTGTAAGTTAGATCCCAAATAGCAGCGGTCCCAAGTAGCAACAAATAGCAGACACATTTCAGCCCGCTTTTTATTTACAGTTCTACAAATTTCATTTTTGGTTATTTCAACCATTTTTAAAAACTCTAAAAAGGATACTGGAAGAGAGGACTACAGCAATTACCAAACTGTTAGAAGTCCCGACTTGTTTTGATAATATTTAGCGAGTTACTTTATGCAATATTACAGAATATTGTTTATTTATTTTAGCTGTTGTTGACACCAGTCTGTGTGTACGATGATAATCTAATACAAATGTTTATGTGGTCTGATGAGCGTGTGCAGGTCAGATTATGAAAGAAAACAAGCTATATGAATTTGGTATTATGATGAGATAACCTTTACATGTTTTTAATGCCTTACTGTTGTGAATTAATCGGGCGGATCTCCCGCATTTTAATAAGAACCAATGCGTTATTTTGATTATTGATGGTGCGGTACTTGATTAACTGGTCATGTGCAACATTACCGAAATGTGATTATTGTCATGATTGTATGCTAGATATTTACCAACGTAAGAGCATCAACCAACGGAGGTCATACCAACTTTATTTTACTAAAAAAACCCTAGGCGATGGGGTGAGTTCGTAACGTCTGTGTCCACCTCTAACAGCCACACACGCGAAACCTCCGAAACACTGCTTGTGTGATCCTTTTCCATCCTGGTTGCATTGCTGCTTTCAGTTGACGGAGACTTGTAGTGTAGATTCCAGACGCATTGATAGACGATGTCCAATGTTGTCCCCCAGATGATCGATTGGCGAAAGATCAGGGCTGCTGGCCTTTTAAGCACTGCAATGTTGTTTGTGTCCAAGAAGGCCATGGAGAAATGACGAAATATATACGTCAACATTTTGCATATGATGTGTAGAATATGCATATTTAGAACAAAACTTTTGTCGATTAGTCCGACCATTTATGATAAAATTTCAGTTATACATATTTTTTTCGATTTTGTACAAAATCATTTAAATTTAGATTATGACGTGTAGAATATATATATCTATTATATGTCTTTCCTTGACTTTCACTTTTTGCAATACTTTGGGCGCTATTGACAAAAGGTAGCTCTTGACTTTGATTAATAGGATCAAAATTAAGAACCGAAAAATAATAAAATGTTTAGAAACAGGAAATACCCCACCCATCTCTCTATTCAGAATCAATAACTATCTACAAATACGTGTATACAGAATATCCAATGCAACATATTTAATTTGGTTGAGATACAGTATCCGTAGAGTGTGAAATAAATACTTAAGCCAGGCCGTATTTTCCCTTCTCTTTCATTAAGAAAATGACGAAGTCCTCCACTGTTACTACTCTTGGTGGTTATGTCAGTTCAAGTACCTCACTAAGTCACCAATATACATGAAGGCATTATAACAGAGATGTCTGGAACCCCGATCTGTAATGAGATATAAAAACAGACGATTAGACCATAGAAAAACTAAAATTATTTTTATGTAACACGCTAACTATTTGACAATTGAAACAAACCTTGCAGATGTCACTGTGTTTTTATCCTTGTGTGTTTTTCATCTCGATACTAGACAAGAGTTTTTTTGTGTTCACATCTGGTCGAGTGGTTTCAATAAATGTCACCAATATAACACATGTGCACCCTCCGCCATATTGCCAACACCTTTATTCTGCTACTGTGCAATGACTGCTCCCGTTTCAAGATGGCGGCGTGTATTTTCTCACACGTGTATCATGCTAAAGTCAGCCGATTTGTAGATTGATGTTTATAAGATGTTATTATTGACGGAAGAGGAAGTTGTTATAGATACTGGATAGTTATATATTTCTAATGTCAATCATTCGGACGTTTTAGTTGCCTGAATAACAATCACTTTTGTATGTAGCATGCCTTTGTTCCTCTTCTCAGTTCTGGGCCTAAATATGGCATGAGGCTTACAATAATCAAATATATTCAATGAATTAATTGAAGTCCTTTCCACGGATTAGATATAATAGCTATGACAACTATATCTATTCTACGCTGAGATTTGTACATTTACTTATCATTAAAGATGCATTACGTAAAAGATAAACTTGACTGTTGTACGTCTTTCTTTTGGCCAGGGGATCACGTGGCTAAGTGGGTAAGGCGCTAGCTCGCTAGCCTGGGGGTCGAGTGTTCGATCCCTGCATTGGCCGAGAAAGTTCATCTCGATTTTCCAGCGTGGTTTCCCCTTGTCAGTGATGCAGAACGGAGGGCCTGACAAGGATAGCTGCCTAGTCGTTCGGATGGGACGAAAAACCGAGGTCCCGTGTACACATTGGAGTGCACGTAAAAGATCCCTTGGCAGTTGGAATTCGATATAAGAGTAGGCCGTAGTGCCGCTGCCCGGGCAAAATTTCCCTCATAGCACACTGTATGGCGTATGCCCGTCTTCCATTAGCCCAGGTTTGGTGCATAAGAGTAGGACGTTAAACCCCATTTCATTTCATTTCTTTTGGCCAACAATGTTATATAAATTATTAATTATACATTTATGCACATGGCAAGCCCATGATTAACTCTGTAGAACATCGAATGTTTGTGAATTGGAACGGAATGAAACACGATCACCATTAATTAATGATTTAATTTAAAAAAGGATAACCGAGATTTTATTTATTATCGTAACAACGGTAGCACTGTAAAATTAGACTAGGCCCTACACTATTCTTCAACCAGTCATAACTTCAGTGACTGAACTTTTATATAAATTTTCTTTTTATTTTTTTAAACTGTCAGCGCTTTATCTAAATCTCACATAATGCGTATTTAAGATACAATTTTAAATAGCCCGCCCATCCGTCCGTTTGTCCTTCACACTTTATGGGACACAATAACTCTCCTTCTACTTGAGGTAGAATGTCCAAACTTGGTGTAGGTGTTTATTAGGTGAATGCCTTGATGGGGTTGGAAGATGATCTTCTTTGGCTTAGCAGAGGTAAGCAATTTGATTGGTTGATGCTTTGGAACACGATAACTTTAGTTATGATTTTAAATTAAGATTGATGAAACTTGGTGTATAGGATTAGTGTATCAGTACCTAGACTAAGTTCGATAATGAACCAATTTGATTGGTCGAGACTTTGAATATATTTAAACGATTTTCAGAATCGGATAAAACGGGATTTTTCAAACAATCAGGTACCATAGTCCAGGAAGTTACGCCCGACATGCGCAAATATGGAAAGGAACAGAAATCTTTGGGATATAAACATTATATTTAAAGTTGAAAAAATCTGATAGTTTTACACTATTTGTGCACAAGGGGCGGCTATTATAATATTGTCAGTTTTTTTTTTCTCCGATTATCACGAAATTCGAACTCAACCATCATTACGATGTAACAGTGATATATTTAAACGGTGTTTTGAAAACGGACAAAACTGTATAGTTTTATTCCATCAATACCTTGACTAGTTCGATGATACGCATTTTCTCTTCAGGCTTAGTAAAGACTTCAATCTGGTTGGTCGACATTTTCGAACACAACAACTCTCCTTCCAATTGAGTTAGAATGTTCAAATTTGGTCTAAGCGTTTATTAAGTGAATGCCTTGACCGTGCTCAATCCTGTGCATTTCCACTATGGCTAAGCAGTGATAAGCAATTTGATTGGTTGATAATTTGGAACACCATAACTTCGGTTGTAAGTGGGTGAGGGTGATGAAAATCAGAGTATAGAATCATTATACCAGTACCTTGATGATTGGAATTTTCTGTTTGGGCTGAGCAGTGATGAGCAATTTGATTAGTCAAGACTTTGGAACTTGACAACTCTGCTTTTGATTGAGATAAAATGTTTAAACGTAATGTAGCTGTTCATTGGGCGAATGTCTTGAATGAGTTCCATGATAAGCATTTTCCGCCAAATCTAAGCAGAGCTAAGCAAATTCATTGGTTGATGCTTTGGAGACAAGGTAACGTTTGTAATAATTAATGCTGGAGAATGGTGAAACTTACAGTAGCTAAGTCTGTAACTCAATATCATTCAAAGTCTTACACGTTGAAAACACGAATTATTTGTCAATTCAAATCAACATTGATGTTGTGATCTTACCGGGAAAAGGTAGACTTTTGATATCCAATATTTAAGACAAAATAAACATTTTACCATTGGTATACGAATCGTGTACCATAGTGCGTTTCAGCGTCATTTGTTAGAAATGACCAGAAAGAACGAGGCTACACAAATTCCACAACGGCGACGTCATAACATATCTGGAGAATATGCGCAATAGACTGAAATAACCAGACACTAGAAATTGGTTGAGACTTATGTCGTATTTCGCTGGACATAACTGAATTGAAATTAGAGTCAAAACGGAAACAATTGAATGTAAATCAGTTCATAGACAATGAGATTAAATTATTGTATGCGTTGCGACCCATTTGGGCCGATTTCTAGGCCCCAAACCAAATATTAGCGATTTAACTCCTTTTATGTATAGTTTCAATATCAGGTACTTTAAAACTTTGACTAAGTTTGATCGTGAACATTTTCTGCTCAGACTAAGTATAGACAATTAGTTTGATTACTTGATACCTTCAACAAGAGAAATGTGCAATTAATTAATATGTTTCGTCTATTTATTTTGGGGTTGTGCGGGGGACACCAGCCTCACTGTTGGTATGTTTTTGTAATAACGGAAGACTTCACTCTTGGTAGACAAAATCTGTGGTAAAATACCCCAACTAGAATTCTTCTAAGATACATGATACGGTCATTTGACCGAGTTCCAGAAATTTGAATCAGTCCTATTAACAAGAAATTTACTTCAAAATGTCGACATGTCTTTTCTAAAAAATAAAAACACAAAAAAACCTTAAAAGGCCTTCTGGGTCAAATTCTAGTTGTGGATAGAGTTTAATGTGAAAAAAGAGCGAGTTTAAGGTTTCTTTAAGCCTTTACTGAGTTCATTTGGAAATTAACATATACTTATTTTATTTATAGTGTGCCATGCGTGGGAGACCAATTTTGCACGAACAGTGGTGTTTCCGATAATTCTTTTTCGAGTTCAAACCGATATGGGATACTTTACGCGAACTAGCAATTTGTATACCTACCTAGATTTTCAGCACAAACCGCACGACCAGATTCACGTACTTTGTCTGCCGCACATGCGCGAACGTCCTTTGTTTTAAAAAGATGCCCGGCCTGCTAAGATATCGACTGCATACTTAATAGGCTAATGAAACGCCTATCCAAATTACTGTTGGTAAATAAATCAGTTTATCTGCAATTATAAGTATTGTAACTGGGAACCATTGTAACTGTCATTGAACGAACCCATTAAATTTATAATCCGACATTAATTATCCGTTAACATAATGGAACTGACCCCCCCCCCCCCTCCCCCGACACAAACACCCATGGTAGACCGACGTTTCGAACTGGGTGTATAGCTACTTTTATTTAACATTGGTTTTCAAGATACATAAGCAAAATTAACAGTATAAAAGTGATTTAACTAAGGATGTTCGGTATCCAACCCCAAATGTAGTAGTACGTCGAGTTCGCCTGGACATTAACATTGGTAATTGTTCGACTGCCATACTCGTCTTAGCAGTTTGCTAGTTTCGGGATTTTAAATCCGAACCTGTAAAGCACACCACTGATATCGACACGGTATACCACTAACAAAATACAAAAAAGTTATTGGCGCATCGATAATGATTAACACTCTATAACAAAACAAATACTGAAATATATTAGTATGGAACACGACCAGGGCCAGATTTACCAACAGGAATAGTATAAGCCTAGTGCCAGCTTGCCAGCATATAATCTTGTTTCAAGTGTACACCGTGTATTTCATTATATAAAATATCCAAAACCTTAATGGCAACTGTATAATAAGAGTATTTGTTGACATTTGCAAACAAATACAGTAAAACTATACATATATTATATACGGAAAAATACCAACATTTCTCTAAACTTAGGGGCTCACTGATGTATTTAGTCTTGGGCCCACAAGTAGGTTAATCCTACTATCAACACGATATACCACTAACAAAACAAATACTGAAATACATCGGCAAATAACACGATATACCAAAACAAATACAGAAATATACTGGCATAAAAGACCTACCCAAAACAAATACAGAAATATACTGACATAAAACACGACATACCCAAAACAATTACTAGAATATGTTGGCATAGAACACCATGAAACAAATTCTGAAATACATCGGCTAAATAACACGATATAACAAACAATTACTGAAATATACTGACATACCCAAAACAAACACTGGCATAGAACATGACATACCCAAAACAAATACGGAAATATGCTGACATAGAACATGACATACCCAAAGCAAACACTGGCATAGAACATGACATACCCCAAAACAAATACGGAAATATATTGGCATAGAACATGACATACAACTGACAAAATAAATAACAAAAGACGGAATTCGGAAAACTAAATACATGTTATAGAAAAGCTTGTTAAAAAGCACCCAGTGCGATCATTAATTCGATGTATAGTAAAACGTTACTAACATCCAACACGATATAACCTAACAAAAGCTAAATCAGGCTAATAAACGATGAGAAATACTATTATGAAACCAGACATTGCACAAAAATATTATTAATTTGTAATAGGAGCTGAATAGCTCGTTAACTAAGCACCCCACGTTGACCAGTAACAACGTCAATTTGGTATAGAAGACGATATATCCCCAACAATAATAAATGATGAAACGTTATATTGTAAGACAAGCTGTTTAACCTAATGGCTACAGTATCATGGCAATAATTTGATTATAATTCCTGTTAATTGATCGTCTGGAAGTTAAACAAACACTTGAACACCTTGTTGGATCTAGTTACAGATAAAACTGGTCGTTTGGGAATAAATTCCTGGACTAGGAATAACTTCACGATTTACTTTCATCGCTTCTACAGCTCTAACTTTTGCAAGAGGAGGCGAACTTTGATTCGATTGTTGTGACACTGACGAGAAACTTTCATATTAAAAAATCATATACAAAAGCATGATTTCATGTTGATGTTTACATTTCTTTAGACAACTCAAGATTGTTTTAATTATAATTTTTATAATTTCCGAGTAGTGAGAAAAAGAGAGAGAAATGGGGTTTTAACGTCCACTCGACACAACTAGGTCATTTCAGGACTAACATATGGTTTAATTTTATTTCAATAATTCGCTTGCGCGTAGGGGTCTTTAGCAGTGGGGGGAAACCGGAGTGCCCGGAGGAAACCCACGAGGTTGAGAAGGCGCCCCTATCTCCATGCCACATACGCTCACACCAGGGCTCGAAACCACAGCCGCAAGCCAGAGGTGACCGGCCAGCTAGAGGTCGAAGCGCGGCACTCTAGACCACTAGGCCCGCCAAAAGTAACGCAATTAGCATAATCTGATATCCCCGCTTTCATCTTAGCAGATTACAATATTGATGTAGGCTACTAGTATACGCATATACTAGTATGTAAAATTAATTCAACAAAATCTATATTTGTAGAAAATGGCGAATTCTCATGGGATAGTGACCCTTCTGACCACACATCTTATGAAACAAATATATTAATTTGTTATATGGCATTAAGCAAACACACGTTGGTTAACCTAAACAAAGCCACTACTTAATTTATATTATTTAGATTTCACACCCTGTCTTAGTATTACATGGTTTAACGAGGTTTTAAGTATGGTTAAAATCTGTTTGAAATACATACGATACGCGCTCTAATACAATGTATAGTTACTAGCACTTCTATGTAATGCGCGCCCTCTATACAGCTGTGTCAACACGCTGATTACAAAACATGCCTTCGCTTCCAAAATATAAATATTACCACGCAGGATCTCATTTCTTGTAGTTTACACAATATCAAATCAGTGGTCACATCTTTTCGCCACATGAGCCCCTAGTTCCCATATCTTTTGTTTTCTACCTTATAGGTCTGAAAATAATGACTGCTCCCCGTCGCTAAGGGCTGCTACTAGTGTCATGGAAACTAACCTTGCACGTGAATAGGTTGCTAGAAGTGGATTAAATCAATTAGATAAGGGGATAAAAATGCCAGAAATTTATGAGATGATAAACATAAAGTAACGATATCCGAGAGTGATGTTTAGACTGACCGCGTAGAGTCGGTGGGAAGAAAGGCTTTCCATCTAATCCAAACAAACAATTCACATCTTCTATTTATTACTTGTTTTTCAATAATTGGCCACTCAAATTATTCACAAGTTTTCTTTAACGATAAACACGTGGTACGACACGACATCTTGCCAACCACTTGTCTTAATAACAAACTATGCCATTTTAAAACATTATAATACATTATAGAATTTTCAAATTAAAGGGAAAATTTCACATGTGGACAAACATATTCTTATCATTATTTATAATGTTTTGCTTAATTTGAAATAATTATAATGTAATAAAAATGTAGAGAGGAAATGACGTATGGGAAGATCATTTATGTAGCAGACGATATACCTTCGTCGCTTGAGGTTTACATTTTAAATATTGCAGATTAAATTAAGTTACAATTTGAACACGATTTATTTAAACGGAATATGGAATGATCTGGAAAGTGTAGGCACTACCTATCTTGTTGACATTACTATATAGGATACGCAAAGATTGTCCGTTGCCCCTCCACCTTTTGGTCTATTCTATATATTACCTTCCAAAATGTCACACATAATAACGTACACATAAAATATTATTTGTTTAATGTGGCCAAATCGCTAATATTTGGGACCTAGAAGTTGACACAAATGGGTCAAAGGCATATAATAATATATTATGAATGTATATAAACTACTAACGTTCAATCATTTCCATCTTCACTCAAATTTTAAATCAGTTATGCTCGGCGAAATAGGCCAGAAGTCCAAATTGAACGGCAATCACTAGCGTCTGGTTATTTCAGTCTACGCCGATAGTATTTATTGCGCATGCTCCCCAGATAAGAACATGGGATCACCGTTTGACATGTTCTTCGGGAACGCATTATGGTACGCGATTCGTGTACCAATGTAAAGGGTTTATTTTGTCTTAACTACTGGATATCAGAAGCCCACCTTTTCCCGGTCAGATCACAACATCAATGTTGATTTAAATTCGAGTTTTCAACGTGGAAGAAATTGAGTTAGAGACTTAGCTACCTTAACTCAATATCATCCAAAATCTTCGACAATGAAAACACGAATTATTTGTCAATTTAAATCAACATTGATGTTGAGATGTTACCGGGAAAAGCATCTTCAATAGAAGGCTTGATCTCGCCTTAACTACGTACATCTTATCAAGCCCTTCACGTAATACCCTGTATATTTCGCCACTAAGTTCGATTGTCACAAGCCCAGCTTGGGAACCTATCAGATTCATCGGTCGTCGTGAATACCAAGTCTCGTGCTTTATAGCTAAAATGCCTACATGTGACAATCGAGTTGCAAAGTTCAAAGATCGATCAATGTCAAGGTTGCTGTTTTCCCACGAGTTTCTCAATTTAAAAAACCCTGTTTGTTTAGTGTGTTTGGTACCACGAACTCTGATTGGACAATGCTATTAGTCACATGTAAAAACAACTAGCGCAAAGTTCGGGGAATTGCTGAGTATTCAAGCAACGGAGAGATGTTGTATAACTCGCGAACGTTGCTTAAGGAACATGCGGGAAAAGATGGGCTTCTGATATCCAATATTTAAGACAAAATAAAGAGAGTTTCAGGCCCATTTTTAACAAGGGACCTGAACAACGAAGCTACACGATGACGCATATTCTTATCTGGAAAGATGCAATAATGTAGACTGGAATAACCAGACGCTAAAGATTGGCATGCGATCGAGACTTCAGGCGTATTTCGTCGAACATAACTGATTTGAAATAAGAGTAAAGACGGAATGATTGAATGTTAATCAGTTTATATACATTCATATTGCATTATCATATGCGTTGTGACCAATTTGGGCCAATTTCTAGGTCCCAAATATTAGCGATTTAGCTCCTTTAATGTATTATTATTATTTCATTAACATTCGACTTTTAAATATTTTTAGGTGTAGCAATCTGATATCTGTAAATGATATGTGTAAAGAAAAATAACTCTTTTTTAATATGAAGTTCATGGCTAATCCATATAAATATTATAAACTGAAATTAATACATTCCATCACTTTCCTTGATGAAGTTTGCCTTGGACAGTATACCTGAAAATATATGAATATGAATTTATTGTTTATTCATAAAAAATATTATGGACTGAAATTTAGATTCCCATTTTGCGAGATGACGTTTCACAGAAATCTAATATAGGGGATTTTTTTGAATATAAAGGAAGATGATCCCACCTATTGCTCTGGAATTTCAAAAAGTTTTTCGAAACGATGACTCATTTTACATGGTATTCCTAATACAAGGAGACACAATTTTAAATGTCATTTGATTTTTTTTTTAACTTGTAAAATTGTCTCCCTTCTTTCAAAGTGTTGTATATAACGGCGTAATTTGTATAAATAAACTTCAGATTAAACTCTTTCAAAATATGTGCCTGTAAGCCCATAATCAACTACAAAGTAATCAATTTCTACCACATGCTTCCCATGTTATTTTACAGAGCTAGCTGCTGGCTAAATAACACTTTCCCATATAATAATCAAACGTACTTCTAGGGGGAACATTCTTTTTACAGCGTTAAAGGCTCTACGTCGTCGACCAGAAGTCCATAGTGTGGACCGTAAAGCAAGCCCGGAAGGAGAAGAACGTAGTTCCATGGCGAGAATTTAGAATCAAATAAAATGTATATACAGACCACACAGCGAGTTAAAGCTTTAAAGACAGGATAATAATGATGAATTGTTTAAAGCTTAAGTATATGTTTAACTGTGTCTCGTTTAGTTATATGCATTCTTGATGATTTTTACATGTTTGTATTCAGCTGTTTTATCTGAAATGGTCCAGTAAATGAACCTCTACAGATCTTCTCGGCGTGAAAACACACATAATTTGTGTATAAAAGTTACTTTAAAGCTGGTAGTTCACAGATAAAAGGCATACACTTGTATTTTGTGATACATCTGAAATGATGAAGGGAGTCGAAATAGTTGATCCAAGACGTGTAAGTTATCGGATGTTCACCATAAAATATAATGCTTCTGAGTTCCACATCCCACATTCAGATTTCAGAATAATCCCGTTATTAATGCCTTTTATGATAATATTCGTAGCTATTATCCGTTCTAGTCCATTATCACAAGCTGTCGCCGTGGCGATATATTCAATTTTTTTAAATCAAATTTTCGAAAACTACAGTATTCACTTGAAGCTATATGACAGGCGCCTGAAAGTAGAAAATAAGAACCTGTAGGTACATGGTGAAAATGGGTTTTGATGGACGGGTTAAAAATGAAATTAGTGTCTTCTTGAACTATATTAACGATAGATGACTCCTGTTTTCAGGCCCGTCGTTAAAGATCAAGCCGAGCGAAAATTCCCTAAAACAAGAATAACCATACTCGCAGAACTAACCAAATTTATTTTTAGTCAAATGAATTATATTATTTGGGGAAAAAAAACTAATAAAACACCACAAGGTTACACATGCGGCCCTACTACTTGTCACGTACGAGCTTGAGGTCGAACAAACAGACCTTATGAATGCGTTATGTTCCATGTTATGTTGAACAGTTAGCTATGCTGATTTTCCGAAACTAAATCTAAATCAGCACTCAGGTTTTTCTTACAAGCCGGAATGTTGAGCATTAGAAATATACCGAAACACAATGAATATGCACCACTGATTTGACTGGAAGTTCTGGCGAGACTTAATACACGAAGGCCATAACAACTTTATTTTATAACTGGACACAACGGGCAAAAATCCAATGTCTGTAACCACATTGTCGCGTTGAGTCGGAATTGGTCCAAATGAAGGCCTTCTGGCAAGTAGCACGGTAGAGCAAAGACTGTGACGAACAGCTTGTGGATCCCCAACACCTGCAGGTGTGCCCCGATAATGTCACGCATTGTAGTCGACTAGTCTCAGGATGGAAGTGCTATGTCATCGAAATCATCAAGCGCCGGCTCTGGTGTGTATGCCCTCTGAAATTAAAGCAATTGCGCTTTCTTGGTTTTCACGTGTCAACCTCTATAGGAGTTGCACTGACCTAAGCTTTGAAAAAAAACGCATACTTTGCCTCACATCTGCATCATAAATTTCAACATTTCATCAGTCCCATTTTTTCAAATTCAATATTCTTGTATGTTTCTTAAAAAAGGTCTATGGTGGTTTTACCCGACCGTGAAAACATCGTTCTGACAAGATATTGTCGTGATCTGATGTTTTTACATCCACAAATACAAGAGTACATCTCCTCATTACAATTCAGTAAAATCTTTACTGCTGTCAAGGTAACCACACTACTGTCAAGGCACACTTGCTACTGTTATCATATAAAATATTGCCATAGAACACTATCAAATTCAGACTTCCTTTGTTAAGGCCACAAAATTGGTTCCTTTAAAACTAAAGTGTGAAAATGGTATCAGAAATTTATATTAATTGCAGATTAGTTCTTGCATTTATCAATGATTGTTGGTGACGGTTTAAACCCTCATGGGTTTTTTCCGGGTCCTCCGATAGAATTATTGAAATAAAGTTAAACCACATGTTAGTCCCGAAATGACTTGGTTTGTGTCGAGTAGACGTTAACCCCCCCCCCTCTCTCTCTCAATATTAACACTAGATTGTCTTTATCGGACTGTAGGCTATACAGTTCTGACATGATCCGAGAAATTCTGGTTTTGACCATGGTCTGTGACAATGTTTTCTATAATAATGGCTGCAATAGCCATGCTGCCTTGGCAGCATTCTGATTATGTCGACAGCGTAGATGTCTTTCTAAAACCTCAAATCGAATAACCTTTCCAGCTTTTGAGTAGGACTGTAAATGAGAGAAATCTCAACTGAATTTTTATTTTTCTATTCCCTGGTCTATACGCTCGATAAACAATTGTAGTAAGTAATATTTTTGAAGTTTTGAAGTTAACTTTATGGATATTTGTACCGATACTATTAGAATATATTCTAGCTTATATAGTTTTATTGTATGGATGTCATTGTCGCATATTGCACCTACTGACCTTTATTATCAGCTTTACTCATAGTAAAAATAAGGTATCAATACGCCTGGCCTACCACGCTGGTTCAAGTGTGTTGACATTTCGCTACCATGAATGATCATAACTTCCAAATCAGCCCACATGCGACAACAGGAAAAGCTAGCTTGCCTTCAGTACAATGTCATTTACTAAAGACAATTATATCAAGACTCGCCAATTACCTTCTCATGGTATCTATTTCAGCCCATGCGCACTAACGAGTGTATTAATTTGAATAAGGGAGCGGTCAATGGCGGAACGTGTTATGGTTTCCACTTGTAATATTTGTTAGGATTTTGTCGGACTAGGAGTACACATGGATACCATAGTTGGCAATCTGTAAGTCGTTAACGTGATGAGGACAAGATTTAGAATGTTACTTGCTATAAATACATCCTATATGCACCAATCATCTCATTGACTACCAGAATATGGTGGACACAATATTCACTTTTATTCCTAGTCACCCTAGTTAATTTGGGGTACCTAAGTTCCTTCAGATGATTTTTACCGTTATTAGAAAGCTCGTGCTTTAAGTGATTAAACCAGATAACCACACATTGTAAGCATAAGAATTTGAAAATGTGGGCGACACAACGGGCAATTTTCTAAAATGGCGTCGTTTGTATGAAACTCGGAGCAACCCCCTTTTAAGTTAATATTCTATACGTAAGTTGCTACTGTCATCGATTGGTCGAATTAATTAGCTACTTTTTCCGATGAAAACCGGAAGTGATACGAGATCTTCTAGAATGGATAGCACCACACCGCTTCAGCATCTATTAGAAAGCTTATACTGAACAAGAATCAACAGGCTTCTAAAAATACCCACTACAGGCATCAATGTTTAAAAAGTAGAGTGGCAATCATTAACATTACCATAACATGTGCTGTATTTATCATGTTGTTGTATTCAGACCTTACCCCGTTATGACTTTGCACTCGTTCACCCTATGGTTCTAATCTCTATAAAGCGCTATCGTTTTCATATTCCCTTTCATCGTGGACAAAGTTGAACCCCTCCAAATACCTTTTAGCGTCATTAAGTTATTGTGGAAATGTGGATGGCTTCCTAATACTATTGGTAGCTACACTACACCTCCTAAATCTCAAGCGGACATCGAGTTCACATAAGAACAAGCTCTAATAATACCAGGGGTTGATGGTAATTCGACTTTTTTTTTTGAAGGAAAAGAGCAAAATGTTTGCCAAGGTTAACACATAGACGTCATTGGGTACAGTTGTAGGGAAAACCCTGATCATACGTTAGAGATTAGTCGCAAGTGCTCGGTCTATTGTTTCGGTAAGCCACGTTTGATTCACTATTATTACTTGATTACATGGATATCATATAGAAAATAGTTTTACATCAGAGGTTAGGGTGCTAGGAGTACTGGGATCACCTTTTATCAGAGACCTTTAGTACCGGGCATCGGGGTTACAAAAACTTTTACGTACCGTCACAGATCGTAATTGGGTCATAAAACGTTATTATGCTCAAACTACATTAAATGTTATTCCATTTATATATATATTGCAAGAAATTGAAAGTAGGATTATTATGGTCAAATCTTCAATATTTGTACCGCTGCATGACCTGAAAAAAAGTTCTTAGTTCCCCCCTCCTCGCGACTCACTACGTTTTATTGAATTGGTTTAAATGAAATAAAGTGTTATCGATCAATACAATTCAAAATGACAGGTAAATGTGTGGATATTTGTTTGAAATTCGATTTAAGCTTTCGACGTTCTTGTCTAATTTGGAATTGTTGATACACTGCAGGTACACCATGCAACCTTTGTTTCATTCAAAATCATTTATCTGCAGGAAGTGGTCCGTCCATATGGCATCTGGCAGTTAGAAATCTACCATCCTCATACATTTCCCCAAAAATAAAAAAAAAATCAGAAATTCCATTCATTACTTTCACGCTTTTCATTCATCTGAACAACACATTTTGATTGGCTTTTCACCGGAACTGACCAGTCACGTGATCTGCCAATTGTCGGATGCATCCTCTCTATCGACACTGGCATTAAGTTGTAATGGCCAGTGTAAAATGTGGTGAGAATGAATTAAAGAGCAAATCGGAGTGACACTGATTGAAACCAACATCGTGTTTCATTCATATTTCCCTGGCCCGCTTCCGGTATATTTATTCTTTTTTATTTATCAATAACGTTCTTATCATACACAATTTTTTCTCTTTTTTGCCTTAAATAGTCAGCATGTATGGAATTTCCACATACAATTTGCTAATGTGACAATATATTAGGAGAGGTATTTTTGACGAAAGAATGTTTTTGTACGAGAATCCCTGGTTTTAAATTTGCCAACGAAGGTTTTAGAGGAGTTAAAGTCCCAATGCGCCATTTTCATTTTCGCTAAAATCACAAATTTCTCACGGCTTAGTACACGCTTAATATTTACTCTTGATTATTTAACATTTAATCATGAAAACAAAATCAAAATACAATCCGTAGATAATTTCCTTGCTTGGATTCAACTGGATTTAAACCAGACCCGTTACGTTTACCCGCTACCGATAAAAGATGACTGCGTCGATGAAGTTTCAATTCTACATTATCTATGTAATATAATGGACGAAATTGAACCATATTTGGCCATATGTTTCAATTAAACATTCAACCTAAAATGGCGCATCGGGACATTAAAGGCCAAGACCCAATTGATAATTCACGTCGACTATTGAACACGAAATCTCAACCCGTTTTATCAAGGGACATAAACTTAAGCAGGAAAAAAAATATCAGTACATCAAATATAACCATTTAAACACTGTAAAGACAGTTTTACAGAATTTATTTTATAATTTTTTTAAAGAACATGTTATCAATCATATTTCATAAATTAAGAAGCAGGTTGGAAATGAATTCATCATACAGAATAAATGAATGTAAAATACATACACACGCATAGTGATGGGTATATTCCTGGGTTATTTAAATTGGAAATTACATGTATGGTTACCCTTATATTCAAAATTCTCTCCTTTTTTATAAAAAAATTAGGAATACTCAAAAGAGAGAAAGGGAGAGAGAGCGAGAGAGAGAGAGAGAGAGAGAGAGAGAGAGAGAGAGAGAGAGAGAAATGGGGTTTAACGTCCACTCGACACAAACTAGGTCATTTCGGGACTAACGTTTGGTTTTTAATTTTATTTCAATAATTCGCTTGCACGTAGGGGTCTTTAGCAGTGGGAGAAAACCGGAGGACCCGGAGAAAACCCACAAGGCTGGACAGGCGAACCTACTCCTTGTCACGTACAACAGCGGATTCGAAACCACGCCAGTTGACTCAATATATACTTAAAAGAAGTAGAACGATTAGGAGTACTCAAGAAAAATAGATGACCTTAAGGGCATGGTGAATCACCATATCTATTTAAATCTGACAAAGGCATCTCAATCTGTATTTGTAATAAAAGAACTTTTAAATACTTTATATTATGTTATGATAAGTAAGTACTTGTAAAACACTTTAAAACAAGGTTATAATTAGCACTGGTTGCTCTTAAATAGCAGAGCACTCATTTCATCTATAGGTACAACAGTTCTGAATTTAAGCACTTGTACCACCGTCATGGATTTGGAATGGTCATGATTCATCCAAACTAGTTTCACACCCTTTCTTACTCAATAACAACTCTTTTATTTTATTTATGAATGGGTAAACCTGATGTTCACTTTTCAACAAGTTCACGTTTCAACAATATCTTAACTAACATATCATCCGATCTTTGAAATATTTATTTGCTTTGTTAATATTAGTAAGGCGAAAGTGCTAATTGAATATCAATGATTTTTTTAAAAGAAATTAGGACCCCGACTGGCAATTCTCTCTCCATTCACGTCAATTTTAAATCCATGACACTTCTTGACCTAGGCTTTACCATTTCTTTGAATATTCCGAACATTTTCTGCATCGATGATCTTAATCTTTTTAACCACAACGAACCCAACTTTTCACATCGTCTGATAAAAACATTTCGATTTTTGCCAGGCCTGGTCAAAGGTCAGTGACGTCATTTTAGTAGGTGATCCCTTCCCCAATCCGCCCCAAACTTATGAAGACTCACCAAATATGTCAGAAAATATTTTTCAATTTATTGTAGACCAGAAGTCAACAAAAATTGTCATGCAAAACAGGGGAAAAAGAACAAGAAGAGATGTAATACATTCATGATATTAGGGGAAGAAATTACTAGTCTTAGTCCATAAACTGACCCCTGATCGATTTGTAGACTGTGGTGAACGCATAGGACTTTAAAAAGGCAGATATCGTGCGTTGGATGGCAGCCTACCTTTTACGTTTTTATATTCTTTCTCCTTTTAATTTCCTTTTTATTCCTGGCTTCGGAATATTCGTTCCATAAAGATTTGAATACTTTGATTTAAATTATTGGACTTCAAATTTTGGCTAATGGTTTGGATTGTTCGTACTTGGTTTTATTTTATTTTTATATAAAGTTGTAGATTTAGACCTAAAGTAGAAAACAAACCAACTTCCGCTCTAAAACTTTAACCCCGTGGAGCTTGTCCTATCAGTAACAGAAAAAACACCCCAGGTCAACTCAATTCGACACTTTATTTTGACCAAAATCAAAGAAGTTCAGCCTACTCTAATCTGTTAAAAATATAGATCTTTGAGTTGAAGTGACATTTAATTGTTTTAAAGAGGGGTAAAGATGGTTTAAAATGGCAAGGAATGATAAAATGTTGCGGAAGTTGACTCATTTTACAAAATATAATCTTTCAACACACATTAATACAAACCCAAAGATAGCGGAATCAAGCACTGTCAAATATGAACAAATTGCATCTTCATTGTAAAAAAATTAACATGCATGTTAGATATAAACAACGGTGAAATAAAGGAATGCCTCATGAAAATGTTTAACATACAGTCCTATATATTTCAAAGACCAGACACAGAAAGAAAAGAAAATATGATGGACATAATAAATGTGCCTCTTGTTTCAAGACATCTGTGAATTACATTAACACGAACATAAACTATAATGAGAACATGTATTGAATGTGGTTTATTGCATAAAGTTAGTGCTGCTCTCCCGAGGCTCGTTTTTATCGAAAGCTTAAAGACGCAATGTACCAGAATAAAAGGAGTGATTTGTCTTTAAGACAATACAGAGTAAAACAAAAACATTATTATTGATAGCGCTCAATCGTATGGCCATCTACCGTTTTGTTAATTTCAGGCGGCCGTCATTATTTCTTTTCCAACCGGGTCCTCCGGTTTCTTCTCACTACTCAAAGACACCTACGCACCGGTGAGTTGTTGAAATAATATTGAACCATATGCTAGTCCCGAAATTACCAAAATCATTACGAAGACCACGTTTTAGTTGCCATTATTTAAAGGACACTTTTCAGCAACCATTATTGAAGTTAATATTGATTCTCTGCCATGTTGCCCCTTTGGATTGCAGGTAAAAAAGGACAAAGTAGATTTGGGCGAATTTTCGGACGACGATTGAAAATACTCCGCTGTAATAAAGTAAAACAAAGGTATTAAGGAGCCAGTTTATTGTATCTTCTGTGTCACAGGTATACATAGTCAATATTTACAGTGAAGAAAATACGGAATCGAAATAAATCTCATGTTTTATCGCGCATGTGTTGTATTAAATATAAGATCATCCAGACGCTTCATTTAAGTTAAATTCCAAGAGACAAGAGGCATGATAACGAGATCTACAGCCAGATCTGAGTGTGGTAGTTAAACGAGTGTTATGTCATCAGCAGCACTTAATTCTGTTGGCAAGTGCAAACAAGAAAACAGACCATGATTTTTATCGTTGTATTTCTGTAGATAGTAAAATGTGTTGTACCACCACAGTTGATGTCTGCTGTTTTTATTGTTCTTTTTAAGAGGTTTACAAAATAGCGTAAAGCCATAAATTTGCTTGTGTCTACATTTGTATACGTCATGCTTGGTGTTTGCTTCAAGTTTTTCTTAAAGAGAAACTCACACTTCTGAAGATCGTTACAATGATATCGTTGATAAATGGTAAATGGTAATGACCATATATATTTCTGAAAATTGACCCATATAACTATTTCATTAATTGTCATATTTCTACCTAAAACGTTCTTACGAGACAGGGCAAGTTTACTCTTTTAAGAACACTTAGCAATCAAGGTTCAACAGTTATACCCAACTGTTATAAGTATTAAACTATAAACCTCTAAGCTGTCCTTGATGAGCTTTACTGCGATCAAATTCTTTGCTTTTTCTCAAAATTATCTAACCTACGTTAAAACACTTTATCTATGGGAAGAATGAAGTTTCACTCCGGTCATTTGGAAAGTATCATACAGTCAATGGTATTTGTTATGGTCGGATGGGAGAATTTTGCTTGGGCAGTGTTGTCTGCGCCTACTCAGCATCAAATAGCTATATTTACACGGGTGAACCTCGGCTTTTCGTCCCATCCAAACGATTGTGATTCAATGGCGAAACTTAAACAATCATTTCCTAAAAGTGCAAACTTACCAGCAAGCTCCCTTGTAATCTTGACAGGATTAACAACCTTCGTAATTATTCTATGATGACGTAACTTACAGTATTTCACTAATAGCATAATAAGTAGTTTGTACCAAACACCGTGAAATAGATTATTGTTTTTTCAAATGATACACGTGCTTTGTTACTACAAGTATTCTCTCTTATCAATCTAAAGAAAATATTCAGCATTACCACTGTGATGTATCCTGGATGTTAGATCTACCGACCTCACTGAAAATATGCTATTTATCTAACATTTTCTGGTATGCTCAATTCCAGCTTCAAAACTGCACGATTATATGCAAAAGTACCGCAGGAGTAGTACAACCATGATATAATACCCCCCCCCCCCGCAAAAAAACCCCAATAAAAACAAAACAAAACAATGATAGTTGTTAGCAACATTCTATTATACCTCGTACAGCAACAGCTATTGCCAATATTATATTATACAAACGTAAAACAACATTATTTTGTTGCTACAACGTTATGTCATTATACAAAAGTACATGTACAACACAATTTGACAACAATTGTTTTTGAACCATTGTATGTTATGTAAGTTGTTTTGATGGTTGACTGAAGTTGAAAGTAAAAACGACTAAGAAACAACCAGGTGAAAAAATTAGACCGTTGTAATTGTACTTGTACAGGAAGCCACCGAATTGTTCATTTTCATAAATAGGCGTCTACCCAAATTGTAGGTATTTCTAGCTATGGGTATAATGGATATGTTCGGATATAGGAACGTTATCAAAGGGGTGTATCCAGAAAAGAAAGTAAATGTGTAAGTGAGTGTGTGTACGTTGGGAAATGGAGGGGGTGGGGCTTATAATGGATAAGGTATCACGACAAAGAGGTGCACCTACCCCCGCCCAGTTAAATAAACCCCACTCTTTTCTAGCAATTAATTGAAAACGTAACTTAAACAAATAGAGTTTATTTTCTACAAACCTTTTATACAAGTTCTTCCGTTCTCTTGATCTCCCAAGTAGAGGAACTGGTCGAGTTTCCAGCAACATGGCCAATTCTCCGCTAGTTTCTATCTTTGTTACGATGGCCGAGGGCAAATCTAATTGATGAAAGACTAACTGTAGAATAAATTGTAGACGGTGAAATGGCATTGTTTATCTGGCATCCAACTAAATCTGGTAGTTTTTGCTGTGATATTTACCTTACGCTAGGGGGTCAATGATACTACATCCGTGTTGAAGCAATTAGAACCTCTTCATGTTATTGATAGCACTACGTCTTGTTTTCAGGCAAATTCGACAAGAATTAACCATATTTTCAAGAACCGCTCAAGCCAATTAGAACATATTTGAATGGTGTTGCTTTACAAATGAGGAAACGTTTTGCGAGTTTTGTTACTTAACTCTTTCTCTTGCTTCCCATGCAGATTGAAAATACAGCTTTTGACTCCACAAAAAACATACATAATTGAAACGATTAAATTGCCTTTGTGAAGACTGCACCGTGTACCCCTGGTGTGAGCACATGTGTATGTATTCTGTTGTTTTAACGGTACTTTAGTCTATTGTATTAGCATCAGGTAATCTTGTTGTATACTCTGCGGTCGTTCAGGGTCTTCGGCATTAAAACAGTATTAACCGCTAATGTTAT
The DNA here is from genome assembly GCA_963678685.1 of Patella ulyssiponensis. Classification (NCBI taxonomy): domain Eukaryota; kingdom Metazoa; phylum Mollusca; class Gastropoda; family Patellidae; genus Patella; species Patella ulyssiponensis. The sequence continues at coordinate 18,262,867 of OY783229.1, read as the reverse complement.
CTATGCATTAGGCTAGTACCTGTCGATCGTGGCGATTGTCGTGCATGCTTCAGAGTATGCTTGCTCGTTCAATACCATTTCTCATTCTTATATATTAACTGCTAGTCAACATTTTCCACCAGTTTACGTTCGACTCTACTGAATCAGGCCAGAAATATCAGCGTGACAAGGGAATTTTGTCTAGTAGTTCGGAGGGGACGGAAACCCGAGATTCACCCATGTACACATCATTGGCATGCACGTAAAAGCGAAAACACCACTGTCCTGGCAAGTTTATTCACCCTATTCGCACATATATACCTTGGACAGTATAGCGCTATATGTTAGTCTCAAAATGAAGTAAGTGCATGTATTGAGTTGACGTGGAGTTAAATCCATTCCCTTTCTTTTAGAATTATCGCACCATTCAGCGAGAAATATTGGTAAGTGGTGGACGAGGCAGGTCGGCCGATCTGATACTCGAATGAAAGAATTGGCAAATGAAAGAATCGTAATATCATCAGTGATCCGTTTGCTGTAAAACAAAAACTGTTGAGAATTTTAGAACCGTTTTATCGGGAATTTCGTGTTTTGTGCTCCTCTGAGACCCACCCATACTCGCTATATGCCGAGGTCAAGCAGTCTCCGGTAATTGAAAGATCGGAATCAGATCCGCTGCTCATGTTCATGTTGCTGTTTACGGCAGCAATTTGGGTCTTTGGATAATAATAAATGTCAAATTCCTGCTAGAATCAAGATATTTATTATTATTGGTCACCCGTGTCAGAGAAATTTCTTGGACAAGTTTGTGCCTTTATATTCCCCATAAATATCTTCTGTTTGCCGAAATATCTTACCATATTTTCCTACTTATGGGATTTGCTCTTCAATGCGAAAGAGGAGACAGAATGATTCTAATTTGTCATTGAATTAATCCATAAAATTTATAATTGGTGGGAGCTTTTTTTGAATAATATAGATGATAAAGGCAAATATTTCTTTCTTTTACAGTGTTCATATCGTAAATTGTATTGTCAGTGAGAATTGTGTAAACAAATGTAATTCATCAATTCCACCTGGAATTCTAACTCTTTGATCATATATGTAAACACTAATTTCAAGAACACTTAGTTATTTTTAAATATGACAAATGGCATCGGGCGAAAGCTTCTGAATTTTATCTACTGCGAACCACCAATTACTTTGGCCTTTTAAGAAAAAATGTACCCCGCCCCCTGGGTAGTATTTTAATTATGGAGAATGCACACACTAATAAACATGTCCTATATGTACTATGATCAGGTCGGCTAATCTTTAGAAAATATAGTTATTAGGGTTGTCTAAGTACGTAGTTTCCTACTTGTATTTTAATTATCTAATGAAAAATGCATGTGAAGATTAGAATGTTTTTCTGTTTGTGACTCTTTGAAAAAAATTATATAATTTTCCATTGTATTTCGACTGACAATGAGTCTAATCGTTAGAAAGTAAAAATCCATTCTCTTGGTTTCATTGTTCAAATGGATATCGGGATCTATTCACTACCACAGAGCTGTTTTAATAAACTTGGTGAACATTAATTGTTGTAATTCTCTTAAACCTATTGCCCATGTGTTTATCTTGAATGTTTCTACATTTAAATGAAGTTCTCTTGCGGGCAATTATCTCTTACATAACCCACCGTGTACTCTTATATATCATAATTTGTATTTGTGTGAGGTTATGTTCTCCTGCACTTACTAGAAAGACAAATTACTATTACATATACAATGTATACTATGTACTCTAGTAAGTCTGTATCTGAACAAGTTATCTTCTTCAAGAACAAAAAACACTCTGCTAAACTCAGTTAACTAAGTGTAATTATGCCACAGCAAATACGTTTAAGAGTTGTAAAAGATGTTGGCCGTTTTTTTTTCTAAGTCGGTGCTGTAGATATATTTTAAATGCACCATTGAATGGCTCTACACTTGCTAGTAAATCTGTCAGGGCATCATAAATTCTACCGGCGGTTTTTTTTCTATCACATCGTTGTAAAGGTGTCAACTGTTTTTCTCTGGTTATAAGCAGTGTTTGATATTACCACACCACATCTGTACAGATTATTAGTAGAAAGAGAGAAGGGAAAAAATCTCAAGACTTTTACAAGAAGATCTACATCAGTTTGAAGAGAAAGTATTTCCTACCTTGTCATCATTAGTATACATGCTTTATGTCAATTTCCATTGTTTTAATATTACCTGTCTCTTCTGTATATTGGTGTTTTTATTCTCTTCTATTCCCCTTGGCTGTTTCTTTCGTTGTTTAATGCTACCCCCTATCAGAAAAAAACCCAAACAAACAAACCCCAACAACCCCTTGTTTCTCTTTTGTATGCCATTTACGTATTCTCTATTGGTCATGCAACCTTGCCCATAGAACCTTCTCATACCTTTGTCATATCCCCCCCCCCTTCGCCGGATCTCTTAGGGTTATAATTAATAGGCATCACAAGGTTTACATGCCAGGATTACACAATGCTGATTTGCAAAAAGTCATTCGGATGACACAAATGAAATGAGACACATATGTCTTAATAAATAAGCCAAAGTTTTTGTATGGGGGTTGTGACCGGTTTCTATCCGCGATGGGATGTCCTTACTCTTTCTCTAGAACAAATGATACTCATCTGCCTTCTAATTTCTGTACTTTTTGGGTGGAAGAGACGACAAAAATAGTTTAACATTTTCATTATTCTTTTTATTTTGTTCACGTAATATTGACAATAAATATACAACGATATAACGGACCTACAGAACAAAAATATTTATCATCGTCGAATACCCGCACCTTGCTCATTTGTCATACACTAGCTTTAACTTTGTATTAGCTGGGTAGGCTATTCGACGATGCGTATTTATCAGCTTCACAGAAACTCAATTATTAATAAATATATAAACAATTTATTACAATCTTATACAGCACGTAAACAAGTCTTTGAGGTGAATTATTAAATATCTTTAAATTTGTAATTGATACGAGAGTTCGTCAAAATAATCCAGTAACATGCTCGTCTTATAAATATTATGCTTCATTAAAATCGATTCGTCAGTGGAACGAAGTATTTTCCACAACTTCGCACCTCATTCGAAATATTGTATATTTTTTATGTATCATTTTCAAATATTGACATAATTTCAAGACTTTATATAAGCTTGAATTTGTACTTTGAAGATATGGAACCAAAGAAAAATCGATACAATAAACAGCTAGTTTGACCGTTATTTTAGACAGCACTTTGTTTAATAAATATAACACAAATATAAAGAGATAACATACAACAAAATATAAATAAATATGATTTCCATAAATTCTAGAAATTCTACTTTTTCCCTTGATATATTTGTGTCAATTAGTGAAAAGGTCTAAGACAGTTTTCAAGAAAAACCTAATCTGTCACGGTTGACTGTCAATATACTACAATTTTAAATTAACAACTAATATACACTTTAAGGCCCTAAAACTGGCCCCATGGGGACACCAAGAACTATGTAAACCAAAGAGCACGTTATATACATTTATTTATACAAGGCAATAAATATGTAATTTATATAAAGTGACATTTTGCTGAGAAACTCGCTGTTGGCTGTATAGCGTTATTGGGATATCGTTCCATTTATTATTTTAGGTTTTCACAGCGTGAACATTTATTATTTTGTACTTCTGTACTGACTAACGACAAAAATATAATAATGGAAAAATCAGAAAAAATCAGATGCAACCTGAAACCGTTGATCAGATACGATCTGCCCCCCCCCCCCATTCAGAAGGTTTACTTATTGTTGCCCAATTATGTGCAAATCATCATATGACTTTGCTATTTGACTAAAGAACAGGATCGGTGGTATATCTGATAATATACATCACACATCAACTTTGATACTGCTATTTTCAACAAAATGTCCCTTTAATATGAATAATATCAGAATTTAACAACCATTGTTGAACGGAACATTTACATATGTAAATAACATTACTGAGTTTTAACGAAGTCCGTACTACATCCATACACTATGTGTAAAGGAAAGTACCTTGTCATAGTGGGTGTTCTCAATTTGTCACCATAAATTTTTTTCTGGTCTGGTTCTCACGAAACAATATGTATTTCTCTAATTGGATATACCTGTGCTTCCTTACCGGAACTATTCTACAGAGCATATTACAAACAGGGGCAGATTAATGATACACTGGGACATTGGCTTCAGTTCTATACACAAGAGTCTGCTGATCGTCGAGCATTTAACAAATTAAGATATTAATGAGACAAAACGAAAATCAACATATTTAATTTTGTCACACCAATACACTATTATGAATACTGGGCAACAGCCCATCAGTTCACTAGATAATCCGCCTGTAGATTACAGATGTAAGTCACTGTAGATAATAGAAATAGTTTAAACCTGGGATAGGAATAGATGGATATATCATTGGGCGCACTAGATCTTGTGGGTTATAAAGTCTCTTACCATCTTTTATCAATAAGGTTATGGCGGCCTTCTTGGCATTTGCTACAAGAACTTGCTCATGCTGTAGCTGTCTACGTTTTGTTTTATATCGACGATTTTGGAACCAGATTTTGATTTGTGTTTCCGTTAGTTTTAAGGCTTGCGCGAGGTCAGCACGTTCTGGACCTGAGAGATATCTTTGATGCCTAAATCGTCTTTCTAGTTCATACACCTGACCATGTGAGAATGAGGCACGTGATCTTTTCTTCCGGGGTTTGTTGATCTCATTTTTGTCCATTTCACCCTCATCTTGTTTATCTGGAATTATAAAAAAAAGAATTTACTTAATTTATTTATTCAATTATAAACGTTATGTACCCTGATATGTTAATTAAGGAAAATAGGTCCCATTGTATAATTGTTATAACAATTGTTTTTAAAAGATGTAAGAAATTAAACGTAGGATGATTTTAAGAATTATAAACCAAACATGTAACGCTTACATAATATACGTTTAAATATTTAACTTAATGGTTGGCTTGAAATAAGTGTCGTGATGTAAACATCAATACCAACAAAACAAAATGTATAGAAAAGAAAGCAATCGTATATTTTGACCAGCGTAATTAAAATAACATTGAATATAGAAACACATTTTTTAAAAAATATAAAAACCCTAAAACAAACGTGTTAAATTTTGTCTTTTGTGACCTTTTATACACTGATTTCAGTTTATCAGAAGAAATAAAATGAATTGTTCTGTCCCGATTGAATTTATCAAAGGCACAACATTGAAAACAAACGAATTATAATGAATTTCGATAAATTGATCCCAGATTATTCCGGAAGTATGGGGTTAATCTCCTGAAACAGCACAAAACAAAAATGGCGCCAAATCGTAAGTGTCAATCATTATTGATCAAAGAAGAGAAAAAATGTGAAGAATGATATTGTTTATAAATTTTTGAATATCTGTTCACTTAAGACGAGTGGTAGTTGATGAACACTGGTTTATTGTTGATAGTTTTCCATTTAAATCGGGTTTTATATCATCTGGTTCCAATTATTTCAAGAAAGTTAACATGCTTAACATATAGTTTCTATCGTGACACTTAATAACCGCCATTTTCTATTCACACAATTATGCTTAATGTCTATAAATATATTAGTAATCGACTAATACTTAGCATTTTGCTACCAGTACACCCGGAGGTAATCCAAATATAAATGTATGATGGATATCCTGAACATATAAATAAAGATAGCTGCCATAATTAGTCAAATTTACTTTTTACATCTTTCAAAAAAGTCTCAAATACAGTTTTATCTGACCAATAAGTTCTGTTAAAGTAGTTGAAATCAAGAGAAGATTCTAAATGCGAAAGAACAGAATTTCCCAAAGGTTATTAAGTCGATTCTAGTGTCTGTATTCCACATCCATATCACAATTCAAAATCAATAATGGATTTATCTGAATATTATTACTTTAATGAGTGGAACTTATAAGTCAACTTATTAATGGGTCTAATCTTAAATTCAAGTAAAATGTTCCAAATATCTTTGTCATCCATATGATTGGCCTAAAATTGTGAACAAACGTTGAAGTTACTAAGAGAGCTTTACATATCGGAAGAATTAATTTCGTGTTTTTGTAATGGTCTGACATATCCTTCACAATCTGGGACCAATAATCTCAGATCAAACTTTCTGTCTCATGCCTGTTTTGAATTCAGCAAGAAAATAAATAAAAACTTTAATGGCATTATTATCAAAAGCATGGCTTACATTTTTGATTTGATTTTGAAACGTGGACTTGTTAGTTTTCTTAAGTAGTTCTTACTAAATAAATTCTAAAAATAAAAACATCATCTACTAGACTTGTGTTATTTTCATGAGGTAACAGAATTGATAAGCCTTATATTTCGATTTAAAAAATAATTGTGTCTTAAAAGCAGTGTCTTAAACAAAATTCAACAATAATAAAGAGTAAACACACACACACATTAAGGACTGGCCAGTTTATAAAGGTTTTCCTTGATCAATCTTTACAATTTTCACTTGTGCGATTTAAAATGTTGTTTTTTCATATAGTCAACATGCATAACAATGACTGCAGCCCCTCCTACTTCAACAATCATTAAGTAAGATACAAATAACATGTTCTCGAAGCATTTAATGACATTGTTATATATTATTTTTAAATAAAAACATGGCTTGTTTTGAAAACAAACATGGGTTACATGACACAATATCTTAACATTATACGGTTTCAACTATTTTAGTATAAAACATTGTTGTGTCTGTACAATTATTTTATTTTATGAAATTGACTAGCGCCAAATTATTATTGTTTGGGTTAAATTATAGGCGAGAGAGAGAGAGAGAGAGAGGCGCAACCCTATTTGAGTTGACGACAAATTGACAAATACCTCCACTGCTGACAATATGAAGAAGATACGCAGACATGTAAACATTTTTACATCAATTTAATTCCTAATTTTGGGAACGCGAATCGACCGTATGTTTGAAGTCTGGTATCATAAATGCTATTTCTGAGTAATATTAACTGTTAACAAACTGCAATTTGTTATATACGATATTGTAGTATTCTAAATTCTCACTCAAATTACAACATAAAGCCAACGTTTGTCAACGAATTAAATTTAATTGTTGAACGCTGTAGGTCCAAAAAGTCATAATTATATCATAAAAATATGTATACAGTATTTAGAAATATTAGAGATTGTTATGAAAAATAGAAAGGGACTAAATGTGACAGATGAACTTAAAACCCCCACTTCATCTTCTTCAAACATACGAGAAAAAGTCAAGAAAAAAGTCGGAATTATTCTAAGATTTTGAAGATTTTGTACATTGTGGGTATATGAAGAAACTTTACACGCTCCGTTGACAAGTATGCCTGATTTATAACTTGAAATAATTGTTAAATTCCCTACTTAAAGCTCGCCAGATAATCTAAGATAGCATTTGAATTCCGAGAACGTTGTTGGATTTCCTCCAAAGACGAATTTCGAATTCAAAGTGTTGAAGGAAGGGAGATATATATGTAACCAAATCTAGGAGGTCTAAAAAAATAACAGAGATGAAAATATCATTATTATGTTAAAATATAATTTATTGTACAGTTGAACACACAAATTGAATATTAGTTTCAAGGTTAACTTGACGTATGTGGCATTTCAAAAGACAAATTTCCATGTTAAATGATATTTAAGACGGAAGAGGAATTCTTAATTTATAGAACTCCTTATGAAAGTTATTAGATATTTATCTTTCCTAGACAATGTTAAAAAATATTTTCATTGGCATTTACTAAATATAAATCATAACCAAACACGTTCATGTTCGTTTTCCCCTGTTTTTTTAAGTTGTATTTCTATTTTCGCTTCAGGTTAACGGAAAATAATTTTAAACGCTTATATTAATGAGAAAAATGTTCTATTTTGAAGACAAGAAAGTGTATTATATTTAATATATATTCTATAATATGGCTGGATACCCTTTAGGATTGACGGTCCTACATTTTATTTTTCTTGGGCTCACATGTCCCATTCTATATGGGTAGGATTAAGATCTAATGGAAATGGGGACAAAATGTCTTCTTTTGAAGTGATGTATTAAATATAATATAAATACGTGAGTATGTAGTAGTTATTTAATTAAAGAAAAAGAATTTTTTCACGAGAAAAGTAAAAAATATTATGTCACTCTATTCAATTATTATAAGATCAATTAGCGAGCATCTTGGATCTTTTGGATGGATTTTATTCCTTGTTTCAAAGTCCACTCTCAGATTAAATGAAGAAAGGTAAGCGTTAACACTTGATATTAAAGGTATTATTGTGTAACGGTATATAATTGTTGTACTGAACTTACAAATTTCAACAACCCACCCCAATGGAAAAGATAAATGAAAGCAAAAAACTACAAAATTTTATGTAATATAAAACATATTATTTAACACATAATGTAGACGAAATATGTTTAATCTTTTCGTAATTAACAATAGATTTTAAAAAGTATCTGTATTTTAATGTATGTAAATATTATTTTCCAAATTGTACATTTTATAGGGAATAACAATTAATGAATATTTATAAGAAACGTGGTTCTGCATAACTCTCTTTTATATAAGTTAACAATTAATAAATATTAATTAGGAATGTGGGTTTGTGGAACACTATTATTTTATTCACTTTATTATGTTGGTAAAATTCAATAATCCAATATTGTCTTAATTTCAATATACTTTAGATTTGTTTATGGGCTAAAATATTTATTAAACATCAAGGTAGGACATTACAAAGTGAGTATGAGAAAAAGTATACTCTTATAAAGAATAAACATTGACAAACAATAAGAAGAATTGCAATTTAATGATAAATACATATTTTGTAAACCCATCTCAAACCACTATGCTTTTAGGGACAAATTCGTTGACCAAATTTGTTTTCCAAAATATTAGTTATTACGAAAATATTAAACATACAAATTAAACAACCATACACACAAAACAAAAATAAATGTTATTCATTGTGTGAATGTTATTATTTTACACATGCTTTTTGGAACAATATATGATGCATATTGAAATCTAAATATGTCACATTACAGATGTACATGTTAACGCCTAGCTGAATATGATACTGTTATATTCGGTGATATAAATGTATTCTTTACTTATCTAAATAAGATTGTGGACTATATGAACGATAAACGAGAAAATGAGCACCCTTGTCTAATCCCTTACTGATGACCCCTGTGAGATTTATTTTATAAACCTTACTAAACATTGTTTAATAATATTGCCAGAACATAAAAAAAATGTTCAACCGATATACTGAATTGGAGACTAAATGAAAAAGAGGAAAAGCGCCCCCTCCCTCCATTCAACATTATAATGCAAGCCCCCAAAGACTTTTATTTTGATGTAACAACCCGTTGAAGTACTTAGAAAACCTGTATTATTACCCACTGAAATAAAATACAGCTTACTTCAATACATATATTTTATATTTTAAAGTTCATGCATGATTTATCTTTAAAAAGAAGTTACCCCCCACCCCCTTCCAAAAACAACCCCCCAAAAAAATTCCATCTTGATCTATAAAATAAACAAATGTTTATAAGAGACAGTATTGAATGCGACATATTAGACTGAATGTGACATTAACTGACATATATCAATTTTGATGTATGAAAATGACAAGCAATATGACAAATAATTATCATTAGCACTGGTTTAATTAAACCGTTTGTTCGAAGGTATATATATAAATCAACGTTAGACAACGGATGCTTGATCTTACTATTTTATTATTTGTATTATCCGATTTCTGTTGGTTTTGTCTGCCCCTTGAATTCCTTGTATTTTCAATTTAGTTATTATAGAAATGGCGTGGCCAAAGCAACTCTAATAATGCTTTTCTGGTGACATTTAAGCAACAATTTCTGTTTTTGACAACAAAATATTTTTATTAATAAATTTGTCAAAATTGATATTCTCTTTTTAATTTCCATTATTGGGAAAGAAATTCTAGTTCTTATCATATCACCACTGAGACTTTCAGCGTCTAATTTCGATGTATATTATAAAAATGAACCCAACATTTACATTAGCAATTGCAACGATAAGTGACAATTTTGATCTTTTTTCAACCATTTCAATTTTAGCACATCATCCATTTAGATTAAGACATTGGTATATTATTGTATTTTACACATGCATGTATGCGTTTAAAGTTTACTGAATGAAAATTATTTCATGATCTGGGTTCAGGTAACTTATTAAAGGACAATTGGGCCAACACTCACCTGAAACGTCGTCCCGTGACGTGTCTAAATCATCTAAATCGTCTCCTTCTTTTTCGTGATCTTCCGCATCCATTGAAACATTTTCCAGTCGGAATGCTTGGTTCATTCCGGGATAGCATTCTTGTCCCGGACTCGACCCACCTCGGACAATACTGCATTCCTCGTCGTCTGAATCTATACACGAATAAGAGTCACTGCTGAGATCACCGTCAATGTTTATGGGTAACGAAGGTACCCGTGAATCACACCGCGGTGCACTGATAATGTCTTTTGCAGATAAATTCACACCACGAGGAGGAGATGACGCACCGTCTTCATGGTCACTGTTGTTATTAGAATTCTTTAAAATGTTCCTTTTAAACTTATCCGACTTTCCTGTTAGTATATTGTCTATAGAGAAAGCTGTGAGTATCGTACTGGGTTGCGTTGTCGTTTCCATATCTGAAAACTCTGCTTCAATACTCGACTATTCCCAATCCTCCACTCGGCCCACCAATCTACGGAGTTTCTGTCAGTCTTCAAGTTCACCTGTTCACTTTTAAAAACTGTTTATGTTGGTCGTAAGGAAAATTGTCTTAAGAATACCACACGATATTGACAAACCATTAAATATCATTTGCTTCATTGAATTCCGAAGAGGCGTGAACGAGTTAACAGAAGCAGACGCCGCTCGCGCACTTGCCTCGCTTTGGTTTTCAATCTGGTTTGATTGACAGACGAGATGAAACGATTTTAACAGATGTGGAAATAAGTTTGTAAATGACAGCAGTCAGTTATGATTGTTTTTCCGTGTGGTTTTTAAATTTCTTGTCATATATTTGTTAACACGGGAAGATTGGTTGAACATTATATGTTTTACAGGCTTTTCAAACTAGAAAAGAAGTCATTAGGATGACCCGATATCAGTTCTGAGGCGGCGATGAATAATAAATGAGCAATGGCCAAAAGGATTTATTTTAGAATTTGAAACAGGATAGATGGGTTTACGTCTGATATCGATCTACTAACGATCTTTTACAAAACATTTTCGATCTGTTTCTATTTCTATATCCCTTGACCGAGACAATAATTCTTGTGTATTAAATGTGTGTGTTTTTTTTTTAATTATTTATTGCCATGTGTGGGTAACCTTTTCGGAATAAATTATGTTGTTTAAGATCTTAGATACTTTCTCGAACACTTGGATTACAAAACGTAATTTTTGGCATGGTGTTTGGCCAGAGAATCGAAGTTCAGATACAAAACTGTGTATCAAGAAAATATGTTGGGTTTTTTTTTTTTTACAGAATTTCAAAACTAAATCGTACATTATGTTCATTATCTGATACTATAGTGTCGAACCCGCTACAAAAAATTTCTAAACATACATTTTATTTGATTATTTCTAAAAAAAATGGCTTGTAAATATCTAGCTACTAGTTGTGTTTATTTTATGGAGACTTTATAGATAAATGGTAAACAAATCTTTCTAAGCCTTTTAGGATATACAAAGTATCCATGCATCCAAAAGGGGTAAGGGCTAAGACAATGTCGAATTAACTTTTTGTGGAAACTTTATAAAGTGATTGTATGAAATCTGAAAAAAATAGGAATCAAAGACAACTGATCACAAAAATTTTTTGGATGGATTCCGGTAAAGTCGCCCAATTGCTAGGAACCTGGCAACCTGGATTTTTTTTACGTTAAAGATACACTATGTAAGATTTAGATAAAGAGCTCGCCGTTTTGGCTATAAAAGTTCAAAAATAAATAATGCAATTGCAAAATGAATATATCGAAAATTTCATTTGAATTACTTTATGTTGAGCCAAGTTATCACTTTATTTTGACAAGATGTATGCATTGATTGTTCATTATCGTAACCACGACACTGATATATCAGAGACTTAGACTGGCTCCTCCATCTTTAAATTAACTCATTAAAAGACCGGACCGTTCTAATCTAGTTAAATTCTCGATCATCAGATGTCGTCGAGGGTTGATCATGTTAATAAGTGTCTTATTAATAGTGTATATAATATTTAAGGCGTAAAGAAAGACCTGCAATAGACAAATTTATCGCCTTAATGTATCTTTAAATAAAGATGCTGTCATTTCAATATTTAATGGAAAATAGGGGAAAATGGATCTCTACTTCAAAGTATAACAAAAAGAAGATTTACGACGTAATTTTAAAAACAATGCACTCACATGGTTCTGAGAAATACAAGCTGCCTTTTAGTTTGAAAATGGTGTCGTTTTAATATCCATTAGTATGTCTTTAGGCATGAAACGGTGAATAAAATATTACAAACTGAAAGCTAGTAATAAACAAGCTATTAACAAATATTTATTGTTTATTTATATTATATACAATAGTTTACCGTTAGCCTGATGCTTATAATAATAAAATAACTATAACTTTTACATTTGTCGACAATCGTGTGTGGTCTCGGTGCCGTATTGCTTAAGCCTTAGGCTACTTAAAAAGCAAAAAAAAAAAAAAAAAAAAAAAAATAAAATAAAATTTTTGTCGTTAACGATCTTAGTGTATAATTTCTTGAAAATTGTAATTTGGAGAATTCAAAAGAAATTTCTCACTATCAAAATTCAGTAAATGGAAAAGAAAGACGAATGTTTTTTATAAATAAATAAATAAATTGTGTTTTTATTCATAAATTAAGAATTTCTTTTTTTTTTTTGGAAAAAAAAAAAAAAAATCAAGAATTATTTTGATCTAAATTTTGTAGTGCAGTGCTATATCTTGATTGATCATGGCATTGTGACATGCGTGTCAAACATGTATTTATATATAAAGACTTGGTATGTTATGGCGTGCTGGGGAGAAACGGTTTACATAATGTCGAATTACTTTCTCCCATGTTATATACTGCTAGGCATGTCAGTTAATTCAATTAAAACCCTTTATAAATATTATTTTTCAAGTCTTTTTTTTCTATAATTATTTTTATCTTGGCATAACGTGTTCTAATAGAATGTGAAAAATCTTTTTTTATATATATTTTGTAAAGAAAATTTGAAGTATGAACATTAAACCCAATGCATATTTTGTCCAGAACAACGAATACAATTTCTTTTATATTTATTGGTAGACAAACACACAGTTAGTTTGTATTCCGTATACAATGCCTGGGAGGCGAATTTTGACCACGCAGCGGCGTTTCCGTCCACTCTTATTTCATTCATTGAATTCGTTGAGTTTTTCGTGTATGTCAAGGGTACATGAATGATCTTCAGTTTGTCATCCCACTCGAAGTCTGAGCGCGGGCTTGCAAAGTCGACAAATTCCTCTTCTCGAACTCGGAACAATGATTTATATTGATGTATGAAGAATAAAAAACGACAACAAAACAATTGCTAAAACTATTAATTCACTTAATGGGGTTTTATCTATCTCAGAAAACACATAATGGAAAAAGGGTTGCTATGACTGTTGTCTGGTAAAATGAGTTGTTTATTTCTCTGAGGGTGTTATTTGTTGGTTTGTTGCTGGATATATTTGTAGATGTTGATTAAGATAACAGCAAATTGTGGATGCATTATACATCTTTATTTTTCTTATCAACAATATCAATGTTTATATTCATGTGATACATTAATATTACTTAACAATACAGAATGCTTCGAGAGTAACAAATTTGAAACACAGTTCGAAAAATAATAGCTATCGTCGCCACCAGGGCAAAAAAATGTCAGATTTGGAAGCGGGAAATTAAAACCACATAGAGCAAACTTATTCAAGAAATTTCTGGTCTTCAAATGTAGCTTTTAACGGCTGATAATGAGGTTTGTTATAAAATTACAAATCAATATTATTTTATCCGGTTTTTTGTCCACTCAAGGGGGAAGAAATGGTGTTTGGAAATCCGATACGTTCCGGTTTAGTGGCTTAAGCGACTTTAAATGGCTCTTGGTGGAGCTTTACAGAAATAGTCAATAAAGATGGCGTGTGCCTTGTCGCTGTTAAACAAATGTAACACTACTTGAATCTCTCTCCGACTGTCTGAAGAGCTTCTTGTAAATTTGTTATGTTATGATAATATTAACTCTGTAATCTGCACTATTTTGTGAGATAATTGAATTAGAAGAGGGGTATTAATACGCAATAACCTGTTCCGCTTAAAAAGGGCCATAAACGAGATAAGCTCAAAGATATTTTTATAATTTATTAGAAAGATATTTAAAAATGTAAATGTTCCCTCTAATTTTCAGTATTCCGTTATGGTATGCAATTCTTTTATTGCGACAATAGTATGTGCGCAAGATATTTGTACAAATGTAAACTTGAAATTGTTTCAAGATATTTTCATATTTCACACAGCGTATCTCTAATGTTTATTAGCAGAGAGAAAGAGAATGGTGAGAGAGAGAGAGGGGGAGGGAGGGAGAGAGAGAGATGGGAGTTTAACGTCCACTCGACACAAACTAGGTCATTACTGGACTAACATACGGTTCAATTTTATTCCAATAATTCGCTTGCGCGTAGGATGGCCAGACGACCCTACTCATTGTCTCGTACAACCGTGAATCGAAACCATGCCAGTTGACTAGGGACGGGCCTTATGATACAGCGCCATCCAACCCCCTCCGACAATTAGCAAGCCTTAATTATAAAAAAAAGTCAGATTGTAATTACGGTAGCATCTGATAACCAGACTATTTTTTGCATATCGCCTAATATTAGGTTAAATAATACTTTGAAAAACAAGAATAGATTTCTTCCTCTTGTTTAAAAATATACACGAAAACAATACCATGAGAATTGATATTTTTCTAAAAATATATATGATGTAAAAATGACTATAATGTCTGATCAAAGTTTTCGATAAATAATATTTCCAAAAATCTTTTTTTTTCTCACGTTAAAAAATAGATATGAAAACAATAAGGTAGTCGATATATTTGCAGGTGCGTGGTATATCGGATAAGTGTTAGATAAACCTACTTTACATAATGACCTCTTAATATCTCATACAGGTGACCTTAAAAATTGACAGGGTTACTCAGAATATTGCGAACTATTTTCAGTAACAATACCCCTAATAAAACACGCAAAGAACAACCAGAATAACAAGAAATAATTCAACAAAAAACAGCCTTTAAAAAATCTTGATTGATTAATTATTTTTAAACTCGGATATTATGAAAATGGTTGCATATCTATCTGATGACAGTACGACTTCGCAGGTGCGTGTTTTTTAAGTATTTGATAAACCCACTTTACACCTGACCCCTCTCTATATAAATATAGTATATAAATCTTGGTAGGAGAGAAGATATTATACAACACAAGATGATAAGACATTACAGGGTTATCATTATAGTTTATATTATATCATATAACACTTGCTTCTACTTCAACCAAAAATTGAGTCGCAGTTAATACAAACCCAGACTATTATCTATTAGATAATTGACGATACTAACGCAAAATCCGTTTATCTACTATTTCAATGATATAAAAGAATATTCGCGGAGTCATCATGTCAATGCCTTATATTAATTGGCACAGTATCTCGATGATCGGTACAGTATCCCCATGAACGGTCCAGTATCTCAGTACAGTATCTCCATGATTGGTAAAGTATCTGACTATCCGCATCAGCGGTACCGTATTTCGATGATAGTTACCGTATCTGACTATTTCCATGAACGGCACGGTACCTCCATGACCGGTACAGTATCTGACTACTCCCATGATCAGTACAGTATCTCGGTAGCCTACAATATCTCCATGATCGGTTGATCGATAAATCCCCATGATCAGTACATTATCGTTCCAGAATGGTACGTAAAATAACCTGAGCTGCTAGCCCTTCGGCTAATCGATTAGTGTACGACGGGGAACGATAAACGAGTCAATAACACTAAACACACTATACTGTCTTACTATAATTCTCGGTCCAAAAGATACGTCTCAGCGCACGGCCCCGTCCTGCACCATTGACAAAAAGAAACTTGTCTGTAAAATCCCGAATAACATTCTCGACCAATACCAAGATCGAATTAGAAAATACATCTTTGGAAAGGGAAAGAAGTAGGTTTTCGGTGAAAAATACGATGCCTTATTGTTGTGACTGCCTTGCCGTCCACAATAAAAAAAACCAATAGCAATCCAAATGGCCAGAGAAACAGCCAGACAATTCGATGTTATTTTTGTCAAATGAAATAGTTGATTGAAATAATGTTATATAATACCTGATTGTTATATATTTGTCACTTTACAGATGGTTCTATAACACCTGATGCTACCTGTTAAAACATATTGTGTAAAGTGATAAGAGGGTCTTCATCACAAAGAATCATCTCTTTGTTCAGATAAAAGACTGTATTGCTATAATTAACAATAATGCGGTATAGTACGATCGCTTGGAAGGGTATATTTAAATTCAAAGTTCAGAAATGCAAAGTGAGAATTTGGTGTGGAATGAAAAGGCACAAATTAAACATTGAAAGCAATAAACACCACATACCAATTCATTTGCTATTGTCTAAATACAGATAAATTTCTTATATTTACGCTCACAAAGCGGAATTCTGACTTAGTGACCGTGAGACATAAATGTATACATATTATATGACAAGTTATTGAATGTTATCGTGTTATATCAACTATACATCTATAGCTACAAACTGTTTCTACTTCACTCTTTTAAATCTCTTCAACTTTAAGTAGGATTACAGAATCACACTTAAGTTAAAGATAGAAGATAATATTAATGATTGTAATATCCCCCACGAATTATAGGATTACATTTAATAGATATCATATTCTTCTTTATTTCATACTTTTAAAGCGAACTTGTTGCACCGTTTAACAGTCTGAAAATACGTGACGAAATTAATGTAGTTTTAAGGTGCCTTAGCCACCATATGCCTTGGTGATGACGGCGTGAAATCAATAGAAAACAAAGTAAACTTTAAACGCAAAATAGGGTCGTATAACGCGTTTTAGGTCACAAGGTCTATCAAGTGTCGTGTTTTCGAACCCCCTCGGTACGCGACGATGAATAAGGTCGCTTGTCTAACGCCTTGTCCCTACCCATCCCCAAAACATCTTCAATAACTGCGCTAAGATTATTGTAACAAATTGTATTCCTTATAAAAATCTCGAAATGATATATTTTGTCTTGAATGGACATTAATTCCCATTGTAAACTTCAAATGACAATAGTAGTGGTATAACGCATGCTCTCTCTCATGGAAAATGGGCAGAACTCTCCTAGCTGCATCACCAATCTACTTATTTTACCCCTTTTATACCAGCCACTTACTTCAATTCTACATTCAAGAAAAATAATTGTGTCTATAACAATTTTAACTGCGTATCAAGTTCGGTAGTTTCCGGAACCACCCGTAATACAGATCCGACCATCGTGTTCTTTCATCATTATAATATAGTTGAACGAGTGTAGAGAAAAAAACTCTTCAGCTTCTTGTCGATTTCTGGTTAACATATTTCATGATGACGATACTGTTTCATGATGGGAAAACCACCCGGTTCACCAGTTTGTTGAACATTTCATACGGTGAACATATTACACTTCAAATGACACTAAATACATATAAATATGTAATATAGCAATAAGTAAAAAAAATGCACACATATTATTTTGTAATATGTGTTCTAAATATGTGCATTTATTGAGTTTCATTTAAACTAGAAACAGATTTAAAGGTTCTTTACTGAACATTTGATTGTATATAGGTTTTAAAGGAAGACTCTCAGATTTTCCTGGGCCTCCGAAATAATAAAGCCAGTTTGATTTAGAAATCGAATATTTACCATGTCTAAAAATATTGAGTAGCTTGGATATGATTGCCAAAATAGTTTCTATGAATTAAGTAACTCCTTTATAGAGCTGTCATATTGGATGATCTGATAAACGTGACCATATTTCGAAATCGTTTATATAAACGTTGCTATGTCTGTGGATAGCTACTCATGCTGTTTAAACGGCTTCACGTACATTTTTTTTACAGAAATATTTGAGAAGGTCTTTAGAAGTGCGACGGTTTGGGTACGACATTTGTACGTAACGTTTTTGTACGATATTATGATTCTTAACCTCTATTCGTTTTTTGGCCGGAATGTACAAAATGCCAAACACGTATCATACATAGAGCTTCTAGGGGCTTACATATCGATTTTGTTTTGGACGGGGGGGGGGGGGTGTTACCAAAACTGAGACCGAGGGATGCACAGGCCCCTAATACTAATGCCACAACCACGAACCGAACACCGCAGGTGCGAGCTTTCTAGGAGGTCCGGCCAACTCCTATATCGAATTACAACTGTCAAGGGTTCTTTTACGTGCAAGCCCATCCGAAAGACTAGACAGCTGCCCTTGCACCACGGACAACGGGGTGTGTCATGTGCGGTTTATTGACCATGTGACAAAAGATGATGGCCACTGAATAGAATATTTTTGATTTCAAGAATTTTTAAGGGGTTATCAAATTAATAGGCCCAAAATGAATATCAAAAAGGTATTCTTGCTTTAAGCAGTCTTTTGCTGTAAGCAGTCCTTTAATTAAAGGACAATATTGGTGCCAGTCATTATCACAGATGTGATAGAGCTGGTTAAACACATTCCAAATATACTTTTAACGCAGAGATCATTGCTACGATAGCTGAGTAATACACGTTTCCCGAATCAGCAGTGACGTAGCCAAAGGAAAACATGAGTGACCGCTCTATATAACTGACTGGAGCGACGACTGATAATAGATGCACGGCCGAATTTCTGCTCACTAATAATTTCTTCGAAGACCAAATGTTGTTATATGGGACTGTAAAAGGATATCTGACAATTCATAAAAAGAACTGACTGCCACTAGATAAGAGAACACGAAAGAAAAACAGAAAAAGTCCGTGCATTACCATGTTTTTATAAGGTATAGAATGAATATAAACAAGGGAATGTACGGACTATTTCTATTTTTCTCGTGTTCTCTTATCTAATGACATTCATTTACTTTATTGAATTGTCAGATATCCTTTTACATTCCCATATAACAACTTTTGGTCTCCGAAGAAATTATTAGTGAGCAGAAATTCGGCCGTGTATCTATTATCAGTCGTCGCTTCAGTCAGTTATATAGAGTGGTCACTCGTGTTTTCCTTTGGCTACGTCAATGCTGATTCGGGAAACGCGTATTACGCAGCTATCGTAGCAATGATCTCTGCGTTAAAGGTATATTTGGAATTGTTTAACCAGCTCTAACACATATGTGATAATGACTGGCACCAATATTGTCCTTTAAGGGTAGGAATCAGTAGAAATAGTACAGGAAATACCTACTATATATCAGTAGACAGTTATAACAGACATAAAGATAACCTTTAACCCCAGATGTTGGTAAATACCAAATAACACTCAACTACTTCATCAGTTACATCATTTTACTTACTGTTAAAGTGGCAGTACTTAATGACAGAAAATATAATTATTGAGTTTCTAATAGGATATTGTGAAACACGAGTAGACCAAGATTAATGGTTTGCACAATTTTTGAGATTTACCTGAACATAGTGGATACTTACGGCTGGCCCCGCATCCAGGTTGGTGTTATGTTTGCAGTTTTGTGTTATCGGTCTTCAAATGATTTTCGGGCAGATTAGAAAAATAGATATTTTTTTATTATACTAGACCATTTTGGCAAGATCTTTTTACATAAGTTCGGTATCAGAAACATGCTATTTACGGTTAATTAAAGATAATAATAACTAAAATCTTTTAGGGGCATTTAGTAACCGGATAAAGCTATAAACAATAACAGACACTTCTGGAAAAACACGACCATTCTCTCAGCGTTATCAAACCACATGTATCGTTGAAATGTCGCCCAAATAAATTATTAGGAATTTTTCCGTAAGTATGTGTTATTATTTATAACATAAATAAATTCATTAATTTATATTTTGACATAAAACTTTTTAATGTACTGTAATATATATTAGAAATCTTTCTGTACTGGGACCCATTAAGTCAAAATGTTTCATTTGGCCTATAATGCCTCACTGTCAGCACAGGGATCAAACCAACGATGCATAATAGCCCCAGATTAACCATATATTGAAGACATTAGCCCCGTATCTTTAAACTTTTTTTTATTATAAAATGATTTGGCACTTGGCATTAGGTACTCCTTGATAACCTTTAATACGTGTTATACCATTTGTAGCTATTAAAGAATCCCACTTAGCTGTTTAACTTCATTTAGATTAGAATTGACCGGAGAAATGGACGTCTTGATAAAATATATCATTGAATCATCGCTAAATACCTTCTTCTGGACATCATCAATGGCGCCCCCTCATTAGAATCTCCCCATGGCAAATGTCAAATCTACCTCATTATGGTCTAGTTCACTTGGTCTAGCTCACTTGTTAAAGATTCGAGAGGCGCGTGCATCGTCGGAAGTCAAATTCATTGACCTGTTAAGTCTTTTTCAAGATCATCGCGCTTCTTATTTTTTGTTTTGCATCGGGTTTTGGGAGAATGAAAGTAGTTTACCGTAGATTTAGTATTTTAGCTAACTTAGCTTGATTTACCTTGTACAGCCAATAACGACTGTCAAAGAGGACAGGGTTTTAGCCCAATTCCAGCTCTAACGAGAATGAGAGTGAAGATGGTCAATTTTCTAATAGGAAATAGTGACAAAGACCTTGTAATGTTGAACGTAATGAAGATCTGCAATTTGACAAAATTAATATATCTTTTCAGAGTTGAGATATGCGTAGTCATGATATGTATTTGTTTATTTACTTTAATTAATTTATTCACCGCAATCACACACTAAAATACATTAATATGTGTATAAATATATAATATACATAAGCGTTGTTCTTCATTTCAGACCTTCAGTGAATCTCCAGGTTTCCTAGATACAGAACTACATTTTAGTATAATTGTAACATGGTTTGTATTATACTGCCCATTTCCCTCTTAAAAATATAACCAAAGTTCAATGAGAAGATATATGTTCTTCTAATGAAATAAAATGAAATAAAATGGGGTTTAACGTCCTTCTACCTCTAATGAATGTAAAGAGGGAAGTGTCACCTCACTTTTGTCATAATTCATAAATTTTAAAGATTTGTGATTTAATATGCCAACATTAATCCTTCAATATTATCACAATGAATTCCAGTATTAATACCAAAGGAACAGAGAAATATTCCATTTTACTTCAGGCAGACGGTCTGAATCTTTTAGAAATTCATTTATATACTACACGTACTTTATTTTCTGTTGACCAACATCATTCCGTTTAAATTTATTATCTCATTTTCAAATACTGGATTGCATATGTTACAAATGATGCCTCGGGTTTGCTAACATAGCTTTTAGCTTGGTGCACTTTGATATTTTGGATTGTTTGCGCTGTATTCATGATATGTTTGCTTTGTGGTTGACTGTTTTTTTTTCCTATTTGGCAACATTTTTAATTTATTTCTATAGAAATATCATTTACACACAAAATATACAACAGGAATTGTGTGAGTGCATCAAACGACAAATGGTATCGAATGGTCCAGAAAGAGTAAGCATACCCTCCCCCGGACACATATTCTATCATAGTAAAACGAGACTGGGCTTAGCATCTTCATTTTGCTGCACAAACTGGGCTAGAGTGTGCTGCGAGGAAACTTTAACAAGCTGCCAATGGTGTACACGAAACCCTATTTTTGTCTCACCCGAACGACTAGACGCTATCCTTTGCATGTCACTGCATTTAGCAAAATGGAAAGTCTGGACCCGGATTTTAGAAGCCGAAGCTTCATATTTATATTGGCTTTATTGTGAATCTATGTGTAAATATATTTTGTTCAATGACTTCTCGTGAACACGTGTTACGTTGTATGTTAATATATATCTGACACATACATATGTCTATATAAAATGTAGACTTGAAATACGAAACTATCTCTTTCTAAACGTCCCCTTCACCACTTCCGCTTCTGCACGAAATAAGTTGATTCTGGTAGGTTTCTTTATTTATGACACTTCCGCTATGGGTTTGATATCAACCTCACCGATATTACTGATTATGTTACAAATGTATTACATTTGTTAAACATCTATTTTTTACCTTTTCATTTTGAATTGCTAATCGATCATATAAAGTGAGCCTACTATCGATTCCAAAGGGCAATCAAATTAAAAATCCCCAATAAAAAAGCCAAATCCTACGGAAGCGTAATAGGGCCACATATTATTTTTTTTTATTATATTTTCAATTTTTCAAGTTAGTAACTTGAATTTTCAAGTTATTAACTTGAATTTTCAAGTTACTAACTTGAATTTTCAAGATACTAACTTGAATTTTCAAGATACTAACTTGAATTTTCAAGTTACTAACTTGAATTTTCAAGTTAGTAACTTGAATTTTCAAGTTACTGTTATGTTATTAAAAGGGCGTTTTGATCGAATGATATAGTATGTCATGCAATGCTTTAGTCAATGGACGGCACGGTTATAGACCTCAATGACAAGGTCCGGGAGTAGCCTATTCGATCACGCAGGTTTCCCCCCTGCAGCGAAATTACTCCCCGCGAATTATGGTGTCGACGTACCATAAAAAAAACACCATTTATTCATTCATTCATTTTAACAGTATTGAGCCCTATAGAAAACATTTTTGAAGTACAAAAAAAAAATTAAATGACAAATCAAACGTCCCATTTCCCAGTTCTAAAAATAGTCTTTAGTGACATAATACACGACATTCTCCCCCCCACCCCGCCACATGGATATCTGCCCCCGGATAACCCCCCTCCTTTTTAGGACTTTTACTCCCAGGACATTTCCTGCTGAAGACATCTTAACTCCTAGGACATCTCCCCCCGGACTTTTACTCACCAGACATCTGCCCCTGGGACATTTACCCCCACCCCCTAGGACATCTACCCCCAGAGTTTTACCCCCTCCCCCGACATTTTTCCTCTGGAACATCTGCGCCCTAGGACATGTCTGCTGAAGACATCTTAACTCCTAGGACATCTCCCCCCGGACTTTTACTCACCAGACATATGCCCCTGGGACATTTACCCCCACCCCCTAGGACATCTACCCCCAGAGTTTCACCCCCCCCGACATTTTTCCTCTGGAACGTCTGCGCCCTAGGACATGTCTGCCCCCTCCCCGCCACCCACCCTTTAGAGAGAGAGAGAGAAATGGGGTTTAACGTCCACTGGACACACATTAAGTCATTTCGGGACTAACATATGGTTTTAATTTTATTTCGATAATTCGCTTGCGCGTAGGGGTCTTTAGCAGTGGGAGGAAACCGGAGGTGCCCGGAGGAAACCCACGAGGTTGAGAAGGCGCCCCTATCTCCCTCCATGCCACATACGCTCACACCAGGGATCGAAACCACAGCCAGAGGTGACCGGCCAGCTAGAGGTCGAAGCGCGGCACTCTAGACCACTAGGCCATCCCAACCCCCATCCTTTAGAACTCTGGACGTGTAAAATAATGCACTGTAAAATAATTATACTTATTTTACATTGTTTCTTTGAGTACCTCGCAACACCCTTTAGAACCCTGGACGTTACGAGGTACTCCAAGAAACAATGTAAAATAAATATAATTTTTTTACAGTGCATTATTTTACAGGTCAATAGTACAGAGTTAGATAGTAGAATGCGCCCATCGCCCTATTCCTAGCGTGTCGTAGTAGCCGACTCTTGGGGAGAGGTTCGGGTGGCTACGCCTTGATCTGCCATCAATAATGTCGAGGGTTCGAGTCCCATTCTCTGCTGTCTTAGTGACAAGGTGCAGGAGCAGCCTATCCGATCACTTAGGGGTACTCCCAGAACATAAGCAGATTATCGGCGATAACACGTAGATTACAATTATTTAGGGATCGAAACCACAGCCGCGAGCCAGAGCTGACCGGCCATCTAGAGGTCGAAGCGCGGCACTCTAGACTACTAGGCCATCCCAACCCCCACATTTAGAACCCTGGACGTGTAAAATAATGCACTGTAAAAAAGATATACTTATTTTGCATTGTTTCTTGGAGTACCTCGTAACACCCTTTAGAACCCGAGGTACTCCAAGAAACAATGTAAAATAAATGTAAATATTTTACAGTGCATTATTTTACAGGTCAATAGTACAGAGTTAGAAAGTAGAACGCGTCCATCGCCCCATTCCTAGCGTGTCGTAGACGCCGACTCTTGCGGAGTGGGTCGGGTGGCCGACAAGCTACGCCTTGGTCTGCCATCAATGGTGTCGAGGGTTCGAGTCCCATTCTCTGCTATCTTAGTGACTGATTTTCAAGTTACTGTTATATTATAAAATAAGGGTTTTGCTTTAGGCAATGGACGGCACGGTTATAGACCGAGACACAACGACATCTACCCTGGGACTTTCACCCCCTGGACATTCCCCCCTCCTTAGAGCATCGTGTAACGTCCCCCCCCCCCCGAAGTATTAATGAAGTTATAACCGACTGTGATGTATATTTGGTCCAGGCTTTTATCCGTTACATATCCGTTACATTTCTGGTAGCCTATATGTGTGTCAAGGTTGCTGTGTGGGCGTATTATCTTTCTTGTATGCCATTTTACTACCCGGGATTTTCAGGTTATTGACTTACAGGCTTTAAAATTTAGAAGATAATTAATTAATGACCCTATTACGCTTCCGTAGAATTAACTGAGGCGGAAAGCGCATTGCGTTTATACTCAGCTCTGATAAAAAAACAAAACATGTCTTCTCTTCATAAACTGGCAGTATTGACCTAAATAAATGAAAGTTGTTTATAGATCGTCGACACCGTAAATCTTGTCAATCTACGTGTTATCGCCGATAATCTGCTTATGTTCTGGGAGTAACCCTAAGTGATCGGATAGACTGCTCCTGCACCTTGTCACTAAGATAGTAGAGAATGGGACTCGAACCCTCGACATCATTGATGGCAGACCAAGGCGTAGCTTATCGGCCACCCGACCTTCTCCCCAAGAGTCGGCTTCTACGACATGCTAGGAATAGGGCGATGGACGCATTCTACTTTCTAACTCTGTACTACTGACCTGTAAAATAATGCACTGTTAAAAAATTTATATTTATTTTACATTGTTTCTTGGAGTACCTCGTAACGTCCAGGATTTTAAAGGATGTTACGAGGTACTCCAAGAAACAATGTAAAATAAGTATCATTTTTTTACAGTGCATTATTTTACACGTGCTGGGTTCTAAAGGGTGGGGTGGGGGTGGGATGTCCTAGTGGTCTAGAGTGCCGCGCTTCGACCTCTAGCTGGCCGGTCACCTCTGGCTTGCGGCTGTGGTTTCGATGCCTAAATCATGTCAATCTACGTGTTATCGCCGATAATCTGCTTATGTTCTGGGAGTACCCCTGAGTGATCGGATAGGCTGCTCTTGCACCTTGTCACTAAGATAGCAGAGAATGGGACTCGAACCCTCGACATCATTGATGGCAAACCAAGGCGTAGCTTATCGGCCACCCGAACCTCTCCCCAAGAGTCGGCTTCTATGGACGCATTCTACTATCTAACTCTGTACTATTGACCTGTAAAATAATGCACTGTAAAAAATTTATATTTATTTTACATTGTTTCATGGAGTACCTCGTAAGGTCCAGGATTCTAAAGGGTGTTACGAGGCAATCCCAGAAACAATGTAAAATAAGTATAATTTTTTACAGTGCATTATTTTACACGTCCTGGGTTCTAAAGGGTGGTCTAGAGTGCCGCGCTTCGACCTCTAGCTGGCCGGTCACCTCTGGCTTGCGGCTGTGGTTTTGATCCCTGGTGTGAGCGTATGTGGCATGGAGGGAGATAGGGGCGCTTTCTCAACCTCGTGGGTTTCCTCTGGGCACTCCGATTTCCTCCCACTGCTAAAAACCCCTACGCGCAAGCGAATTATCGAAATAAAATTAAAACCATATGTTAGTCCCGAAATGACCTAGTGTGTGTCCAGTGGACGTTAAACCCCATTTCTCTCTCTCTCTCTAAAGGGTGGGTGGCGGGGAGGGGGCAGACTTGTCCTAGGGCGCAGATGTTCCAGAGGAAAATTGTCGGGGGGAGGGGGTAAAACTCTGGGGGTAGATGGCCCGGGGGGGGGGGGGGGTAAATGTCCCAGGGGCAGATGTCTGGTGAGTAAAAGTTCGGGGGCGATGTCCTAGGAGTTAAGATGTCTTCAGCAGGAAATGTCCTGGGAGTAAAAGTCCTAAAAAGGAGGGGGGCAGATATCCATATGGCGGGGGTGGGGGCGGGGAATGTCGTGTATTATGTCACTAAAGACTATTTTTAGAACTGGGACGTTTGATTTGTCATTTAATTTTTTTTTTTGTACTTCAAAAAGGTTTTCCATAGGGCTCAATACTGTTAAAATGAATGAATGAATGAATAAATAAATGGTGTTTTATGGTACGTCGACATACGGAAGCGTAATAGGGCCACATATTTTTTTTGTATTCTATTTTCAATTTTTCAAGTTAGTAACTTGAATTTTCAAGTTAGTAACTTGAATTTTCAAGATACTAACTTGAATTTTCAAGATACTAACTTGAATTTTCAAGATACTAACTTGAATTTTCAAGTTAGTAACTTGAATTTTCAAGATACTAACTTGAATTTTCAAGTTACTAACTTGAATTTTCAAGTTACTAACTTGAATTTTCAAGATACTAACTTGAATTTTCAAGATATTAACTTGAATTTTCAAGTTACTAACTTGAATTTTCAAGTTACTAACTTGAATTTTCAAGATACTAACTTGAATTTTCAAGTTACTAACTTGAATTTTCAAGTTACTAACTTGAATTTTCAAGATACTAACTTGAATTTTCAAGTTACTAACTTGAATTTTCAAGTTACTAACTTGAATTTTCAAGTTAGTAACTTGAATTTTCAAGATACTAACTTGAATTTTCAAGATACTAACTTGAATTTTCAAGATACTAACTTGAATTTTCAAGTTACTAACTTGAATTTTCAAGTTACTAACTTGAATTTTCAAGTTACTAACTTGAATTTTCAAGTTACTAACTTGAATTTTCAAGATACTAACTTGAATTTTCAAGTTAACTAACTTGAATTTTCAAGTTAACTAACTTGAATTTTCAAGTTAACTAACTTGAATTTTCAAGTTGCTGTTATATTATAAAAAGGCGTTTTGATCTAATGATATAGTATGTCATGAAATGCTTTAGTCAATGGACGGCACGGTTATAGACCTCAATGACAAGGTCCGGGAGTAGCCTATTCGATCACGCAGGTTTCCCCCCTGCAGCGAAATTACTCCCCGCGCATTATGGTGTCGACGTACCATAAAACACCATTTATTCATTCATTCATTCATTTTAACAGTATTGAGCCCTATAGAAAACCTTTTTGAAGTACAAAAAAAATAACTAAATGACAAATCAAACGTCCCAGTTCTAAAAATAGTCTTTAGTGACATAATACACGACATTCCCCCCCCCCCCACCCCCGCCACATGGATATCTGCCCCCCTCCTTTTTAGGACTTTTACTCCCAGGACATTTCCTGCTGAAGACATCTTAACTCCTAGGACATCGCCCCCCCCCCCGGAACTTTTACTCACCAGACATCTGCCCCTGGGACATTTACTCCCCCCCCCCCAGGCCATCTACCCCCAGAGTTTTACCCCCTCCCCCCCGACAATTTTCCTCTGGAACATCTGCGCCCTAGGACAAGTCTGCCCCCTCCCCGCCACCCACCCTTTAGAGAGAGAGAGAGAAATGGGGTTTAACGTCCACTGGACACACACCAGGTCATTTCGGGACTAACATATGGTTTTAATTTTATTTCAATAATTCGCTTGCGCGTAGGGGTCTTTGGCAGTGGGAGGAAACCGGAGTGCCCAGAGGAAACCCACGAGGTTGAGAAAGCGCCCCTATCTCCCTCCATGCCACATACGCTCACACCAGGGATCAAAACCACAGCCGCAAGCCAGAGGTGACCGGCCAGCTAGAGGTCGAAGCGCGGCACTCTAGACCACCCTTTAGAACCCAGGACGTGTAAAATAATGCACTGTAAAAAATTATACTTATTTTACATTGTTTCTGGGATTGCCTCGTAACACCCTTTAGAATCCTGGACCTTACGAGGTACTCCATGAAACAATGTAAAATAAATATAAATTTTTTACAGTGCATTATTTTACAGGTCAATAGTACAGAGTTAGATAGTAGAATGCGTCCATAGAAGCCGACTCTTGGAGAGAGGTTCGGGTGGCCGATAAGCTACGCCTTGGTTTGCCATCAATGATGTCGAGGGTTCGAGTCCCATTCTCTGCTATCTTAGTGACAAGGTGCAAGAGCAGCCTATCCGATCACTCAGGGGTAGTCCCAGAACATAAGCAGATTATCGGCGATAACACGTAGATTGACATGATTTAGGGATCGAAACCACAGCCGCAAGCCAGAGGTGACCGGCCAGCTAGAGGTCGAAGCGCGGCACTCTAGACCACTAGGACATCCCACCCCCACCCCATCCTTTAGAACCCAGCACGTGTAAAATAATGCACTGTAAAAAAATGATACTTATTTTACATTGTTTCTTGGAGTACCTCGTAACATCCTTTAAAATCCTGGACGTTACGAGGTACTCCAAGAAACAATGTAAAATAAATATAAATTTTTTAACAGTGCATTATTTTACAGGTCAGTAGTACAGAGTTAGAAAGTAGAATGCGTCCATCGCCCTATTCCTAGCATGTCGTAGAAGCCGACTCTTGGGGAGAAGGTCGGGTGGCCGATAAACTACGCCTTGGTCTGCCATCAATGATGTCGAGGGTTCGAGTCCCATTCTCTGCTATCTTAGTGACAAGGTGCAGGAGCAGTCTATCCGATCACTTAGGGTTACTCCCAGAACATAAGCAGATTATCGGCGATAACACGTAGATTGACATGATTTACGGTGTCGACGTGCTATAAACAACTTTCATTTATTTAGGTCAATACTGCCAGTTTATGAAGAGAAGACATGTTTTTTTTTTTTTATCAGAGCTGAGTATAAACGCAATGCGCTTTCCGCCTCAGTTAATTCTACGGAAGCGTAATAGGGTCATTAATTTATTATCTTCTAAATTTTAAAGCCTGTAAGTCAATAACCTGAAAATTCCGGGTAGTAAAATGGCATACAAGAAAGATAATACGCCCACACAGCAACCTTGACACACATATAGGCTACCAGAAATGTAACGGATATGTAACAGATAAAAGCCTGGACCAAATATACATCACAGTCGGTTATAACTTCATTAATACTTCGGGGGGGGGGGGGGGACGTTACACGATGTTCTAAGGAGGGGGAATGTCCAGGGAGTGAAGGTCCCAGGGTAGATGTCGTTGTGTCTCGGTCTATAACCGTGCCGTCCATTGCCTAAAGCAAAACGCTTATTTTATAATATAACAGTAACTTGAAAATCAGTCACTAAGATAGCAGAGAATGGGACTCGAACCCTCGGCACCATTGATGGCAGACCAAGGCGTAGCTTGTCGGCCACCCGACCCACTCCGCAAGAGTCGGCGTCTACGACACGCTAGGAATAGGGCGATGGACGCGTTCTACTTTCTAACTCTGTACTATTGACCTGTAAAATAATGCACTGTAAAATATTTACATTTATTTTACATTGTTTCTTTGAGTACCTCGTAACGTCCAGGGTTCAAAAGGGTGTTACGAGGTACTCAAAGAAACAATGCAAAATAAGTATAATTTTTTTACAGTGCATTATTTTACACGTCCAGGGTTCTAAAGGTGGGTGTTGGGATGGCCTAGTAGTCTAGAGTGCCGCGCTTCGACCTTTAGATGGCCGGTCAGCTCTGGCTTGCGGCTGTGGTTTCGATCCCTAAATAATTGTAATCTACGTGTTATCGCCGATAATCTGCTTATGTTCTGGGAGTACCCCTAAGTGATCGGATAGGCTGCTCCTGCACCTTGTCACTAAGACAGCAGAGATTGGGACTCGAACCCTCGACATTATTGATGGCAGACCAAGGCGTAGCTTTTCGGCCACCCGAACCTCTCCCCAAGAGTCGGCTACTACGACACGCTAGGAATAGGGCGATGGACGCATTCTACTATCTAACTCTGTACTATTGACCTGTAAAATAATGCACTGTAAAAAAATTATATTTATTTTACATTGTTTCTTGGAGTACCTCGTAACGTCCAGGGTTCTAAAGGGTGTTACTAGGTACTCAAAGAAACAATGTAAAATAAGTATAATTATTTTACAGTGCATTATTTTACACGTCCAGAGTTCTAAAGGATGGGGGTTGGGATGGCCTAGTGGTCTAGAGTGCCGCGCTTCGACCTTTAGCTGGCCGGTCACCTCTGGCTTGCGGCTGTGGTTTCGGGCGCCTTCTCAACCTCGTGGGTTTCCTCCGGTCACCTCCGGTTTCCTCCCACTGCTAAAGACCCCTACGCACAAGCGAATTATCGAAATAAAATTAAAACCATATGTTAGTCCCGAAATGACCTAATGTGTGTCCAGTGGACGTTAAACCCCATTTCTCTCTCTCTCTCTAAAGGGTGGGTGGCGGGGAAGGGGCAGACATATCCTAGGGCGCAGATGTTCCAGAGGAAAAATGTCGGAGGGAGGGGGTAAAACTCTGGGGGTAGATGTCCTAAGGGGTGGGGGTAAATGTCCCAGGGGCAGATGTCTGGTGAGTAAAAGTCCGGGGGGAGATGTCCTAGGACTTAAGATGTCTTCATCAGACATGCCCTAGGGCGCAGATGTTCCAGAGGAAAAATGTCGGGGGGAGGGGGTAAAATTCTGGGGGTAGATGTCCTAGGGGGTGGGGGTAAATGTCCCAGGGGCAGATGTCTGGTGAGTAAAAGTCCGGGGGGAGATGTAATAGGAGTTAAGATGTCTTCAGCAGGAAATGTCCTGGGAGTAAAAGTCCTAAAAAGAAGGGGGTTATCCGGGGGCAGATATCTATGTGGCGGGGGTGGGGGGGGGAGAATGTCGTGTATTATGTCACTAAAGACTATTTTTAGAACTGGGAACTGGGACGTTTGATTTGTTATTTATTTTTTTTTTGTACTTCAAAAAGGTTTTCTATAGGGCTCAATACTGTTAAAATGAATGAATGAATGAATAAATGGTGTTTTATGGTACGTCGACACCATAATTCGCGGGGAGTAATTTCGCTGCAGGGGGGAAACCTGCGTGATCGAATAGGCTACTCCCGGACCTTGTCATTGAGGTCTATAACCGTGCCGTCCATTGACTAAAGCATTGCATGACATACTATATCATTAGATCAAAACGCCTTTTAAATAATATAACAGTAACTTGAAAATTCAAGTTAGTTAACTTGAAAATTCAAGTTACTAACTTGAAAATTCAAGTTACTAACTTGAAAATTCAAGTTACTAACTTGAAAATTCAAGTTAGTATCTTGAAAATTCAAGTTAGTAACTTGAAAATTCAAGTTAGTAACTTGAAAATTCAAGTTAGTAACTTGAAAATTCAAGTTAGTATCTTGAAAATTCAAGTTAGTATCTTGAAAATTCAAGTTAGTAACTTGAAAATTCAAGTTAGTAACTTGAAAATTCAAGTTAGTAACTTGAAAATTCAAGTTAGTAACTTGAAAATTCAAGTTAGTAACTTGAAAATTCAAGTTAGTATCTTGAAAATTCAAGTTAGTAACTTGAAAATTCAAGTTAGTAACTTGAAAATTCAAGTTAGTAACTTGAAAATTCAAGTTAGTAACTTGAAAATTCAAGTTAGTATCTTGAAAATTCAAGTTAGTAACTTGAAAATTCAAGTTAGTATCTTGAAAATTCAAGTTACTAACTTGAAAATTCAAGTTACTAACTTGAAAATTCAAGTTAATATCTTGAAAATTCAAGTTAATATCTTGAAAATTCAAGTTACTAACTTGAAAAATTGAAAATATAATAAAAAAAAAATAATATGTGGCCCTATTACGCTTCCGTATCGACACCATAATGCGCGAGGAGTAATTTCGCTGCAGGGGGGAAACCTGCGTGATCGAAAAGGCTACTCCCGGACCTTGTCATTGAGGTCTATAACCGTGCCGTCCATTGACTAAAGCATTGCATGACATACTATATCATTAGATCAAAACGCCTTTTATAATATAACAGTAACTTGAAAATTCAAGTTAGTTAACTTGAAAATTCAAGTTACTAACTTGAAAATTCAAGTTACTAACTTGAAAATTCAAGTTAGTATCTTGAAAATTCAAGTTAGTATCTTGAAAATTCAAGTTAGTAACTTGAAAATTCAAGTTAGTAACTTGAAAATTCAAGTTAGTATCTTGAAAATTCAAGTTAGTAACTTGAAAATTCAAGTTAGTAACTTGAAAATTCAAGTTAGTATCTTGAAAATTCAAGTTAGTATCTTGAAAATTCAAGTTAGTAACTTGAAAATTCAAGTTAGTAACTTGAAAATTCAAGTTAGTAACTTGAAAATTCAAGTTAGTATCTTGAAAATTCAAGTTAGTAACTTGAAAATTCAAGTTAGTATCTTGAAAATTCAAGTTACTAACTTGAAAATTCAAGTTACTAACTTGAAAAATTGAAAATAGAATAAAAAAAAATATGTGGCCCTATTACGCTTCCGTACAAATCAGCGTAAAATGACTTTAATAATGTAAAGTGACAAAGTGACAGCAAATTGGGAACTATAATAATTACGATAAAAAGGGTACCCTAGCTCATGTACGATACCTGTCACCACACACGTGTGTTCGTGTGTTTAATTGTTAGCATAAAACTAGCACTGAAATAAAGCGTTGACACTGGTACATTCGCATGTTTTTTTTTAGGCTCGATTTGATGGGGTTTTGTAAGATATGCTGTAGATAAAAGATTTACAAATTCGGAAAATATCAATGAGGGGAGATAACTACATTGAAGGACTTTGCGAGCAAACGACACGCGTTATAAATTTCATCAGAATTATGCCTTCCAATCAACTATGACTAGTAACAGCCCGATAACTACAACTTGCGACAGGGTGTCGTGCACATACGGATATCCTGGTATATGAACTCTTTTTAGAGCACTTGATAGCACTTGCCATTTTCTTCCTCGATTATCTTCACAATATTCACTACATGTAACACTCTCCTTCCATTTTATTGCAGACTAGACTTTATATTAATTCTCATACAACCCTCAGTGTCACTGACTTGATCATTTTACAGCCTTATTATTCATAAATCCAACCTTAACCCTTGACACCCCCTCCCCTAATTCTGATAATAAAAGTAGTTTTATAAAATAATATTTTAGCCAAACCATTAAGGGCAACAATATTTTTTAGATCTAAAAATCAACAAACATAACTCCGGCACTCGTATTTTATAAATTTGGGAGTTTTCCTTAATGAGCGTGTGTAATAAAAAGCAGCCCTAAGGTATAATTCTGTCAGTTTAGTGCATAAAATAACAGGAAAATCAGAAATAATTGTTTCAGTTCGGTGCATAATATAACATGGAAAATCAAACGATCATCACTAGAGTTATCCCCCTTCCATTACACTGTTAATCAAAAGCATTGTTGTATTAATGCAATTTACATATTAAATTACTGCACATCAACGTTAACATTTGAAACAGACTGTTTTATAGTTAATTTGAATTACTTGTGTCAGTTTCTTCCAAAGAAAATCCTTAGAAGTCTTCCAAAGGGGAGACAATTCATTAAAAATTAATTTGTTCGATGTGATATTTCAATTTTATTTATTTATTTTACTGACGTTTTGGTAGAGTTGGAAACAATTAAATCATCCATTGAAAAAAATATAGGTTTTTTTTATTATTATTTTTTCATAATAAAACAACAATTTGTTTTACCGATTAAATTTCGGTTTTCGTTTTGTTTTAAATTGTTTCAGATTGCGTGGGTTTTTTTTTTGGGGGGGGGGCGTCATTCGTGTTAATTCTTCTGTAACTTTCTACATATTTTTATAGCTTTTTTTTAAATTGTAACATAAAACAATTTGACAGATAATTGTAATTAATTTCTTCGAGTGTTACATATTGATATGATTTTATATTTACGTGTAATATATTTGTATATACACCAGGGGTATAGTGATAATAGTGTTTAACGTTAGATAATTAATTACTACAGTAATTAGTACCAATGTGCCTCCCCTAGCCTAATCATATTATTTCTAATTAATTCTTATCACCATGAACAGATTTACTTCAGTAAATAAACTCTTATAGTAGGCTAAATACCGTCCCACTTCACATTCGCTAATCACTCTGTTTACTCGTGTTACTTATATTATACAATTTATTTGATAGAATTATTCTCGAATTACAGTATTTTAAATTTTATGACAAGATCGGCGATTTATATGGGTTTTTTTTACTATTTTTTCTTTAAAGAAATATCCTTCAATTATCGCCGTCATCATCATCATCATATCATCATCGTCATCATCATGCTCAAAAGACCAAAAGAAGATCCAAATGGCTTTAATATTTTGTATGCGCGACATTTTAGGTAATTGTTTTGCAACAGAACGTCTTAGGATTATACTTCGAAGAGGTTGATAAAAATCGCATGGATTTAGTTTGACAACAGTACGTTTGTAAACTGTCACTAGAACTATAAACCCTCTTTTTTGAATAATGATAGCCTTGTTCCGCGTCATCGAAACCAGCAGGCATGGTAAATACATAAAAAAAATTTCCAACTGCAATGATCAGTGAAAATGTGTTTATACTCTTGCTTATACTTATACTTATGCAGTTACAGCTACACATTTTATGACATTCAGAAACGATTCGAAATTTAAACTGTATCCCGGACCCTCGTATACCAACATTGTTTCCAGGCAAATAAAAAAATCGATAAAATTTTCTTATTAGCCAAATGCCCAACTATGTTTCATAGGGATATCTTGAAAGTTTTTGGAAATATGCACTGAGAAAAAAAAACAACCGGATAGACGGGCCCCATATCAGTATTCACCCTTAGCATGGTTTGGCGCTCATTGAAGAATTACTTTGTGGAGAGTACCCAGTGTATTCTCCTGTTTCTCTGGAATACTATGTGAACTACAGACTATGGCATCTTGGATCCGAGCCAAGTAAGGACCTTTACGTTTCACCTCCTTAATACTTCGAATTTGGCTCATTGTAAACCTTATGTCGTTTTAAGTTGAGTTTTGTGATAATTTGATAAAACAGAGGGAAAGAGTAAATATGGCCCAGATTGAACAAAACCGGCGTAAAATGTAAAATTTATCCTTATCAAGTTTGGACAAACTGTCTAAGTGGCCACTTGATTCTCTGTTTCAAACTAATCTAAGTTTCATTAATTCTTATGTTAAAACATTAACATACAACTCACGATATACACCATATAGACCGAGAAACTTCACAAAGCAAATTAAAGTAAAATAAATTGTATAAAGAATGAACTACCTGCATCAGTTTTGGCAGACAGATATTAATGCATTATTTTTGCAGCCATTTACAATTTGTAGCAGTTGTAACCAGCTTACAACAGAATCTTGTCTGGATTTATTTAACGAACATTTTTCAGATTCTGTAAAAAAAAATTTTCTTTTTTAAAAATCGTTAAAAAAAATCAGTTAAAGTGAGAGAGACAAATGGGATTAAGCGTCCACTCGACACAAACAAGGTCATTTAGGGATTAACATATGGTACAATTTTATTCCATTAATTTACTTGCGCGTATGGAGCCTTTAGCAGTAGGTTGGACTGGCGCACCTACTCCGTGTCACGTACATACGGGGAATCAGTTACCGTAACCTTTTTTTTTAAAAAAAAAATAAATATTGAAAAATCTGTAAGTAAAAACATGGTTTTGATTGAATTGTTTTGGGGGATTTCAAACGAAATTCGATCTTCGTTAAAAAAAAAAAAGTTAGATCCGAACATATAGCCTATTTTGCGTTCTATAGTCGACCGACGGTCACAGTCCGACGTCCGGTAATGAAAATTTAATATAATATATTTTTAATCAAACAGGTTTTACTCTTTTTCAGTATCTATCACATACATTCTTCAGCTTGGGGGGGGGGGGCTTCTAAAAGTTTAAAAGATACATAAAAAATAACACCGAAAAAAATTGTTGGCAATATGAGTAAGAAAGCACTGGCATACTCGTGTACGACACCCATTACTATTGGTATACTTTGACGGGATTGATAGTGAGTGATAAACGTGTATCTATTCAAGGTCTGTCTCGAGTTCACAAAGCATTCTCAGACTTGACTCAACTTTCAATCACTGTTTATGAGAATATTTTTTGATCCATCTTATTCGTGTATTTGATACACTTAAACAACAAAAGTTTCTAAGGGGTCATATATATTTAGTTAGAATAAAGCGAACAATTTTGAGTAAATTCTTAACTTAGGTCTGAGAATGCTTTGTCAACTTGGAGCCAGCCATTAAACGCCATCGGTCTACTTTTTACGTATTTAATAATTAGATCGGAAAATACAATGAAACAGTATGTTGGTGGTGGGGGGTTTGTTTCTTGTTTTTCTTGAGAAATGTTCCAGTGATACTACCAATAACCTTATTGCTTCTATTTTTGAGATAGGATCATAAACTTTTCAGCACCAAATGGGAATGTCACCCCTCCCCAACCCACACAAGGTAATAGATGAAAAACAACCATTGACCGATTATTCTAACTAAATAATGTAGGACCAAATATAGAAAAAAACAAACTTAAAGGATAAATTACTGTTTTGATGTTTGTATTGTAATTTAAAACTACACTTTGATAATTTAAGTGTCTTTTTAAAGTATTATATTAGTTTTGCTCCTTTACAAAAATCGACATGTTTTCCGTTTCTTGTTTACGGCGTCGAATTTCTTTGAGTTCACTATAAAAAAAATTATAGGGTTTTTTTTTTTTCAATAATAATGAACTTTCATTCGACTCAAGTTATCAAATCAACGGCTAGTCTGGTGGTCGGGTGTTCGATCCCTGCATTGGCCGAGAAAGTTCATCTCGATTTTCCGGCGTGTTTTCCCCTTGTCAGTAATGCAGAACGAAGGGTCTGACAAGGCTGTCTGGTCGTTCGGATGGTACGAAAAACCAAGGTCCCGTGAACAAAATTAGCGTGCACGTAAAAGATCCTTTGGCAGTTGGAATTCGATATAAGAGTAGGCCGTAGCGCCGCTGCCTGGGCTAAATTTCCCCCATAGCACACTGTATTGCGTATGCCCGTCTTCCATTAGCCCATGTTAGGTGCAGAAGAGTAGGACGTTAAACCCCATTTCATTTCATTTCCCGGGCTGGTCTAACACTATTACGTGTACGCTTTAAATCATAAGGCGTGTCAGTGATGCGTGTGTCGCGGCACAATCTCGCCGGTTTTCTCTGCTAAAGACCCCTTCGCTGAAACGTTTAATTAAAATGAAGATATACCATATTATTGACATATTACTGAGTTAATAGTTTATTGCACGTCAACACATATTTCTGTCTCCCCATTTGATTTCTGTCCAATAATAATGTAACATAGTCATTGGCTGAGTGAGGTTTGACGCCCGCTGTCTGATGTTGAGAATGGTCCCCAAACGGAAAACGATAGCCCACACTACTCAAAATTGGGACTGACAGACAAAGCTAACCGACTGAAGAAAAACTGCCGCTATACTATTACCCTGAACAACCCAAAGAATAAAAGATATGAAGGCACCGTTCTTAGCCGAGTTTACGAAAAGGTAAAAAAGCCCATCCACGTTCTGGGGTGTTGCATGAAAAGTTGAACCCAAACCATCAATATGATGACTTGGGCTCTTGATGTCGATCTGCATATGAAATTCCTCGAAAGTTTGAGAAACTTAAAACGAGTCGTTTTAAAGGTCCCGATCAACTTTACGGCAATCGCTGAGTCGCGTATAATTTCAACATATTATAATCATTAAATCATCGCAGTTCAAACAGCTCATCTGATTCCATCCACCAAAACAGGAACTGTAACCATTAATTTCTTTTACTATTTACGTCATATCACGAGAGTAGAGAAAAGGCGCGCATTTTAGTTTTCTTTCTATATGAATAGCAATATTCACCAAAAATATATAATATTCGTACAATTTCCGTATTACGTGTAGCATATCATCATTTCATGATAACGCGGAAGCTATTGAACTCTCACAACGCAAAATGTCTGGTTAGTCGCAAGAACACAATTTTTATACGCCCACATTTTCATGTGGACGTATATTGTCGTCGCCCCTGTTCGTCCGTCCGTCCGTCCACAATTGTTTGTGAACAGTCTACAGGTCACAATTTTAATCCGATTTCAATGAAACTTAAAATATAGATTTATCACCCTAAGATCTCGGTTCCTTTCGGTATTGGCATGTATCGGACTTTAACTTCATGGGTTATGGCCCCTGATTGTACGAAAAATCACATTTTTTAGCTTGTGAACAGTGTAGAGGTCACAATTTTGAACCGATTTGGATAAAACTTGAAATGCATGTTTATAACCCACAGATCTTGGTTCCTTTCGATATTTGCGCCTATCGGATCGTAACTTCCTGAATTATGGCCCCTGATTGTCCGAAAAATCGCCCTTTTTAGCTTGTGGTCCCTCTGGAGGTCAAAATTGTTATCCGATTTAAAAAAACGTTCGATTATATCACCGTTACATGGTTATGGAGGTTGAGTTCAAATTTCGTGAAAATCGGACCAAAATTGACGGACAAAATGGCCGCCGTTTGTACGCGAATAGTGTGAAAATATGTTATATCAAAGTTGTGGACCTTATAGAGGTCACAATTTTGAACCGATTTTGATGAAACTTGACATGTATGTTTATAACCCAAAGATCTTGGTTCCTTTCGATATTTGCGCCCATCGGATCGTAACTTCCTGAATTATGTCCCATGATTGTCCGAAAAATCGCTTTTGTTAGCTTGTGGTCCCTCTGGAGGTCAAAATTATTATCCGATTAAAAAAAACGTTTGATTATATCACCTTTACATGGTAATGAAGAGAGAATTTGAATTTCGTGAAAATCGGACCAGATTTGACGGACAAAATGGCCGCCGTTTGTACACGAATAGTGTGAAAATATTTTATATCAAGGTTGTGGACCCTATAGAGGTCACAATTTTGAACCGATTTTGATGAAACTTGACATGTATGTTTATAACCCAAAGATCTTGGTTCCTTTCGATATTTGCACCCATCTGATCGTAACTTCCTGAATTATGTCCCCAGATTGTCCGAACAATCGCTCTTGTTATCTTGTGGTCCCTCTGGAGGTCAAAATTATTATCTGATTTAAAAAAACGTTTGATTATATCACCGTTACATGGTAATGAAGAGAGAATTTGAATTTCGTGAAAAATTGGACCGTAATTGACGGATAAAATGGCTGCCGTTTGTACGCGAATAGTGTGAAAATATGTTATATCAAGGTTGTGGACCCTATAGAGGTCACAATTTTGAACTGATTTTGATGAAACTTGAAATACATGTTTATAACCTAAAGATCTTGGTTCCATTGCATATTTGCACATATTGGATCGTAACTTCCTGAATTATGGCCCCTGATTGTACAAAAAATCACCCTTTTTAGCTTGTGGTTCCTCTGAAGGTCACAATTATTATCTGATTTAAAAAAACATTTAATTATATCACAGTTACACCATAGTTATGGGTGAGTTTGAATTATGTTTTTCTGGTGATTACTCTTGTTGACTGCCTGGACGATTTAGCTGCTGTGTGGGCGTATGTTTCGTTGCCTGGCAACCTATTTTTATGGGATAAAATCACCAGTTTTATTCTAAAAGAACGACGTTTCGACAAGTATTCTGCACAATGATACGAGGATACTTGTCGAAACGTCGTGCTTTTAGAATAAAACTAGTGATTATATCCCATAAAAAACTGTGTTCTAATGGGATTTCCGATCGCTAAATGTCACTCGAAGATTATAAAGAACTTATTTATTTAAAATAATTGCCAGTTGATTTGTTGTTACATATATTTTAAACCAATATTGGGCCTAATAATCGTTCGACAAAGTTGATCTGAGGATTTAAAAAAAATTAAAACTGTCGCAAATGAATTTTAAATTTGTTTTACCAATCGTGAAAGGTATGAACTATGAAGTATCAACGCATCCTTTATTGTTTTAGTTAATTCACCGACAAGTAGACTCTTACAATCATATAAGTATTCACTTGCAATCCTACTTAATTCAATTTATACCACTTCGAAACCACCTCATTCAAAACACGGAAATAAACCTGAATAAAAATTAAAATTCCAGACGTGTTTAAATTTTATGAAATGCTTTTGATTGCTTTTAGTTGGATTGATTTTGCTGGATTTGTATTGTTATTAAATATATCATAACGGTTAACCTCAATCAAGCGACTTTATTTATTCAATGTATCAGCATTTCAGATCAAACTGCTATATTTGAAAATTTTGTATTGTTTTTGATTATATACTAGTAATAAACTATCCATAGGCAAGGAAATTTTGGCGCAATATAGTCCGGTTGGTGCTGAAGTGCCATAAAACCACATTTTATTCATTCGGGCAAGGACACCTTTCTTGCAACTTTACGATACAGAAACCGTAACAAAAACTAAACTAATAAATGGATGTATTTAAAAAATCTTCCTCTTTCCTTTAACAAGTATTCTACGGAGAAAGTTTATTTCGGCGAATTCGTTAAATTGTTCCGCTATACACCAGAAGTTCTATTTTAATGTAAAGACTGTTGTTATTGTGTAATAAAGCACACGCTAATAATGGGCGGGCTTGACCACCAACATAGTCAAACTATAATTACTTTATTTGTCTAAAATAGATAAAAAGTAGAAACCAATAATATACGTTACATTTGAACCAAATGTCTTTATAAAAAAAACCCCAAAACAATCACTGATTTAACCTTTTTTTCTGGCATGTCGGTACTTCAAAACTTGGAGTGTTTTGAACAGGTTCTGAGACTAACCATACTCCTGGCAGTGTTCCGTTTGATTATAGGTAGTCCCACTACTCAATGCTGTAATGAGTGGATATTGTTGTTTTAAATTTTGATTGGTCAGTAGTCCGACTAACAACCAATGACTAGCTGCTTTACAAAAGCTTTACATTTAATACGAGTGCCAATATTGGACCAAATATGTTTACATAACGTTACGTCATGGCTCACGATTTTATTATGCCCAATTAACCCGTGCATAGCAGAATACTGCAGTAAAACTAACCGTTTTTAATACCTTAAATCACTGTCCAAAGTTTGAGAGAAGACCCAGATTAAACGCAGGACTGTTATGTTGATTGAACGGGAAGAATAGAAACACTCCCTCAAAAGTTCAAGAATCCGACAATGGGCAGAGATGGATTTCTCTGGCCATTACTTCGGGAATATGGAGACTAACCTGCGGGAAAAACGTTAGACTTCCGTATTTAATCTAAATGGACAGCGATTGAAAGCAACATCGTCTTTTATATGGAATGAATTCACCTTCGGTTTGGTAAGGTTTGAAGCAAATTACTGATAAATTAATTAGTTTGAGTATGTTTTTAGTCCAAATATATCACCAAATCACCCATTTTATACATGTGAAGGTATCTTTAAAATATGTAAAATAAATGTCACAATCTTGTTACAGACTATACTTTAAACGCCCTTTGTTGATTAATTAGTCATGCATGGCCTGGTGGACAAAGTCTCTAAACAATAGATGTGGAGAAAGTGAGGTGTCCCCTAAAATAAGGGCTAACGAAGATGGTTTAACATGTGGAGAAGGTGTCCCCTGAAATAAGGGCTAATGAAGATGGTTTAAAATATGTAGGCCTATCTTAAAACATTAGTAAAACGACATTTGCATAAACGAACTATGCTCGCTGGGTGAATTTAATTCAAATAAATTTTCGTTTTAAGGGAGTTTTGAAATACACTATAGACGCTGGAAGTGATTAATCTTCCTATTTGTGTCGCTATCTGTATATCAGAACGGAAACAATAGTTAGATTTGACGGTTTATATAAACATCAGTTCCTCGTACCATCTAATCTACGTTAACATCAAGTCATTCTTCCGATCTCTGTGTACCAAGTAGTTGATAAACAAAGATACCCATTCCGTAATTTATTCATGAAATGCCATTTGATCAATTGATCTATTGCTTTTTTGTACTATGGCTAATGAACTATAAAATTAATATTGAAAGTTACAGTTACAGATAGCCCATACATTAAATTGCCGTTGAAAAAATCGAACAAAATCAAAATGAATTTCCAAAATAATATTAGGTCATTTTGAGATTAACTTGGTGACTATTTCAATTAGGCTAACTTAAGCAGCAGAAAATGCCACATGGACCTAGCCTAGGAGAAATGCCATTTCTATCGTCTCGATTTGTCCGTAGTTTGTTCTATTCTGTTTTCCCATCGAACTCATGGATGTAATTCAAATACTCACCTATTTTCGACAGATCGCGTGTATCTATTTAATACCTGACATCAAACCGTTGTGATGTTGCTAACTTCAGCAAAGCAGATCTGGACCATTGACCTTTTTAATATTATATTTAATGTAAGCGTGAACTTGGAATGGACCCTTTATGAACACCTATTTAAGTGTCACCAGTAAAAATGGTGTGTACATTTATAGTGTATGAAGTAAACTAATGTTAAGTCAATGCCAAACTAGTTTCAACTGTAATACATGAATATATACAAGGAATAAAAGTGGACCCAAAGCGTCCCCTTAGGGAACACCTATTTATCCGTTTGGAATTTGAGCTGTAAATATTTGAAATGGAGTTCTAATAATACGTACACAATCAAAGAAAAATCGTCAACGAAGTGAACTTCCCCCCCAAAACAGAAGCTTTACTCGGTGATCTAGAAATGTGAAGCCTACTAGCGAACAGCGACATCTTATTACCAATAATACTGGACATGTATTTTTTTGTGAAATGTAGCTTTGTAATACAGTAAGCTAAAATAAAGAGTGTGTACGTGTAGTTATGTTGTTTTCTGATTACCATGTGTGTAGTAGTTTTATTTTATCTTTATTTATCAGTGTGGAAATCGCTGGTTAGTTTCCTGTATATAATAATTAGCAGACCAATGATATCCTGTTCTAATGAACTGCCAAAGACAGTCCCACAAACCACGATTTTCACCTCTGTATAGAGGCCAAAGGGCAAACATGACAGGAATATCATATTCGGCTGACGATTATAAATTCAAACAATTCGGTTAATTGATGGAATGTAGTAATTAGGTACTGATTGAAGGCGCCAAACATATTAATTACGTGCGACAAACTGAGATTTGATCGAATTTAATTAAAATCAGAAGATTATTGGATGCTCAAATTAATAATATAGGGCTTTAAATTATGTTGACCACAAGCCGCGTGAAAGAAGTGTGTTTTTATGAAAATGAGAATCGATTCATCGTTAATAACAAATTCCCTATCAAATTCCCAGTTTCCAGCCACTGCTAAAA
This sequence comes from Patella ulyssiponensis, assembly GCA_963678685.1. Lineage (NCBI taxonomy): Eukaryota > Metazoa > Mollusca > Gastropoda > Patellidae > Patella > Patella ulyssiponensis. The sequence continues at coordinate 18,219,076 of OY783229.1, read as the reverse complement.
CTAAAAAATCTGAAGGAATTATTAATCTCTCTCTCTCTCCGTTTATACGTCTGTATTCTTTATTGATATAATACCGTGAAAACCAGTCACTACTCTGTAAGGGATATGTTATCCTCTAATAAGTAGTTTATTTCAACAGTAATTCTGTACACCATCATCTATAAACATACATTGAAATTTACCACTCGCTCAAACGATGCGTTCCGTCTAACTGGCTCCAGTCCTATCATTTAACATAACCACAAAGAACCGAAACGAAATAAATTAAGGTGAAAAGAAATACCATGTCTCGCGTTATTTGACAGGGCTATGTGTTCTGTGAGCTGATATTAGTAAATCTAATATTATAAAATCGTCTTGGGCGGTGACCACACATGCCATGTATTGTATATAAAGGAAATAAAAGGAAACGGAATGGGTCGGGCTTAACGTTTAATCAACATAGTGTCCTATGTGTATGTTCTGATTAAAGAATATGGCCACGGCAGTGTCAAATCAATGTATATTTGTATGCATTGTGATAGCGACAAGGCTATATTATTTTAGATGAGTCTTTTAAAAGGAAATCTTGTGTTCTGTATAAAAAAATATGCCCTAAGACACCAGCGAAACAGTTACTACATTATTTACACGATCTACAGTTACTATATCTGTAAAAGTAAGGGCAATACGTTGAACACTACTTCAGCAGAACCATAATAACCCTCCTAAGAATATGGTCATAACAGTGGTGCCATAGTAGGCAATTCTAACACGAATGCGTGTGTGATAATTGACCCCGTGTATAAAAAATAGGACCAGGGCAGTGGGGCAACAGTAACAGTTTTTGTCTAAGAATCTTGGGTATATGTCTCGAATCCCTGCATATCGCCGATGACGTAGGGCAGATACAGAGAGGGAACTTGGTTCACCTTTGTCTTGAAATCCCCAACTACACGCTGAAGTTAACATGTTCTCATGAAAATATCTCATAAGATATATGTGTTTAATTTACATTGATATGAACATGTTATCATGTGAGAAATTAATACCATTTAATATCGTTATATCCTATCAAAGTCTCTAAAGTGGTTCTGTAAGTCGACATATGAACTTTGTTATTTACTGCATTTGAAATAAAACGGAATCCCCGCGAAGTTCCCGTGATACTTTTTAACGGCATGTCGTGATCTTATGACGTTAAAGCCGTGAGAATTACGCGACTGCCGTGCATAGGTCGTAATAAAACCATGCATGCTATATAAATATCTCGCGCTCATAATTAATTCATGTCAGGCCATATTTATTTTTGATTGAGATTAACATCACTGAGTGTGGGAGCTACGGAAAGACAAAATATTATCAGATCATATGCTAAGTAGAGGGTAGAAATCAAAAAGATGAGAGCTACTTCTTTCGTATTTTAGATATTCTCAGGAAAGGGTAGGCTTCATGGAACTTGACAGAATCAATTGCCACAGGTTGTTACAAAGAAGAGAATACATAGTACTTCCCCACCGTCTAATTATCTGGTTTTACCTGGTCGGTGCTTCAGAACGAAAAGGTACCCATTCGTTCCAATTTGACGAAGCACCGATGACCACCTGTTAAGTCGTTGGTATGCACATAAAAGAACCCTTGACAGTTGAAATTCGTCGAAGGGCACAAAATCTCATTATTAACCTGGTTGTTCAGAAAACTACCAAAAGTGAATCCCAGTCATCGCCTTATTTACTGAACCATAACATTTCCCCTTTGATTCAGATGTATTTGGATTTCTAATAGCGACTAGAACAAATATGATAAAATTGGTCACCGTTTTCACATAATAATGGCTGAAAGCAAATATCTATCTCATAGTAGAGCGAAGACTGAAACTAGTTGTATCTGCGACCAACAAGCAGCGTGCTGCCCCCGGTACGAGTTATAAGATTAGAACTTGGTAGGGAGTAAGTATTAAGATACGTTTCGTGTTATTACATCAAACAGACTCTGTAGGAACTCAGCGAAACCAACTAATTGTTGCTTGATTTATCTACTTGAGACTAACTCTGTGTAAATGAATTAATAACGTTAGATGTTTCGGGGCTAACCTTTCATGTCAACTATGATAGGCGATGGGTTAACGAGTCTTAATATACTATACATCTTACATAAATTAACTGCCTACAGCTGCTGTAGACGCACCACCACATTTTTCTGTGAGAATATTCCACGAGTAAAAATTATATTTGGGTATCATTTTTGACCGCCTAGTGGTTCTAAAAGCTGTGGTATTTTCATTAGCCCCACATCAGTCATTGATCACCGAGAAGGTAAACGTGGACTGTTTGTTTTTCAAAGTCTTGAAACATGATGTTCACATCATCAGTATCGTTTGACGTCAATTTTTGGCTCAAGACTATGCGAACTTAAAACCCTAATATTAAAAGAAACCTGACTGAGATCTTTTTTGTATAATATGTAAAAAATATGATTTATATTTTCTAGTCTTCGAATTTAAAATTCGACAGAATGGGCTTTTTATGGATGCCTTAAAGAACTAATATATTATTTTTTCTGAAAATTTTCATTTGACAGAATGAGATTTTTCAGGTTCTATTAATTGTTATGACCGAATGAATATTTGTTGGTTTATTTTTAATTTTCAATCTTTATTAATCGACAAATATTTTAGTATTGCGGAGATGTGTTGTGGGATGTGTTGTGCTGGCCAGTAAATTAGTATTGGTACTTTTTTTTAAGACGAGGGAATAATACATCAGAGAGAGGGAGAAATGAGGTTTAACGTCCACTCGACACAGACTAGGTCATTTCGGGACTAACATATGGTTTAATTTCATTTCAATAATTCGCGTTTTTAGCAGTGGGAGGAAAATGGAGTACCCGGAGTAAACCCACGAGGCTGGACAGGCGATCCTACTCCTTGCCACGTACAACCGGGGATTCGAAATCACGCCAGTTAACTCAATGACAGGCCTTTATGATACAGCGCGCACACGCTAACCATTCGCCCCGCCCCCTGCAAAGAAAACGAGAGAAAGCGGGAGAGGAGAGAGAGAGAGATAGAACTGGGGTTTAACGTCCACTCGACACACACAAACAAGGTCATTTCGGGACGAAAATATGGTGCAATTTTATTTAATAATTTTCTTGCGCGAAAGAGTCGGATAAAATCCACGAGATTGTGCATGCGACCCTACTCCTTGTCACGTACAACAGGCGAATCGAAACCACACCAGTTGCAAAAATAAAAGCAAAACGAAAAGAAAAAATCTATAAACGCCAAATAAACCCCAAGAAGATTGTTTTCTTTATGCATTGCGTTCCATTTAATCATTTCCTTGATCTAAACAAAAGCAAAAAGCAAAATTACATTCTAGAATTGCAACCTTGTAAATTAACAAGATTAGATAAAATTTATAAAAAAATCAATGAAAAATTCATACATTCTAGAATGCAACTTTGTAAATTAACGTAAGATTAGATTTTTAAAAAAATCCTCTTATGCCTCTTGGTCCGTTAATAACTTATTACACGCAAAAATATTTCTGGAAGTAAATATTGCCTGCTAATCAATTCAAATTAGCCGTCACCACAATAACTTGCCAGTATTTTATTCATTTTATTTCCAAATATTCATTATTCGGAATTCTTAAATCCGCATTATCACGATAAGAATATATATAGTACTTATGTTTAAAATAATAACATCATAATATTTAAAATAACCCGAAAATCCAAGCACTGAAGTATTTAAGAAAAAATTCTATTCACCTGAGTGTTCCCCCACCCCACCCCGATTCTTCCCCTCAAATAAAAACAAAAGAATTGGAACGACTTGTTAAGTGCACACTATCTAATTTGAGCATTCCCGATGAAAATGCACATCACCTCAAATCGAAAGTCATTTTTTTATCAAGTGGCAAAGAGCTAATACACTTTACCACGCGAATGTTGTAGGTAAGTTTATAAAATAATCGTTAAAAGTAGTGTAATATAATTTTTGTTTATTTCAGGATGACGTTTCTCTTTCTTTCCGCTAGGATTCCATGATTCTTTATCACACGCATTTAGGTAAAAAAAAAAAATTGGTAATTGTAATCCACATTGTAAAGTATATTTTCAATTCTATTACTAGTAAATGCGTATGAAACCAATTGTATTTTACTATTCTTACTTTTTTATTACAAAATAAACAGAAGCCGCTAAATGAGCTTAAGAAGCAGTAGTCAGTCACATCCTTCAACGTCCAAATGAACTATACTCAAAAAAAAGAAGAGGACGACTAAGTTCCAAATAATGTCAGATTCTAGGCAGGCCTTGGGCATTATACGCTGACATCTTGATGTTTAGGTATTGAAACAGTCTTCACATGCCATAGTACACTGGTTCATTATATACTGTATACAATTACTCCTAGTCTACATTACTCAATTACATATATATACAAATACTTCATTACTCAATCACAAACTAAATATTTTACAACAAAAGAAACTCTAGCAGAAACAACAAAAGAGTTTTTAAAGCTTGGGTTTGGTTACATTTTTTAAAAGTTTTATTGTGTTATGATTTGATTTGGGTGCGGCAGATGGTTATTTAATGTATATTCATGATTATATAGTTACTGATATTCAATTACAAAGATATAATAAGTTAATTAAATACTCAAATTAGATTATAAAAACTGTTCCCGTTTTGCATATTAAAGCAACATCTTTATTACACAATTAAACTCAAAATTATACAAATCTGTTATTACTTAATCGCGCACAAAACTATACAAAACCTTCATTGCTCAATTACACTGAAAGTTATACAAAACATTCACTACCCAAAACTCTACAAATCCTTATTACTCGATTACAATCAAAACTATACAAATCCTTCAAAACTATACAAACCATTTACTACCCAAAACTATACAAAACCTTTATATTCAAAATTATACAAAACCTTCGTTACTCAATTACAATCAAAACAATGCAAAAGCTTCATTATTCAATTACAATCAAAATTTGTAATACTTTCATTACTCAATTACAATCAAAACTATGCAAAGCTTCGTTATTAAATTACAATCAAAACTATACAAAAGCTTCGTTATTATATTATAATCAAAATTGTACAAAACCTGCCTTACTCAATTACAGTCAAAATTGTACAACATTGTCATAACTCAATTACAATCCAAACTATACATATCTTCATTACTCAATTACACACAAAGCTATGCAAAACCTACATTACTCGGTTATCTCCAGTGTTCAAAACTATACGATAATTAACTACACAAAACTTTACAAACATACACTACCCAAGACTATACAAAGCCTTAATGACTCAATTGCACTCAAAACATTTGTTACTCAATTACACGCACAACTATTTAAAAATTTTGTTACTCAGTTAAACACAAAACTATTCAAAAGGTTTGTTACTCAATTACAATCAAAACTGTACAAACCCTTCATTACGCAATTACACACAAACATTCACAAACTTCCATTACTCAATCACCCTGAAAAGTATACAAAACCTTTATTATTGAATTATACTCAAAACTATAGGAATCATTCATTATATAAATTACTCAATTGCAATAAAAAGTGTACAAATAATTCAGTAATCAATAGTAATTACAGAAATGATAAAATTAGTGTAATGGTTGTGATGGTATGTTCAATATAAACATATATTTTAAATACATTTTATAAATTCATACTTTATAGATTTTATTTTTAAAATTTTCACATTAATATAAAAGTTCATTCATTGTATTGTTATCTATAAGGTCAGTATACATAGGTCATTTTAAAAACCAACAAATCTTATTAAATATCGGCATCGCAAGCATCAATCTAATAGTAAGTGCAGGAGGACTGTACCACACACAATTTTCAAAACCACAAAAGACCTGAACCATGGTTATATTTGTCGTGAAATAGCTTATCGGAGAACGTACACGGACGGTCTCCTTGCACAGACCAAAATGAACAATCACTACACGACCGGTACAAAGCGATAATTTGTAAACAAAAGGAAATAATGATAGAATTAGAACAGGATTGGAGTGATAGGCACAGAGAGATTTTAAAATATGTAAGTTGAGGTCTGACAATTATCTTTAATACAATGTAATTGGTTACCAATTCGCCCTATTTCTTATCACAGCATGCACTTCAAATTATATTATATTATATTACATTTTAACACGAGATTTTGTATTTCGATATAAAATTTCAGCTAAATCGGAGAATAAGTTTTGAGTTACAGATGGGATAGGGATTCGAAAACTTAGTAATCTTTATAAAAACAATACTGTTCTGCTCCAACCGCGCTGATCTATACGCCATGTTGTGCTCTGTGAGGTACATTTATCTCGGACAACTGCCAAGTTTGGGGGGGGGGGAGGAGTAAGTGTTCCACAACCCAGTCACCTAAGACCCGATACCAGCATTAAATAGATAAAAGAATGTTGGAGCATATCGTGGTCTGTTATGTAAGGGGTAACATTTATAGTTTTGTCATAAAAAAGTAGTGTCTATCCTTAACATGGGCGGTTTCGTAATCTTAATGGCACTGCACGTAAAAGATACCGTATATTGTAGTTAAAAATTAAAAATAACGAAATGTTAGTCTCAAAACCATTAAGTCTCGAACATTTGGGACAGGCAACAATAAAAACAAGACTTGTTTCGGTCGTCTATGACCAATATCGTTGGCAAACTGCGAAGCTGGTACAATTTCGTTGTATATGAACGTCCAAACGGCATAAGCTAAACATATTTTAATCGTCTAGTGCGGAATAAATGAAATAGCCAATCCAACAGTAGGTCTATAAATAACTGGACGGATTTAAACCACATAAACTTCTTACTTTTATTTCACCCAAACACATCATAGCCTCATTTTCATATCTATTTCCGGTAACGCGGACGGACTTCCGATTATTAATGTTTATTTCGTCTTCGTGTTTGAAAGATACAAATTATTTGTGTTATCGCTTTAGAACGGCCTGGCAGTTTCAGCCTAAGGCGAGTTGGTGTATAGTTTCAATATGCCGGCTGTATATTTAGAATATCCGTATGACTTTGACCCCACAAGTAGAAAAGTTAACCCTTTTGATGATTGTGTTACGGGCAGATGAAAATGTCATCATTCTTTTTCTGTTTGTCTCGTTTGACTGCAGGTGTATTCCGATTGAAAAAGCAAACATCGCCCCTCCATCTTTCTGTATGTCTTTCGCTTTACAGAATCTCCCTCTCCGGTATATTTAATGTTATTTATAGAATAGTTTATATATAATAAAAATACACTGTATATTGTATACCCTTGTTGTAACTGTACTCTGAAACCTATCAAGGCAAGTTAAAGGATTGTTTCAAATGGTATTTAAGTTCTTATTTTTTTATGCTCCATCCCTTTTTAGAAATGCACCGTCCGGTATATACCATTGGTAGCAGGTTAAAGATCCCCTGACAGTTTGAATTAATTTTATTATGAACCGGTCGTAGCTAAAATTTCGCTCCTAGCACCATGCAAATGTGCGTATGACCGTCGCCATTAGCCTGGCTAGTGGAGAATAGTAAGACGTTAAATTTATATCACGTATGTTATGTTATATAGTTTTCTGGGAAATCACGGAAGTTTGTAAACTTTCGTCACCTTTAGTGTATTTGTCAGGTGTAATGGATAAAGTTTATTTGTTTCAACATGAAATTCTTGAAATGAAAATTTGCGTTTCCAAACGGCTTGCCACGTCACTGTATAAATGCACATATTATATATATTATATGTGCATTTATACAGTGGCGTGGCAAGTCGTTTGGAAACGATATTTATTTTTTGTTCCCCGTCTTTCGAAAAAAAAGGACTATTAAATAGGTTCATCCATCCGTATATCTGTAAGTCACACCTTTTGGGACATAATAACTCTATGAATTGAGGTAGATGTTCAAACTTGGTGCTGTTGTTCATTAGGTAATACCTTGACTGAGCTCGATGATCAGGATTTTCCACTTAAGCTAAAGATGCACCACCAAACGCTATGTTTTTAACTTCCCACTAAACTAATCTATGAAAAATGCCGTGAATGGACAGATTACAAAATCAAATTCTAAAAAACGTAAGAAGATTTGGCTTTTCTGGGTCTAATATGCGCTATCACTTTTACAGAGGAGGGCGTTAAAGAACCAAGGTATAGGAAAAAAATTCATTGGTCAAGAGACAACATAAGTTTGCTTCTAATTGGGGTAGATTGTTCAAGCAGCTGTGTCCGCCTCTCCGTCACAACTTTTGGAATACAATATTTCTGCTTTTAATCCAGGTAGAATGTTCAAAATTGGAATAGATGTTCATCAGGTGCATTTCTGGACTCGGTGATTGTCCGGGAGTTTAGAACACAATAACTCTGCGTCTTATTAAAGGTCATTACACAAATGCCTTGACTATGTTCGATATGACCAGCGTATGTATCAATAGGTTGATATATACGCTTTATTTCAGGACGCAAGCGCGGATCATTAGCCTCACTGTTGGATTGCTGTGACATGAAGATTATATAAAATGTGCTCTGCTAGCTAAAGGTATTATTTTTTGGCAATAAATATATTATCTAGTAGGTTTTTAAATCTATGGTTATGTATGTTAGTGTCTTAGACACCTGATTTTATCATGTTTTCTATTTATAAATATACAAATAACGTGCTACAATGTGCGTGAAGAGGGAGTATGAAGTATAATCTACTCCAAAAATATATTATGTTCTAGTCATGAATTCCTGGAATGATGACAGTCCATATTCATTTCATGATCTCGCTTCTGGTACTGTCACTGTTGTTGCGACATATTTTTTTTATAAAAGATATTCATGCCTGTACGTTACCAGTGTCTACACGTGGGAATAGTATTTGGATATTCCAAATCTTTAATGCGCATTCGGAATTCCACTAATTAAAGGTGCCTTAAGAAAAATATATGTTTTAATGTAAATACATGTGCTGTTGTTATGTAATTTAAAAACACATTCAAGTATATAAAGACGTTAATATGCATTGTAGAACCGAGTGACTCATACAAAAAAATAGCTGGGTTATTATCATAATATTTTTCTGAGGGAAACGAATATAAACATAAAATGAACATAGCTTAAGATAAAATTGATGTTTGGCAGAAATGTGTTCGATTTAGTTTCAAATATAGTAGTTTAAAGGCATTTAGCAAGGTGCAACCTTTTCACCAATCATATTCTGTAAGTGATCACAATATTTCCCGATCGGCCTTTTATACTTAATCCTAATGTATACATTTATTGTGAAACATGTCAGTAGAGATTAATAATTGTCAATCTTGCATTTTAAAAAAAAATACTCACATGATTTTGAATTTATTTGGGGAAACGGATAAACTTTTCATAAAGTATTTATGGCATTTATTCCAGGTCTTCTATGATTCAATTAAAATAAATATTTAGTTGATTGAAAACCGTTTAAAGAGATTCGAATTTAATAGTGTCTATAACATGCTTTTAAACGACAGGCAGGTCGCTAACTTCCCCTATAACTTCTCGTATCTTTACCTCCCTATTTATTTTTCTAGAATCGGATCAGTAGCTTTTATAAATAAAGAACTAAACGGGGTTGTTATTTTTAATTACAGCAATCTATTGAATGGCACGGGGTATGCTGTAGGTCCTCGCTAGCTGTTCTCTGATATGAAACAGGTTCCCGCTAGAATGATAGGTTTGCTTTAAACGGCGAGACAAACCACAACACGGCTCACCATTTCTACGTCTCATAGTCTGCACCAGGGCGAATTATTTACGTTATCGGTGACCTGCGCCAACAACCTGCATCTCTTCTGAATGAAGAATGTTTTTATGCCGTATCAAAGATAGAAGGGGAAGGGGAGGGGTAGCAAAGGAGAATGGAGACGGCATGTATGAAGGCAGATAGCAACTGAAAGATTTGGGTGGTGTGGTGTATTCCTTTTGTGAATTCCATCCATTGTTTAACATCCACTTACTGTTAGTTTTAAATCAATTGTTAATTTGTTTTCATGAAAACGTTACAGAGTGTATAACTATGGGTGGCATTGTATAATGACTCCATACATGAGGTATATCTGTAAAGGGGCGGGGCTTTTACAGGATTCAGTCACAATACAATCGGAGAATAAAGGAAAACACGTATGTCTGTACCGTGTAAGAATTACATATATTTATCAAACCGACCAGAGTCAATGGGTGAAGTTGGTTTATTATGGGCATTAGATGATTTTGGGAGTTCAATCGTAGTCGTCTTGTTAGGTTATTTTAAGTCGCGGCTTGACTCTCGACATAGGGCTAAAAAAAACTACAATTTATTTTATCTGGGAGATCTCGAGGGTCTGATTGTAAACGAAATACCAAATCCCAGAGTGCGTAGGCGATCCTCGGGAAATCTGAATCAATTTCTCCCGATAGCAGGCAAAATCGTCACATCCAATTCCCAAGGACTCCCCTCCCTTGCCCTTGCCCTCATCCGTATCTATGTAGGTAGTTATGCTAGGTTCCCACTATTACGATTGGTGCTGCGATTGAAATCGGGGCTTTAATCGTAATCGTGGTGTTCATATCGGGCATTATCACATATTGAGGTCAGTCGTGGCAATCGTATTGATTGTATCGAAACGCATCGCACTACAGTTGAAACCTAGCATTAAGCTGTAGCGAAATGGCCAAACATGTAATCCACCGTATTTATTACATTTAAATTTCAGTCTCTGATTAAATCTAATACTTTATTAGGTCAGCTTAACAAATAAAAATGTATTCAGAATCGACTTGAAAACATTTGGTCATATCGAGATACAAGTTAAACAGCTACAATAATGGAAACTGGTACCAGGTATATATTGACTTGTCTTATTTTTTAGATTTTATCATTGCTTGATAACGACTAGAGAAGCCTAGTCGAAACGTCGCTCAGTAATAAGCAGTAATTGTATTCCATAGAATTGTGACCTGTATATTCTGGAACCACACTTGCCTCTTGCCTTGAGATTGTCTGGTTAAAATTGTCAGCCAAGCTAACAACCACGGTCACCAGTTACTGACTGGATGAGCATTTTCTTCTCAAGAAGCAATGTTGTAGGCATTGGGCCCAAAATAGAATGATTTAAAGTTATTTTTGTTGTAAAGGGCTTTAATACTTGTAATTGTATAATTATCGTGCTTGTAGTATATGTATATGGTTTTGTAGACAGGATTCAAAACTCAAATTTCTCTAACAAATATTTCCGGTAATATGTAACCTAACGAATTATACTGTTGGTCTATTTTTTTAATTGTGTGTCGAGCATTTTTGGAACTCTCGCAATAAAAATAGGACCCTGTCATTGTCCGGGAAATTATCTTACTACCTGACTGCTATAGGGTCGTAGATGAAGCCACGGGTTTGGGACGGAAGATTAAGGGACTGGAGTGCTTTCAGTTTCAGCGTTATTTGCACCGCTCTTGAATGTGTCAGTTAAAGATTTATTTGACAGAATTCTATAAAGGAATAAGCTCTGATAATTACTTCCCGGAGGAATGTGCGATAGAATTGTGTAAATATTTTTATCTGGAAAAGAATAGACTTCCTTATCAACGGAGTCTTGCATCTAGTGGGAGTGGGGCTGTGTCACGGTTTTGTGAGGGGTGGGGGTATTCTGGAACATTCTGGTAGTGAGGCAAATGTCCTGCCCACAAAGCAACCGATATCGTGTGAAAAGCAAACTCAAATTAATCCAATTCATAAAGCTCCGAATACTATTTCTGCATTGGCACCTTGCTGTTTTCGTAAATATCTATATAAGGATATACACAATCTGGTTGTGGAGGCTGTGGGTGGAAGGGGACATTCTGCTTCGGGCCCAATATCCTACCCTCAAACAACCCATCCATCATATTCCTAAAGCTCCAAATACCATTCGTACATTGACACCTTGAAATTTCTGAGAGCCCCGCGATGTACAAACAGATTATTGGCAACAAACTTTGTAAATTTGTAGACTCTTGCAAGTCACAAACTTTCCACATACTTTCTGAACCAAATTAATGGCACCCATTCTCAAGTCGTATCAATATTTATTCCTACATTTAATTGTTTAATTCTGTGATTTACATTAAATAAACAGACTAGAATCAACAATTAACTTTGCTCACTTAGCGAATCATTTCAACTATCTGACATGGTTATTTGCCCGCAGGCTTTAAAGGCGCAGTAATACCACTATAGTTTCTCACCAACGTCAAATTAGGACTATTTTCACAGAAAACACCAGCATCATATTATACATAACAAAATATTTATTTAATTCATCATTAGGTACAAATATGCACAGAGTTAGTTTAAAATCATAAATTACATCATTTAGAATATAAAAAAATTATAACATCGGTATTGTACATTGTATAATCTTATCTAAGGTTGCCATAAACAATTATAGCAACAATTTACTTCAATTGTAGAATTATTTTAATGTTCAAGAAAGTATAAAATCCAGCTATTTGAAATTTTGTTGATATTTGTTATTCATGGTGGAGGGTGGGGTAGACGAATTCTTCTTTGTATATGTATTGCTGTATAATTTGTGATTGGTTGCTCAAAACGTTCTTAACACTGAACTAAACCCAGAGCAATGGATATTTAATCACTGTTAATATAATATAAGATGTTATGTTGTTATTGGTGCTAGATGGGAGTACTGTGGGGTATATTGCTGATTTTATGAATAAATTGCTTATTTTATGAATAAATTGCTTATTTTATGAATAAATTTAAAAATATTTAAAAATAGAATAATTTGTTGATTCGTTGTTGCACTTCATTCGATTTGCTTTAATGTTTGCTGGTCATAATTTCGTCGTAAATAAATCATCTATCTACATCTGCATAGTTTCTGGATTTCGTTGCTGCACTGTGGATTAATTCAAATTAACCTTGACTCTTCATACGTTAAAGTACAATAGAATTAGTCATACACATTGTGTCCTATCACAAGATTATACATAACCCACTCGTTTGTCACCAAATTGTATTAACGTTACTCATCGAACTCAGTATGTAATAAGTAGGCCCTAAACTATAAGTATGTCAAACAGTGGTTTAAGTAAGTAGTTTTATATTGTTACTATAAATAAAGATCAAAGGCCTGAATCGGCCTATATTAGTTGTCCGCTGTGGCCCGATTGATGGTCACTGGCGTTAGTGACCACCCTTGCTTCACAGTTCTTCAAATAATAGTAAGTAACCAAAGCTCGCTTTTAAAAAGAAAAGTTTTCATCGCAGTAATTTGGCTAATCATTTTATTATTACTTTATACTGCTTTTGAATGTTCTCTGACAGCAGCCATCTTGGAATTGTGACGTCATAGACATCATTTGCTTTTCGACGAACTTGATACAAGAAGAAGAAGAACAAGAAGATGAGTAATGATTGGTGTCCAGTTCGTTGTCTAAAAAGTAACAAATTTTGTCTATTTTCTACCAGGCACGGATACCCTGATGAATCTGCTGTTGAACGTAACCATTTTGTTGCATTTGATTTACACTGGGGGGCATGTGGTTATTAACAGTGTTATATGATGGGGAAGAATACGCGAATGGGTTCACGTTATACGGTGCTGAATATGACTGTGGTATATTTTGTCCATGCATACACGGTTTTCCATCTCTCACGAGCACCGGTACAGCAACGCGTCTTGGTGGTTGCAAGGCAGATAACTCTAAGGATTTATCCTGGCGTTGACGTTTACACTTGTAACGCCTATTTTGAAACCATATTTTAACTTGTGTTGGTGTCAATTTTAACATGTTAGCTAACTGTTCTCTTTCAGGCGCGGAAAGATACCTTTGTTGTTTGAATCTTCTTTCTAATTCGTAAACTTGCGCTTGAGAAAAAAGTACCCTTGGTTTCCGTTTTTGCCTTTGTTTAAGAAGTTGACATTCTCCTGATTCTGATGCTGAGATTGGCGAAATTTTTCCCTTTTCCCCTGCAAGTGACGTCAGAGAAGAAGTTATGGCATTCCCCAATGACTGTGATGCATGTACTTGTTTGCCTGAAAAATAGTGAAAGGAAAATTAATAAGCTTGTGCAAATAAAACCGTAAAATATAACAGCTTGAAATTGTGCAAATATAACCGTAAATTATAACTGAAAGCGAGATTGGTATTTTAAAAGACAAACCAATCATTCGACTGTACAATAGTATACCGTCATAATTATAGTTTTAGTATAGATAATGGTGTTCAACAGGGCTCGATAATATGGCCAGTATTTTTCCAATACAATTGCAGATGAACGTGAGCGATAGATATATTGTCCTTAGATTTCACTAGTGGATGTTCATGCACACCCTTTGGAGATGCCGCCAAGTTGTTGAAATACAACTAAAACCGTGTTGTTAGGGTGTTCTTAGAAACATAACAAAGTACGTCCTCATTCACTTTACCAATTGTAGCAGACGAAAAGTACAGAAGACATAGTATTTGGTATTCTAGAGAGAGAACTTTGTTAATAGATAAACGGTGCGAATTGGATTTAAGAACCCGAGGTCGCTTGATAGCAGACATCCTTGGGGGAGAGAATATACAATAAAGCTTATTATATGGAGCAAATTATTTAGGAGTCTAATAATGCCGTGCTTATATTACTAATGTCAATAATCTGTTGACATATATCCGATCCGGATGTGGAACTTTGAACGGCAATCAGGTTTGACACCACAAATACATAGAACATTTTAATAACGTATCTTATTTATAGCCCTGCTCCTAATATAATTACAGTATATGAGTAGTTAAATCTCCGTTTGATATGTGTTAATTATGATCTTTACATAGCGAAAGAGATATTTTTAGTATTCACTGAAAATATCCAGCACTTCTGATTTAATATGCAATTTTGCGTCAACTAATTCAACGAAAATATGGGTTCAAGCTTTAGACATACTGAGAGTTACAAATATGAATAGGTTTTAAGTTGAGTAAAAGTAAAAGTTTTGTTGTCCTGGACCTAGGTCGCTTATGGACAATCTGTCTTATACCTCTAATGTTAGAGCAAGATGACTCGGCCACCCACAACCACCATGAATATTAAGTGATCTATGATTGATTATACTTTCCACATAGAATTTTACAAATAGATAAATGTGCCATAGTGTCATCTGACCAAAATGCCCAATGAGAGAGAAAGAGAGAGAGAGAGAGAGAGAGAGAGAGAGAGAGAGAGAGAGAGAGAGAGAGAGACATTTAACGTCTACTGAACACAATGTATGTATTTTTGAGACTAACGTATGGTATATTTCTCATTTCAACAATAAGGAGAAACACGACGACGAGGTTAGGCATGTAATCCTACACCTAATCACGTACAAGCGTGAGATCGAACCCCTGATCTTTGCATCGATGATCTACTCAACAACTCACACCACACTTTGTTTAATTGAGCTAAAATACTAAAAAGACAGTTTTTAACTTGCTAATTTTGTGATATTCTTCTCCAATACAAACAGCATTCAAATATCCTAATTAACCCTAAAAGGCCACTTATAATAATGTTAAAGTTATGATGTATGAATATTAATAGACAATGATCGATTGAGCTGTAATAGTTGATAAAGTGGGCGGTGATGTTTATTGAGTTTTAACCTGATAAAACACTTTAATCATTTATCATCCTAATCATTCATTCAAATAAATCATACCAGGTTTGATATAATAGAAAATATTTGAATTTCTTTCTAAATATCAGCGTAATTTGGTCAGTTAAAAAAAATCCGAATTTTCAAATTCAAATTATTTTTTGAGAATATGGAAAATGACACCTAATGGAAATTTATGTTTTATATGAATGAAATTTACAAATATGACCTAATGAATAATCTGTAAAAGAATTCATTCAAAATCTTAAGAAACAGTTACTTTGATTAATAAACTTTTTGGAAGACTTGATTTGGTCAATGGATTTTTCACAGATTTTTTGGGTTTGCCGAATGGACACTCGGTATTCAAATATATAAAATTTCACGACAATACGTTTAGGGGAGTTTACAAAGTTGAATCAAGTACAGTAATAAAAATTAGATTTCATCATCGTTATATAATCAGTTTTCATTGTAAATGTGTCATGTCGATGATGTAGTTATTATCAGATGTAAAAGCCTCGGGTTTATGTACTCAATTCGTCTTAAGTTATATAATCATTTATATAAACATGTTAATATAACAAGTACATAGAATAGAGTGCTTCACAGACAGGATTAAGACCTCTGCAAATTAACCAACATCTTACTTCGGCAGGTTCCTAATTAAAATTCGTCTTATTGTGGTCAGCGGCCAACATGTACATATCTACCTTGTCATATGAACCGAATATTTCGCCTTGGCTGGGTTTGATAAGTAATAATTGTAGAATAATAATAAAGCGTCGGTATTTTATTTTCAAAAATCGTCTTTTAAATTAGATCAGCAGTGATAATATACTTGCATCTGTCTTATTACCATGGTCAAATTTGACTATTTTTATTTTTCTAAAATGAATATCAATTTTCCACCCAAATGGTCTTTCAAACCCAGGCAATTTGCACCTAATTTGACAGTTAAAACATTAATTATATCAGCATTGATTTGGCAAATAGTCAACGTCGACTTGCAAGGGTTTGAATTAAAATTGTATTCTAATTATAGCCTTAATTGGTTAAAAATTTAATAAAACTTAACCAATTATTTTTTCAGAAGTAGCAAGCAGTCTTTTAAATATGACTGATTTGTTAGAAGTCTAAGATTGGTTTTCAAACTTTTTAAAAAGAAGTGTTTTATATTGTCTTAAGTGCATACCACATCGTGCACGACACTCGTCACTATGTTTATTTATCAAAGTAAGAAATTAACATCACACTATTAAATACTCATCTACTCTAACGAGAGTTATTAATCTTTTACTTTTATCTTACATCTCTTTATAGTCTTTTATTCGACATAAAACATCGTTTATACCTTAATTATAACATCAACTAGATGGCTATTTAAGATGATATTTGGCTCAAGGAACAAGACCGTATTATAAGTTTTCAAGAAAAATGTGCGTGCCAGCTGACGTTTTTAATCATACGTACATGTGGCGCTATAAACGAAGTTGACTCGCGTAAATTTAAAACACATTTTCATATAACAAGTAAACATTAAATCTGACGAGATTTTTAGGAGAATGTGATTCGCGCTGTAGCAATTTTTAGCGAGGTGAACCCCCATTTCTTTTTGCGCTTTAATTAAATTTCCGGCATTTGAAAAGATGTAATAGATCAAATAAAATGGTTCTGATATAGCTAACGGTAATCAACGCTCGGAGTTGGACACGAAGCTCATATATAATATCTTTATTACCGTTCAAGCTTAATCAGTCTAACAAGATTTACATTATGGAAAACGTTGGCTAGCCCCTATCCAATATACCACAAATTATCATTAGGATCGTCAAAATATTACCTAACTGCAGCGATAATCATAATTCACATGCAAAACCCCACAGGAAAATAATTACGCTTTTCTAGACATAATTATTTTGTAATTTGAAACTTATTTCAATATTTCTGAAATACTAAATGAAATAATTTTGTGAGCGTGTATGTGGAAATGACTATTAAAGTCAATAAAATTGTGATTAAATTTACATTACGTCTTTAATTTAATTTCCGATGATTAAAAAAAGTTGTGCAAAAGAAATTAACAAGTTCTAAATATATCTGATAGTTAAAATCGCCAAACTATCTGATAGTTAAAATCGCCAAACTATCTCTTTTTACTCTTTTTTCCCCGAGCTGCGTAAATTTTGTTAGTTGTTCGTCACTTTTTCAATTCTGAATTGACGTGCTGAACAATTTACTTGTTTGATTATTATTGACAAGTACAGTGTAGTGTATTATTTCTTATAAGAAGCTAAAAATTAATTCCATAGCAATTGTAATTTGGTATATCCTAAGCCATACTTAACAAATAATAAAGAATAATATAATAAAAGGTATACAGGTTATGAAAAAAAAACTCAAAACAAAAACTAATTATTTATTTAAGGATTGTATCATCAATTTCTTTTATATCTTTTCAATTGATTCTCAGCTCCAGAAATTCAATCATGGACGCCACGGCGCCGTACATTTATTGTTGTCTTCGTTTCTACAAAATGCGATGCTGTTGAATAAAAGGAAACGTGACTATGAAAAAATCTGTCTTTTGGGCTGTATCAAACTGGTACAGCGATAATTGGTACAGATGCGATCAGTTAGATACACATTTATCGGAAAGAAACATAAGGGCCACTTTCCGTCACTCTGACTTGATTCACAAATGAAATATGGCCGCTTCTGATGTTGGTAAAATGGTCGCCTCGACGCGTGTCGCCTCTCTCCAGCAGTGATGGCAATGAGTTTAACAGTTTTATATACAAACTTTGCTTAATGATCAAGAGAGGTGAAGTCTCTAAAAATGTAAAAACGATTCCACACTGATCTGTTTTTTAAACTTAATTTTGTTGATATCCACAGCAATGTTAACAGACTTTGCTAATGTAAAAAGTACTTTTCCTTTTACACAAATGCTATCTTGAACATTTAGACAAAGATGTCACTTGACTTCAAGTTTATTTTATTTTATTTACAAGAAAGATACAGATGTGTATAATAAAATATATCCATTATCTTTTCGACATTATTATTCATAATATAATATTTCAATTTCGAATCTGAAGAAAAACATTATAGTACTTGTGTAAGTAAATCGGGTTTAAGCTACTTTATAAAAAATCCTGAAAGATGTTTCTTGTGAATATTAAGAGAACTGCAATCAGTAATATTAAATCCAAAATCAATTAAACGAAATAGACTATCCATACGGCTAAGAAATGTCTACAAATAATTGACTTTGAACACATCAGGGGACCAAATTCAATGAAGATTATAATATTCCAACCTGTGCGAAACGTTGGAATGACAACAATTACGTGTACGAAAGGGTCTGAAAGTTCTACAAAACAGCGTTTAATACTCGTGCACAGCACAGGAGGAGAACTTAAATGGAGATTGTAAAACAAATGACGTACGAAAATGGTGTTTATTGATAGTAAGTTCAGGAGGACCGCACTTCACGCAAAACAAAACCGACAAAATAAACCTACGGACAAGACAAACTACCAAGACGTTACAAGAAATATCAAATCAAGTGAATGTACAGTCCCGTGTAGAATGCTGAAGAATAACAATTGTACACATTAGAACTGGATGTTAAATGCTCGTAAGTACTGTACTTACACTACTAATGAGGAGAGAAGCGACTATAATACAGAAACTGTTTAACCCCGAACAAGGTATCTCTCATCTTTCATTGCTCTCCTGAATACCGTCTTTCAAGTTGTTGTGATTATCAAGACGATACCAAAGACTTGTCTGTCTAATATCAAACTAGATATAAGGCTCGTTTGAAACTGATCCCAAATGTATACAATTCTAAACAAAATCTTCCCTAATCTCGAAAAAGTCTTGTACTTGTATCAAACCATCCATACTTTCTCTTTTGGCTTTTTTCTCTCTCTCCGTACCTCGTATGTTTTGTTCTTATCTTTATAATTTCTCACTTATCGCCCAGTATTCTTGTCTAAATTCTGGATCTTGTTTTTGTAATTGATTCGCCTTTTGAGTCATCTATTAGATAGAGCATTGCCACGGAGGGCTCAAAAGTTTAAAAGTCTATCTCGTATTGTGAACTTCCGAGTTGAAAGAAAATAAAATTTATGCAATCTAAAGCAGGAATATTTATTTAACTTTATAAATGCTTTTAAAAATATTTATGAAATGCGGCATATTAATGATATGGTGTTAAATGATTTTAATACACTTCATTTAAATCGTTGTATATTCAAGTGCACTTTATTTCCTACGGATGAAACAAGTCATGATTCAGATGCGGTATGTGCACATTAAATGCACACAATAAACACAATATTTCGGTCATTTTCAAACTAGAGGCAGTAATTTTTATTTCAATGCACTGGGGTATCAAAATGACCTTTAATACATCTTATTTCGCGGATTATTTCATATACACACGAGGTACCTGGGTATTCTTTCAGCGTCCTTGTTAATATCACAGAAAAAAACAGGAATAAAGATTCGAATCCGGGATATGCCAATGTTCTATCGCTTGACAAACACGCACCCCCCCTCCGCCCTCGTGCAGTCAACACAAACTAATCCATTCCAGGACTAATCGATGTCAACAGATTACGAATAATCAGACCAATCGGCAACCCAATCCCCATTGGAGCAGGGCATTGCATTCTTTGCTGGTGAGCGAGCTAATTCTAAAGTAAATCCACAGATTACTGTAGTCATATAAATTTACAAAATTAAGTCTTTAAAGAAACTTTACTTGTTACATAATCCAAATGAAAATTGTTACATACGAATATAATGTTTGTGTCTATATACTTAATGTATATTCACAATTAAACAGTAGTTAATTCCTTTGTTTATTTCAATTACTTACATAAAAAAAATATACTAGCTGTTCTATTGATTTATATTGGGTTTGCGCAAGGTTCGATTTCGTGTCTACCACTGTTTAATATAGTAACTAATACAGAGTTAATTTTTATATCTAAGGACAAAATCATGTTCCAGATAGCTATACATAGCGGTTGGGTATTATACAAAACAGATTATGCTTATTCTGTTCATTCTTGCCCTATTCTCGTTTCCTTTCAATATCCACGGATTGGACGATTCTCAGCAATTTTTATTATTGGTATTCAACAGTTTGTTATTGATTTATGCACATAACCCTGTATTATGTAATAAAGTTTCTTCTATGGACATTTATTGGATTTCATAACGATTATAAAACGCTATTCCACTTACAAACACTGTCTTGTTAAATCTGGAGCCTGTTATTTCCAATTGTGCACGTGATGCATAACTGATTTGATCTAGTATTGACGGCCATGAAATATCCTAGTCTACCGACATTTCTGCGTCAATTTAAATTTATCTGACCTTGTTATTTATTTACTTGTGAATAAACCGGGAACACGACCAACAGGACACGAATTCACTATTTATCAAGGAATACCACGCCTTATCAAAATCGAAGTCCGTCAATTGGTACGCAATCGCTCAAAGAACAAGCATGCCAATTTTCGTCTCGATATACTCGGACTGGCTGAGCTCTGGACTTATTTGGGAGAATTAATCAAGAATAACAAATAGGCGATCACCAAGTGTATGATTAAAGAATATTATAAAAGCAACCACCATGATTTAGAAAATTAAAATCTGTCAGTGATGCCGATAGATTGTCGAAAAATATTGTATTAAATTAACTAATTGTCTAAACAAACCGACACCTGTGCAATTGCTTGTGGCGTATACATAATGTTATGCTGTGGCTTACAATATCAGTGTGTTTTCCCGTGATTTTTTATAATGAATTTTGTGTGAAGCAAGATTCGCATACACTTACTATCAAATTAAAAAGACAATAGATAAGTGCACAAATGTTCAGAGACAGAACATAATATTTTTGTCTTTTGTGTACGGGGATGATATTTGGTTTCATGCATCTAACTTCATTTAACAGTATGTTATACATTAGTTAAAATGTATGCCTACAAAGATCATTTCGCCTTTTAAAGTAATTCAAATACATTTAATGTAACTGAATTGCAAATCTCTTTGTAATTTTATGTCTATTTTTTTTATAGGGACGGCTTTCAAAACCGCGATTCTTCTACTTGCTTTTCAAAAATATTCAAAATAACGCGGCTAATCCTCTTAAACCTGATACCAGAAAATATTGTATTACCACTTTAAGCCGATTGTTTATCAGATAATCAAATTTAGGCGGTAAATATGAAATGAAAATAATCAGTTTTCGTTAAATTTAAGCCAATTATGTCGCTAAAACCCGGAAGAAGACGGAATCAAATTTCTGTAGCTCTGATGTAGTCTGGTAGTTAGATTACGATAAACAAGCTTTTTGTAATAATAGTGTATGATAGGCTATCAATTATGTTACTTTGTATAGCATGGAAATTATTAAATTACAGAAATCTATATTTGAATATTATGTGGCAATGCATTATAACTGCAGAACAAAAGACAGACTGAACAAATGATACAACAGTACAATATGAGCAGAATTGTTAAACAAACATTCCTTGAGAACATATAGCATTAAAGAAATATAAAAGTAAAAATTGAACGAAAATAGTAATCAACGCAGGAAGACCCCTTAGCAAAATGTTGATAAAACAATTGGTATAATTAAGACTGCATAGTGATATATTTCCAGAGAAATGCACAACATTGGGCCACCCAAAAACGGAAGATTTATATTTAAGGAAAAACGTCTGAATTCCATATTAAAGCGAATCATGGTAGTATTCCTTATTTCCGAAACTATATTTTTGCAACGATTATGATAATGTATCCATTCAAAAGATTGTAGATATATTTCAGGAAAAAGACAAACATGTGCATCTTCCATTCAAAAGATTGTAGATATATTTCAGGAAAAAGAGAAACATGTGCATCGACTTGCGGGAAGGACGAGGGTCCGGTATGTCACAACTCACAAGAGTGATTCTATTTCAAGAAAATGATATTCGTTTGAATTTATTGATAAGTGTATACACGGATTCAGTAATTGTGCATAGATCATTATTTTGTAACAGGAAATCATGTGTCTTTATAGTTGACCACAGAGAATCCAGAACTGATACCAGAAAGACACTCCGATTGATGTGATTATTTTCATTGGAAAATTATCATTCAAGGGGAAAGCGGGAGAGGATGATTCAATCCTCGGCATTTTAATTCAGAAATATTTCCTTGCTTCATTTTCAAAGAATAAAAACACGTTTCAGAAAATATGCGGAACCACGTAAACATATTTATCAGCGTACTGTTTTCCACAATTAAATTTCGTGGGTTGTTTCTTTAAAAAAAATTAGAAATGATTGAATGTGCTTAAACCGAAATGTATGTTTCGTTATTTACTTTTTGAAAATATTTTTAACAATTGACAACTCAACCAAGTGACTATATCAATCCTAATACGGATACCATCTGAAAACTAAAAGACCAGGAATGCTCTCCGCGGCAGCAAGACAGGGTGGTTCCTATATAAAAATTAATACTAACATCTTCCTATCACTAAATGCCATAAATATAGTATTATGTTATATAATCGTCAAAAACGGCTTAAGAGGAAACATCTCTTAGATCCGATCATAAAAAGTAGATGTCCTTTAGAAACAACACATTCAATTTAATTTGTCCACCTACAATATAGACTGTAGTGATTCGTCCAATACTAATAATAGTAATGCAGTTACAGTATTCCACAGAGAAAAATCTAAAAACTCCACATTTTAAGGACCATATATTTCCACCTTCTTGACTTAAGACTTAATTCATGAAAGAATATTCCCAATGATAGCTAACCAATGTACCCTCTCTATATATAGACACAGGTTATTTATACATTATTACAAGTGGATAAAAACATAAACTAAACAAAATACAAATAATAAGTAGCAGATAACACCATGTTCTCAGCAAATCTTAAGAAGCTATCCACTCCTTTTTCCTATTGAAACAAATGATATGAAAGTACTTGTAGATCTACAGCCATAGTGGAACGAATCGAGTAGTTACAACATTAAGTAAAGTTGTTTTCAGGCTTTTCATTCAATCAAAGTGGATTTACAAGTGTCACGTTAAGATTCTCTCAAACACTTATTCTTTAAAAACAATTAACTTACCCTCTTTCATAGAGTCATCATCTTCACTGGGAGGAGGTGAAGGGTCCATCACCCCAGATAATGTGTTTTCGAAGTCCTTGGATACTGGATGTGGTCCTCCTACTCCCAGTCCAGGTAAAGGAGGGGTGTAGGAAAGATTGGTATACGTTGGCTGTAAATGACTAGGAGATCCAGCGTTTCCATAAATACACGATGGATTATTGTTCATGGACATATTCATCTGATCACAGGGTCGGTGATTCATGTCAAAGGGAAAATTTGCGGGCATCTGGAAATTCATTGTCTGATAATCAAGTCCACAATTGTTTTGAGCTTCGGTCCAACTTAGAATGTCTTTTACTGAGAAGGGTGTTGATGGCACTGGATTAGAATACATAGCTTTTTTCCTCTCATCCACTTAGTGTCGTGAAGAACTTTCCGTGAGTGAAACACTTTAAATCCCTCTAGACTAAAGAGTAGGCAACTTAGCACCGTAGAAAACATTCAACGCTTGTTCAATTAGACTTCAAATATCTTTCAATCAATCCCGTGATGTTGTCCGTCTCGACCAATCAGATTAGTTCTGCGAGCCTCTATCACACACATCCAGTTCTAAGAGCCCTATTGAATTTGTGTACATACACGATATACATATAGCCTCTAACTGTTCGTGTGGTTATATTTGTCTGCGATATTACAATCGATGAATGCGGAAGTTAAACTTTCCTGAGTGACTGTGGCTTCAAAATATGAATATTCATTAGACAAACAAACTAATAGAATGCCTTCTTGACTTAGCTCTTCATATTGTCAGCATTAAATGTGTTTAGGAAACTTTTAACTGCTTGCTGAGAGATAATACAGTTAATTCACGCCTTAGAACAGAATCACAGAAACACACTTTAAATGTTCTTGAGTTTCACTATCTACTTTATTATATATTAAGTATATTTTAGATAATGGTACTTAGTTTTTATTACCCACACCTTTTTATTTAGCGACATCAACATAACTGTTTCGTCAACAATTTAATTTAATTTGAAAAAAGAGATATACAAAATGAAAGCCGATACCAAAATGTTCAGAAGAATTTTTTTTACTTTTTTCAAATTTATTACCATTGCGATTTATTTCATAGAGCAAAAAGATACCATTCTATGGAATACAAACACTACAGTTTATTACTGAGCGATGTTTCGGCTAGGATGCCCCAGTCTTTATCAAGTAATGATACAACACAATAAGTCACACATCTCTGAGTAGTCAGAATTAACTAAGTTGTTGTTGTTTACATGTATATATAATGCCCACCATTGCTTAATAAAGCACATGCCTTTCTATTTCAATCACGAAATGCTATTGAAACAATTTATCTGGTGTATTGTAGCGTTTTGAATTCCAGGGAATTATCTTCCAGTGTAAACCGAATACCTCGTCCGAGGATTATACAAAGTTTCACTTTTTACAAATGAATTACCAAATCACTAGTTCAGACTCTTCAATTCTTTTTTAAAAATAATTTTGCCAATGACCAAGATAAATACATTTTATGAAAATCATCGAGCATGGAGGTAAAACAGGTTAAGCATATATCCGCCACCCTAATTTTGCCCTCGCTGTTTCATTCTTTGTGATTCGGTGATCCATTTCTTAATAGTGGTGAGCCAGGGAGCACACATGTATCCATGATTTTTTGTTACAATATTTAACGAATTGACTTTTATCCGAGAGTCGCTTTTCTAGACCTTGAAAACAGGAAACTCTTCTAATTTTGGTTTGCGTACATTGGAATTTCAATATTTTAATATTGATATCATATACACACTGTCAATTTAGCTGTGTCCCATAAACTATTCAAATTTCCATTTCCATTGTTTATCAACAAAAAAAAAAATATTTTAGCAATGCGTTTTTGAGAAGAATAGATTCCTCTTTTAATTTCTCGAAATGCGTCCTTTTATCTTTTTTATTCTTTACTAGACAAAAATTTAAATACTTGGGTCATTTTTACTTCACGTATTTTAAACTTTTAAAGTAGATTTATTCATTACGTCACAAAAACTCTCCCAGAAGCAATAAACGGTGAAATCATGGTTTTGTTTACCATAAAAACGTTATATATCCCATAAACCTACAGCATTTCATGCCTTGGTTTCACTCCTTACTATAAATATAGGTGTCTTTTATAGAGAGAAATGGATTGCTCTATCATACACAGTTTAGATGAGAATTGTTTTTAAGAAAAGCCAGGAATTAATTGTTCCTTTAGATAGGGAATTTTGGTATGCAAAGAAAGGCAGAATTTAAACATCAAGCGTCGTCATTGTTGAAATTTTGAAGTCGTTAGAGCGGTAGTGTTTAGATGATTTGCTATTAGCGGGGATTTCTGGGGTATAAATCAGTCTTCTACCCCGCGATGCTCCCGTTTTATCGTTTAGATTACAATAACTAACGCCGATCTCTGCCCTTTACAAGTTTGTGTGTGGTATATTCACTATATTCCACTCTATTCTTTGATTCTCATTCCTGCCAATCTAATTAATGGTGAAAACTAAATATTGTGAACCAAAAGGTCAATATGGTATTGTTTTTGCTAGTTTTTGGTTTGAAAAATTTTCAAAGCGTCACAGATTTTCAATTGAATTGGTTTGGTGATTGTGATTTTAAATTTAAACTGGCACTATATTCAGAAAGGAGAATTATTCCAACATTTCATTAGCTAAGAGCTTGATTAATTTTGCTTGTCAAGTTATCAGTGTTATCACTTTGTGCATATATTTTATTTTTATGTATTTTCCAGAAAAAACGTCAAATATTAACTTCTAAACCATACACTTAAAAATGTCGACTTACCAAATAGTACGCTGGAACAAAAATTACCGATCCTTATGTAAGTTATGGCCGTCTGAACGATAACTATACCAACAATCATCGAGGCCAAGACGGTATCTTACCCTGTTTTGTTTTATCGCCTATATTACTAAGTACACCTTTCACATTTTGGGGTAAGGGGTGGAGGGAGGATTTTAGTGAATAAGAAAAATGCTTCTTTACATTGCGGGTGAAATCTTGATTTAGTTGTAAAGTCGGGTAGAAAAATCCGAGGTCTTGTGTACACATTGTCCTGCACGTAAAATAATCATTAGCAGTTAGAATTCGACGAAATACCGATGTCAGGTCATAATGCAGGTTGGTAGGACGTTCAACTCCATTCAATTTCTAAGCCTTATTTTATTTGTACTGTGTTCATTCGTGTACTCTGCATTGGTGGCTAAGTGGGTAAGGCGCTGGCTCGCTAGCCTGGAGTCAGGTGTTCGATCCCTGCATAGGCCGAGAAAGTTCATCTCGATTTTCCGGCGTGGTTTCCCCTTGTCAGTGATGCAGAAGGAGGGCCTGACAAGGACAGCTGTCTAGTCGTTCGGATGGGACGAAAAACCGAGGTCCCGTGTATACATTGGTGTGCACGTAAAAAGATCCCTTGGCGGTTGGAATTCGATATATTTGCCGCTGTCCGGGCAAAATTTCCCTCATAGCACACTGTATGCCGGTCTTCCATTAGCCCAGGTCAGGTGCAGAAGAGTAGGACGTTAAACCCCATTTCATTTCATTTCAGTACTCTGCATTGTGGATCATATTTGCTAGAATATCTATAGATTAGTTTTGAATAAGTTATTAGTTGTCGCCCTTTGTTATAAGTGTAATTATCAAGTTTTATGATATATGTAATATTATTTGATTCCTCTTCCTCAATTAAAATTGTCCGCCTTAATCTTTCCTCTAAATGACATTTTAAATTTAAGTGAATCGTTGATAAGGATGATAACATGTTATTTGGCGGGATAATAATGTTGTTTAACACTCTTCCGAAGAATACAATTGGAATGCAAAATAATTCATAAAACGTCAATTTGAAACTTTCCATTTGAATAAAACAATACTATGAACGTTAGGATCTATAGGAACCCCTTTATCAATTTAAATGGCTATCTTTAGACTAAAATATCAATGGTTCCCAATTTCTAGTATAGAAGAAGAAGAAACTGTATTACATAAAAAAGTTTACAAGGTTATGTGCATATATGAACAAAAGAATTACGAAAACGAACAGACACACGTACATACATTCATACATATTAAGTACACAAAGATATGGTTACAATAATATACAGAATTGGCACACAAAAGCTCCTATCATTTTTATATTTCTACATTTTTATTTAGCAAAGATATTTGAAATATTTTGAAATAAATTGATTAATACCCGAATTGTCATAAACAGTAACAATCATTTATATTTCATTGTACGGCAAATTCTACTTTTTCGGTCAGACGACTCAGAAAGTGCCTATACCAAAGACAAGTTGAGCGGGTTGGAATGTGGTCTCGTGAAATCAGACACGATAAACTTGTTAATCTGTATTACAAACAATGGCACGGTCCCTTCCTTTTAACCACTCTTTAATGTTAATAGATTACACGACTTATATCACTAATAGGACGACCTCACAGATAGAAAGGAACAGGAAGGGGATATGTCCACATTGATGGCCAAATATGATAAAAGCCCAATATCCTAATATTACATTAACATTAATAAAAGCACATCGGGATTCTACTTATCTAGACAGGATCTGGTCAATTTGGTAGAGAGGTCACAGCCGGATTTAAATCTAAACTTCTCATCTGTTGTGGACTGATTAGATGGTCAGAACTGTTCCACGTCTTCTTGTACTACAGTACAATCTGCTGCCCCTATTCCATATACAGATCGCTTATGCCAAATGTTTTACTTGTGATATTGATATTTTGTTGTGTATAATTTCATTACTTATGCGTTGAATGATTATTTTGGACTTGTTTTGCTATTTTTCAAAAATTATTTTTATTGTCAATGTTATTGTAGATCACCACAGAGTCTTACAAAGTTGCCGCTTTAAAGAGATTTAAGATTGCTGTTTGTTTTATTGAGTGGACAAAGTGGTTCCTCGTCGAATACCACGGTGAATGTGAGAAGTGAGTTTTCTCCAGGTTCGGTATAAAACGAAAGAACACAACCCCGTGCAAATTTATTAAATTCAACTAATCCCCCCCCCTTCTTTAAATCGGGGGGTTGGAATGGCCTAGTGGTCTAGAGTGCCGCGCTTCGACCTCTAGCTGGCCGGTCACCTCTGGCTTGCGGCTGTGGTTTCGAGCCCTGGTGTGAGCGTATGTGGCATGGAGATAGGGGCGCCTTCTCAACCTCGTGGGTTTCCTCCGAGCACTCCGGTTTCCTCTCACTGCTAAAGACCCCTACGCGCAAGCGAATTATTGAAATGAAATTAAAAACCATATGTTAGTCCCGAAATGACCTAGTTGTGTCGAGTGGACGTTAAATCACAAAAATAGTCAATGCTCCGTTTTCCCCCAAAAAGCGAAAGACCTATCCTTTCTTCGGTAAATAATAATTAGAGAAAAATGAAATTAGAACTAATATCAAAGCGTTGTAGAAAATATCATTAAACGAGCACTCCACATAAAACGAGGCCAAAAGGCATCAAAGAATAACTTAATCAACATCAAATAAGCTAGTTTATTATTTCATTATTTTATAATTAACATAAATTATATTTAGACAGATATTGGTTAGAACGTGTTTACTTGTGAAAAATTATAATCAAGCAATATGTAGGAATTCCATGTATTTCAACATTAGTCAATTTTAAAATCCGCTTTCCACTTGGCAGGTTGTGGCGTCTGCTGGGTGGACAAGGAACCAATAATCACGTACGCAAACATGAATGAGCCTGAATGGGCAAGTAAGTACAAATTCAGAGTGGAGTGGTCTAAAACGCCGCAATCCAAGCTAATTCCGTTATCGTCACAGAATCTAAATGGTCAACACAATCGACAAATAAATTCCTAATCACAATCTCCAATTTCAGATCATGAAACATGAATGCCACTGAATCAAAAGTCTCCTAAAGGTGTATATAAATCGAGATCTACGATTGTGACAGGAAGTGAACACACTTGATGGTCTGTTCGTTTTAGTTATTCAGTAGCCGGGAGATATCGTGTTCGATGCTGATGTTGGCCGAGAAAAGTCCTTGGGAATTTTCAGCCTGGTTTCCCCTTGTCATAGACTGGATAACCTGCTCTAATACGCCAGACTCGCTCCTACGTCACCACTTTTCTCAAACTGATCCCGCAGTGAATATTCGCTTGGCCGCTAGAATCACTGATAAGCATGACATCGACGAGGCTTAATAAGTACGGCATATTAACTTTTTTACTCCGACAAATTAAATTCTCAAACATTTTTTTGAGGTAAAAGAAAAATAAATAAAGACGTTTGAAGTATTTGAAGTTAAAAAATATTTCCTATTTAGTGTAAATGGGTATTAAAATGAGTAAAATGCATCATTTTGCCCGAAGCAGTTAGGTGTTAAGTAAACATTGCACGAGCAGTTGAGCCAATGACTGGCGCGGTGAGCAGTCAACGCACGTGCTGTGGACACTTATCTGTTACAGAGTTAATTCGTAAGTAATTCTCTGTGAAACAGATTGCCCTTTTCTGACTTGATATAGAAGGAACCAGTCTGACGCCATTTAGGGCAGGTTATCCAGTCTACACCTTGTCAGTGGTGCAAAAAGGGGAAGGGTTTGGCAAGTGGAAGAAGCGTCTGGTAGTTCGGATGGCTGTTTACCCGTTTCCATTCTACTGTTCTGCACCAACCGGGATAATATCCCATTTCATTCCTTTTTGTTCTGGCCATCTGTATGGGTTTATTTTTGTTCTTGGGTGGATACTTGGTGGGATCTAACGTTTGATGTTTTCTTTTTCAGAATCACAAAAAGATAAAGGAGGTCTTCATTACAATTTTACCAGCTTGAATATGTTCATTTGTTTCCGTTTCAATCAAAATTAAGCGTACAGAACTATGATAAACTTAAGAATTATTGACATGATACTTGTAATGAATAATAATTTGACCCTCAACCTCCGCTCTATACGCCACGCCTATCAATTCAGATTGTAGATTTTATAATCAATTCTAAAATAAATCGCGCTAAACGCCTACCTTTGTCTCTTGACAATTTCAATTCATTTCTATTCTAAGACCACGCTCCTCGATTAAATTACTGATTTTTATCACTGTATGGAATAACGATTTTAACGCCAAAACTTTGCCTCTTAAAAATTACAATTCATTTAAATCATTATTTTAGCGTACTGTTAACTGATAACGAAGAAAACCGAACGCAACATTTGTTTAAATTGAAGAATGTAGAGAGGAGCGGAAAACAATTAAGTCATTGAAAACATTTCTAAAGATAATTTGAGGTCGTTTAACGAGAACGTGGTTAGCAGTAATAGTTTTAAGAGAAGAAAGTTTTGTTTTATGTTGATGAATGGTTCTACTGATGAACTTTTAATTTGAAAATTGATTAAGGCTGGAGGTAGCAATCTCATTCCCGTAAACACAAGATTCTAGGTACAAAGTGCTTTCAGTAACCGTTTCGTTCCAGACACTTCTTTACTTATAAAAACTGTCTGATGTAAATAACGTTCAAATCTGTATCTAATTATCGGAGGTGACTTTACGTATAATTTATTGCTCACAATCTTTTAAAAGTGGCAAAGCAAAGAGTAGGATGGCCAATAAAGCTTGAATATGCTTTTGAAATAACCGTTCCTCTAATAACTTTTAAACTGCAATTTCTCTGTGCTATTGTAGGATGCAATATTATGTCGCTCGGGGTTTATTTCTAATCAAATTCGAATTTTCCTTAGTCTAATCTTAGAAAATCCACTTTTAGTTTATGTATTAGGGGGGAAGAGAGAGAGAAACTGGGTAATATCGGGACTAAAATATAGTACATCTTTATTTCAAAAATTCGTTTGTGCGTAGGGGTCTTTAGCAGTAACAGGAAACCGGTTAACCCTACTTATTGGCACGTACAAGTCTGGGTCGAAACTACGAAACTGGAATCAATGACAGACCGTACTATCTAAAGTAGACGTGTTAGACCACCAGGTCACCCCTTGTTTATGTGAAAAGTCAATTTTAGATTTCGTCTGGTCTTTTGTGAACGTGCTCACACAAGTCAATATTCATTTATTACGAGCTTGACGTTTCTATTAATTTACAAAGAACCGTATTCAAATTTTTAATTCTGTTATACGTTTTTTAAAGTTTAAAACTTTTAAATCTAAACGAATTCATAATATCTTTGTGTAAAAAAGACCGCAAAACACCTTTTCTCACGACATTCCAGTTTATCCATTAATTCGGTCTTTAAAAAAACGAATAATGTCCGTTAAAATTAGATTTAAAATATAATAAATATATTCTGGCGTAAATGAGAAAATTAGAAGTTACAGCTGAAATAAACGGTTACGACTGCTAAGCATTCCGTCTTTTATATTTTATTGGTTCTCTAATGGAGATTTCTTGTTCTTGTTTCAACTAAATTAACTCCCAAAATTGAGACATGTTCACTGGGCAATATTACAGCCTGCGACTTTCCTATATATAACATATTTATTTAATTGGGAAAATTGTACTTAATGAACTTGTCTTTTTAAAAAAAAATATCTCTTGAAATTCTTCTGGTATAATATAAATAAAAGTCCAATATGTGTCGATTTTAACAGAACTAAAGTATCTGCATCGTTGGTGGTAGTAGTTAGGGTACGCGCTGTAGGGTTAAATCGTGGGTTGATGTCAAAACATCATATTTGCCTATTTTATTGAATAATATACAAATGATAATTGTAAATTCAGACATCTGGAGCGAGTATTTAGCAATATAAAATAACTATGAAAAAAATATTTTGTGGTTAATAATAATTATCAAAATATCTTTGTACTTTTCACTGTCAAAAGGGTTTTTAATTAATAAAAAAAAAACAACAATCATAAATTAATGTTAACAATTTAATAAAAAAAATCGCCTAAAATAAATTGATACAATTCTAAATAAAGCATGCAAATTAAGTGAATAAAAAACCAACAAAAACTCACAAACAATAGAAATTTATTAAGAAAAGTGAAAATCAAAATATAATAAAATGTATTAACAAAAAAAAAACGATAAAAAGATAGAGAGAAGAAAGTCAGAGAAAACGGAGGAGTTAACAACACGTGCTTATTAAATATAAAAGAAGCCGGGGGATAAATATGTGTAAATCAATATTCTTCTCGCTAACTCTTATTACCCAGATGTTTCTTCCTATACTATCTGTCATTTTTAAGAGGCCATAAGATACACAAACAAACTAATCCCCACCCCCAGGGAAGTGTAACATTTTAGCTTGGAGGCTTCGCACCTGGCATAACCTTCTTGTCACATCAAATTCTCATTTTGTTGAGAATAGAAACAACACATGTACAGAGAATTCACATAAAAATACAATGTATGAGCAATCAAAATTGCTCCTCAGCGAAATATTTTATTTTGGACGATTATTATATCAAGCAAAATATTTTCTCAAAATGCCATTTATAATGCTTCATACCTCGTGATGACAGATTATTAAAAGTTTAGTTGGATGAAAGACCGTCTTATTTGAATTCCTTTGCATATTGTGGGCCAAATGCATAACAGTATGCGCCAGTGTCTGATAAAATATCAGTGAGTGATTTTGTTTTTGGAAATCATATTCATCTAGTATTGTAGTACTAGATACAACCGGTGGCGTATATCTAACGCCATCTAGTACCCTACCACTAGCATCATGTACATCTAGAATCTTACTAACACCATCTACATCTGGTATCTTACAACTAACACCTTATAGTATATTACAACTACGTCGTATGCATATAGTATCTTACTATTAACACCATATACATCTAGTATCTTACTACTAACACCATATACATCTAGTATCTTACTTCTAACACCATATAGTATCTTACAACTAACACGGTGTGCATCTAGTATCATACTATTAACACGATGTAGTATCTTACTACTAACACCATCTAGTATCTTACTAACACCATATATTATCTTACTACTAACACCATGTACACCTATTATCATACTACTAGCACCATGTACAACTAGAATTTTACTACAAACGCCATGTACATCTGGTATCTTACTATTAACACCCTGTACATCTAGTATATTACTACTAACACCGTATAGCATCTTACTACTAACACCATGTACATCTAGTATCTTACTATTAACACCATGTACATCTGGTATATTACTACTAACACCATGTACATCTGATATTACTATTAACACCATGAACATCTGGTATCTTACTACTAACACCATGCACATCTAGTATCTTACTATTAACACCATGAACATCTGGTATCTTACTACTAACACCATGCACATCTAGTATCTTACTATTAACACCATGTACATCTGGTATCTTACTACTAACACCATGCGCATCTGGTATTACTATTAACACCATGTACATCTAGTATCTTACTACTAACACCATGTACATCCTGTATCTTACTATTAACACCATGTACATCTAGCATGTTACTAACACCATGTGCATCTGGTATTACTATTAACACCATGTACATCTAGTATCTTACTACTAACACCATGTGCATCTGGTATCTTACTACTAACACCCTGTACATCTAGCATCATACTAACACCATGTACATCTAGTATCTTACTATTAACACCATGTATATCTATAATATTTGTTATGTCCAAAACATAACACCAACCGCCACAAAAAATAAGCTTTGTGCCAGGTTACTCTACATTGTCAAAAGGTATACATTTGCTTTAACATTTTTGACATATTCATTTTAACATTCAGATGGATGAAATCATGTTTCGTCATGAGTGTTAAAGAGTTTTGCACTGAATATTTTGAGGTAATATTATTTATAGATTTTAAAGTGAAGAGGGAAAATAGTTAGCTAAGTGTCATGTAATATGTAAAATCTAATTTTTACTGGATCTGATCTTTACGGAGACGAACACTAATCAGATTAAGATTGATATTAAAATACTTAATTCATATTTCATAAAATTCTAGAAGCATTCCCTCATTACATTTAAATTAGAATTAAGTTACTTAATTCATATTTCTAAAAAAAGTCAATCTAGATGCAGTTTATAATTTAATATGAGCGTGTATCTGTTCCTGTGATCTAATATAAGCGGTATAACACTCAAAAACCACTTGAAATCGCTGTAGATTCTTATTTATCATCAAATAAAAAATAATTTCCTCTTGGTTTGTCTTTTGAAATTATAGATATTCTGATTATACGTTTGGTAACACGAATATTTAATCAATGTTATTTTTTTACTTGGAATATTTCTTGATGAAATTGTATTGAAAATCGTGAGAAACCATGAGTTATATACCTTGGGGTCATTTCTTTAGAACCGAAGGTAGAAAAGCTCTTGAAAATGTTTTGAAGATGTACCTGTGAGATAGGCGTTAACGTTGTTTAAGAGAGATTTGAGACGATGCCTACTTCAATCTGATGATCATGATTTCATCAGCTCGTGGGAATCATTTACACATTTAAATTGATATGAAATACATGTATGCATCTGCCATAAATTTATGAAAGTATTATGCATGATTATTACGCAACGTTAGTCACATTAACGCTCCAAACCTATATAACTCGATTTTGTGATGTGTGAATTCTTGTTGCGTCTATAAGAAGGCCTTTTAAAAAAGAAAAAAATCGAAGCATTATAGATGGTTAAATCTATTTGTTAAGGCCATCTCAAGTTTCGTTAAGGTCGCTGAGATGTAAATAAGGTTAAGGCTCGTTATTGTTGGCGAGATTGAATATAGGTTAGGGTAAGCATTAAGGCTAGGTCCATGGCTGGGGTTAGGGTTGGGATTAGCGCTAGCTCTGTTTCCATCTCTTGACCTTTGACTAAACTTGAAAATGGCCTTATCAAATAGATCTAACCAATCATAGAGTGAAAAATTAAGAACATGTACTATAGATCGGGTTTGTTTAACTCGAATTGTCGTTATTAAAATGGTTAGCTAATCGAGATGCCAATAACGTCTGGTAATGTCTTCATTGTTTCTATAAAATTGCACTAAGGGTTAATCGTGATACTATGTACAATTTCAAATCAAAAGGATCAACTATAGTACATTCAGTATATCTGTGGTAGTTATAACTGACCGGGCACCTGTTAGACTAATATCCAACATGTATTAAATACAACATATAGACTTCTATTTATTTTAATCTGTTTATAACTAGGATAGCCGCATCACCGAGTACACTAATTGACGTTCCACAAACAAAATATAAAGATATCATTAAAACTGTAGTGATGGGAGTAATGCACTAGGCAGGGCTTGCTTACTCTTCGTATAAAAAAAAACCAACATATTATCAAAATATATAGATATAATTAAAACTACCACTGACGGGAGTAATGCACTAGACAGGGTTTGCTTTCTCGTCTTATAACAATACATAATGAAAAACGATATATTACCAAAACAGGTCTAAATAGTCTAGGCTAATGTTGTTGTTTTTTATTATTATTCTAGAAACGTCCTTTGCCTTATTTGTAATCTATTCTTTAATAAACCGTGCAGACATTGTATATTTTATAGAGCACTTCTATTCCAGAATTTGTTTATTCTAATAATAAATTATTAAATTATTTAATAGATATAAATATAATACTTGAAAGGGGAATACTTCTGAAGATTCTTAAGAAAGGGGCAATCCATAGCTTCTAGGAGTTTTCTTACACATCTAAGCAATGGATGTCTCTCTGTACGATTACGTACAATCGTTGGTCCAGACTATCCAATGGTCAGATTTATAAATAAACGACTGATTAGCCACTGGCAATAATAAATGTGAGATGGGTTATTATTGGTTAAAGACCAATTCTCCGTAGGCATTGTTTCATTACATGGTACCATCTGACCTATCAGATTACAGTAGCTTATAGCTGTTGTCAAATACTTAGCAAGAAATTCAGATACGTTTGAAAGTTGGGAGGTCTCTTAAAAAGAACAATTAAACACACATCATCGGAAGGAAAATAGTTAAATTAATATGATTCCGTAGAAATCATACGCCATCATATTGCTGCGGGGTGTGATAGCGAGGCCGATAAGGGTCACGTGCTCCACCCTTCCCGACTTGCCTCACGGTAAAAGTCACGTAGCCCAGAGGTAAACGGGAAATATGGACGTCCTCGCTTCCTGTATTTCTCAGTTTTCTACGCCAAGCAAGACAGTATGTCTGATTGGAGACCGAGTCAAGTGCCGTAACGTGCTGGCCTCTATCCCAGTACAAATAATACTACATATAGTTTATTGCTCGTTACATCAGAAGCCTTGTGAGAAACTACAAATCGGAAGTCTAATTAGTTTTGACCTCTGCCTCCATTTTGATATATTAGATTTAATTTGGTGGTTTTGGGTGTCAACTGTTTTTTTAAAATTAACGATATAGGTCTGCTATCATGGTTTATCTATAGTTGATCTTTAGGGTCAAGCTTAGTACAAACTATTTTGTCATAGGTTCTCTTACGTCATTGATACTGTTAGTGGGTTGAATAACAACAAACGAAACGGTTGTTTAAAAATCTTGAAATTAATCAAGTAAGAAATAAATAATAAAATACAATGAATATGTATAATGTAAATAATAAATATGTAAATCGAAAAATAAATAGAAAATTGTGTTCGCCCGGTTCGTTAACGAGCCCATTCCACGTATTCTTTTATTACACAAAAAAATCTCCAAATCGCATTTAAGTCTAACAAAGAGTTAATAAACTAATATTATAGAGAGAGGGAGGGGAGTGGGGTTTAACATCCACTCGACACAAACTATGTCATTTCGGGACTAACACATGGTTTTTAAATTTTTTATTTCAATAATTCACTTGCGCGTAGGGGTCTCTAGCAGTGGGAGGAAACCGGAGTGCCCGGGGGAAACCCACGAGGTTGAGAAGGGGCCCCTATCTCCATGCCACATACGCTCACGCCAGAGATCGAAACCACAGCCGCAAGCCAGACTACACGCATGTCTTCGATGACGTCATATTAGGCGCATGTTTTAAGACAAGTTTTTCATTTGGCTCATTCTTTCAGACAAGGGTTCTCAGCCTGGGATAAAACAAAATCCACCTATAATCCAACAAATATCGCAGGTTAGCCTTGACATCGAGAGTTGATTATGGTCTGGATAAGTAAATTAATGACCTACAATA
This sequence comes from Patella ulyssiponensis, assembly GCA_963678685.1. Classification (NCBI taxonomy): domain Eukaryota; kingdom Metazoa; phylum Mollusca; class Gastropoda; family Patellidae; genus Patella; species Patella ulyssiponensis. Next base: position 18,181,073 of record OY783229.1, on the reverse strand, counting down.
GGCAGATTTTGCTTTTGCATAATGTATGTTTAAATCAAATAATGCTGAAACTATGATAACAGATTCCGTAGTGCTGAAACTATGATAACAGACTCACTAGTTGTATCAAATATGATAACAGACTCACCAGTTGTATTAAATATGCTGAAACTATGATAACAGTTGCACTAATTATATAAAATATGATGATATCCGAAACACTAGCTATTGATAAATCTATGACGACATATTAAACATGATAAAACTTTGATAACAGACTCACTGGGTATTCACAAAACTATGATAACAGACTCACTGAGTATTTACAAAACTAGGATAACACTCACTGGGTATTCACAAAACTAGGATAACACGCACTGGGTATTCACAAAACTAGGATAACAGACTCAATGGATATTCACAAAACTAGGATAACAGACTCACTGGGTATTCACAAAACTAGGATGACAGACTCACTGGGTATTCACAGAACTAGGATAAAAGACTCACTGGGTATTCACAAAACTATGACAACATCAAATAAGACAAAATTGACTCACTGGGTATTCATAAAACTATGATAATAGCCTTACTAGTGGTTTCAACTTGGCGTTGGTGCAGAGCGGAGGACCTGACAAGGAGCAGTGTCTAGTCGTTCGAATGGTACGAAAAACTGAGGTCCCATGTACATTGGCGTGCACGAATACAAAAGAAGAGTCAAAGGCTTGTCCACTCGCTGTACAAGAATTGTGGGATACTCTCACTTTCCAACAATTCCTGGATCCGCGTTTGGGAATGGTAATACTAGTAATAGTTTGTTTTTTTAACATTGTGAGGGACGGGGTATACTGATTAGGACGTTGCCATATGTAACAACTATATTTGTGTTCATGTATCATTCCGAAAAAATGTTGTTTCTTCCTGAATGAAGAGAGTGAAATAAAGTACTACCTTCCTTGACGGCGTTCATATCCGATAAAACCATCAACAGCCCTGTACATGATATACTTTCTCAAATCCGGACAATAAGTTCGAGAATGTAAATATGTACACTTGTTTCGTAAATATGTCTTTGATCCACGAAGTAACAAGATTTCTCCGAAAATTGTACATTGTGAAGAAAAGCTGAGCTGGTTATTAATAGAATTGAATATTATTATTATTGACATCTCATATTCAATCTAGAGATGTGAAATGCATTTGGGAAGCTTTAACCTTATACTAACTATAACAAATGACCTTGTACATATAGATAAAATACACCACATAACCCATCAATTTTAACATATAAAAAGAAATGTATGTACTTTTTAGAAAGACATAAAATTATAATGTAATAATATGTAAGTACTTTCGTCAACAATATATATATATATATATATTCTTTGACAATGTAATTAAGAAAATTCGTCAACAAAATATACACTCTTTTTTTTAGGTTGGTTTATAATTACAAAGTAATTAAATGTAAGCAACAAAATATGTACTCTTTCACTTTGGAAAGCTATAAAATATGTACTCTTTTATTTAAAATACTATTCAATTGACTAAACTAATCCTCGCTCAAAAAATGTATATGATAGAGGGAATTTTTCTTTCTTTTTTTTTTTTCTTTTTTTTAAAAATAGAAAACAATGTTTCTGGTGATAGCCTTTTACGTGTTACACTAAAGGTAGCATTATTCCTACGAATGAAAAATGGTCCTGTAAATCAGTCCAACTATGGTGAGGGGTATTGCTGAAAAGTACGATTTAAAATGTCACAAAATTGTACAGACTTAACGGAGGTAGACCTCTAATATTTTTCACAATATACGAAATTAAAAGTTATGTATATTTAACCGGACATGACAATAACTTTTCAACAAATTGGATATAAATCACTTTATATACATTTATATTACATTTATGTGTTTTTAGACTCATTTTCGTCTATTTTAAGGTTCCAAAGAATGAAGAAAACGCCCTTTAACATGCGTCCAAAACACAGTCCTGTCCTGGTTATAGATATTTGAGATATATAAATTTGGTTAGATTGTGATGGTTAAGATATAAGGTTCTGGTCAGTGAACACATCATTACTTTCATTCTTTCTAATTTTGATACATCTATCTCCAGTCGTCTTGATAACAAGATAAAACGATAGCGCACGTTGACCAGTTCCAGATAAGAGCGAGAACTCCAGCCAACTAGCACCGGTGTCTAACTAACTCCTGATCAAGCAACGTTTGTTCAATAACCGCTCCCCTGCTGGGGTATTACCCTATTTAATGCCCTTATAGACATTTCTTATTGACAAGAACATTTGTACAATAATAAGCTCCTTGTGAAGTAATGATTTTTAATCATATGTTTATGAAGGGGCCAGTCAGTGAGCTGGAATTAATCATTTCAGGCAGCCAGGCGATTTGTATGTAGACAAGATGGGTTGATAATAGAGATTTGGAAGGATTCCTTAAAAGAAGGACCCTGGAATATTAAAATTCCGTTTACATATGGCTATTAGAATGTGGAGATAGCACAAACCTTGTCAAATCAAACGTTTAATGATTTTCTCAAAAAAGAAAAAATGGTCATTTTTTGTAAAAAATAAATCATGAACTTTTAAATATTTGATAGTAATATGAACATATTATGTACTGAAGAAAATTAAAAACTCGGCCGTTATCATTTATATTTGGCATTGATGTTTCTCAAGCGGGAATGATTATTGCAGGCGTGTTAATATATACTCCAATATTTCAACACGCTGGAATAAAATATTTAAATGTCTTGTAATATATGAAATTTGTTTAATCAAAACAATATTTAGAAGCCATTTGAAATAACAACTGGACCTTGTTTTATTCTTTTACTGTAAATGAAGGTGGTTGGGTAATAACCGTGTGATTCGCTGATTCCAGGGATTTTCAATTCCTTGCAAATTTCAATATCGGTCCAATTCCGTTCAGTATTTAAAAACACATTAAAAAGAAGTCCATCAAAAACGATTTTAGCGAAAGCTGTAGGTGACACTGGCTTGTTTGACACTGTTTTATATTGCCTACAGACAATGCCGAATGTTGACTAATTATCAATTCATCAGATGTGCAAGTAATGAACGGAATTAGGTAATTTTCGACTGATATTCCATTTGACAATAGTATGTAGCTTTCAAGGCATTAACATACCCTAACTGACGAGCTAATCAATCAATTTGAGTACATAGATTTTGTACAAAATCGACAACTTGAAACCATAACTGTTCTCAATGATCAAGGGGAGATAACCATATTCTAAATTCAATTTTCTGACTGACTGTGCCTTGTTTCTCGAAATCTTAACTGAAGATAAAATTTTAGTAGATACTTGGAGTTTATTGACTTAGCACTAAAACCAATGTAATAATATCCAATCAAATTAATAAAATTTGGATTTTATCTTAGTTAAAATTTCGTGAAACAGGCCCCTAGACGTCACTCTATACAACAATTCATACCTCTATGTAGCAGGCTACCCGTTATGATCTGAGGCAGGATAATTCTCGCGTGATGAAGTCTATACTACGGTCCACAGACCGCTAAGAATCTGTTAGTACCAAAATGACCTAGTATCTGTCGAGTGGCCGTCCTCTCTCACTCTCGATGAAATGTTAGTGTTGGTATTAAACGTTTAAAGGGAGATAACAACTTTATGACCTGGTTTCAGACTAGTCACCTTTTCTTGTTGACTTCTTTGTTAAATCCATGCGTTCAACAAATGATTAGGTGAGTCTAAAATTATTTTGCATATGAAATGTTTCAGAATTAATTTCAATAGAAACCAATGTAAAATGTAAATGGGTATAATTTTAACGATTTGAATTAATTTCGAACCAATATACCATTTTAAAAGAGTGCCTTTGATTTTGTGTGGTCTTTATGACTTATTTCTGGCATTTTGTTCTTCAAATATTATACTGGACTATTATACGCTTGGTTAGGTAAGGTGAGGCTTTAATTGGACGTGCATTTATCAGTTATTTTCCTTCCATAAATTTGACATTATACGGGAATCTAGACGATTTTTTCTTGGTTTTTTTTTGGTTTTTTTTAAAAAAAAAATCTAGATTAGATGGTAGCTTGGCTTGTATGTTCACGCACAGAGACATATTATGGTTAGACTACTTTTTAATGGGAGGGGGTTACTACAACGCGGAGCGGAAAGACATACCGGGTGGGTTTTAAAGATGCATTGTGCAAGAGCGGCCAGATGTAGGTTTTTATTTTGGCTTCAAATAATATGCATGTATAAAATATTATTTAGACATTTAGTCACATGCTCTCTAGATGACCGGATGGAGAAGATGTAACGCATTGAAATAAGATCCCCATTTATTGATTCAATTTAAAAATGGAAGCTTAATCTAGATGAAATGAAATGGGGTTTAACGTCCTACTGTTCTGCTCCGACTGGACTAATGAAGACGGACATACGCCATGGAAATTTTGCCCGGACAACGATCTACTCTTATATCGAATTCCAACAGCCAAAGGATCTTTTTGCCTCACATACGAAAGACTAGACAGTTGTCCTTGGCAGGCCCTCCGACCTGCACCACTGACAAGGAGAAAGCACGCCGGAAAATCCCGATAAACTTTCTATACCAAAACCGGGAGCGAACCCGCGACCTCCAGGCTAGCGACAGCGTCTTACTCACTTAGCCACCGTGGCTCCCTCGATTAACAAGTAATGTTGCCACGATAATAAACAATCCATGCCACATCTTGTCAAAACGCCAAACAGTGACCCGTCTTCATTAGTCTAGTCGGAGCAGAACAGTAGGAGATTAAACCCAACTTCAGTCAATTTCACCAAACAGCGATAACGTCGGTCAGAATAAAGTAATTTGAATGAAAATTTCAATATTAATGTTGAATTAGCTATTTCTTTTTTAAACTATTTCTGACAAGAATGATCAGCACTTTATCTAAATCTTGGGTAATGCATCTTTAAATATTAATTATATAGACTTTGACATGATAAAAAAGATAATATCTTGTTACGTTCAACAGGCTCCCCAAATCTTTCTGGTTAATAACTTTAAATGTTACTGCGTGATGACATTTTCTAGTGCATTTGTCGTCATCTTAACCACTCAAGGACTTAATACAGAGGCGGATTACCCAATAGGCACTGTGGGAAGCTGCCATAGGGCCCAAGGAAAAAAAGGGCCCATAAAATTTGATCGACCTTTTTAAATTTGATGTTTTACATTTTAACAAATTCAGATGGTGTGAAAGTGAATTACAGAATATATTTATCTTCAATTAAGCGATAATAAATTAAGTTTGTTTTCATTTTATCCAGCAATTGGCTGTTGCTGTGTTCTTCTTGGCATCAAAAGATTGTCACTGGCCGAATGACAAGGTAATGATTGACTGTTGTAATGCTTGACATTATTCCATAATTGCATCCTCGTTTATGTTACGGCGTTTTTAGTTTTACTACGCAAACCAGTTCCGTAAAGGGCCCAGCTGGTCGAGCTACTTAGTGCCCATCAGAGCCTTGATCCGCCTCTGGGACTTATAATATGGGAATGGGAGATAATGACACTTTTTGCCACCTGGGTTTAGAGATTTTGGCTCCCTTTAATTTTTCGCCCACTCTTAAATGGAAAAAAAATCAAATGCTTTTAAAGTGGTTTATAATATAATATGACACACGGTCTGCAGAGTTGAACAGCTATACATTTTCTTTAATTCTGTAAAACGTTGAATACAGTACTTACCTCCCTTCCACTGGACGATGCATGACATGTTACACCAGCCGAAAAATCTGCTGTCCGCATTGATACATGGAAAATGGGTATCGTCTGAAGCGCAGGCTCTTTCTCTAGCATCCCTCCCTCACCTCGTTGTAGCTATTTCAGGAGCTTTGTCGACAATCATCGTCATCACTTATAGCTATCACAAAAAGGTCAAGAGAAGATGTCGGACACTTCGTAGTTAGATATCTTAAGGTTTTTAAGATATCCATTTGCAAAATTTGGACAATATAGATATCATGGGCATAGCACCGCCTTTGCATTGCAGTATGTACTCACATAGGTATGTAAGCGGGCCCTTTCTCTAGCCCTCCCCGACTTCGGAGTCAAATATCTTAAGGTTTATATATTTTTAAGGTATCCGTTCGCAAAATTGGGACAGTTATCTTGGACGTAGCCGCCTTTGCATTGTAGGATACACACATTGGTATGCCCACTACCTTTCCCATTAGGGACCTAAATGCCATTTCCCAACTGCAATTAACCTCGCTGTCGAAAATGTGTATACGGGATCTCGCTTTTTCGTACCATCCAAATGACAATACTTACTTACCGTCCGGCTTATACTCCCACTGCTAAAGACCCCTACGCGCAAGCGAATTATTGAAATAAAATTAAACCATATGTTAGTGTCGAAATGACCTACATATATAGTTTGTGTCGGGTGGACGTTATACCCTATTTCTCCCTCTCCCTTCCTTACTTACCAAACCACTGCGGCTACCGCGAAGTAGAGAATTGGTCAAATGGGCATTTTATTTATTTTCTTTTTTGTACCCCGTTCTTATATAAGAGAGACCACAGAGGTCAGTTAGTAACCCGCTGGTTCACTGACCGTGAGGTCCCTGATTCGATCCTGGTCCCTGACGCGTCTATCGTTTGGTAAGAACATAAACCCGATGTCCTATATGAACAAGCTGCCATGCCCGTAAAAGAATCTTGGCAGTTGCAAAATGTGCTCATAGCACAATGTATGTCCATCTTTATGAGACCAAGACCCGAGTTCACAAAGCATTACCATGCTTGAGTTAAGAATTTACTCAACATTTTTCACCTAATTTTAAATGAAATATAGCCCTTTATAAAACTGTTGTTGTTTTAATGTATCAAACACAATCAATAAGAAACTATGTTAAAAGTTTTGTGTTTCTGGATCAAAGATATTTCTCATAAACAGTAATTGAAAGATGAGTAAATTCTTAACTTAAGTCTGAGAATGTTTTGTGGACTCGGGGCCCATGAGTTTGTGCAGAAAAATGGGGCCTTAAGAGAAGTGACTAAAAAGAACCATTGTAATGTATTGTTTCTGTTATATTGAAATAAAAACTGTTTGTCGTATCAATCAACAGTCCTTTATGTTGCACACACCTTTTAACAGATTTAATTATAAAACCCGTGAAGCCCAAGTAAAAACACACTACAAAAGATACGGACTGATTGGCTAATGTTAAAACATCTTTGCAATTAATTAACCTTAATTTCAACATTTATATTAAATGGTCGCCTCGTGTCACAGTTTATATTACCACGTGTTAAATTGAAAAAGAAAACATCAGTAAATATAAGAAATATATATTGATTAATTGCATGTGTTACAAGAAGAAAATCCATTGATTTAATTACCCGTTAAAAGTAGGGTCGAATTATTATTAGGCCTAATTATGAAAATATTGTTTTGTCTAGTTTTTTTTAAGGTATCCATCCACCAACAGTGTGATTGTTTTGACTAGTCAAGTCAGCCCGCCAGTAAACATTTTAGATCTTGGAAAAATAAGTAACATACTCCACTTTGTTTATTTGGATGGGTACGACACATCTTGAGGGGAGGGGGGATTGTGGAAGTGCATACCATAAAATAAGGGGGGCCTCTTGAATATTTATGGACTAGCGTCCTTGGGGCTGAGATAGCATGTCACCGACCTTCGCTTGATTTTCCCAAGATATATTGTAGAGGTTTTCGTTCAAGGGGAGAGTCGATTTTGTAAAAAACGTGAATTGTAACTAGCGTATCTTGTAGTTTTATACGTGCAATTGGGTACGGCAAGCTTTATATTTCTAGAACATTTGATTCCACATCGCATTAGGGGCCGGAGGGGTGTCACATAGCCACCATCCTTCATATAGCTGGATGGCTCGCCAACATCTATTCCTTCTTACTCTCAACTTTAGTGAAGTGGATTGCTTGACAACCATTAAAGGGAAAACAATGAAAACTTAAACACGTGTTTTTACCATAAAGTATTTTGACATAGATTTAGTAATTGAAACATTTTTGTTATTACGCCCACCCCAACCCAACATTATAATTTTTACAGAGTAAAGGTATTTTTAAATACGTTCCCCTGTAATCAATTCCTTTCCTTTAAAAAAAAAACTGATAGAAATTACAGTAAAACAGAAACGATTGAATGTAAATCAGTTTACATGTATTTATATTCATATTACATTATTATAAGCTATGCGTTGCTACTTATTGTGTCAATTTCTAGATCAGAAATATTTGCGATTAAGCTCCTTCAATATTGTCATTTGCACCTTTGGCACTTTTGATAAACGCCACACTTTTTCATTTGAACGTTTATGTTAATATTCGGGGGCAAGGTGTTTCAGTGAGCAAGATGATTGCTTGCTAACTTGGGGGCCCGTGATCGATCCTGTTTGCCGAGAAAGTTCACCGGGGTTTTCCCGCGTGGTTCCCATTTGTTAATGATGCAGGATGGAGGGCTTGACACGGGACAACGTATAGTCCTTGGTATATGGGACGGAAAAACCGAGCTCCCGTGTAGCCTGCATATTGCTGTGTACGCAAAGGAACCCTTTATAGTAGGTATTCAAAATAAAAGTAGACGGTAATGCCGCTGTCCGGGCAAAATGCCCGTCTCTATTAGCATATATAGTGCAGAACAGTGGGACATTAAACCCTATTTAATTTTATTTCTACTTGGGGTGAGATGAAATACAGGTGTCCATTTCGCACGGACACATAGAACTGTATAATTTCCATTATTAAATATTTTAAGTCGGGAACTATACAAGATGCAGCAATAAGCAGTGTTATATTTTAACACCGGCCAAAGGTTACTCTCCCGAACTAAAGTATTCACTGTTCGCTTTCTCTTTTAACTACCAGTATTGCACGAGTATAACGGATAATAACATATAGAATGACTTTGTCGATACAAACTTTGTTGCAAGTTATTACTAAATATAGCTTTTTGAATTACTTGAGTTAATATACTATGTTGCAACTTCCTGCCTCACTAAAAAAAAGTAAAGATTTAAAATGTCGACCATTTCATATGATTATTATGATGATTCTAAATAAATCAGCACAAAATTTTCTGGTAAAGCGGTAACATCTCCGAAACGATCCAATAACAGATTTTGATTTAAATGGTACAATTAAATTCAAACGACTTGTGCGAATATGGAAATCTTTATGAAAATAAATTGCTATCCATAAAAAATAATACATTGTAAAACATCGTCTCTTTCGCAATATGTCAGACAGACTTTCCTTGCCAGGCCGAAACACCTCGCTGTTGGCAACGGAGAATAAGGTTGGAAATACATGATGGTTACTGGTCAACACTGGGAACCACGATCTCGTAGTTCAGTAAGGCAGTGACGCAATTATCCAATTACCAAGACGTTCGATGCCGTTGTTTCTCGGTATTTTTCAGCGTGGCTTCTTCGTGTCAGAGGTGCATGCAGGCAGAGGGACTTGCGAGGAACAGTGTCTATAGTTAATATCACGTAAACATCCCTTGGCAGTTGGAATTCGATGAAGAGTAGGCGGAACGGCCACTTCATTCGCCCGGTTAGTAGAGGTGTGCACAAGTCCGCGGGTTTACTAACCATGTACAGTGCTGGACTGGAGGGCCACACAATATGCGCCGAAGGCGCGTCACGACGTCGACGAAGGCGCACGAGCGTCATACGGGGGACTGGGGCGGGGTCTCCTGCAAGGAAAATTTTGAAAATTGACAACGGCAAACCCATTTTCCAAACATTTCAGACCAAAGCAGAAGAAGGCAAATTTTTGATTTCCTGTTACAATTAGATAATAGAATGACCTAAAAGCATTATCATTAGATGAATTTAAGAATAGGTTAACAGATGAATTACACGGTTCTCGCTATAATGAGGTCAAACTCATAAAGTTCTTTGCTTGTAGTACACTTCATTTTTGTGTTGTTGTCAGTCATTTTTTTCCCACCTTTTCTTTCTCCTGTCCTGTCCTGTCCATCTCCTGTCCTCTCTTTCCTTCTTTCTTCGCCCTCTCCTTTTTTTTTCTTTTTTCTTCATTGGCTTAGGCACACTTTTTTAAAATGAGCTTAGGCCCACCTGTCACGGACAGGTGGACAGGTGGGCCCAGTCCGGCACTGACCGTGTACATATTGGTGTGTACGTGAAAGACACCCTGACAGTTGGAATGTGTCTATTATTGTCAGGGTGGGTGCGTTATGTCATTCATTGCCAGGGTGGGTGCATTAGTGAGATATTCTCGCGGTTGGTACAGAACAGGGTCGGATTATGGTGTGGGGCGGGGGAAATTCTACCATTACTATCATACAAATTTCATTTCTTTAGGTGTGACGGACACTGACCAGAATATGCCACTTAAGGTCCCTTTTCACTGTTAATACAAGGACCAAAGTGACATTTTCAGACAAGGGGCTCCGTGCAAGCTTAATTCGACCCTGGTGCAGAACAGTACCTACGTAAACCCGATTTCATCGTGTTTCATCGTTGTATAAAGACCAAAGTGTAGCATCATCATAAGTAAGATCCAGTCTGTAATAAAATATTGTCCATATAGAAAAATATACGTGCCTGGTTCAATTTCATTGAAATCCCGAGCACAAAAAAGCGACCGAAAGTGCGGAACCAGAACATGCCCCAATCTTTTATTTTGCTGTGCAACTAAAACCTGAGCTTTGTAATGAAACTTGGTTAATACCAAAAGCATTCAGTGTTTAGGCCTTTCTGTACTATGTTTACCTGGCTTTCACTCAAAATACCCATCACCATGTTTCCTTTTGTTCATTTTAAGAGTTTTTTTTTTTTAGAAATATATGTACATGAAGACAAGCATAAAGTCTGGTGTAAATAAGCGATTAATGACAGGTGCTGCTAGTTGATAAAAAGAAACAGATTTGGTCATGGCCTTAAAATGTAAATCGAATCTGACAATGAATTGGTCGTGGCCTTAAAATTAAGTCGAAATTTTCTATCTGGCCTCGTTGTTGCTAAACTTTATTGTTTCGAGTTAAGTCTGTCATCTAACAACTGATTGGTTATAAGTGTTTCTAATAGCCAATTAAATGTTATGTGTCATAGATTAACAGAATTACAGCACGAGCCATGCATGCGATGGAACTGATCTAAGCCCCGCCCACTGTAAAACAGGTGGTTGTTAAAAACACACGGGATCTCCCACTCGGTAGGTCATAAGAATTGGTGAAGTCGAAGGTGTCATTCCTCTCAAATTCGCAGGACAAGAAAATAATTGTGTTTGAAAAGAACTTTGAAATTTTGTTAAAATGGATATGTACACACAAAATCAGATGAAAACTGATATGTTCTTGGATCATTTCATTTCAGTCAGGGATGTGAACAAAAGTCAGTTGCCGTACACCCCTTTTGCAGATTATTTTGGGTTGAGTAATTTGATAAACGGTAGTCATTCGCCGGTAGATTCAACAGAATCCTTATCACCCTACAGCGAACCGGAGACGAGTTTTGGACTTGGACATTTCACATGCAACGTTGCTCCAGTTTTGGACCCATTAGAAGAATTACGATGTGACGCTCACAACGATTTCCTGAAGAACGGAATTGAGTGTGATTTGGACGAATGGGACAAGTGTCAAGCCAGACTACGAGGACAGAATTTGACAGACCGTGTACCCCTGACGGTCGAATTTGAGGGGAACGACAAGGTTTTTGAGTACATGTTAGTGAAGGAACGAAAGAAGGCAAAGAGTATGAAACCAATGAAACCTGGCCAAACGGGGACATGTGTATTTTGTAAAAATAATGGCGAACCCGTGACCGTTTATTCCAGTCATTTGCTGAAAGATGATTCCGGTAAAGTTACCTGTCCTATTTTGTGGAGATATACCTGTCCATTATGTGGAATAACGGGAGATAATGCGCACACCATCAAATATTGTCCACTGAATAATGGTGAATACACATCCACTGCCTTGTTGAAAACCGCCCGCCTTTGCAATGGAAAAAGACGCCGAGAGGTACCAAACAACAAGACGAAAATCCCAGCTTAAGAAAGTGTTTTATTGTTTTAATTAAGCGTGCATCAAATTTAAGTGCTATTATTTTGGTGAATGGGAACTTTTTATATTTTTTTTTAAGACTGAAAATTACGATTAAAATCGGTCATTCCTTTGTTTTGATATGAATAGTTTGTTGTGATTCTTTTAACCGTCAGTGACGTCATTAAGTGCACTATCACAAGACAGTATTTTAACACTTTGTGCACATTTTATGAATACATAGTTGCAAATTGGGAAGTTTACCAAGCAACTTATTGGATGTCTTATATTATATTATTTGTAGAATAGGATTGTAAATTAAGTAGTGTTAAACTTGTACAAAAATTTCTCTATAATTTAGCCACAAGATTTTAGTTTTTAAAAATTGGTCATATTTTAATATTACTACATTTAAAACTAAAATCTTTTTTGCTCAAAATGTTGAGGTGAATTTTAATTTGTTTTTGATTCTAATATAGTGCTTTATTATTAACCTAGAATTGTATGGTAGATTTTAAAATGATGTATGTATATTATAAATTCGTGGAGCGAAATTCACAAAGAATTGTCTTATAAATTGAGTATTTCAGTTTAATAGATTTAAATAGAATGTAAATATTATATTTTATACATTAGACCTGAAATTTCATAATTTTTTAAAATAAACATAGTAAGTATGAAATTGAGTTTTATATTTCTTTGTTTTAATAATGCAAAGGGTGTTTTGGGGTGAAAGTGGTGGTACAAGGAGGTGAAGTAGCTCTGCCAGGCCATTACATTTTTCAGAGGTACAGAAGTTGAAAGGGGTAGGGGGTATTGCATTTTATGCTTTCTTCCACTGGTGCCTTTGAAACCCCGGTGGACAATAAAGTTTTTACATCAACCCAGTTTTAAACGGTGAAGAATAAGGTTCAAACCCTTGTTAGCTCACTGCATATATTGTACATGTATTTTTGCAAAAGAACAAAAAAAATAAAACCGGTGCGATGACCAATAGACGTGGTATCTGCTGTTAATGAAAAACTTTAAAGTTACATGATCTTTGACTGGTGTTCTAGGACATGTGCCAATTGGGGACATTGCTGACTGGGCCCTATCCTCCCCCCAACCCTTCTTAGTTAAAATGTCAAAATATTGTTTTTAAGGACTGAGGGCCCAACAAGGACAGCTGTTTAGATGGGACATTTGGCGTGAACATAAAAGATCCCTTGGCAGTTGAAATCCAATATGAGAGTAGGTCGTAGTGCACTGTATGGCCTATGCATGTCTTCATTAGCCCAGTTTAGGAGCGAACAGTAGGACGTTAAACCCTATTTCATTTTGAAGGGGGAATATAAAGTGAAATTTAAAAGCCCTATGATTCTGCTGTGACTTGGCTTATGAAAAGGTGCAATAGGCTATACAGTGTGCGATGAGGGAAATTTTTCCTGAACAGCAGAGCTATGGTCTTCTATTGTGTTGAATTCCAACTGCCAATGGATCTTTCGTGTGCACTGCATGGTCAAAATTTCCACCATAGCACACTTTATGGTGTATGCCTGTCTTCATTAGCCCAGTTTAGGAGTGAACAGTAGGATGTTAAACCCAATTTTATTTAAAGATGGAATATGAAGTGAAATTTTAACGCCCTACGATTCTGCTGTGACTGGGCTTATGAAGAGGTGCAATAGGCTATACAATGGATCTTTTGTGGGCACTCAGATGTGTACACAGGACCAGGTTTTCGTCCCATCCGAACAACAAGACAACCCTCCGTCCTACAGCATTGAAAAGAGGAAACCACGTCGGATGGGACGTGGCTCCCCGGAGATGCATGTCACAAGATAAAAAGAGTCTCGCCCAATGTATTTAAATCCCACATTTTACTAGTTAATTAAGGACTACACATCCAGTAAACAATGGTCGAATGTAATGTCAATAAAAAATGAATAATTATGAAATAACCGTCTTTTCTATTTGGATGGCGTTACCGTATTCATATTATGACCACACTATGAAACTTACCAACCCAGATTCTCCCATTTCTGGGTATCGACACTGGTTGGATATAAGTTTCAGCAATGTTCAAAAGTCACTCGAGACTAAAGCCGGTCGTACACGAGGAAAGAAAATTTGACAAATTTCTTTGACGGTCTCTTCAAATTTTCTTTGGCCGTGTACGAAGCCAGCAAATAAATTTGACGATCACAGCGCCACTTCAGTGGTTGGTCGGAACTGACGGTGACCCGTGTGAAGGAACCACATTCATGGAACTAAAAGAAAGCCAACTTGTGTAAGTTGTGTAAAAAAAAAAAATTCAGAATAGTGATTTCCCAGCGTGATTACGATGTCTTTGACGCGTAGAAAAGTGGCCATGGGTTATGGAATAGGTGTCCCTTTGTTGATGCAGGATTTCTACCGTTAGATCAGTCCAATTAATAGGTATATTTGCAATTCAATCAACGAGACGATAATCGAAAGTTCAACTACTTTTTCTTTGCACTTATCCGCCCCGAAAAATGAAAGTGAAATCGTTAGATGCGTGCGCAGATTTGTGGCAAATTTATTTGACGGCCTATCGTACACGAGGATAAGTTCCAAATCTTTGACACATTTATTTGGCGAAAAGCTATGCATGCCAGCTTTTGTCAAAGGAAAATGTGGCAAATTCCCACTGGTACACGAGCAAATTTCTTCGACAAATCTCCATTTGTCAAAGAAAATTTGCTAGAGTACGACTGGCTTTACACATTGTATTTTTTATTTTGTTGGGTTAAATGTTTGCTCTAAGATGGAGAAAGATAACGCGGGCAGCAATGCTATATCTCTAACCGTTTTAGAACTGGAACTGCCTAACGCCCGAGCTTCTAGGCACACTTTCTTCTCCGCGTCACATTGATATTTTTATACCAAAAACAGATAATACCTTCCAATTGCAATGCAGTGGTAACGAAAAATAAAAATCCCCTATGTTATTTGAAAATGTTGATTTGAAATCAGTTTCCCCCCAACCAAGATTTGGGTGAACATTTATTTCGATACAGAAAATTTATTAATTTAATATAGATAACCAATAATAGATTACATTTGGTGTGATTAAAAATCTGTTCCGTGTGGTGTAGGCTACTGAGTGTGCATGTCTTCATTATTTCATTTCGTAGCGTGTTATGCCGGCAGATTGTCCCTTTAATCCCAGCGCGTGCATTATACATGTACTTTACCAAAAACCATGACAGCAACATACATTTATAAACAAATCGGTAGAACGCGCACGTATTTGACAAGTGTCACGAGATTCGCCTCAGAAATCAACATAGTCGAGACAATTGTTTTCTTTTATCTTCTAAAAATATAACAATAAAATGTAATGAAATGAAATGGGGTTTAACGTCCTACTCTTCTGCACCTAACCTGGGCTAATGGAAGACGGGCATACGCCATACAGTGCAGTGCTATGTGGGAAATTTTGTCCTGACAGCGGCGCTACGACCTACTCTTATATCGAATTCCAACTGCCAAGGGTTCTTTAACCTGCACGCCAATGTGTACACGGGACCTCGGTTTTTCGTGCCATCCGAACGACTAGACAGCTGTCCTTGTCAGGTCCTCCGTTCTGAAAATTTAGATGAACTTTCTCGGCCAGTGCAGGGATCGAACATCCGACCTCCAGACTAACGAGGCAGCGTCTTACCCACTGAGCCACGTGCTCCCCACCCCGCCATAAAATGTACATTCTTTTTCATGATAATATGCCTAAAATCATGCGTTGAAGTGGTTGGAAAAATTTCCATTTCCATACACTCCAATATTATCAGTTCGTGACAAAAGCAATAGGGTATCGTCTCAAACTGTCGGTATGATTACATATGTCAAGCGAGTAGAAACTTCTTCCCGATAATAATAGTGGCGGTTGTCCATATTCCTTTTTTCAAAGTTCAACTGTCACATGACCGATTAAATTACCTACCTATTTGTATATAACGCCGTAAATAACGTTATTTTATGAAAATTTCGCTTATTTTTTGTCGGGGTGGGGAGCCGCTTTGGCTCAGCGAGTAAGTCGATCATGGTATTGACCGAAAAAGTTATTTTGGAATTTCCGGGTTGCCCCCCCCCCCTCCCCCCCTTGGCAGTGGTACTACAGACTACTGTTATATCCAATTCCTACTACCAAGGTTTTCTGTCCCATCCGAACGACTATACGTCGTCCCTTGCCAGACACTCCGTCCCGCACCACTGACATGTGGGAACCACGCCGAAAAAAAGGTAAATTCCCTTGCCCACACCGGACCTCCAGGTTAGCGAGTCCCACGTAATATTTTTGCTTCGGTAATCAATATCAGACAATCGTAAGCCAATGTTGCCATATTCATTTTTATTAGTGGCATAGACAGGAGTACATAAATCGATGCAGAATGGGGTGTGTGGGAGGGGGGGGGCGACATTTGTTTTGCCAATGATCATTAAACAGCAGTTACCTTTTCCCCACGTTTCTGAAACCCAAATTGAAACTATCGCTCATTTATTGGCCATAATTATCCCGTCATTGCACCGAAATGGTTCCTAATATCTATGTCTAACCCATTTCTAAATCTAGCTAGGGTTAGTGACATAATGTGGTGCTCCAAGTATAGCATGCTTATCTTTAACAAAACAACATATATACCATTTCACTGTTCCATGGGTGAGACGAGAGACATAAAAGGAAATGTCGGCAGAAGACTTTACATTATTAAATTTATGTAGACCTCTTTTAGGCCGCATAAATTTCCGTGTGCATTACTAATTTTCCTAAAGGGGATCACGTGGCTAAGTGGCTAAGACGCTGCCTCGCTAGCCTGGAGGTCGGGTGTTCGATCCCTGCATTGGCCGATGTCCCGGCGTGGTTTCTCGTTGTCAGTGATGCAGGACAGAGGGCCTGATAAGGATAGTTGTCTAGTCGTTCGGATTGGATAAAAAAAAACAGGTGCCGTGTACACATTGGCGTGCACGTAAAAGTGCCCTTGGCAGTTGGAATCCAATATAAGAGTAAACCATAGCGCTGCTGCTCTGGAAAATTTCCTTCATACCACACTGTATGGCGTATGTCCGTCTTCATTAGCCCAGTTTAGGAGCAGAACAGTAGGACGTTAAACCCCATTTCATTTTCAATTTTTCTAAACAGGCGCGGATACAGAGGGGGGCGCACCCGGCGCACGCCCCCTCTATTTTTTTGCAGTGGCGAACAATTTTTAGCTCCATATATTCTCGCGGGAAAGGAGAATAAAAACAGTTTAGGTTGGAAATCGTAATTTACAGTACTAGTATGAAATTAGTCCTTGTGGGCATTTTTGTCCACTCAAAAATCATGGGTCGGGCTTCGCACTCCCAACTTGGAGTAGCACGCCCCCCTTTCTGAAAATCCTGGATCCGCCCCTGCTAAAGGCCAGGTATTGTAAAAATTGGAATTTAAAAGATTAAAGAGTATTACTACTATTTGTAACAGATAAAAAAATAGAGGGAGTTACGCCCCTGGTATACATCCACAACAGAATAAGAATGGAGTTGGTATGTGATGTCCGTTTGTCTACGTGGGAAACGGGCGTTAAATAAAGCTATTTCTCACACAGTGATGTCCACCACAGCCAGTTAAATTTATCTGTGATCTAGCAACACGTGATTAATTGGTCTCAATTCTTTGTTTCTAAATTTTAGGCATTTCTCTTTTAAAGATGCATTATGTAAGATTTGGATAATGAGCTGAACGTTCTTGCTACAAAAGTTCCAGAATAGATAATTTTTAAATTTAAGATATTGAAAATTTCACTCATATAACAATATTATCACTGTTTGAAGTTTTGACAAGATGTGGCAAATATTGTTTACTAACAGGATACTCGACTATGCTAGGGGTCCAAGTCGTCAGGGGTTCAAATTCGATGACCCTAAACATTCACGATGTCATGCTGGTTAATTAGACACCACATATCACGTGGGGGGGAGGGGGGCAACAAAGTGTGATGGGCGAACAAACACACATACATACACGCAGTCATCTTTGATTTTATTTATTTTACCATAGCAATGTTACTTGTTAATCCCATTTCAATCGGTTTAAATATCTGCAATCTGACAGTCTAGAGAGTTGATAATAGGCCTGTCATGTGAATAAATATCTCAATAAAAACCTGCAATAAGCCCTTGCCAGATTTTGCACTTGGATAATGCATCTTTAACTGACTTAATAGTTGAAGACTATTAAATGCACATTTGTTATCTATAAACATGGTTGGGGTTGATATCTTATTTAATTCAAACAAAATATAAAATTACTAAATAAAAATCCGTATTACTTTGATTTGATAGTGATTAAAGTTGGTCTGTTGCCGTCCGTGGACAGAACAGCAAGTCTAACACCGTCACCGTCATCTGGACCGGCATGGAAATTGATAACTTGACCCCTGGTCGTTCCTGTTACGGGAACCCGAAGCTTCCAAAGGGGTGTTGTTGTTGTTGACACTGTCCCATTTGTCACTTGCATACCCGTAATCCAATTCTGTCTTGCGCTGGTTCCATTTTGTACACCAAAGATAAGAATGGTGCCATTTGTATTTTGTCCAACCATAATATTGGTTGTAATGGAAACATTCTGGCCGAAATATTTTGACAAGGGGATTTTATAGGCTATTGCACCGTTTTGCAAATTTATGCCAATAATTTCTCCCGATTCCGAGAAGGGTGATGTCCAAACTAAACCTTGACCAACAATGTAATCATGTCTATTCTTGGGTTGGTTGTCAACGTATACAGAAAGTGTTGAAACTAGTAAGGGCATTGAGTACATCAATTCTGAACCGTTTCCATTGTCTTTAATTGACCAAAACATATCACTTTGGTCGCGTGAAGAACACGTGACAAATGATGACGGATCCGCTGCCATGCTGACAAGAATGTTATTTCCAGTAACAACTAGTGAAGCGTTACGACTGATGTCATTGCTGTGCACTCTGTGATCATCTGGTTGACATAACGCCGTAGAAAATGTAAATTCCCATGCCACAAACATTATGTTGGTCATCCTTCTAACTACACCTATAGCAAACATTCTGTAGTATCCAGTAGTTGAAAACTAAACCAAACAAAAATAAACGAACAAAGTTTTCATTTTGAATTTTCAAAAGTTTTTGAAGATAACAAAAATTGGAAGCAATGGCATGGGGTTTATCTGTTCTATTCACAAGAACAGATATTATGATTGTGGGGTTGGGATAGGAATGAATTGGTCATTTTAGGAATTATATATGGTTGCCTATTTAAAGCCGTTGATTATCATTTGAATTTGTCGGGAGATATATTGTCGTCGCCCCCGCCCTTCCGTCCGTCGGTCTGTCCGGCGTCCACAAAGTTAATATCCGATTGACTTTAAATTTATTCACAGTGTTTAAGGTCGTGAGACGAAGAATCCTATTGATAATTACTGCTAGAGTTATGGCTCTTGATCACTTCAAAAAATCTTGTGGACGCTCTAGAGGCCAAAGTTAACATCCGACTGACTTCAGATTGATACACAGAGTTTAAGGTCTTGATACGAACAAGTATATAGATTTTCAATAAATTTTGATAACTGAACAGCTACATCTATTATATTAAATGTTTCGTATACTAAACGTTAGCATGGGGCAGAACTTTATAAAATCAAACAAACTCTAATAATGATTTCTGATAATTACTTAATCAGATTTCAGTGCATCGGCGTACGAGGGGGAGGGGCTGGGAAAATTTGGGCACACAATTGTACTTTGTAAAAGTTGTATAAAAAAATATTGTGTTCTTGAATGTGTCCAATTTAACAGCGAATTTAAATTGAGAGATATTGTAGAACCTGTCATGGGCCTTCAAATAAAAATTGAACTTTTTTTTATTTGGTATAAACTCCTTAGAATCACTTAAAATGCATATTTATTCATACGTGATTTGGTTAAATAAAAACACAGACACCCTTAGCAGCATTCGGATCGGAAATATAGTCGGTACTCGGCCCGTTAGCTTTGTAAAAGAATCTGCACACTTCGTTTCCATCCTACAGGCCTGGTACGTGAACCTATATTTTGTATTAATAATATTAAAGTAGCTAAGTCCCTAACTCAATATCATCCAAAATCTTCAACATTGAAAACACGAATAATTTGTCAATTTAAATCAACATTGACCCCCTAACTTTCGGGCAAGCTGACTTTTCGGGCAGACAGATAAAGTGAGAAAAAAAAATTTCACCTACTTAGCCCGAAATCTAATAAAACACTAATTTTACGGACTGGAATAGCAGTAAAACGCGTTTGCGGCCGTCAAATATTCCAAAATTTTCTTGGGAGGTCTATCAAGGTCAACTCCGCTTCTTCGCCTATCGAAAAAAAACAGGCGCAGCTGTCAGTAACCCTGAATTTCTGTTTAGTTTTGCTTCCCTAACCGTCCTTGAGCCCTAAAACACTAATTTTACTTTTCTTTTAATTGACAACCACGAATTTGTACTGAGTTGACGACTATGGATTAAAATAGTTTGTCTGGAGCCATTCTACTTGTGCGACAGTTTTCGGGCATCGATTAGTATTTGTAAATGCAACAGTCTGGTTGGATGGTTGGAATTCGAAGTGGGATTTCTGTTACAAAACCATTGGATACCTTTGGAGTTACTGACATGGGCTAGAATAGCAGAAAACGCATTTGCGGTGGTTAAATTTTCAAAATTTTCTCCGGAGGGTGAGGCCCCCATACCCCACGACGATTGATTGTTTTTAGAATTCGGGTCAGCAGGTGGGCTGTATTTGACCACATTGAAGTCACCCTAATTAAGCTAAATTTGATCACTTTGAAGTTGCTTTTTTCACGGGTTGAAATAGAAGGATAACAGCCGTCAATATTCCAAAATTTTCTTGAGGGGGTGGGGGGTGCGTCTGTAAACCCGAAAATTTTTCGCGCAATTTGGGTTCTGCCCCCCTAACTGTCATCGAGCCCATATGCCTATGATTATTATTGTGTAACATACTAAGAACCTAACTATATTTTTGGGGCACCAACCACCACCGCCCCCCCCAGTCAAAAATTTCCCCGTACGCCTATGTTTCAGTGTATTATAAATGTTTCATTACCGAAAAAAGTAAGAGTATGCGACAACTCTTGATGACTGCCCGGACGATTTAGCTGCCTATTTTTCACAACCTGATCCTTGCTAAATTGATTATCAAAATTTAGTTTAGAAAAAAAAATCAAAATACCAACGGTAGATAATCTCACGGCTAGAATCAGCATACACAGAGGCCCAATAAAAGATTTTGGTTTCCATCGTCAGGGGAGGATGTAGCATGTTGCTAAATTTTCAATTCATCGTATCTGCGTAATGGAATGGAATCCAATCATTTTGAGACTTATATTCCTTATAGAGACTCAATTAGGATTGTAAATTCCTAAAATTCCCAATTCATCATATATTTATAAATTGCCTACTGAACGGAACTTGGCAACTTCGGGGGAAAAATTCCGTTTCCAGATTCAGATTTAGCAATGTTATTCAAAATTCCAAAAATGACAATCATGGCTTTAACATGTTTCTATGTTTGTGTGGCATGGTAGGGAAGGGAATTTTGTCTATGCAGTAACATTTTCTCTGACATAAAACTATCCACGAATCTTTCATCATGTATTGTTTTTATTTTTTAAAGCAAATATTCCCCCATCAATAGTTCTAGCTAACATATATTCCTTATTATTTGTAGTTGTCGCAGAAATTATTTGTCCTACGATTTCTCTATTACCAGGAGAATTTATCTTAAATAAAATTTGGGTAATTTTTGACTGGGGGTCATACTCCATTGACGCAAAATAGAACGTTTGTGCACCGCTCGCTTTAGTTTCCATACCGAAATTAAATAAATATTTTGTTTTAACCAAGGTAACCATTAATTGAGAGGTGATGTTGACATCTTCGCCAAAACTAGCTGATAAATTTGTCTTCGCCATTACCTGGCCGGTCATAAAGTCCACGCCTTCCAATATATTTCCATTAAATTTACCAATAGACCAAATTAAAATACTATCTAGATTTGTACGTATTTGTCCCTTAAACTGGTTTCGGTCGGATGCTAAATATGAGAGAGGTTTATTGTCTGAAAATAAAACTGTGCCTTGATTATGCGAATCTTTAATAGCGATCATTTTGGAGGTGCTCGAGTCGTTTGTGTCGCCAGTAATTTGTGTGGCTGACAGGCTGAGATAAACAATATGGTTCTGCACTAAAAGTGATGGGAGCCAGCTCTGGTTATTTCCTGATCCTAGTTTGTTATCGGGGTAATGTGACGACAGATTGGATATGAAAAAATAACCAGTTTTGACTTTGTTGATATTATTTTCAACAAACAATTTGTTGCCTTTTCGCGGGGTTATCTTTGGGTGAAATTTGAGAAGCCGATTTGTATTTTTGTGAATGAGCTTCAAAGCATTTGATGAGAGAGGTGGGGGTGAATTCGCATTGGATTGTGGTTGGTGAGGTAATGATGATTGATCTTGTAATTCCATAAACCATACAACTGCTATTCTATCTGTTATAGACTCATTCACATCTATAGCAATAAGTCGACAGGCAAACTGAAATGCAGGAAAGGACAAGCGTTTAATTAGCAAAGAGGTTGCAGGTGGGAGGTATTACGATCAGTTTCCATAAATAGACCAACTACCACTGCCCCCCCCCCCAATAATTACCCCATGGCACACACCCTGTCCCTATTTGATACGCAACACTGACCAATTGATCCTACACCATGCAAAAGCTTATACACAAACTTTCTTTGGCGACTCCGAAAAGTCGTTAGTGTTATATTTTAGCCACTTACCGCGTCGACTATTAGAGAAAAAAAGCGACGCCGACATTTTTTACTCGACGTCGCCCTTCAAAAAGCGGATATAGTTTATAGTTTTGGTACCAGATGTTCATTTGCCTATAGTACTTTTCCTTCATTGCAGTAATTACTGGACACAACGAAAGTTGTATATTTTATTTGATGACTTTTGTAAATGGTGACTGATATTGGATCTGTGTTTTAAACAGATTGCGGATAACAGTATCTTTTTGAATCGAGGGTTGACGTTGGCACACTTATCGGGAATTTAGTCTACCATGTGTGTATCAGAGGGCAGTGGAGAGGGTATATTACAACAAACCTTAATCAATAATAGAACAACCTTGAAAACTCACCTTCTTTGAAACATTCTGTACTTTCGGTTTAAATTCTGTTAAAATATAAGCCCTATTCCCGGAAATAACGGGCTGCGCCATTGGATGAAATATTCCATCATGTCCGTCCACTTCACCAGTCAATATTAAAGATGCTAGAGGTACTCCATCTAAAATAGTTTGAAAGAATCGTCAAACTATTTTAACAGACACGCCGAAGAAATGACATAATAAGTCAAAATACTCTAGCCTCGGGGCATTTAACTCCCAAATTTAAATAACAATTAATTCAAATAACTTATACCTTGTGTGCCCCTTTCACCGCTGTCAATTTGGGCTTAAAATCTGACGCTTATTAGATACATGTAATATTTGTTAAAATCATGTTCAGTAGTGAAAGTTGATTACACATGCCTTATGCTAAAGATAAATCTACCTATTGCAAGTCTATCTTGTGGCCTGAAATGTTATAGTAGTACACATTTAATAACATGAAAAGGCCTTAATCAACTTTCGGTGCCATCTTATCTGTCCTATTTTCATTGGATTTGAATCTGATCTGCTGTTCAACGTTAGTTCATGATTAAACGCAAAAATGGACATTTGTTAATTATCGTGATAGCGCTAACAATGACAATCGATGATACATAGATTTTAAAATGAGGGGTGAACACATGTATGAAATGGGGTTTGACATCCTACTTTTGAACACAACTTAAACGAAATAGGTATGGCTAACAAAGGAACAGAATGTGAATCAGAATGTTTCTTTTAAAGCACATGAACTTAAAGGACCTAGGACATTAAATGGAACTATTATCAATGGCCTTGAAGTGTAATCAGATACAGACGACGAGTTGATCTCCACTGACCCCCCGTGTTAGCTAATGTTGTAAATAGTTCACACTCAAATTATATGGAACAACTTAATGACAGATCGCAAATTAACCAGCCATCACAATATTTATAGCAAATTGTATTATGGTCAACCGAAATCTTCGTATACACGTTCAATCACCACGTTTTAACAGGAAGTTAATTTGTGCTGTTGATTTGGTATTTGGTGCAGTACAGTGTATGATTAATTTGAAAATGAATATTTAGTACTTATTTTACAACATTGTGGATGTATTAAGAGTAATATCTTATTGGAAGAAACTTTCTAGAACATACTGTCAATAATTTTCTGGGCTGGAATTTTTCGAGGGGTCTCTTTTTAATTCAATTCAATCAAAGTCGGGAGATTATCTGCCATTGATATTTTTATTTAAGATACATGTTAAAGGTGCATTATGTAGGATTTAGATAAAGAGTTGGTCTTTACCGCTTTAATATTTCAAAGACAGATAATGCAAAATGAATACATGCATATGTTCAAAAATTCATTCAAATATCTTTATTTTGAGGAAAGTTATCATTGATTGTAGTTTTGACAAGATGTGTGCATTAATCGTAACCACCATACTTGTAATTAAGGTTTTAGCCTCGCGTCTCCATTTTGAAATTAAATCGTAAAATGACCGAACTGTTCTAATCTACTTAAAACCAGGGCCATTCCATGACACCGAAAGTTAATTATAGTCTTGTATAACATTTAAGGCCCCCAAAGACCCGCAATATGCAGATTAAGCATTTGCATAATGCATTTATAACGAATAGAGACTTTAAAGTAGCTAAGTCTCTAACTCAATAGCATCCAAAGTTTTCAACATTGAAAACACGTATTATTTGTCAATTTAAACCAACATTGATGTTGTGATCTTACCGGGAAAAGATAGGCTTCTGATATCCAATATTTAAGACAGAATCGTGTACCATAATGCGTTTCAGCGCCATTTGTAACAAGGAACTCGAAGAACAAGACTAGACATATTCCACAAGTCATGTCAAACGGTGACCTCATAATTCTTATCTGGAGAGCATGTACAATAAATGCTATCGGTGTAGACTGGAATAATCAGACTCTAATATTAGGCCTATAATATACTTTTTAAATTAAACGAAAATTTAACTGGTAAACTTATCCCTACGGATATAATTCTTAAATTGGAAATCGTACCATCATGAAAATCAAATTTTGTCTAGTCAAAATTTACAAACAAACCATCATCAAATAAGACCAATTATTCCCAATAAAGCTAATTTTATGGCGTAAATACGAATTCGGTAATGTTCATTTAACACGGAGGGAAAATAAAAAAATACACCATATTAATGGCACTGATACAATTATTGAATAACATGTCATCAGAATTAATGAAAGTTCATTTCAATTATCTACACCTTGTTTAAATTTCAATAGTGACGTATTTATGACGACACTTATTCCAAAGATCTGGTTTTGCTATCAAAAGAACCAACAATACGCTATAAATGGAACTCGACACCGAGGATTTCTAAATATCTTCCTCATCTCGTCCAATAATTGTTAACGTACTGTCAAATGTCACATTTGGATTCAATTCTTAAATATTCATTATTAGACGTTTAGCTCGGTGCCATTTCAAGAGCAGGTGCGTGGACAATATTCTAAAAATTCTGACACGAGTTCCAGTTACAAAAAATACTAAACATAATTTTGAAAACAGCGTCACATCTATGCATTAAGAAAACTATTATATCGTACATGAAAACACTCTTTAATGTTAATCTTAACTTTGGTTACGTTTTATACAGACTTCACTCAAAAATTGAAAACAATCAATCAGAAATATAATACAGAAATGAAACGAAATGGGGTTTAACGTGTTACTGTTTTGGGCATACGCCGTACAGTGTGATATGAGGGAAATTTTTCCCGGGCAGTGGCGCTACGGTCTACTCTTGTATCGAATTCCAACTGCCAAGAGATCTTTTACGTGTATGCCAATGTGTACACGGGCTCTCGGTTTTTCGTCCCATATGAACGACTAGACAGCAGTCCTTGTCATGTCCTCCGTCCTGCATCGCTGACAAGGGAAAACCGCGCCGGAATATCTGGATAAACTTTCTCGGTCAATGCAGGGATCGAACACCCTACCTCCAGGCTAGCGAGCCAGCGTCTTAACCCACTTAGCCATGTGAACCCTTATATAATGCAGACAAACCATTGTGTAATACCAGCGTGAGTCATGATCTGCTATATGCCATACATGTATATGAATGTATGCATGTTGAAGTAAAAATTACCTATAAAAGTAATCATATCGGTGAAAACAGGCAGTCTAAAACTAAATGTTCCATTTACCAGAAAAATATAGTAAAAATCAAACAATACTTAAATCAACGCCAAACTGGTAAAAAATATGCTCATTGCTAACATTAAAACGTAGGCACATTATACACCCTACCCCTTTTGGAACAAAAAATTTACTACAAAGTCTACTTACTAATAAGGTAAGCGATTACCTCGCCAGTCTTAGATACAATGAGGAAGGCTCCAATGTCTAATAAATTTAAACTGAAAAAATATATAAACAAAAAAAATATGAACCTCGGATCTTAGTGCTCTAGTCACTGAGCCACCGTGGCTTTTTAAAACAATAAGAAAAGGTCAAAATTTGGAATTATCTTCAATAAATATCAAGTGAAATGTGAACTGTGCGATAATGTTGAATGTAATGTAACTAAAAACACACTATTTAACATCGAATAGCCGTTCGGAGTAGACTTAAAACAGCCCCTAAATATTATGTAGGTTGGAATTCGAGAAGAAGAATGCTACTGAACATGTAACCACATTTAACATCGAATAGTCGTTCGGAGTAGACTTAAAACAGCCCCTCATAAATTATGAAGGTTGGAATTCGAGAAGAAGAATGCTACTGAACACGTGACCACATTTCATTCCATTCTCAACGTCAACCCATTTTATAGATGTCGAATCTTTGACCATGAAAATTATTATTTTTGAACTTAAAACATATAACAGGTTTTAGTGGGAAAATAATTTTCAAAAACTGAAATAAACGTAATTGATTTTGAATAAACTGCGAATAAAAAACACCCCAAAAGACGGTGGTGTTTTTGTCGAATTCCAAAGACCATCACGACGTTTGATTTTTTCAAATCACGTCAACCCAGATTACTTTTTTTTTTGAAAAAGCCGATGTCCCCAAAGCTCAATTGCATATTTATTTGCTTAGTTTTACTATTTATAAGTTATTATTTTTCACCTGTAAATAGAATCAACGGGTACATCCAGTTTAATGACAGGCTGGGTGGTTCCATCGCCGTCAATCATTACTAAGGACCGCCCATCGCTTCCAATAATATCACCACTGACGTCCATGATTGGCAGAGAGGGCTTTAGAAGAATATCTCTTCGCCATAGCTCTTTGCCAGTTTTTGGATCCAAACTGACATAACCCCTGAGTAGGAAGAAAATATCTAAATGTTATACAATTTTATCGTAAGTTTGCATTTAACAGATGTTTTGTTTTAAATGAAATGTTTAGGATTGAGACCGAAATCATCCATGGGATAAAGATAGGTTGCCAGGCAACGAAACCTACGCCCACAGCAGCTAAATCGTCCGGACAGTCAACAAGGGTTGTCGCATATTTTTACTTTTTTTGGTAATGAAACATTTGTAATACACTAAAATCTGATTAAGAGTAACAACTCATTATGTAATTATCTGAAAATCATTAGAATTTGATTGCTTTTTATAAATTATTGCCCCACGCTAACAATTAGTATAGGAAACATTTAACATCATGGATTTAGCTGTTCAGTTATGAAAATTCATTGAAAATCAAAATACGTGTTTGTTTCAACACCTTAAACTCTGTGTATCAATCTGAAGTCAATCGGATGATAAGTTTGACATCTATAGCGTCACAAGGTTTTTTGAAGTGATCAAGGGAGATAACTCTGGAAGTAATTATTTGAAATCGCTGAAAATCAGTAGGCTTCTTCGTCTCATGACCTTAAACAGTGTGTGTAAATTTAAAGTCAATCGGATATTAACTTTGGCCTCTAGAGCGTTCTTTTTTGAAGTGATCAAGGGCCATAACTCTGGCACTAATTATCGGAAATCGCTGAAAATCAATAGGCTTCTTCGTCTTATGACCTTAAACACTGTGTAGTATAAATATAAAGTCAATCGGATATTAACTTTGGCCTCTAGAGCGTTCACAAGATTTTTTTTGAAGTGACCAAGGGCTATAACTCTGGCACTAATTATCGGAAATCGCTGAAAATCAATAGGCTTCTTCGTCTTATGACCTTAAACACTGTCAATCGGATATTAACTTTGGCTTTTAGAGCGTCCACAAGATTTTTTGAAGTGATCAAGGGGAAACTCTGGCACTAATTATCGGAAATCGGTGAAAAACAAAAGGCTTCTTCGTCTCATTAAACACTGTGTATAAATTTAAAGTCAATCGGATATTAACTTTAGCCTCTAGAGCGTCCACAAGCAAGTGGGCGTATAAAAACGATTAACATTTATTTTTTCTTCGGGGGGGGGGGGGCGGTGTGCTACAGAAGTGTGGTGGGTGAAGATAGACCTCCTTCCCGAGACTTGGCATCAACAACCATGTCCCTCACATGTAATAGTATACGCTTAAAGCGACCATCTTACTTGCTAGTTGGACAAACTATATAGTTTTCATTGCTGACACAGCCAAGTAGAACATTCGCTGCGGTGGTTGAATTCTCTAGCTGAGCTGTCCATGCTACTTCTACATCAGCCGATGTGATGACTGAATCCAGTGAAAAAGTTCCGCCAGGTGTGCAGCCGTATAAAGGGCATCCCGATATTTCCTGCCCTTTAGTTGCACTTAATGCACATAAAATGAATGTGACAACGTAGAACATTGTCGAGCTATTTAAATTTTCATTACAAACAGATATCTCAGTCTCATCTCACTGTCAGCTGGCTACTCTTGTGACATTTACTTCCAATCACGTGCCATTGTTAACACTTAATACCAATCACGTGCCACTGTTGATAAACATAGTCAAGAGAAGTTTCCAATACGTAAAACCATTAAAGGGAAACAACTCCAAAATTAACATCCTGGTTTTCCAAGTCAACCATTAATGCTATGATCTTTTTTTATTTTAATTTATGAGTTTTTCTCAACAAAAAAAACCCCAAAAAACAAAGAGAACCATTAAATATAATTCAAATTTAACACTTTTATTTTTGAAACGAAATAAATGATAATAATCATAATTCCATAACTTTGGAATTGGTATAGAATAATCCCCAGTGTACACAATTTTTGTCTAGGAATATCTACTGTTCAGATAACAATGGCTGATGTCTATCAGACTAATTGGGTTTACCAGTTTGGATAAAACTAGGTTTTACCCTACTCAAACATTAGCTTTCTACTACTTTATCTAAACTTGAGGTCTTTTAGTGTGCATTGCTTGTACTTTGAAGAACTGTTTGTAATAAGTTTGCAAACTATGAAGTAAGAAAAGGTAAATTATTAGGCTCAGTAAGCCATCTCACAGCCTAAGTTAAAGTGGCAGACACAGTACTAATTGTTCAAGTATTATAAAAAAATAACACTTCTGTGACTTCTCATGGTCACACTTTTGCTTTAAATCATTGGATGATCAAATCAGGTGACAAAAAAATATGAATGAAAAGTAACACATAATTACACAAGAATAATTACAAAATATATAAAACATTGTTTATAACAAAAACAAAGCAAAATATTGATGACTAGGAACATATATAGGTGCAGAAAAAAATAATAGTGAGATAAATATAGAAAATATAAACTACTGTGACATCAATCCAGTTAAAATGGCAGGTGGGTGGGTTATTGTAACTGCTCAAGAGTGAGAAATTGATGAATACAAGTGATTGTTTGAGGATTAACTGCATATCAAAATGTATTTTTGTCACCCCCTTTTTCCCAAAATACATCAGTTGATATATTCTGACATTTAGAATCGAAGATACAAATATAGAGGTCCCTTTCTTTTTAATTAAATACAAACTTTTAAATCCAAATAGTCGTACCGCTGGTTATGTACATAACATGCATTCCTTGTATTTTAAAGATGCATTTTGTAAGAGCTAAATCTTCCTATAGCAGATCTATATTTTGGCTTCAAATGTTATATAAACATGTATTCAAGAATGTAGACTATCGGAAGGCTAAGATTTAAATGGTTCAAACACCTGCGAGATTAAAAAATTTAATGATAAAATGGATAATCAAGTCTTGGTCTCAATCGTCAAGTACTATTGCTACGATAATAAATAACCTATAGACACTACATCTTATTAAAACTGCAAGCAATCATAACTTTGCTGAGAATAAATGAATTTGAATGAAATTTTCAGTATATTCATTTTTCATTATCTGTTTGGAAAAATTATAGCAAGAATGGTCAGCTTTGTATCTACTTCTTACATAATGCATCTTAATTTTTAATCCTGATTCAGATATTATGACTTTCAAACACAATCAAGATTAACAGATATAAATCTTCTTTTTTTTTTTTAAAAAAATCTAACATCATTACCAAATAAAATATATCTACATTATAAAAACATCAACAAGATTTTTCATACTTCATACTCATTGGCATTTCGGGAAATAATTTTGTGTTGCAGTAGATATAATATCTAATTATGGAATGATCAAATGTCATATTTATAAGGTGATTGATCATTTTTTCACAATGGGTCCTGACCATCTACTATTATAGTGCACAATATAATCTTTGAATAATTCTAAGTTGGCAGAATTAAAATATTTAATCCTAGAAAGGAGTTATTTCATCTCGTTTTAAAGCACTACTGAAAGCTATAAAAAGAATATAATTTTTTGTATAAGAATGAAAACCAAATGGAAAACTTTTCTGTCATCACATCTTGTAATTCTCTAATGACCACAAAGTTGTATATAAAAAATGAATTACATGAAGGAAGTTGCTTCCCCTTTATCGTAATTCAATGGGCATACATTCACTAGGGACGTGTATCTTTCTTATTTACTGCACTTTTAATTGCTTCAGAATATCAACATAAAGTAATAATAATATCATCATTTATAAAACGTGTTAATACTGAAGAACAGTTTCTAAGGTGACTGATGACATCACATAACATAAAACATAGTCATTATAATAATCAGGCACCTGAAAAATGAAATAATGGATGACTATTATCTGATAATAAAATGATGAATAATAATTATCCTAAGATGATTATTTGGTAAATAACATACAAAATCTTTTCTTTCTGGACATGTATATTTTACTGGCACAAAATAAATGTTATCATCACAGTATATTAATTTTTGTCTTTCGCTTTCATTTGCACAAAATCTGGCACAGCACTTTCATTCATACGGAAATCATTTAAGCTCACATGAATATTTCAAAAATAAACACAAAAATAATAGTTTTAAATCAAAAATATACAGTTATCTTTGGTATATAAAGTCATGGCACTTAGTAATCATGCATAACCCCATTTGGATCAGCCAATCATAGAGTTGTTCCTTCCAATGTCCCCAATGGATAAAGATTAAGTATTAACATCACACAAACAAGTTTTTTTTTAAAAAGTAAATTTTCATAGAAATTGTCTTTAAATCCATTGCCATCTTTATTTCTATTATGCAGTACAGAGTTTATATTTGAGTCTTTTATTAGGATCCATATTTAAGTAGATATCCAAAACAACTGTCGACTTCAACTATTTGATAGGGACTGATATAAAAGATTGTACTGTCCGTCCCAGTTTAGCTCCTTATAAATTACTATGGAAACAAATTTTACTTATTTATTTAACAACATGGAATGATGTGGATGTTTGACTATTTGTGCTAGAACTGATGTAAAAACTCCACCTTTATATTATATAACACAGACTACCAAACATCTTACTAGAACATTAACTCTGATGTATCTCAATTCTTCAGTTAGAATAATAACTGCTTAATGAGACTGCCTGTATGTCTCAATATATGTATTTTTGTAAGCGTTGTTAGAGTAGGGCTGGAAACGATTCCTGGAATTGTTATAGCTACAGAAACCATATCTCTGTTGCAGGTTATCTTGAGGATATTCCTGCCACTGGAATTTCTGCTGGAATTGTTGGTGATGTTGACTAAAATACTGTTTTTCAAAATATTCATTTTGCTGATAATTATTTTGAGCATTGTGTAAATTAGGATTAATGTTTTCATCTGGATAAACGGGTACCTGTGGATACATGAAATCTTGATCATTATCGCTAAATAAATAATCGTTTGTGAAATCTTCAAGGCCATTAGTAAAAGGCATCGGATGACATATATTTTTGTTTCTGTTTCTGTTCCTTCTGTTTTTCTTTTTGCCAGAAATTTGTTTCTGGGCAATGACATTTTGTTGAGGCAGTGTCTGACTTCCAATTAGAGGATTTTGGTTGCAATTCTGATTTGCAGAAATAACAGATTTCTGTGGCTCGGGTTCTGTCTTTTTACCAAAATCGGTTTCCCAAGCTTCTGATATTTGATAGAGAATAAGATTTGTCATGCGTCTGTGAGCTGTCATATCCCAATGGACGCCATCTTCTGCCCTTCTGTGTAAATGATGTCTTAGGAAGAAATGAAGATCAAGGTAGTCAAAACCATAATGGGAAACTATATGATGTGCAATGAGATTACAGGCCAATATTTTCACGCCAAGTTGGTTTTTAGCCGTCTCTACTTCTGGGACAAAGACACCACCCCTAGCTTCTTTATCAACGGGCATAGTAGAATTCCAGATGACCAATGTTTCACTGGGCAAAACTTCCTTCAGCTTTTTACACAGTAAATGGAGATTCTTTCTGTAGGCTTCAAGGGATTCTGTACCTAAACCATACCTAAAACATAACAATCAACTACATAACTACATTTTACTTATTATTACTGCTTTGGTCATAAGCAACTAAAATATACTGAATGAAGCTGACCGAGTTTGACAGCTTGGTTTTGGTATGGAATGGATTGCTATTTTTTTTATTGTCAAATCATTAAAATAATTCTACATGGTATACATAATGATATTACAGCATAAACTCACAAAATTTGTCATTCATATACAAATTATGAATGTTTTCAAAACAAATTGTAAGTAAATATGGTCAACAATTATCGATAGTTGAAAGCAGTATACATTGCCAGTTCTAACCAAATCATCGCTTTTGATAATATGGAATTTATAATACACCTAGTAATAAATTAATATCCCACAGAAAATCTAACATGGTAATATCCTAAAGACCTCCCAAAGTGATAATATGTGACCCGCTCCCACGAAACCAGAAGCTTGTTGCCTAACTTCATTTTGTATTATGGGCACAAAATATAAACTGTATGCCTTCTTGTTACTATTAATGAGCCGTACTGAACTCCAGATGATACGAAAAATTTAAGAAGAATTGCATTTTTGGAAAGCTTAGCTGTGGACTATTCAAATATGGTGCCAGCTTTATTTTTAATGAAATGACCATCCGTCTGGTTTTGTGGGAGCGGCTCTCATATTGAGAGTACACGTAACATGATAAAAACCCACCCGGTAATAAATCAATATCCCACAGTAAATCTTACATGGTAATATTAAACCCACCTCGTGATATCCCAAAGACAGGAGTTAATTATAACCACATCAGGCTGTTGTGTATCTTGCTTTAACTCATTAAATATACTCTCCACATATTTATTGTAGCATCTTGTTATAAAATGGAATCGTATTAAATGGAAATCTGTTTTATATTCTCGAACTTCTCGATATGAAATACAGTTTGTCATTTTGGATTTTCGACCTCCATCGAGTAACTCATCTCCTTGAAAATTCAATTCACCCTGTAATTATAGAACAATTTGTACAAGACATTAACAAGTAGATACTTACATAAAAAGATAGCTGGCAAATTACCATCAAGACAAGGTAACATAACATATATTATATGCCCAGCAGCAGCTTTGGCAACATTGGTCATTTGCTCAAGTTTGCAGAAACGTTCATCAAAAATCAAATTAGTCAAGGAACATCTCATGTACTTTTTTGTCAAAAACGTGCTAAAGTCAATATTTAAGAAGTCTGACCAAGAACTCCGCTCTGTGGACTTGTGTTTAAGTCATTGTCAGTAGATGGAGAGCAATATGCTAACTTCTCTTATTCCTTAGTTTCAAATCACAATATATACTTTGGTCTTCATTTTATGTGAGACATTTTACATGTATAAATGCAAGTCTGGAAATAAGGTACCAGTCACAGACATTCTTCACTCTCCATAAGTTAGAATCAAAGTTATCCTGTACCAAAGCATCGACCAATGAAATTGCTTAGCTCAGTAAAGACATTCACCCATCTGCACCAAGTTTAAACATTCTACCTCAGTCAAATTCCTTATCACTAGGCTGAAAATTTTCATCACTGAAAAAGTCCCAAAATCATTGTCATTAATACCTTAGCTCTCAGTTCGCCATCAGTTATATACTCTTCATTTTTTAATATTTTTACCAAATCTTTATACATACTCCTCTGTACTGAAATATATATTAAAAACACATACAGTATGAAAAATGACTAACATGTAAAAATAACAGTAACATGAGCCCTATTATAACAGTTTTAAAATTTGACAATCTGACATGAACATAATTCATCTTCAATTCGCAAATTAATAGTCGCTTATGAAGAACTATGAGGGACATTTTGACCATACAACGGTACTACGACCTACTCTTATATTGAATTCTAACAGTCAAGGGATCTTTTACGTGCACAGCAATGCATACACAGGACTTTAGTTTTTCATCCCATCCAAATGACTAGACAGCTGTCCTTGTCAGGCCCTTCGTCCAGCATCATTAACAATAGGGTCCATGCCGGAAAATCTGGAGGAACTGTCTCGGCAAATGCAGGGTTGGAACACCCAACCTCCAAGCTAGCGAGCCAGTGTTGTACCCACTTAGCCACCGTGATTCCTGAGGCTTCCCGTCTATCAATAAGTATGAAGGTACTAAGAATGAAGTCCAGCCTATCACATTTCTTTGTGTACCGGGTATTTTTAATTATAAACTATCAAAATAGTTTTAAAATTGACAACCTGGGATAAAATCGTTTAACTTTATCAAATATAAACCCTGTCTATGTTTATAATGTGTTTATTTATAAACATTACAATTGTGTCAATGACTTTTCCTATTGAATAAAATTCTTCTAATGGCCACATATTTTACAGGGTAGTGGGAGTACCGAAAGCTATTAATTACTATTATAGCAGAATCACATGGTTTTGTTTATAAATGATATCTATTCCTAGCCTGTGAATTCATGACAAACTGATCTGACTTTCATTTTCATTTTTGAAACAATTCAATATATATTTATTTCACTAAATAAAACTGAAATATAAATAAATAATTGGACTTACCTGAAGATCCCAAAACAATTATAAACTTATTATGTAGCAGTTTTTCAACATCTTTCTTCACAAATAATTCACTCATCTTGATACTTATTATAATCTTTACCTCACAATTCTGAAACACAGAATATAGTGCATTAGAAAGGGAGAAGAATTGGGTTTAATTTAGCATACTGTCAGCAAAATATATCGGGTAATTTTGCGCTTCCTATCATTCTGTTAGAAACAATACATTAATACTGTTAGAGCTCATGATTTTACCAACATTTAATAGTTGACAATGGCTTCTTTATCTTGTCTGCAAAAATTTCAACTCAACTTTCATAAAATTTTAGTTTGCAAGGGATTCCAAATTTTTCAAATGACAATTAGATTTAAGCTGTATAATTATTCATAATAGTACATACAACTCAATGTTTATAACTTATTAAACGAATTGAAAATGCAACTTATTACAATTTTACAGTTTGCTACAAAGTCGTGTAAGTTTACTTCAGTTAAGTGCTTGTGTTTTCTGTCAGACATCAGACAAATAAAATGACATGCACAGGATAAAAAATCCACTCCTGTTTCTACGTCTTCAGGATATAAAAAATCTGTTTCATCTATTCCAACCCAAAACTTAATTTTAACTAAAAATAATGGCTGGCTGGACTCCTCTTTAAACTATAGATAGGTCCCTTAGTAAAAGAGCTTATTCTGTGATGTTAGCTCTAAAATCTTTGTCAAAAATACCCATTGAACAAGCTTCAATTGAAAAAAGTTGGGTTAAATAAAATAAATCTAGTAACACTTACAAGAACTATCACTCAGTTTTGTAAACTAAGCAGATATTTGAGACAAAGTTTATCAGGTAACCAAATTCTACACCACTATTCTACCTACAGCTGAGTTTACATACTTTATACATTGACTATCATGACTTTAATCACTTTATCTGGAATTGAGATAAAGCTGTCTACTCTATCTATATATCTATTCAGTTTAATTTATATAATGTAAAATGCACTTGCTTTAATCTGCAATCATAACAACATGCAAGATAACTTATAAATACATACTGGCACACTACATATAGGATGTGTAAACATCAAGTGGCAGCTTATAAATTACTATTACTCACAAGCTTTTTCCACATAAGTTGACAATGTCACTCATGCTGATATTATCAGGTACACTCAGTTTTGATGGAAAATTCAAGAAGCACAGCTACTACTGGCACATAAAAACATTTTTTTTTCCCACCATAGTTTCAAAATTATTTTAGGAAAGTTCCAATCCCAGGTAGTAGCTTTCAATTTGTTTAGCCTTTCAAAAAAGTATACAGAACGTTTGAAGAAGCCTTTTTTGAAGTATTTTATTCATCACACAGTAATTGCAAATATGTGTCATAAGTACGATTTTAATCTAGTTGCCTTATTTCCAAATAGCCTTATAAATGATCGTCATTGTGTTGACAACTAAAGGCGTTTTTATGATAAACCGATTATGGCTAATCGATTTGCAAATCCTTTTAAAACGCATTTAACGGCAAAAATTAGCCTAATCGGTTTCACCTAATTTTCGTATTTACCACAACGATTTGCCAAATTGATTATGCAAATCTTCCAACTTGCTCACCTGGTGGATTGGCGATTCGATTTCCAAGATGGCGTTAGTTCATTTTCTTCCGAATTTCACGTTAAAATATGTATATCATCGACATTTCTGGCAATTGGGAACAGTCAACTGGTACATTTATCGTTTTTATTTTTGGGTGTTTTCCCAAAGACTGGAGAATAAAGAAAATTGATTTTTTAAAACATTTTTCCCAATTCTTCTGTCTTCAGCCATCTTGCGAGGCAAGTCGTCGCGTTTATGAGAACCGATTTGAATACCAAACCCGAGACCTACGTCATGTACAAACCGAGATAGGTAATCGAAACCGATTTGTTTTCTCGTAAAAACGCCTTAAATAATTTAAACATTCCAAACTTTCAAACATTAAAGTAGCCAAGTCTCTAACTCAATATTAATCCAAAGACTTACACGTTGAAAACACAAATTTTTTGTCAAATCAAATGAACATTGATGTTGTTATCTGGGTTGTAAAGGGTGGGAAACTTTCCGGGAATTTTCAGTGTTGGGAATTTTCAAATCTATTTTTAGAAATGAAAAACACTAAAATTATAATTATTTACTGGAATTTCCTTTTTCTCTTTTACTTTCATCTATATATACTATTAAAACTTATTTAACCAGTATTGAAACTGATATCCGAAAGATATTACTTGATAAAGATATATTTTGGACAAGGTTAACAAACACTTTAAAGCTGATAGAACCAATAGCTCAAATAATAACTAGAGTAGGAGATAGAGCAATTCTATCTGATGCGTTTAGAATTTTCAATGAATTGGAAACAAAACTTACTGAAAATGTCCAGCAATCCCCACTTACAAAAGCTGAAGAGAAGTCTGTACTTGGATTATTACAGAAAAGAAAGCAATTTTGCCATAAGCATGATAAGCCTATTCATGTCGCTGCCTATATGATAGATCCCAACTGTTAGCGAAATGCTTTACCTCTTGGAAATTGATGAAGCATATGGATTTATAAGTTCCTTTGCATCACACTACAAACTTAATGAGGGCAAAGTAATGGCTAGTTTGTCTAAATATCGGTCAAAAGATGGATTGTAGAAAGGAGAAAGTTTTTGGGCAATATCAAAATATACTTCTGCATCAACTTGGTGGAAGGGACTGTGTGCATCAGATTAATCAGAAGCTGTTTTGAGTATAGCTTCATTAATTCTTGCAATACCACCTTCATCAGCAGCATTAGTTCAGCTCTGAACGTCGGTTTCATTACACTCACCCTGAACGTTCAGGGACTGTCCCATTGAATCATTGTTGAAAAAAGTGGAGAACAGTCAACTTTATTGGCCAACTTTTCACTTCCAAACGACGGGGTGTCAATCCGTGTGAAAGCCTGTACAATGTAAAGCCTGTGCATTTCGTTTCGTCTTGTATGACCGACATTCCTGAATGTGGACGTTGACGTACAGTTAGAGTGTCATGGCGGCGAAAATGTAACTTGATAGGAGGGAACGTATTTTTAGCAGCGTGTGGTGTCGCTCATACTGACTCTAGCGAAGTAAGCAAGGTCTTATTTTCTCACTAAGATGTTCGTTTACCTTGTACAGGCGTCCACACGGATTGACATCCCATCGTTTAGCAGTGAAAAGTTGCCCAGTAAAATTGACTGGGGCTCCAATTATTTCGACATTGATTGAATGGGACAGTCCCTGAACGTTCAGGGTGAGTGTAATGAGACCGACGTTCAGAGCTGAACTACAGCAGCATCAGAAGGCATTCGGTCGCTGTTTGGTACAACTCATACAAAAGTTAGAAACAGGTTAACAAATGAACGTGTTCAAAAGTTGGTCTGTA
The DNA here is from genome assembly GCA_963678685.1 of Patella ulyssiponensis. Taxonomy (NCBI): domain Eukaryota; kingdom Metazoa; phylum Mollusca; class Gastropoda; family Patellidae; genus Patella; species Patella ulyssiponensis. The sequence continues at coordinate 18,142,055 of OY783229.1, read as the reverse complement.
TAAGATCTAATTTGAAACTCTTCTAAGCTGACAATGATCCTTCCAGCACAGAAATTTCAGATATTCATGAGGATTCCTTTGAACCTGAAATCTCCCTTTTATCCACCGATGATGATGTAGATTATGATTTTGAAGATGATGAAATGGCAGAGTTACCTAACTTTGAGCATTAATTATAGAGTGTGTAACCTGTGCATGAACAATTTAACAGAACTATCTCATTATTAGTTATTAGATTTTAGTATAAGACATATCAGATAATCAGGCGTGGAAATAACGATTTTAGACGTACCTGACAAAATGTAATACAATATTATGTATTAATAATATCATTAAAAAAGACAAATCAGTGCCTGACAAAATGACAGACACCAAAGGGCTTGTGCCTGACAAAGCCTGAATTTGTGCCTGACATTGTGAGTGACAGGTGCCTTATTTCCAGGCTTGCAGATAATATGTTTTGTATCTTTTAGTTATTAAAATATTACTGTCACTTACAACTCATTAATAGCGACACAGCTTTCAATTTATGACACCAAATTGAAAATTCCCAAAATTCCTGGAAAAATTCCAGGGAAATTTACCCTGTTTGAAAATTCCCGGGAATTTTGCAACCCTACCACCGATGATGATGTAGATAATGATTCTGAAGGTAATGATGATATGGCAGAGTTACCTAACTTTGAGCATTAATTATAGAATGTGTAACCTGTGTATGAACAATTTAACAGAACTATCTCATTTTTAGTTATTAGATTTAAGTACCGGTATATAATGACATATCAGATAATATGTTTTGTATCTTTTAGTTATTAAAAATATCCAATATTTAAGACAAAATAAACATTTTACCATCGGTAGCCTACATGTATCGTGTACCACAGTGCTTTTGAGCATCATTTAGAACAAGTGACAACATAGAACAAGGCTAGACATATTCCACAACTCGTGTTAAACGGCAACACCATAACTTATCTGAAGAGCATGCACAATATACTAGAAAAACCAGACACTTGAAAATTGAGACTCGTGCCATATTTCACTGGACATAACTGATTTGAAATTTGAGTTAAAACGGAAACAATTGAATGTATATCAGTTGATACACAATCAGATTATATCATTATGTGCGTTGCGACCCAATAGCATAAATTTCTAGGTCCTAAATATTTGCGATTTAGCTCCTTTAACATATCAGAATTTACTATTCTATTGAATTTTAGGATTGGGAAACAGGCAAAGCGTATATAATCCCTAAAATAGTTGTGTCATTGGTTTGATCAGTTGGCGTGGGGATGTTTTATTACTGCATTATTAAAAGTGGTATGTCGGTGAGCAATAAGATGTTTGCTATCAGGTCTGAGGTTCTCTCCTGGTGGTCTGAGAAAGTTCCTTGGAATTTTCTGATGTGGTTTGCCCTTGCCAGTGGTGCAGGACAGAGGGTTTGACAAGGACAGTGTCTAGTCATTTGGATTGTACGGAAAACTAAGATCTGTGTATGTACACTTGACAGTTGAAAATCAAGAATGTGGGGAAAAATACCCTCATAGCTCGTCTCCATTAGTTCATTGCTGAAAAGTATAATGTTAGTGTTAAACCTTATTTTTTCCTATTATTTATGAAATGAAATGGGTTTTAACGTCTTACTGTTCTAGTTTGAACTGGGATAATGAAGATTGGCATGCACCATACAGTGTGCTGCGAGGAAATTTTGCCCGGACCGCAGTATATGGCCTACTCTTTTACATGCAAGCCAATGTGTACTCTTGACCTCGTACCACCCAAATAACTAGACAGCTGTCAGGCCCTCTGTCCTGCATCAATGCAGGGTAGATAACAAATCTCATCTCTCAACCCTCCGTGTTTCAAGATGAGAGTTGGTCCTATATAGTTCAACGTTGCGACTTGCAAGTGCGATTCTGATTAGCATCGGGCATTATTATACAAAATTGACAATATTTTTCATCAAAACAATGATTGATTATTGAGTTACATATAATATTTCTGCCACACCCAACTACAATTAAGCGTATAATCCTTCCTGAAATGGGTATAAATCATCGTATTTAAAATCGAGGCGATAAGCCGTTACTAAGACCGTCATCTTTTCAGACGGGAAATGTATGACGCTATCATCATGAAGGCAGGCTAAATATAAGGCTTTATAACAACCAATCAAAAAGGAAATTGCAAGTGTTGGCGCATGTTGAAAAAGTACTGAAACTATGAATGGATTTGGATGGTGGTGTATGTTCGGACAAAAACAACGCCTCATTAATTTAAACGCGAATATTTGGAGTTTGGCGATAGTTGTGCAACTACATTAGCCTCTGTACTGTAAGTTTAATTTATAATTGGGTATAATAGCAGGAACTTATCCTTTTAAAGATATGTTGCATGCATTAATAAAGAAATTGAGTTTGCCACGTCAAACTGAAAGCTCCCCATTATATTTAAAAACAAACACATCAGTAGTATATCATCTCAACGTTTTTAGCTTCGTTTTCGTAGGAGCTACAATGCAGTGATCTTACCCAATTAGCCACCGTGGCCTCCATTTAAGTCTATTAGTTTCATTAAATTAAATGTGCATGTTTTTTATTGACAGTTGAGACTTGAGATGTATGTTCAACTACAATACTTCCTACACATTTTTGGAGAATAAAACTGCTTAATTTTGTGTTAAAATCCTCTACCTAAGGGCAGATAAACTAACTCAGTATTTGTGATATGTTTTCAAACAACTTAAACCTGTCAGTTTTCATCTGGAAAGGAAACTGATGTCCCAAACTGTATTGTGTGGTGTCTATGTAAAACCAGGCTTCTTTTATAAAAATTAATGTGAAATTTACCTCTCGATATCATGTACAGTACATGGCTCATTCACTATACAGACCTCTCAATAAACGGGAGTCGATTATCAGGTCATCAACGAAAAAATAGACCCTAATTCTTAAAAGGGTTACGTGTCAGGATAAGCAGTTTTGAAGTTCACGCCCAAACGATTCAATATTTTGAGCTGAAATTTTGAGACAAGGTAAATACACCAGTCTTCGATATTTTGGCGTTTAAATTTCATAAGTACTCGGACTTTTATTTTTGAGACCCTGTTTAAAACGGGATAGTGTCTTTAAAGCATGAAAATATTAACAGGTAGAATAGACCTCCTAGGAGTCCTGCAAGTAAGTTTTAATTTTTTTTATATCAAGTAGGTCTAGAGTAGGCCTAGATCTACGGTAACAAAGTTTCACTTTCTTTTTACATTTCTTACTAGATCTACTACTACTATAGTTCAGCTCTGAACGTCGATCTCATTACACTCGCCCTGAACGTTCAGAAACTGTCCCATTCAATCAATGTCGAAAGAAAATTTTCGCCCCAGTCAATTTTACTGGGCAACTTTTCACTGCTAAACGATGGGGTGTCAATCCGTGTGGACGCATGTAAAACGTAAACGAACATCTTAGTGAGAAAATAAGACCTTGCTTACTTCGCTAGAGTCAGTATGAGCGAAACAACACGCTGTTAAAAATACGTCCCCTCCTATCAAGTTACAATTTCGCAGCCATGACACTCTTACTGTAGGTTAACGTCCACTTCAGGAATGTCAGTCATACAAGACGAAACGAAATGTACAGGCTTGACATTGTACATGCTTTCACTCGGATTGACACCCCGTCAATAAGCAGAGAAAAGTTGTCCAGTAAAATTGACTGTTCTCCAACTTTTTTCGACATTGATTCAATGGGACAGCCCCTGGACTACTACTACTAGTACTACTGTACTACTTCTCCGACTTATAAATCAATATAATAGTTGTCGTTAAAATTAATGAAATTACAATATAATATTAAATATAATATAGTGTGCATGAAACCTGAATGCAATGACTGGTACAGCTGCCATGTATTCACTCACCAAGAAATTGGCAACATTTGAACTTTAAACAACTCAAAACGATAATGTAAAATCCCAAATCAAGATTCCCGCGGAAGCTCAGCTAGCAGGTTTGTCTTCCGGTTGAACGGGAGATTCCAATTGTAGTAAAAGGTGTTTCTTTGGAAACAAGAATAGTTCAATTATTTTCTTGTTTGCCGTCTTTAATACTAATATCATTACTTCATTTTTTTAAATAATTTAATAGAAAGCTTACTATGTGTAAATATACAGCTAAATTTCTATGTGTTTTTTAAAATGTTTACTTTTAAAATCATCTCTGGTGTAAGAAAATGGATTGATCCACGAAGTTTGGATAACATTTCTTGAGCACGTCAGAATCAGTATCTATTACCCCGTTCAGACGCGCAAGTTAAACTAGTCTATGATTTATATTTACTAGACTCCTTTTTTAAAAAATGCATTTTATACATTTTATGATTATTTTAATCATGCATGAAAATGGTCGAAAAATATGTTTTAATCTTTTTTAAGGTGTGGGCGTGGCAGGTTAAAAATTACTTCCAGAGATTTGATGGCCCTTAGGCCATAGGGACAATAACACTCTTGCTGGCTTGGTAGCTCTAGAAAATAAATAATAGTCTTATTCTAAGTACTAGATGTTTATTTGTCCTACCTGTTGTGTCAATTATCCATTTCATCATATTTTACTTGTTCAGAGGGTTCGAAAATATTTTAAAATCCAAGTCACATTTGAAAAGGTTTAATTAAGTTAACCTTTTCAAATCATGTAGTTGAATTTTTCCAATTCTTTAAATTAGGCGTGTTAAGATGAAATTTGTATCATCAATTAATTTGAATATTGTAAAATGATACAATTTGTTGGCCAGAATAAAGATTAGGACATATTATTCAATTACAACAAGAGTGTTATTGGGGCTTTAAGCACTTTGAAAAATCTTGTGGCTGCTCTATAGAGGCTAAAGTTAATATCCAGTTGACTTTAAATTCATACACAGTTATGAGACAAAGAAACCTATTGATTTCCAGTGATATCCGATAATTACTGCAAGAGTTATATGGCCTTTGATCACTTTGAAAGAAGACTATTTGTTTCCAGCGATATCCGATGAGTACTGCAAGAGTTATGGCCTTTGAGTTTGATCACTTTGAAATATCTTGTGGACGTCCTAGAGGCTAAAGTCAATATCCGATTGACTTCAAATTTATACACCGTGTTTTAGGTCATGATACGAAGGATCCTAGTCATTTCCAACAATTTCTGATAATTACAGCCAGAGTTATGGCGCTTGATCACTTTGAAATATTTTGTGGATGCTCTAGACATTTAATATCCGATTGACTTTAAATACACAGTGTTTAAGGTCATAAGATGAAGGATCCTAGTCATTTTCATTGATTTCCAATAATTACTGCCAGAGTTATGACCCTTGATCACTTTCAAATATCTTGTGGACAAAGGCGTATGGATTCACACTTAAGAACATGTCCGCGAGAGGACCATGCAAAAATTGAAAAATACGATAAGGTTAGGAGTCAGTAATTTTCAATCATACTGGGTCTATGGGGATCCCTAGCCGACAGATGTCAGGCAATGCAGTGAAAAAACAATTAAATGACAACTTCCGGTATTGCTGGAAATTGTTGTTTTGGGCCAAAATTTGCCATATTTTGACCATTTTATTCCCCAAATTTCAAAACGCTCCTACTCGAAATGTTGTGATTGTAAAATTTAGATATTGGTCAGGTATGTTAGGCCAAGTGGTCGATTTAAAACCCTACAGTTGTTTGGGAATAAATGGATGGTGAGTTATCTTAAAGTGGTCATTTTATGTATGTTGAAAACTCTGTCATCCTAAAACGCTGCTTCTTGGCGGGTCTGAACTAGATTTGCTTGGTGTGGTTATGAAGGGCATTTGACCAAGTATATGTCAAAAGAAACAAATTGACTGGCACTAAACCCACTAGTGTGCTACAATATTCTGAAAATGTGTAAAAATCAGTATTTTCCATACGATTTTTCTTTTACTAATGACCGACGACTATCTTAAAGAGTAACAAGGACCATTGATTATTAACATTAGTACTATATTTTGTTATTTGAACGTTCCTCGTGCCCAATATGTTATTTTGGTTAAAAATCATAAATTTTTTTTTTAACAAAATTGGACTTTCACAACCATCATATGGAAGGGGCATAAGTGGTGTACAATATTTGCAGAATCAGACAACGATTATTTTGATTTGTATTTTGCAGTTAGTAACAGGGAAGTGTATGGCAAGCTTATGTTTTAGCACAATCTAACCAAAGCAGCGATTATTCACCAATGACCAACGATTATTTTTAAATGACCATTAATCATAACCATTAATTCTATATGTTTTTTTCTTTGAACATGCCTGTCAAATACGGTATTTTGGTGAAAAATCATAACGTTCTCGTGACAAAATTAAACTTTGGTGCTCACTGGATAGCTGAAAGGAAGGCCATAAGTCAGGCATCATTTTTCAGAGATCAGACCATGGTTAGTAAGCTCATGGACCGTATATAGATGGACAGGCAACAAGTCCCTTTGGTTGGATTCTCTCCTGCTCAGGTGAGACACGAGAGATCTCAATGTCAACGATAAACCAAGGAAAGTGATTCTAGACACGGCAGGATTCAATACAGATTAATTTCTCAGACTCCACCTTAGATGTTACGATATTCTTATAGTTACACGGTAATTTTTACACCTGATAAGTATTTCCATCCGAGAGTGGCTAAAGTTTTCCAGTTTAGAACTATTAAATTTACAAATGCAGCAGTTGAAAATTGTGAAATGATTGATTTCAATATTTTCTTTGTTTTTTTAACCCATTTGGTTTTGATTAATAATCCAAATTCCCGTAAGTATGTAGGATTTTAAATTTTGAAAATAAAGTTTAGGTATAATAATAGTGATGATTATTTGTGCAGAAGTAAAAATTAAAAGAGTGTTTTAGTGGGTTTGCTTTTAACGAAAACTCAACGATATATTTTGGTACATTTACATCCCAATGACTGGTAGTATGTATAGGTTGAAAAAAAAAAGAGTAGCAAGATTAATAAAAAATATTATAAATTGATTTCTGATTCTTTGCTTTTAAACCTAATACTGGTAATTGGGCGAAGGGTGGGGTGGGGATTTTAGTCACAACTATATCATATTCATATAAGATTTATCCTGTGTAAATTTCACTGAACATTTGTGAAACTTGTCCCTAATTGGTTTAGTCAAAAGTGGTCTAATACATGCGCATAAGATCATAAGGTATATCATAGAGTTAAGTGGCCTGGTTTCCATAACAAGTTTGTAGGCCTATTATATGTAACATGGTCTAGTGTTGTCTATCCAATCTCATGGATAGAGACTACAGTTTATAACTGGTGTGAAGTCTAGTGTTGGTGAGAGGACAAACCCTATCAATATTCATCATTCTGCAACTTATGATTCCAGAGTTATGGTCCCGTTGCTCAACACCTGCGATGATAGAGGCTACAATTTTTAACCCTATCAATAGTTTTTAACAGATTTTTTTCAAGCTAGTGTAAAAGAGATCATACTTCTTTAAAGCATCTCTTATAACATTTGGTCAAAATCCAAGTTTTCCTTCCGAATAAGCTACTGCTGTACGTGTGGGCATATTACCATGCTTTGGATGGCTATCTTCAGAAATTTAAAAAAATGTGATCAGGCTGTTATGACCTAAAAAAGTCATACAAGTTCTTATTCATCTCAGATTTTTTTCCCAAGTGTTGGCTTGACATAAAACTTAGATCATAAAATGCCATTATAATTAGATATCTATCTCTTACCCCGTTCAGAGTGTTATTTTAGTGTCTAAATCTGTCCAAATCCAATTAACTTTTAATTCACACAGCGGCCACATCACTGTAATGAGTTTTCTAGAACATAGGTCGACAAAAATAAGGTGTCTGATTACTAATAGACAACCAGACAGAAAATTTATAGTCAATCTGATGGTAAAATACGGATGACGGACGGATATAACAACAACATTCACATGTCAATGTAGAGGTATAAAAATACAGATTTGTTTTGGTTTTTCATAAAACTGTATTTGTTTTATTTTACTAGATTTTTATATGTATATGAGTAAGTAATAGATATTATAACAAACATATAAATCTTCTAAAATCCAGATATATATCAATTAATAAAGTCAGTCTTTTAATCTCTCATGCAAGCTAGTACTTTATAAGTCACTGTCTGGTCATATGAGAAATATTTATATTTCAGGAAGACATAAATTGATTAATCTGATTATAACCAATCCATCCATCCCACCTACATTGTAACTTGCTTAAATTTTATTCAAATTTATTAATATATTTCAAAATATGCAATATCATATTAAAGATGCATTATGTTAGATAAGATATAGAGCTGACGTCAGCATTCTTGCTATAATAGTTTAAAAATAGATAATGCAAAATGAATGTATATTGAAAATTTAATTCAAATTACTTAATTCTCTGAATTATAACTGTTTGAAGTTTTGACAAGATGTGGTATGGATTGTTTATTATCCCAACAACAGTACTTGTTATTCAAGACCCAACCTTGATTAGCCATTTTTAAATCAAATCATTAAATGACGACCATCTTTTGATCCGTTTAATTCTCCGCCATCAGATGGTCTCAACAGTGAATTATAGACATAAATGAAAGTCTAAATAATAATTTTTTTATATAACATTTGAAGCCAAAAAAAGCTGCAAAAGCTCTTATTATTAAACTAACATCTTTCACCAATTTAGTTCATTGTTAACTGGAGATTTTACCATTTATTAATCATCAAATCGAACTGAGACTGATGAGCAGGCCTTTAATATTACTTTATTTCTCGCTGTTGAATGAAAATAACATATTATGAAATGACAGTCATATTATTCCTTGTCAGAAAAATATTGTTATTAATTATCTGGAGAAATCTGTTATTGACAGACTAAGTTAAATAATGGAAACTGTTGAAATTGTGTGATTTATTTATTGTGTGACTCAAACTCCAGTAAGTAATATTTTGCAAAAAGTTGGGGGGGAGGGGGTGTAAAGTTATTGTGCATGTTCCTAAAAGCTGACAAAGGCGCTGAGGAACATAATTGAATTTCAGAGTAACACATACATTTTTTGTGAGGTTATTTCATCTATGAAATGTTATATAGATGGTCAACATGTCAGCTGAAGCAGATATAAATTCAAATTTTTGTTCCAAAACTGAATTTACTAACAGACGTATAATTCAAAGGCATCTAAACCAATGTCACCAACACTGTATTTTTATAAGTTATGAGTGGTTTCAGGTTGAACAAATTAATTAAATTTAAACTCATTAATAACGCTTTTTTTTCCTTCAATATGTATTTTATTGAAAGAATAAATGTGTCAATTATATGGAATACTTTCACGATGATTTGATGTCTGCTTCCTCATTCCAGTGACAGTCTATGACAAAAAAGGACAAAACACATTAGTAAATTGTCATGAGAATTTCCATAAACTGGAATTCGGTCTTATTCCCAACGGATGTAGATGCCATATGCTGTTAAAATGGTGTCTGCTGGAAATCTAGGACTGTTTGTATTGATTTGAACCCCTTTCGGAATTGAAAGAGTTGACAACATAAATAGATATATAGAGAGGGCTAACTCTTTTGCATCCAACAGTGTCTTTACTCAGTTACCATTTCCTTATTAACTCATTTATTATTTCTTTATCATATATTTACGCAGTTATTATTTCTTTATCATATATTAACACAGTTATCATTTCCTTATTAACTCAGTTATTATTTCTTTATAATTCATACATAACTCAGTTATTATTTCTTTATAAATCACACAGTCAGTTACTATTTCATATTAATCATACATTAACACCCAGTTACCATTTCTTTATAAATCATACATCAAGTCAGTTACTATTTCTTATAAATCATGCATCAAGACAATTACTACATATTTCTTATATACTATTTAAAAAAAGTAGGGGATATTTGATTTTTAAGTGTTATTAAAGTCACCTAATGAAACTGACGAAGAAACAAATGACAAAATGAAATGAAGTTCACATTCATCGATTTATTCCAAATGATCGTTAGACTAAGTAAGGCACAGACTGACCATTATAAGGGTAAAATGATACCCAGGGTCAAACAGCAAAGTTACCACAGCATCACAACAAAGTCAGTAACGGGTAAATCCTCCTCTGTTTGCCAAACAAGCATTGATCCGACGTGGCATACTCCTAATGAGACGTCTAAGGTCATTTTGGTCCAGATTGTCCCATTCCTGTTGCAACGCAGCAGCAAGTTCTTGGACACTGGCAGGACGTTGTTGACGTTGACGTAACCTCTGTCCAAGCATGTCCCAGACATGCTCGATGGGGGAGAGGTCGGGACTCAGTGCTGGCCAAGGTAATGTGGTGATGTTCTGTTGTTGGAGGTAACCTGTAACGATCCTGGCCCTGTGACATCTTGCGTTGTCATCCTGGAAGATGAAACGGCAGCCATGACGTCGTGCGAACGGCACAACATGGACTGCCAAGATGTTGTCCCGGTAGTACTGGCCTGTGACACGCCCTGCAACAACATGTAAAGCCGTTCTTCCAGCAACAGTGATGCCTTCCCACACCATAACAGAACCACCCCCAAATCGATCATGTCTGATGACGTTAACGTCTTGGAAGCGCTCGTTTCGACGACGCCACACCCTCATACGTCTGTCCAAAAAAATCAACAGTGAACCTTGACTCATCTGAAAACATCACATTGCTCCAGCGTCGATTATCCCAGTGTTGACGATCCCTACACCAACGACGTCTTGCCTGAATGTGATGATCTCTCAAACAAGGGATCACGCGAGGACGTCGGGCGCGAAGGTGACCCCTATGCAGTCGATTCCGAATCGTCTGGCCACTCACACTCACACCAGTGTCTGTTTGAAGACGAGCGCTGATCTGATTTGCTGTGATGACACGATTTCTCAAGGCCAAGGTACGGATAAATCGATCCTGGGCATGAGTTGTCGACCTGAGCGTGGTCTGTCCTGTACAGATTGTGTATCATGGTATCTGGACCATAGCCTGCTTATGACAGACTGAGAAACATTCATCGTCCGCGCCACAACCGCCTGTGTTGTGCCGATCTGTAGCAAGCCAAGGGCACGTAACCTTTCATTTTGGGTAAGCCGACGCATATCAAAATTTGTTTTCTGGTCACAAAAACAATTAAACTGATGTTTCCACCCTGGAATTCAATGCCACAATGACTGTAACATTCAAATTCAGAGTCGTGCAAATCTTGGGTTGGACCCCCATGATGATCCCAAGCATCACCTGCATTCCATGCGGTAGCTATTGGTGCGTTTGGGCGTCACATGTAACTGGAAATGTTTCTTCTGTTAGGTTCTATAGTGACTTTTTTCCTAGTCATTTGCATATTTTAGTATTATGCTCCCAAAATCAAATATCCCCTACTTTTTTTGAATAGTATATCATACATTAACTCAGTTATTACTTTATTATAAATCATACTATTAGTTACGTTATGGAATTTTTGTTTATATTAAATAAGTATTTGCTTTTTCTTTTTAGTGCATTATTGGTAAAAGTTCTGTGAAACCTGAGGAAAGCCCATGCCATTAGAAAGAATTCCTGATGATGCATAAAATGTGTCCTTGTTTTTGTAACAAGTGCTTTGGCCTTTCTTGCAAGAGGCACTTAAATAAAGTCAAATGTGTTAGTAGAACAAGCTGTCACAATGAATCTAGATCAACGAGGCATGCACACATCCACCTTTCTTTGATACAAGAAATGGGTAAGACTTCATTTCAACTTATTCTGTTGTTACTTAAACATGCATTATGCAAAAGCTAAATCTGCCTATTACAAGTCTTTCTTTAGGCCTGAAATTTTATCTAAATTATTAATTAGACATTAATTAACTTATCCAGACCATAATGAACTCTCGATGTCAAGACCAATATTCGATGCTTGCTGGATTACAATCCTATGTGCTGCTTAACGCTCATTGATAATTAAATTAAAAAATAGATAATCGAGACTATGCTGTTTATCTTACTGATTTTAGTAATGATGATTGTGGCTAGGCAGAAATTTCAACCGCTTTGTTCCCGGCTCATAATGGATCAATTTGACTGAAATTTTCAGCAAAACCTTTACACTATCTAGGTTTTAATTATTATAGTAAGAACTGCAACTCTTTATCCCATAATGTATCTTTAAACATACTTGCTTTCTTTCAAACTTAGGAACAAAAAATATTAGCATTTATTTAGGGAGATGAGATCATGAAGGTACTTTTGGAAGAACACACCCTATTACAATCTGATTAAAACACAGATCCAATTTCGTTTCGTTTTTTATAGTTCAAAATTTCGTTTTTACTTGTCTTCACTACTCTTGGATCTGGAGGACTTGTTATTTAACTGGTGTTCTGCCTGAAATGAGGGGTCAGCCAATCAAATGGTCTGTCGAATCGACCGTTTGACCTTTTCATGCGTGGAACTGTGGGTAGATATTACCAGCCAACGACGTCTATACTAACACCAGCGGATAGAAATCATAACAAAACAAAAGTGGATTTTGAAAAGCATGGCGATCGCTAATTGGTTAATCGAATGACTGACGTTATCGGGTCAAATGTCCCGTGCTTGATACCTGACGTCATAGAACGTGAGCGTCCACTATAACTAGTTAGATCTACATGAGTGTAGGCCATCGAAAGTATAAAAAACGAAACGAAATATAGATCTATATTTTAATTAGATTGACCCTATTAAAACCAAAAAATGCTGTATAAAGAGTTCCTTAAAATTAATGCTTGACCCCAGCCAGACCCTTTACTGTCTCAAGTTAGAAAAACATGTCCACTCTTTGCTTTTGGTTAACCTGATCGAGTCATTATTATACAGGTTTTAACTTGAAAAATACATACACTGTTCAATATCCCCAGTAAACCTGGACAAAATCAGGTATTCCTCTTGTAGACTAGTCAAATTTTCATTAAATCAGAATGTCTTTATCTTGTGACTAAAATCGCTATTTATAATTTTCTTTTTGTTGTCAAAAGTTATCCATGACGATTGCATCCATATTTTATCAACCTGAAAACCAAAGAAGGAAAACCTGGTAAGTTTTGTGTTGGTTGTGATTTATTATAATATTGAGGAATTCTATGACATTAATAGTACACAAGGTATACAATCTATACTTATATTTGTGACTGTTGTTTTTGTCTTGTCTGTCTGACTATCTATTCAGGGTTGGCGGTTAACTAGGGCTGTCCCGAGGTTAAGAATTTAATAAAGAGTTGGCCATTCTTGCTATAATAATTCAAAAACAGATGATAAAAAAAGAAAACATTGATAATTTCAGTCAAATTAGTTTATTCTGAACGGAGTTATCAGTGTTGGAAGTTTTGGACAAGAAATGGGTACAAACTGCGGCGACACCTTCAACGACAATTGTCGATTGTTTGATTGACAGACGATAACTCCGTCCACATATTCTTGATTATCCAGTAACGTGCTCAATAGTAGTACTCTCGCTTGACAGGCCTTTCATCGCCAGTTTCTGGTAGCGCACGTCACCGAGTAACAGTAAACGTTATCTTGGTCAGCCGTTTCTGATTTAATTATATAGAAGGATGACTGTTTAAATCAGAGCTGTATCTAAGCCATCCGTGGGTCTACAGAGTTGATTTTGTGCTTGTTGTGTAAATAAAGGTCTAATTAATCATTTCTATAACATCTGAAGCCTAAATAAAGACTTTCAGTATGTTGATTTAGCTCTTGCATGATGCAAGTTTAAACCGCTAATATTTATTAATTAAAGAGATGTTGTTTTAAAGAGAACCTGTTATAAATTTTTTTTTAACACAGACATCAAAATCTGTCCACCATCAAACAAGGGTTAGGTGGTCAAAAACTGAAATTGTTCCCTTTTCATACACCCACATTTTCAAGTGGAGGTATATTGTCACCGCTACTGTCTGTCTGTCCGCCCACAATTTGTTTGTGGACACTGATCGATTTTGGTGAAATATTTTTATATGCCCATATTTTCATGTGGATGTATATTGTCGTTCGTCCACAATTTGTTTGTAGACACTCTACATGTCACAATTTTTATCCAATTTTGATGAAACCTTAAAGATGAAACCTTGAATATAGGTTTATCTCCCAAAGATCATGCCTCCTTTTGAAATAGATTATGGCCTCCGATTGTATGGAAAATCACGTTTTTAGCTTGTTGACACACTAAAATCTCAATTTTTTATCCAGTTTTGATGAAACTATAAATTTATGTTTATATCACAAAGATCTTGGTTCCTTTCGATAATTGCGCATATCAAAGGTTACTTCCTGGAGTATGGCTCCCTGATTTATATTTGTTGTATTCAACTTTAAAAAGATGTTTGTATATTTTACCGTTACACCTTGATGACGGTTGAGTTTGAATTTTGTGATAATCAGACCGAAACTGCCAGACAAAGTGGCCACTCCTTCTGTGCAAATAGTGTAAAGGTTTGTTATACCAAGGTTGTTTATCCAATTTACCACTGATTGTATGAAAAATAGCTTCCTTTTTTAGCTTTGCCTGTGTCCATCTCATGCAATATGCGTGCATATCTTGCATGGCAACCGCTTGTTGAAAATGGCAGGCAAGTTTTTCAAAACTCTCTTTTATCTGTAAGTTGTGAACGTGTCATGCACAAGACAAAGAGTGCTTACCCCTTTCTATAAACAATTAAGTTTTATGTTTAGTTTTTCCAGATTTAATTTGATTTTATTTTATTGTGGACTCTAGTCATAATAGCTTATCTCGATACTGAACTATTGTTTTGCAGTTTGTATGCACAAAACTTATTTGCAGGAATAATTTTCAAGTCCTATTTTTTCAATAAAATTACCAGATTTGGTTCTAAAGTATCTTTGAGTTCAAACAAAATGAACAAATGAATAAAAACGTAAAACAAATTAAAAACATTTGATTTTAATCATCATATTGCAGGAGCTAGTTTTTTGAAACGAAAAGATGAACAAATGAACAAAAACGTAAAACAAATTAAAAACATTTGATTTTAATCATCATATTGCAGGAGCTAGTTTTTTAAAACGAAAAGATATTGCTTTAATGAACCTAACAAAGACAAAGTAAATCTGAATTCAATTTTGATCTAAAGATATCTGTTGCACTGAGATATAATCTATTGAATAGGAAAACTTGTATAATTGTAACGGAACATGTCATCCTGCGTCATATTCAGATTATTAAATTATAATACATGTAAATTATAGGATAAATAAAAACAATAATAGGTGCAGTAATAATAGTTTCCTTAATATAATTGTAATATTTTAAGGTTTGTGATTTATATTAAAGAGGCACATTCTGATATCCTGGAGAGTTTTTAGTCATACTTTTAAAAAACATACAAGGACATACTGTTACATAATGAATAAATTCCCTTTGGTGGATTTGCCTTTAAAAATATTCAATTTTAAAACATCTGCTCGTTTCTAATAAGAATATTTCTGTGGGCAATTGGCATTTACTCGTAGCACACTGTATGCTCGTTGTCATTAGCTTGGTTGCTACCGAAAAGTAGGAATTTAAATTCCATTTCATTTTGCGACACACTTTAAAAAGAGAAAAAGATTGTGAAATAAGCAACAGATTACAAAGCTGTCACTTTAAATAAACCTGCTGTTAATGTCAAGTTTGTCAGTGCATTACTGCATTATGAACAGGGTGACACAAAATTTATCATAACAGGGAAATAATGTGATATGTCTGTCTTTTATAGATCCATAAAAACAGTATAAAACCTGTCAACCCCCAGTAATACAAATAAGAATGTTCTATAAGCCATGTTACCACTGACAGGGATAGGTTTGATCAACAGTTCTAGTTTAAACAGTAATAGTAGTGATTGTAGACTCGTGATCTGTGGTTAGAACTCTAGTAAAACAAGTCACTAATTGTGCTGTATGACGCTCTAACTTGCCTTATAATATGATAAATTAAGGATAATAATAACTTAACCATCTTCTTTGTGGTATATGTAGTATTGTTTTATCATCGGACCTAGACTAGTTTAACTTGTAATATCCGATGACAGTTACATAACAGTAATTAGTTACCGTCTGTAACAAACTTATATTTGGAAAATCTCACAATATTTTTTCTCTCACTGTTCTGTATAACTGTCTGATTAATTACAGGAACTCAGTGTAATAACTTTTAATGCAAGGTATTTTTTTCCCGCTTTTGTCATTTGACAAGTAGGCCTACAGCTATGTGGAAATAATACTAGTATAGTATGGTGTACTGTTGTATATTGGACATACAGGTAAATTACTTTTTGAGAACTGATTAATTTCTATTATGGTATACCTGATTGTTACATACACTTACATGAAATATATACATTCCATGTGTTAAGTAATTCCATATTTTGATAATTTTTTTCTTCTTCTGATTTTCAACTTCAAAATTAATATTTTATTTCTGTTTTGTGGTAAACATAATTCCATTTATTTGAAAAATTATCATTAAAGATTTAGAGAAAGAATTGGATTTGAAATATAACTCTTAACATATCTTTTAACTCTTAATATATCTCTTTGATTTTGATCATTAGGTGATTTTATATTGTGATATTAGATAAAGCACATCAGATTCCTTTAGTTTTAATTGAAATCTAATAATGAATAGTAATACATGAGTTCAGATGAATATAGCCTTAAAAGAACTAGTTGTATTTGAATTAGAAAACTACTGTGAGCACTATGAGTCAAAGTTTAAAACTCACATATTACATTAGTACTAAATGTCATGAAGGTTGACAAACAAATAAAAATCTCAGTGAGTGGATTGCCGAAAAATAGCGGCATGCCTCAACCCTTTACAATCTGGTTAAAATACAGATGTATATTTCGTTTCAATTTGTTATACTTTTGATGGCCTCTATTACATGAAGATCTGACAAGCTGTAATGAGATGTGGCGACAAAGGTCATATGAGCAGCTTTTGACCCTTTGATGTCAGAAATTTGATTAATCAAACAGCATTGATGTTTCTAGTGGAATACCCACAGTTCTGTGCTTCACATGTAAAGAACTCGCTGCAACAGACGATTTCATTGGCTAATCCCTCACATCAACCAGAAGCGGGTTATGTAACAACTCTTCAAGATCCTAGTGTAGTAGAGACAAAGGATTTCTGTTTTAATCAGATGGTAACTGTCTAGTACTTGGTGGTTCATGTAAATACTGACTAACCCGTTTCCTGCAAAAAATGTAGAGAAAAATTATATATTTCATACCGATATATTACGAGACAGGCCAAAATTGTCCAAAACTACTGCTTCCAGAGTTGCCTAAATAATTCACTTTACTACAGTACTATATTCCACTACAGCTATTTGGGCGCACTTAGGAACACTGATTTCAGATGGTACAAGCAATAAAGCCGTTAATTTAATTAAACCCTGAATAAATCAATCCCTACTATAGTTGTTAAAGTTAATTGTTTTAATGCAAGCTATACGCATAACTGTCATATTAATTATAATACTGTATTCTGAATTTATTAAGACCAACTTATGATATCAGTATCACATCACTTTCAAATATTTGTATACTCTCTAATGTCTAATTATACCACAATTAGACTAATGATTATTAATTTTCCCATTTAAATCAAGTATTGTTATATTGATTTCTATAAATCATCAATATTTGTGGATAGGAAAATCATCATCTAATTGTCATGTCTTGTATGCTACACAGTTTTGTATTATTACACAGATGAGTGTGTGAAAATATGTGATATTTGTGCATACACTGACTTTACTTGAATAAATAGCACACCATCCTTGAGCAATTAATTGACTGAAGAATTTCATTGTTGCAAATTGCACAATAAAAACTTTTGGTTTCATTATAAGCCATGGTAAGGAGTCAAGGACGCCCCATTCAGCACAAAGTCTAGGCACCATATACTAATGTATGCTATGTTAATATTGAGAGATTATCAAAAAATGAATCCTTGAAATATTTCCAGGGAAGCTATGTTTTTGGTAAAAAAATATATTTGGATATGTTTTACTATCATGACTATTATAAAGAAATATATCTTTAAAGGTACAGATGCTATGACTATAAGCAATCATTTTTATATGCCCCCATTTTCATATTGTTGTCACCCCTGTCCATCCAGAGGTCCGTCTGTTCAAAATTATTGAACCCTGATTGTGTGAAAAATCACGATTTTAGTTTGTGAACACTCTAGACGTTACGAATTTTATCCAATTTTGATGAAACTTAAAAGTATGTTAATAACTCATAGATCTTGGTTCCTTTCAATATTGGTGCTTATCGGACCGTGACTTCTTGGATTATGGCCCCTAATTATAAGAAAATTTTTATTTGATTTTGAAAACTGTTCAACTATGTCACCATTACGCTGTAATGATGGTTGTGATCTAATTTCGATATAAGCACGTATTGGATGGTGACTTTCAGAATTATGGCCCTTAATTGTTCGAAATATTATGTTTTTAGCTTTTGGATTCTACAGAGGTTAAAGATCGTTCAAATATATCACTGTTTCAAGCTAATGATTGTTGAGTTAGAATTTCTAGAAAATCGGACTTATGAAACTGAACAACAGTAAAACTGCTTCCTGTATGCAAATAGTGTAAGAGTATATAACTCCAAGGTTTTGGATCCTCTGGAGGACTGGAGGTCATATTTTTTATCTGATTTTGATGAAACAACTTAAAATATATATTTATATACCAAAGTTCCTTTAGAAATTAGCTCAGATCGGATTGTAACTTGCTGGATTAAGGCCCCTAAAAGAATGTCTTAGGTTATGGAGTCATTATGGACCCTCTAGTAGAGATCACAATTTTAAAAGATTTAAAAAGATATATATCACCATTATACCATAATTAATAAATAAAATCTAAATAAATAGTCTTATGTAATACCGGGCCCGTAGCCAGCTCATAAAATTGGGGGGGGGGGGTACTGAATTTTTTGGAGGGGCTGAGGATGTGGCCGGCTAAGAACACTCCTAAGACATTATTGTTGGCAAAATATTTGGGGGGCCCGTGTAATACTGCTCTGAGGCACTTCACATAATTATTCTTAAGTTTAGAAATTATTATGGAGATAAAATGATCACAGAATCCATATAAAAGTATAAACTAATTGTAAGTTAAAAACGATATGCAAGTTTGAAGAGAAATATTTTTAATCTAGATTTAAAAACTGAGATATTAGAGCTTTTTTTTTTTTTACATCATACGGCAGTTTGTTCCATTCACAAGCTCAAAATTTATTTTGAGCTGATAATCTGAGTTTTCGGAAAGGTTTGTATGGATGTTTAAGTTCCGTGAGATAGGATTGGGAATTGGGATTGTTGAGGCAGTTAAAAGTGAACCTATATATCTTGAAGGCTATACAATAATTAAAAGGTAGCCAGTGTAACTTAGATAGGATTAGAGAAACTTTCACTCAAGACCGTCCTCCCCGCTTTGTTCTGAATTTATTTCTGTAATTGATTGATATGACAGGCAGTTAAAATGTATAGCAAAGAATTGGAGTAATAATTTGGTAGTTGATTTGTCTAGACAATTTCTGATTTTATCAATTTTATGCAGATGGAAATTTGACTTTCTACACGCACACTTCTGACACATGATGTTCAAATTTAGACATTAATGCATATAGTGTTGTGTATTGTCAAGTCCACACGTATTCATATATTTTCATTGGAAGACATTCATAGAAACAAAAGACTTCTTTCATAGGCACATGTTTATTCACTTCCTTTCAGGGGAGCTCACTCCTAATCATACAAGTTATCAAGTCTTACAACAGGCAATATGTAAGGGAGATAAATCATGTATCCTTAGTAGCAGGATACAGACCACAATAATACATGCTTAGAACTAATATATGGCTATACAACATCCCCCCGACTGAAATCAAAAACGCAGTTTTTGAAGTCAAAGTACAACTGGTTGGACAAACTGTAAACTATGATTAAACTATGATTTTAAGAAAAGCAAAACTAAAACTATGGTACATATTATAACTCAAACAATATATTTACATATACGATATGGAAGCTATTAAAGTGAACATTCACAATGCTCCGAACCCCATTAGTGTACTAAAACACATGTTGTAGATATCTACAGTGTTTAGGTTGATATACAGCTGGGTTTCTGAATGAACACTACAATAACAGTATTACATGTTAATCAATCTATATTTACTAATGCTACCTGTAACTTGGAGCTTATTATCATGAATAAGGTTATTGACAATGGCAAATAATGTAGGGCAAGAATTTACAGGGACCCAAGAAGACTTATGGCTTGCCTCTGTATGCGGTATGGTAACTAAAACTTGTAGGGAACCACACTTGAACCGTGCTTTCTTTAACTCCATGGTAGACACATTAGAAACATTTTGTAAAACATGACATTGTTGGGTGAACTGATAATTAGACAAAGTCCCAACAGTAGCAAGATGATGGTTATCATCACTATTATGTACATACTGGTGTAAATTAACTGGTTTTGTGATCCTATTATAAGGGATTACAGTCTCATTGAATGAATGTAGTACAATATCATTCTCATCAGTAATTAAACATAAAGGATTAATTTCAGTAAGGGTATGAGCATTATTGGCTGGAACATTACCCAGCTCCTTTTGCAGTTGATCAATATGGGTAATTTTAGTTTGAAAATTAGGTGACCGTACAAAACATGGCTTTAGTCTATTAATAGAATAGACATCCGAAAGCACCCTGCCATCCAATGTGGCAAGAACGTAATGGGTTCGATCGAGTACCTGATGGACAACCAAAGGACCACACCAATCGGCCTTGATTTTTCGTGAATTTGAAGTTAAGCTGGAAGACGAAGGCTTGAGAACATACACCAGCTGACCCAATCCATAAACAGGATTCTTACTCAGATTATGAGCAACACTTATGTTTTGTGATTCCTGCTGACGTTTCTGGAGATCCATTATGGTCTTCGACATATGATCAAATCTGTCCTTCAATTGGGAAATATAATCCGAATAGGAGCGACAAATGCCATCAAATTGCCAATTGAGATGAGTAAGATTTTTCGGTTTACGACCAAACACTAATTCGTAAGGACAAAAACTACCTAATCGTGATGAAGAAAAGGAGTTGTATGCATAGCAGCACGTAGACACGTATCTGACCCAATCGGTTCCATATTGATTTAAGTTGACCTTTAAGAAGTCTGAAATTGACCTGATGTGTCGTTCGACTAGAAGGCTACCATGATTGGCAACACTAATCACTTTCTGACTAATACCAAGGGCTGTGCAGAGTGAAGACACTAGTTTTCCAGTAAAACTTGAAGCAGCATCAGATATGATAACTGATGGAGGACCAAATAGGCAAACAACCTTCTGAATTAAAGCTTCGCAAACTGTTTCTGCATCGACAGACTTTGTAGGAACACAAATAACAAAACGTGTTATCTCATCGCATACAACAAGAAGATGTTTGAAACCAGAAACTGATGTGGGCATAGACTTAAAATCAATGCTTAATTTGCTGAAAACATTATATTCCTCAGGGATTCGAGGATGAAAAACTCTGGCTGTATCTGTTTTGGGCTTGAATTGTTGGCAGGTTGAACATGTATTGACATACTGTGTAATTCGCTGAAACATGTTTGGAAAATAGAATAACTTCCGTAGGGTTAAATAGGTACGAACAACACCTTGATGATTGCATAACTGGCTATCATGATACTGATGGATTAAGCCATTACACATTGATTCCGGAACGGCTAACTGAAGAGTAAAGCGATCATCATCATGTACCAGGAGGCGAAATAAAAGCTGTTCTGCTAAAATATACTCCTCTGACTGTAGTTTTAAACGTTTAGCAGCTTTACGATTGCTAGGCAAGATATCATGTGCCAGATAGTCATAAACCTGTTTGAAATAAGGAGATGTTTCCTGTTCTAAGCGAAGTTTATTCTGATCAAAAGGTAAGTTGTAATCTCTGATTATCTTACGCTTAATAACATTATAGAGTTTGGTCAGTTCAGCTTGCTTTGGAAAATGAGAAGAAACAACCTTTTCACAATTGTGAAGTAGGGGTTTGGGAGGAATACACAAGTCTATCGGAATTGAGTCATCGATTCCATCCTCAGGTTTGTCAACAAGACGCTCCTCGGGACGAGTTTCTGTTGTGGATACTACTGGTCTGTGTTTACCCAAATAGGTTGTATTTTGGTGAGTGGGCACTTTAGTCGAAGAAGGGGGCTTTGATGGTTTAGCGGGGTTGATAACCTGGTTGGAAACATTCTCATGTGGGATCTGTGCCTGAGGCTGGTTATCAAATGATTCTGAATCCGGGTTGAAATCAGACGTAGGAGTGGTTGGAGGTATATCTTCTTGAGATACTGAAGATGGTATGCAAACAGTTGAGGAAGCTTTAGATTTGGGAAACAGATCTGGGATAGGTATTTGTTGTTCCTTTGCATACCGACGAGTAACAGGTCGATTAACTTGCGAGAGAATGGGAAAAGCAAAGTCTGAAAAGGCAAAGGCTGTGGGGACCACTTGATCAATTTCACAATCATGAGTATCAGTGGAGCTCCTGGACAAAAAATCAGCTAATACCATCTCTGTACCTTTTTTATAACATGTTTGGAAGGAATATTGCGAAAGCTTGATGATAATCCTCTTAAGGCGTTGAGTACAAGGTTCTTTCTTAGAACTGAGAATGTGTACAATGGCAGAATGATCCACGACAGCAGTGAATTCTACTCCTTGGAGAAGGTACTGAAAATGGGTGATGTTTATTAGCAAACCAAACATTTCTAGTTCAGTGACACTGTAATTGGCACATGCTGGAGGTAATTTCTTTGAGTAATAACCTAAGATCCTTTCCTTGCCATTAATGACTTGTGTCAAATATGAGCCAGTTGCAGAACGGCTTGTATCGCTATAGAGAGTAAGATGACCTGTTGCCGTTGGAAGATACAAGACTGGTGGTGTAGTTAACAGAGATTTAACTTTCTGAAAGGCCTCTTCATGTACATTGGACCATGCAAACTTGGACTTTTTTGATGAAATGCTATGGAGAGGTTGCATTACTTCTTGTAATCTAGGAAGAAAATTGGATACGTAGTTTACAGCTCCTATGAATCGACGTACCTCTTTACTGGACTTAGGACGGATGAGATGCTGAATAGACTGACAACGATCTGCTAAAGCCTTCAGAATTACAAGTCCATCATCATTTACCTTTATGACGTGGCCCATATAGACGACCTGACGTCTGAAGAATGAGCATTTACCAGGGGAAATCTTTAAACCATTATCTATCAGGGCTTTGAAGACTGCTTGAAGATGCTTACTATGATCCTGGGCATCTTTACTAAAGATAATAATATCATCATGGTGTGCAATGCAGTAATGGCGGCTGTCAGGAACTTTAGATAGGATTTTATCCATTTTTGTCTGGAAAATGGCAGGCGAGACACTTAGGCCCTGGGTTAGCCTTTTAAAATAGAAATGTCGACCGCCATGATATGACGAGATTCCAGTATATTGTTGGGCATTAGGGGCAAGGGGCAAAGAGAAAAAGGCAGATTTTAAATCCAAACAACTGAGAACTTTTGGAGAGGCATTACCTATCCGCTGTAATGTTGAAGCCAGTAAAGGGAAGGGATGATTATACCTTTTAATGCGGTTGTTTAAATGACGAAAATCGACGACAACGCGTTTCTCAGTGCTGCCTTTCTTGGGCAATACCAATATCGGAGAGGTATAAGATTGATGACCCTCGGCTATAATACCTTGCTTGACTAATTTTTCAAGTTCTGCATCAATAACTTGTTTATCGCTTTCATTTGTGTGATATGGACGAATATAAAATGGACGCGAATCAGTGACTTCTATATCTACTTCTAAATTTGGACAGTGACCTATCTCGCCGTACAAACTAAAGGCATCCTTATGTTTAGTTAGAAGGTGCAGAAACTCCTCTCTCTGAGTAGGCGACAAGATACAACCGTCAGACAAATTGATAGTCTGCTTAAGAATCTCTAACTCAGGTTTATGAGGTGAAAGAGTACTCTGAGAATGATGAGAAATTTGTTGTGAATTGTGCACAAAATCTGATGAATCACATAAAAAGAGATTGTCAGTGTTAAAATAAAATAAATGTTGAGAAGGTCTAAGATGAAGAGTCTTCTTACCGGGATTAGATATAGGTACAATGGTTTTATTGCGTTGCAATGTTGCTAATATAAACGAGGAAGATGGTGCCTTTGACACTTTCTTAAGAAGAACTTCACGATTCCGGTATATAGATGGCACGTTACCATATAAGGTTACATAACGTGTATGGCCAGGGCGAATATAA
Organism: Patella ulyssiponensis; assembly: GCA_963678685.1. Taxonomy (NCBI): domain Eukaryota; kingdom Metazoa; phylum Mollusca; class Gastropoda; family Patellidae; genus Patella; species Patella ulyssiponensis. The sequence continues at coordinate 18,117,618 of OY783229.1, read as the reverse complement.
ACACTGTGGGTCGGAGTAAATGATACTTTCTTAGACTTGCAATGAAATTGATTTGTATCAAATTGTAAAGACCCTTTTAACTCTGACAGGGTTTCTTGACCAAAGATTAAATCAATACCAACCAAATGTGGGGCAATATGAACTTTAACATTAAAACAAGAGCCTTGTATAAAAATTTTAACCATCATGAACGAAAAGCAAGTCAATATTTGACCATTACCCATACGAAAATTTAAACTATTTTCCAACGTATGTACAGAAAGACTTGACAGATATGAAGATGAGTTAATAACAGACTGTGATACTAAAGACTTGGATGCACCACTGTCAAACAAAATAATAACTGATTTCTTATCAGGTAAAACACCTTTACAAAAGTTAGAACGATTTAACTGAACAATAACGTCTTGGTCCGCATTTGCAGAAATGGCTTTTGTTACAAAATTGGAATTGGGGAACATTTGTGGAGCATGATTATCAAATGTTCCCGAATTCAAAAATCCTGACGAGATATGGTAGGACCATTTGGATGGGTAGGCTTGTTCTGTGTTAACTGTCGATGAGAAAGATGCTCTTGACGAACGTAACAAAACTGCCAAGTATGGCCAGGATAAAGACAATAATCACAAAATATGACACGTGGTCTGGATGGATGAGGAGATCGATTTTCAGACCGATGCCTAGAAGGAAATTGTGTTCTATATGATGAACGAGAATTATAAGGATACGGTGATCTATTGCGGAAAGTAGAGTGATCCCTACGAGGTGATTGAGTCCTATAAAATGAACGAGAATTATGTGGTGATTGAGGACACGGTGATCTATTGCGGAAAGTAGGGTGATCCCTAAGAGGTGATTGAGTCCTATAAAATGAACGAGAATTATGTGGTGATTGAGAGCGATGAAACCTAGATTGAGAAACGTTTCTGTCTGTTGATGGGGATCTATGTAGTCGACGGTCTGACTGGACCTTCCTGACAGAACTATCAGTGTATGGGGAAGGAGTACTCAAATCCAATGTTAAATTTGAGACCTCATCCTGTAATTCAGACATACTGAAGGATACTTCTTTCACTGTTGAAGAGGGAACACTGGAACTGACATCAAAGTATCGCTGGGCCTTAGCAGCAAGGATCTCTACTGGTGTGTCATCAGAACTGACCATGATGACTGACTGCTTACAATTGTTAGGTAGAACTGATATAAACTTATCTCGGATTTGAGAAGCATTATAATCCAACTGTGAAGCTAGTTTTGTAATCCTCTCTAGATTATCAATTGGAGAAAGAGAACAGTCATACTGTAAGCTAGAATATTGCGAAAACAAACCCAGAGTAGTCTTGGTAGTAGAAAACTTATTGATAAACTGTTCTTTTAGACTAGCATATGAAGCGAAATCACGGTTTTCAACCCATAACCGAGCAGAACCCTTCAGTGACTGTTTAAAAAGGCGAACTACATGTTCCAAATCTCCATCCTCGGGCGATATGTCCGTTTGATATAGATAGTCCTCAAAGCTTAATGTGTGGGCCCTAGCATTGTCCCTATCAATAATATTGCCATCGAATCGATCGATCATTTTCTCCATAATGAATAACTAACTCAAGATTATGTAAATTGATCAACGTCAAAAGGATGGTAGGAAGCTGAAAGGCAAAAAAAATGATTAATCATGTGATTTAAATAGTAATAGTAACAGTATTTACCAATTACATGTATATATATTTAGAAACTTTAACAGTTTCACAAAAATGGAATTACTAGAATGAAAATCAAAAAAAAAATGACCTGTCAAAAGTGTTACACTTGATATACAAATTATCTGACAATATTACTAATTATTAGGTTTGTAAATGTCATAAATGAAATAAATCGAAGAACCCAATTTATAGTTCAAATGAAAACAATACAAAACTGTCTATTATATTTGTTATTTAGCTAGAATTTACAAAAGAACAAATTTTAAAGTCTGTGATCACATGTAGGTTACAGTGAAATTGCAATGAATGTCCTGGCTGGTAAAAAAAACAATTGGAACTGTTCTTTGAAATGGACGGCTTCCACAAGTCCTTTAAACACTGCTTAAAACGGTCAAACACATATCCAATAGAGGACTGTCAAAGTTAAACAATTCATTTACAAGCAATGTTGAAAAACTTAGCTAATCACTCAATCAGTTTATCTGTATTAATGGTTATGATCGAGTTGCTGTATACAGGAGATCAACACAAGTTGAAATAAAAGGCCACTGCACTACATTTAAAATGTTACCCCACTCTACTGTAGGTTAGACCTATCTATGGTGGCTATGCCTATAGTAGGCATACTATACTAAGAAAAATGCTGCGACAAATCACAAGTAATACTAAAATCCAATCAGCTAATGTTAGCTAGAGTAAACTATTGTAGTTACTAGGTTTTCAAGTTGATCTTCGAAATAGTCTCAACCACTAATTAATAGTTTGAAAGTCTGACATTTCTCACACAGAAATCACTGGTGCCTAATAATGGAACACAATTAATCTCAATTCAATCCATGAAAATCGGAGTTAAAATCAGCCATCCAATAAAAATCAGCGTCAAATACTTATATTGGGGAACTTTTTGGCATCTCCACCATGTTGTGTATTGTCAAGTCCACACGTATTCATATATTTTCATTGGAAGACATTCATAGAAACAAAAGACTTCTTTCATAGGCACATGTTTATTCACTTCCTTTCAGGGGAGCTCACTCCTAATCATACAAGTTATCAAGTCTTACAACAGGCAATATGTAAGGGAGATAAATCATGTATCCTTAGTAGCAGGATACAGACCACAATAATACATGCTTAGAACTAATATATGGCTATACAACAATAGGATTGTATCTTCATTAATTATGGTCCCTGATTGTAGAGCTTGTTCTCTGTCCCTCTCTTGCAAAATGAAGGCATATCTTGCATGGCAACTGTTTGTTTGCCATTGATTATTTTATTTATGTACAAAATACATATGCCCCTTACCCATTCTGCATACTGCTTCAATTTTTAGAAATATTTAAATGAAGGTGCACGAGAATGTCCAGGAATTAAAGCTCAGAAGCTCTGAGACAATATTATTGCTTATCTAGGTACATGTTTGTTTACTCATCAGGGTCTGCAAACACTCAACACACACGTACAACAGATGTAACCTTGAAAGAGGGGTAATACCTGGGCTTTTGTGGTTGTTTGGATGGTGTGAAAAAAATAGAGGGATCCTCTGTAATTGAGTGGCTAGTGAAATATCAGAGTCCTGTCACCTGCAACCATAGCCTTGTAAACAATAGATAACAATGCACACAAAACTGAGAAGTCGTATACATCTAGCTCCGAGCACAAACCTATTAGTCTCAAAAGGCTATTAACGTTAGGTATGGATTCGACATTGAACCTTATTCCGTTTAGTTTAATCATGAATGATTATTCAGGAAACTGTATAATTAAGTTTTGATAGAACACACGAACAATTACATCATTTATAGTATCAGGTGTTAGACATTGTTAGCACCATTAGACCACATTTCTCTTTATCTCTAGAGTAATTTGATGCTATAACTACTGTCCATGTTCAAAATCAGATCAAATATTGATAAATGGCAGTTAATAATCAGATTCTATAGTGTTGTATATGGTCTAAAATCATGTGATGTACTATGATATTATTATAGAACCAATATGTCTTCCTTAGACATAAAACAGATCTACAACCAGTCAGGATTAAGAAAGGCTAGCCAAAAATGGAGGTAGTTCTAAGGGGACACAGTTAGACAATATAGCACCATGGACCTTCTGTCGGACATGGAGAACGGATGTCTAGAAATCTGTCGGATGGGTGTGCCATTGCAGAGTATAGATTGATTACCTGGCTTAAGGATATAGACTGCTCTATTTTAGGTTTGATAGAATTATCTTAAACGTAAAACCTAATTAACAAAATAGGTATATTATGTTTTAACAAGAATTTCAAATTATAAAGATGAAAGCCCATACAAAAAATATAACCTGCTTCTCAGACACTACACGGTCATCCAATACGGGGATGCTGTCTCCCACTTAGTGGGCTTGTAACATTCTATTCTCGAATGATTGAAAATGTATATTTTATAGGAAAATGTCTGTAAGTGGATGGATAATGGTTAAAAGAATGTACATTCTATGCTAAATGATTGAAAATGTTGTATATTTTATAGGAAAATGGTTAGTAGTGCTTATATAACTGTTTGATTACCGATACTGCTACTATGAAAAATTGTATTTTTGTATAATAATCTGTAAAAAGAGTGAATGTGAAATGGAATGAAATGTTGAATTGAACTGTCTTTCAATGAACTGTTTTAATCCTCTGGTAGACCCTTAATTAATCCTAATTAATCCCCATTGTTGCATTGTTAATTGTTAATTAATCCCCTAATAAAGGAACTGGCATATATTGGCGTCAAATCAAAAAACCACATACAGATATTAGTGAACTTGTGAAGTTTTATTGGGTTTATTATAATAATAGATAAATAAAACAAGCGTATATTGGCGTCAAATCAAAAAACCACATACAGATATTAGTGAACTTGTGAAGTTTTATTGGGTTTATTATAATAATAGATAACTAAAACAAGCGTGACATTGTCCATAATAAAGTTGTGTCATAGCTGACACACACCACTTTCGCACAGAAACACAGGATTCAGTTACAACTAAACCACTACTGTATAATGTCAGTTAGTCCTAACCTTATCAACATATGGTCAATAGTTCATACTCACTCACCATACTATTAGTAATACAATTATCAATAATCCTGATGTGATAAGACAGAATTATTATCAAATAATTAGACAGTTAATTTTAATATTAGCAAACTGAATATAATTGTTATAAATATAACAATATTTAAGCTTGCCATGTCAAACAAGATGAAGTAGTTGTATCAGGTCTAATAAATCAATTGTTTATTCCCATATTTCATATTAAAGTATGTAATTTGTCTACGTGTACTTTGACGTCTGTCTGTTCATTCACAATAATATTGTTCTCAGAAACCCAAACTTTTGTGGTTCGTTCGTCTACATGTAAGTTATTGTGATTTTTTCTAAAATCAAATTTGCTGGGTTGTTTTGCTAGTCCTGTATCAATTTTATGTTTCTCCTGTCACTTGAACTTCTCAAGAGTTTTTGAGATGGAGTTATGGTTTCTGTGAATGATCAACATCATGTGACATTCTTACTGCTCTCTTCAGAAAACTATATTTGTTGTTTGATCTTGTTACAAAAAGAAATTGTGGGACTGCCCCTTTAAATTGAGTGTAATATTCTCTTAATTTAAACTAATTTGTGACAGATGAATGGTTACAGATTCCACAAGCAATGCAAAACATAGTTTTTATGTGATCTTTGTTTCTTAATATTTTTATTCATATTTTCTTGTCAGAACAAAAAATACTTTCAAAAAATACCTCAATTCATGTTATGTATGCAACCGTTTTATATTCCATATTTTTTTTACCAAACACAGTTTTTAAACATGAGACAAGTTTCATTATTTTCTTGGGTTCTACTTGTGTACTGTAAACTGCCAATGAAAATGATCTGTGTAATACAGCCACTGTCAGGCATCCAAACAACAGCCAGCATTCTGAATATATGTAGCAAACCATAACTTTAATCTTGTGATTTTAATGTAAATGTCATAGTTCCAACAGGTATCTTTTTCTTTTGGTTTGTTGAACAGAAATGGAAACTAGTATGTCAATATTCAGAACTTTATAAATAAGGGCGATCTAATTCACAGTAGAGCATTAATGTGTATTCTAATCCATGTGGTAATTTTTAACAGGATCATGTTATAAGAGGTCATTAAATAAAGGTGAAATACCATACTCCATATACAGGTGTAATCATGTCATCTCACTTATATAATCATAGTAATTACCACCTGTAAATAAGATTAAGTAATAACCTTAGGAACATTTTAGTCAAGCCATCCTGTTTGATGAATTGTTCAATATTCATTTGGATGTACCCATGTGTTTTGAAATCTAGTTAGATTATTCAGACATTATCGGATGGATTTTATTGTGTCTTTTGTAGAAGGTGAGAATATTGATATTTCATTCATTGATAACTTACTGACATACGTACATATGTAGTTAGATTTACCTGTGTAAAATGTATTAAGAAATCAAGTTGGACTATTCAGACTTTGCCAGGTTTAATTTGGTGCATCTTTTGTAGAAGGTAATGTTAGTATTTCATTCATGAATAACTTACAACGTGATCTACCTGACAGACAGGTGTATGTACATATCAATCAATGTCTAGAAGTCAATTTAAGATCAAGAGTTGGACCAACCCATATTGTTAGATTGTGCTAATACTTTTTGGAAAACAAGTTGTAGTAGAACTTGTAAAACTGGGTTTAAAAGAAACTTTATTGACGTAGACACTGTAACGTGTAACTATTTTTAATTCCCATATATTTTATAAAATGTTCACCTACAATATTTAAATTGAAAGTTGTTTTATATAAAAACGTGCAAGAAAAAAAATTTGCAGCTATGTTTGAATTCCTCAAATGAGAAAGGGTATCAAGTATTTTTGACAAAGTATTGGTAAGCATGCATACATCTATTATCACTTATAAATGTAATATTCCCCATGCAACGAACATGACAAGACTCTATATTAGAAGTTGAGTAGTTTTAATCCAGGATACGTTTTGGGCACTTGACCTTGATTAACTGGTAATAAAAATAACCTGTTAGCAGGACATATAGACAATGGTATTATTGCGCATGCACAGAACATTAGAGATTATTAATCCCTATACTGGGATTCTAAAAATAATAATAATCTAGACATATCACTTATGTCATCTTTATCATCAACAGTATGCTGTATCATCAAAAGTATGCTATTTAAATGAAATAAGAGGAGAAGGAACATCTTTCCATTCAACACAAAACTGTGGTCATTTTCATACTTATATGATAATTTTGTATTCTTCGGTTTACATGTGGAATGACAGGTGCAAGAAAGGTAGGACATTAAATCATATTTCATCCATTCAAATATGTAGAGCTACGATGAGTAAGTTGGTAAGTTGCTGGCTTGCTAGCCTGGAGATCACGTGTTTAATCACCGCATTGGTCAAGAAGGTTCATCGGGATTTTCTGACATGGTTCTCATTGTCAGTGGAGCAGGACGGAAGGCCTGACAAGAGCAATTGTCTAGTCATTTGGATGGTATGGAAAACCGAGGTCCCGTGTATACATTGGTGTGCACGTAAAGGATTCTTTGACAGTTAGAATCCGATATTAGTGGAGCAGGATAGAGGGCCTGACACGGACAACTGTTTAGTCATTCGGATGGGATACAAAGACCGAGGTTCTGTGTATACATTGAAGTGCATGTAAAAGATCCCTGGACAGTTGGTATTAGATATAAGAGTAGACCAACATGCTAACTGCCCAGGTAAAATTTCCCTCATTGCACACTGTATGATGTATTCCCGTATTCATTTGCCCTTTTGGAGCAGAACAATAGGATGTTAAACCCCATTTCAAGGGTTCCTACTATACAAAGATCTGAGTAAAATGGGGAAATACATATATCTACGATGAAGTGTAGGTACAAAGAAGGTTTAAGACATCAGATTATTCTTATTTCTGTGTTCATGCTTGTTGTTCGGGTATCTTGTGACAAAAATTCCAACTGAACTCAATACTAATGGCATCAATTATTTTACTTTCCTTGTCGAAAATTATAGTTGTTACAGATGCAGGTTGTCTAAAGTATAATTTTCTGAAGTTGGTGTCACGAGAAAGTATCTTATTTTAGAAATAAAAACAGGAATATGGGAGAAATATTTAATGAGTTTTAAATTGTGTGACACTGTAGTTGCTGTGTGGGTAACAAGTACTGAGTGTCAATAGTACTGTGTAATTATATAAAGTAGAGCCTTAGTGTGAATTGTATTTTTATACGCCCACATTTTCATGTGGACGTATATTGTCCGTCTGTCCATCCACAATGTGTTTGTGGACCCTCTACTGGTCACAATTTTTATCTGATTTTGACGAAACTTGAAATATAGGTTTATCTCACAAAGATCTTGTTTATTTTGATATTGGCATGTATCAGTTAAAAAGTAATTTCATGAATTATGGCCCCTGATTGTACGAAAAGTCATTTTTTTAGCTTGTGGAAGCTTTAAAGGTCACAGTTTTTATCTGATTTTGATGAAACTTGAAATATATGTTTATAACCCAATCACGGGTTCTGTCGATATCAGACCATAACTTCCTGGATTATGGCCTTTAATTGTATGAAAAATCATGTTTTTAGTGTGTGGCCACTCTAGAGGTCACAATTTTTATCCAATTTAAAAAAGCATTACACCATAATGATAGTTGCGTTTGAATTGACTGAAACTGCCGGACAGAATGGCCGCTTCCTGTACACAAATCGTGTTAATAAAGTACGTAATATCAAGGCTGTAGATTCTCTAGAGGTCAACAGTCAAAATTTTATTTGATTTTGATGACAAGTAAAACATGTGTTAATATCCCAAAGATGATTTCGGTTCTCTTCAATATTTGCGCATAACGGACAGTAATTTTCCGTGATTGAACAAAAAAAAATCGCTATTGAAATGTGGTCGTATATTGTTGTTGCCAACGCCTGTCCTGCATCCAATAATGCACATGGGTTCTTGTGCAATTTTGTTTCTTATGATCAGTAGAAAATGCTGAGTTGACAAGGATGAAACAAAAAAGAAGAGATTTACCCATGTACATATTGGTGTGCATGGTGGTAGTCAAAGATCCCTTTGAGTAATTGAAAACCTCTGTTCAAACAAATTGTGTATGTAACCATCGAAATGAAATTGACCGTATTTTAGTTGGGGGTATCATGGCCGAATGGTTAGCACATGCCTGTATCATGATGTCTGTCATTGAGTCAACTGGTGTGGTTTCGATTCCCTAGATGTACATGACAAGGAGTAGGGTCACCTGTCTAATCTTCTTTTCTCTGGGTTCTCCGGTTTCCTCCCACTGCTAAAGACCTTATGCACAAGTGAATTATTGAAATAAAATTATACCATATGTTAGTCCCAAAATGCCTTGTTTGTGTTGAGTGGACTTAAACCTCATTTCTCTCTCTCTCTCTTTCCATATTTTAGTTTCAAAATGACTGAAGTATTGTGTTAATGAGACTTAAACCCTATTTCATTTCCCATTCAAATGTACTAGTGTAATGAAGAAAATGACCCACAGATGATGTCAAAAATTCTTCAAATTTGGTTCTGACAGACAGAGGAGACAATTATGACATTAATTGGTCTTTGGCTTGATAAGAAACAGGAATAGGTAGTGTCTATCCATTATAGACTGATGTTGGATTGAACATTGGCCAAAGGCCAGAAGATTCTCTTTATTTAAATTCCTTACAACAAATAAAAAGATATAGTAATTGGAGTACTTTCCATATTTAGAAAAAGAAATCAAAGATGTAGGAAAAACAACCTGATAAGAAAGAGGAGAACTGTTTCTATTGACAACAAGTAAAAAAATATAGTGACTGAAACTGTTGGGAAATTGATGGAAGGTCAAAAGATTGTCTTTGTTTTAATAATTTGAATTTTGATTAACAATATTAGAAATAGACAGATAATTGACAAATGACTTCATGTTAGAATAACATAATTGTGTTAATAGATGTTTTGCTATTGGGGAGGAAGTCACTGTGACTGGTCGAGAAAATTCCATGAGATTTTCCAGTGTGGTTTCCACGTGTCAGTGGTGTAGGATGGAGAGCCTAGACAATGTCTAGTTATTCAGATTGGACAAAGATCTGAGGTCCCATGTTCACATTGGTTAGCAATGTGTATGTAAAATATGAACTCGTTACAGTTGAAATTTGAAATAAGAGTAGGCCGTAACTCCACTTTAAGGGCAAAATTTTCCTCATAGCACTCTGTATGGTGTATCATGCTTGTCTTCATTACCTTGCTCAGTCTATGAATTTCATTTGATAACATGGTGAACATTGTTCTTAATACTGTACACATTGCTCTTGAAATCATTATCGTTATGTTTAATATTGTGCACATTGTTCTTTTAAGATTGTTCTTAATATTGTGAAAATTGCTCTAAATATTGTGAACATTGTTCTTAATAATTTGAATATTGTTCTTGATATTGTGGACAGGGCTTTTGTCTGGAATTCTGTACCTTTAACATTATCAAAATATGTAAAGTGTCTGTCATTGTTAGGTGTTGATGCACCTCCTTGATGTGTTTTTACATGTCTGTGAGATAATGTCAAGCTGTTAGATCTTGGTCTTCATTTCCTCCATAGAATAATCTGAATTGATCAACAACTTGATTCCTATTGTTGTAGTGTCACTGACCCAGAATGTATGGATGGTCAGTTGTCATGTTTCAGGAAGGAATAAATCAATCCAAAATGGATGACCCTGAAAGTGTTCCCTTCCTTAAAGGAGAACTACCAGACTTATTTTAGATATATTTTTGAAATCTATATTCTAGTCCCAACATCTATGTGAAGCTCTGTGTTTTAAATTTTTGCAGAAATACACACTTTCAGTTGGAATATGTGTGACAAATATATAAATTTCATGCTATATCCAGGAGTGCCTGGCTGGATGGTCATGTCTATGTACTTGCCTAAGTCGTAGTTTTCATAATTATTAAGTCACTTATACAAATAAACACCCAAATTCATTTTTCCAAGAAAACGCTGCTTTTTGACTGAAATGTTTTACAATGGAATGGATGGATGGACTTAAACATGCATTACGCAAGAGCTAAATCTGTCTATTGCAGGTCTTTCTTTAGGCCTGAAATGTTTTCTAAAGTATTAATTGGATATTAATTAACTGATCCAGGCCTTAATCAACTCTCGATGGCATCAGATTTCTCCGACATTAAATAGATTAAAACGGTTCAGCGATACTTTGATTTCATCAAATATGGAGGAACGAGACTTAGCTTCGATCAACCAGTACAGTGGTTGAAATTATTGCACACGTCTGTCAAACCTTCAAAGGCTATAATATCTTCGCTTGCAATAGAGTAATTTGAATAAAATTTTCAAATTATTTATTTTGCATTATCTACTTTCGAACTATTATAGCAAGAATGGCTAGTTCTTTATCTAAATCTTACATAATGTGTCTTTAATTGTAGTCCATTTAAGATATGGCTTTTTGACCATCAGGCCTATTTAAGTGCTTAAATCTGCATGAAAAATACCATTGTGGAGTTATAGTTTATTTCTTCTATTCCATAGTAAACAAGTGTCCAGATTTGTTCACCGGTTTTTATTTTTTTGTATTTACTTTTTGTTTAAAAGTTTTAGGTATGTTCTTAATGTGTAATCACTGTAATTATCCTGAGAACAGCCAACTCTAAGACTTCCCTATGGGCGGCATACCAACTCTTTCTTCTTCACTGCTGCTTCTTATCAAAGTGGTGTAATAACACTAATCCAGTAATGATAAAATTATTGTTATGTGTTTGTAATACAGATAATTAATATGTGTGTTTCATTCTGTTAATGAAATCTTGTTTAACTTGTCCGCTTTATTTGTCAACTAATTATTCATGAGTTTTCCGTCCACCCCAATGATTGGTAATCACCGGTTTATGACCTTCTCGCCCACTCATAATTGTCATCATAAATATTAATGGTTAGAGTCATGGCCTGTAATAAGAAAACCACTTCATCAATGGTTTGTCTGTCAATAAGTGGTTGGTCAATATCATAAACTGTGGTAATAAATAGCCTTTGTTTAATAATAATCCTATTTACTGGAGGCCACAGTGGGATTTATTATAACACCATGGCACATGTGTAAGACAATAGAAAACTTGACATATCGGAAACTTAGAGGTAAGATAGATTTAATATGTCCTGTTATAAAGCACTACAGTTCCATAATAATAAGTTCTCAGTTATGAAAAAGAAATTCTTTTAAAGTTTGAGAGATGTATAATCCGTTGCAAACTACGATATGGTGAAACTTAAAAAAATATCAGTCCAAAAATGGATCAGTTCCATTCAGTATTTCCAAGGATGGATTGAAACTTTTTCAACAGTCATCACCCAGTGCTGCATATGATAAATACAGGAAATGGTCACTAAAAAATATGCAGGGTCCAGCCAGAAATTTTGAAAAATAGATTAGATTTTGTGCATTCTGTGCCTGTGGTATATTATGGACGAGTAACACAGTTAAATAGAACAGAAATATTGAACATTTTAAATCTTAAACGAAGGTATGGATCCCAGCTATTCCTCTTTAAAGACAAAAAGTCAACAATGAAGGCTATATGAGAAACCTTTATTAACCAAAAGCGGAACCGGGGGGTTGGGATGGCCTAGTGGTCTAGAGTGCCGCGCTTCGACCTCTAGCTGGCCGGTCACCTCTGGCTTGCGGCTGTGGTTTTGATCCCTGGTGTGAGCGTATGTGGCATGGAGATAGGGGCGCCTTCTCAACCTCGTGGGTTTCCTCCGGGCACTCCGGTTTCCTCCAACTGCTAAATACCCCTACGCGCAAGCGAATTATTGAAATAAAATTGAAACCATATGTTAGTCCCAAAGTGACCTAGTTTGTGTCGAGTGGAAGTTAAACACCATTTCTCTCTCTCTCTCAAAAGCGGACCACATAACAAACCCAAGTTAATCGTATCAATTTCGAAGCTTTTGTAAAATTTCAGAACAACCTTATGAACTGGCAACACCATAAACATATAGATGTCTACCAGTTTAAGCCAAAGTCTAAATTTTCCACAGAGCCATGTTTGATGAAAAAAGGCACCATTGAATGCAACAGTCAAAAGTTAAATATTTATGGTATATTGTGCTGAATTTTGAGCCTTCATATTTTTAAATCTAAATTAGAAATTTCTTGACCATCCAATGTATATCGTAAAATGTATATGTGTTTTGGGGGGGGGGGGGGCATTTATCCTTGCTTCCTGTAGATTTGATACTGAAGCAGGGAGATTTTGATTTTGTTTTCTCATTTAATCATTTTAGTCGACTGTTTGAATCACAATAACTTTACATCTAATAAAAAGATTTTTGATAAAATAAAAATATATACTTATTTTCTTTAATTCACAGTCAGTTTCCAAACATTAATGCCATCGGCGCATATTTTATTAGCTTACTGTTAACTAATTGGTTGAACATTTTAAATGCAATATGTGTACTTCACTGGTTAAAATTGTTTTTTTTTTCGAAATTTTGATTGTTTACAAATATTATCAATCCATCATATACTTTGAGTAAATGTAGCTCTTTTCCGATCACACCAAGACATTATCCACAGATTTACTGAGATCAGCCAGTGGAACGTCAATTGTTGTCTCAAACAGGGAATGAAATGTAAATTATTAAAACCATAAAGAGGAAATGTATTAAATGAAATAAAATGAAATTTTTCCTGGACAGCAGCACTACCTCCTAATCTTATTTCCAATTCCAACTGTCAAGGGTTCTTTTAAATGCCATTAATATCAGGGATCAAGGTTTTGCTTTCCATCGGAATGACTGCACACTGTCTTTGCCAGGCCTTCTTTCCTGCAGCACTGACTAGGAGAAATCACACAGAAAAAACTGAGGAACTTTCTTGTCCTACCTATGAAAGCCGAAGGCAAATTTAATTAACAAAATTGCAAGACCATGGTACGACTGTACTGTGTTGATTTTGGTCAGGCTAAAGATAGAGTAATCTCCCTTTACCCCCTTTATGGAGTCAGGCCACAAATAAATTTGTTCTAAAAAAGATATAAATATAAAGAATGTGGAGACCCATTAGGACTAAATCTTATAAAATTGTATAGCAGTCTGATGCAAAAGTTGTTAAGTGTGAATCCATTTTGCTTTAAAATGGTTCAATAATTATCCAAAGTGACATATCATTTATGTCTCAGTCATTGAAAGTCCAATTATTTGTATCGTAACATTTCTACATAAAAAAAGATATTCTGCCAATAATGACTTATCTAAATGGACATGGCAAATTCAAAGAGGTATTTTGAATTTGACTTTTATACAAATTTGCTTCAACACAACCATGTGATCGTGCGAAATATGGCATGATACTGTTTTCAAAAAGAAAAGAATTTACTTTTTGAGCAGAGAGAGCAACATGAACTAAGGGAGGGCATTCTAAAAGTGTTTTTCTAGCCAGTCATATTGAGTCAAATATTACTCGACAAATAATATCATTTAAAGGAGCTAAATTGCTATTCTTTTGCACCTAGAAATGGACACTAATTGGTCGCAACATAAGAATGTAATGTGTAGGTATGTTTAACTGATTTACATTCAATATTGTTTCTGATTTTACTGTAAGTTTTAATCTGTTATGTTTGCCGAAAAACACATGAAAAATCTAAATTAAATGGCAGTCTTTAGCTTGGCGTCTGGTTATTCCAGTCTACACCGGTAGTATTCTCCTGTATGGGATATGTTTAGCCTTGTTCGTAAGGTCACTTCATGCATCTGGCACTCGAAAGCATTCTGGCACGAAACTTGTGTGCCAATTTTAAGATTTTCACTTTATTTTAAATATTAGATATCAAAACCCCACTTTTCATGGTAAGATAACAACACCAATGTTGATTTAAATTAAACAATAAGTTGTGTTTGCTATGTCGAAGACTGTGGAGTGGATGATGTTGAGTTAAAGGCTAGACTCCTTTAAACCAGCCTTGAGAGTATGACAATAGATTAGCAAGTACTTTCAGTTTTATTATGAGTTGTCAACATTTGTTGTACATACTAAGAATTAATGTCATGAGTTGTTAAATTTAGTTTCTAATGTTGATATCTTTATATACTTATACTTTTATTTAAAGCTGGTTCAGCAGGCCGAAAAGGAAACAGTCTTGTCTTGTCATGATTAGCACACGGTTGTTTCTGATGTTTCAACATTTTAATGTATGTAAAAATAGTTATCTGTACGTAGGTCATGTGACAAATAATATATGCAAGTACCACAAGACATGGCAAATCATTCTAGCATTGATTATCAGTGTGATCATTGAAGTTAAGCTTAATAAATGTTTAAGAGAGCTAAGTATTTTGTCTATATGTTTTTCCACTTTTCAGGCTTATTAGTTCTGCCTCTGTTTTTCTTTAGATTAGCATGTTGCACATTTGGAAGTTGAAAATAAACGTCTTATTGCACGTTATTGTATTTCAGACAAAAAAGGGGTGCAGGGTAGGGTATTTGTAACCAGACAAAAATAGACCATAGTAACTTCAACTTGACATTATAATCTCAGCTACATGTGTGGAAATCGATTTTTCATTCCATCCAAATGACCGGGCAACACTTTCTATGTCCGATCTGTACATTATCCCTGAGAAGTTGGAACAAGGCATAAAAGATCACAAGGTTCTTCTCAATAGTTCATTGTCCTTAATGCTGAATTACTGTGGCTGTGGTTGGGTATGATGCTCGTATGGTCTTACTCGCCCATACTATGAACATCTGATGTCACATGGTATTTATTTTGAAAGTTGAAATAGGTCAGATTTTCCTTTGAATGTGTAATCATGTGTGTATTGGATTTAAGTGATTTTTGCAGTTGCTGATGTAAAATCGAAATCCAAAGAAACAATAAAGACCATACAAATGTCCATACAATTTTCAAACATCAATAAGCAGAATATGTACCATTTAATATTCACAAATTTAATTTCCTATTCCATCTGACATCAGGAAATAGATGCTAGAATTACTTTGATAATGTTTGGTTATATTTAGATCTATAAAATGAAAGAAATTGAAACGAGATCAATAAATGTTATTGATTTGTTTAGATTTTGTTTTGTTTTTGACACCGAGACTGTGATTTCTATCAGTATATGATGGTGAACAAAAGAAACTGGATGGTTTAGTTACATGCTTGTCATAGATTTATCAATAACGCAACAGCAGATCACAGAGTGATTTGATAATAAAAACTGTTATAAAAAAATGGTATTTTATTACCAGAAGACAATGAGCAAATGAAATGAATACAATTGTAAGAACTTATCGAGTTGTAAAATCTAATTTAACTATGTGACTCACTTTCTTTATAAATGCCAACTCATTTGAGTTGAGTCCATAAACCAGGTAATTTGGGGACTTACACATGGAACAATTTTTTTTCAATAATTCAACTGCGAGTGTGTTTTGAGTAGTGGAAGGTAACTGGAACCGACGAGGTTGGACAGGTGACCCTACACCTTGCCGCCTAAAAGTTTTGGATTGAAACTACAACACTTGACTCAATGATAGACCTCATGCAGGTTCCACTATGATACCCCGAATTGTTACCCAATGCATTTTTAGTTTCTTTGATGGATTTTGCTCTTTACCACAGATTCTGGAACCTGAGTTCTAACCATCTTATATGCAGAAATCGTCTAAGAATTGATAAATACTTGAAGATTGAATTCAATTTCTTTGATTTACTGAGACTTCTCTCAAAATAAAGTAATTAGGACTTACAATTGTGTTGATCATCTGAGGTTTAGTCATCGGATGAAAGTAATAAGATGAACACAGCACAGGCTTTAGTAATTCTGACTGTGACATTGTTTTCACTGCCCCGGCCAGTTATATCAATGATACTGCCCGGATAGTAGATTGTTTCAATGGCATTAAGTAATTGAACTAAAAATACACAGGGCACGATTCTATAGAATACAATTACTGTTTATTACTGGACAATGTTTCGATTCGGGGATGCTCTTGTCATTATCAGGCAAGCTAGTTAAATCTTCTACAACCTTTCCATCAATTTTGATTAGATCATCCAATTTGGAATTCACAAAGTGGTTATTGGTTTTTGCCAGTTTATCTCTGAACGAGTGAAAATTATTTCAATGGTATTCATTATTAACTGATAATACACAAAACACAATTAAAAAATTTAATATGATTTCTCTTTATTGCTGGAAGATTTCTAGTGTAATTCTGAAATTAAAACTTTATTTTGTTGATATTGATGGAGAAGATGCCAAATGTTCAAGTACTTTGTTTTTTGATAGTATATTCAAAGAGCAATAGAAAAATACTTTTTGGTCGGTGATGCATCACACGATAAATGGAATTTTGTATAAGACCTGTCTTTTAACCTTTAAATACTCCCCCTCCCACTCACTAAATTGAAATCAGACCATCTAAACTTTCTCTATCTCTCTTTTTCTCTCTCTCTCTCTCTTTCTGTTTGGGGGCGGGGTGGATGGCCAAATGGTTAGCAAGTGCACACTGTATCATAAGGTCTGTCATTGAGTCAACTGGCGTGGTTTCAACTCCCCGGTTGAATATGACAAGGAGTAGTGTCGTCTGTCCAACTTTATGGGATTTCTCTAGGTTCTCCAGTTTCCTCACACTGCTAAAGACCCCTACGCACAAGCAGATTATTGAAATAAAATTGAATCATATTTTAGTCCAGAAATGACCTGGTGAGTGTTGAGTGGACACTACCCCCTACCTCTCTCCCTCTCTGTCTCTCTCTCTGTGTTTAGAGCCTGCATTGTTATGTCAAATGTATCATGTTTATAATGTTAATAAATCTTGACAGCCTCAAATTCACACCATCCTTTCTTTGTAAAAGTAATTATGTGAAAAGTAGCTGTGAATTTTGTTATATCATGGTAATTATTGCGACATGTGATCACTTTAAGATGTTTTATTGTTTTCAGTAATGGCCGAGATGGAAGTATATTTCACAATTGACAGAGGTCTTCCTTTTCAGGTAATTTGAACACAACAGGCAATTGATACACATAATAAAGCTTTGTATTTTCGGATATGCCAGAAAATAATAGTATTTTTCACAAGAATTTTTAGGCCTGCAGCCAAAATTTCTAGCTTGCTTAGAAACACAATTCCACTACAAGGTCCTTGAAGCTAAACAAACTGTACATTTTTGAAGAGAGAAATTATGGGACGGCTACTCCGCCACTCATAGATTTCTGATGTTATTTACACTCGCTGCAGAGTAACCTTAACTGCTAAGGATTTCATCTTTCTGGTACGCTTAATTCAGAGTGAAAACTATTTTTATCTCACCAAAATGAAAGTCAATCATTTATAATATATAACCGAGTAGGATTCCACCATTGTTCAACAGTAATGGAATCTATTATCTGATTTGGAAATATGCTGTAAACTCTTACAAAAAAAGAATTAAAAGTTGAACACATCATTTAGAAGGCTGATATATCTGCAGCAAATAAGACCAATATTATTACTTCATTGGTACAAGAAATCTCCCTGTCATGATATTTTACATTATCAGGCTAGAAATAAAGGCTCAAAGTGTTCGAATCAATGTGTGGGAAAGAGAAAACGTGTTTTTTTTCAAAGTGAATCAAAGAAAAATTTGCCAATATTAAATATAATGGACCAAAAAACGGTTTAAATAATTTTTCATCTCACAGGAGTTGAAATGTTATGATACTAATAATTGGGCTTTTCACAACTGATCCCGACTAAAAAAAATAATATTTCACACATTAGATAATATTTGAATCATTTTAAATTAACTGGATTCACACCTAATAACTTTAGTAACAGATGACAATAAGATTTAGCACCAAAGGGTCCCCACCTTCTTTATTTTTATTTAATAATATCTTATCCACATGTCTCTCCCTCTAATGTCAAATTTTCGTAGTTACTACTTTTTGAATAGACCCAATGATAAATAAGCGAAGAGCTTTGAAACAGTCCCTCGCTTGTAACTTGCAAGCACGCACTGACTCTCACTGGCAAGATGCAATCTAACATGATCTAATAATGTTAAAGTAGCTAAGTCTCTAACTCAGTATCATCCAAAATCTTCGACATAGAAAACATGGATAATTTGTCAATTTAAATCAACATTGATGTTGTGATCTTACAGGGAAAAGATGGGTATCTGATATCCAATATTTAGGACAAAATCAACATTTTACCATCGGTACACAAATCGTGTTCCGCAATGCATTTCAGCACCATTTGTAAGAAGGGCCTCGAAAGAATGAGGCTAGACATTCCACAAGTCAAACCAAACGGTGAGGGCATGCACAATAGACTGGAATTACCAGACGCTCAAGATTGCTATTTGATTGAGACTCCTGCCGTATTTCACCGAACACAACTGGTTTGAAATTAGAGTTAAAACATAAACACATTATTATATGTGTTTCGACCCATTTGTGTCAATTTCTAGGTCCCAAATATTAGGGATTTAGGTCCTTTAATATTGGGTGCGGAAAAATAATATCTACTCCACCAGTCTCTCCCTCATTTAGTAATTAAAACTAGCGAAACAGCTTACCTCAGTTACAACCTTAAATACTGGATGATTGTTAGTTTAACCATCAGGATTTGACACCTATCCATTAGTTTATTCATTCACAGATTCATTCATTTATTTATTCATTCTATCCTGATCATAATTGATGGCAATTTAATAGCAGGTCTGGTTCCATGAGATTTAATCTGGCATGTTAGACATGTTTAGAGAGAATCAATGGTATTTAATAGAAGTAAATCTGCTATTAGATTACTGTATGTAAACTATAAAACATCATTTATATCACATTGTGTTTATATACACACATACAAGGGATAATCTCTATACTAATCAATAATAAATAACTTTCTTATACACCAGATGCAATGTGGAATTAGGGACATTATTTTGAATTCCAACTGTCAATCATTCTTTTATGTGCATGGTATATTGTTTTTACACAAACCGATTTTCATTTTGTCATCACCTCTGTCTGTCCATCCATGTATCAATCAGTTCACATTTGTTTGTGGACATGCTACAGGTCACAAATTTAATCTGATGTTGCTGAAACTTTAAATATAGTTTTATCTACCAAAGATTTTTTTTTTTTTTTTGATATTGGCATGTATTGGACTGTAACTTCATTATGACCCCAAATTGTGTGAAAAATCATGTTATTAGCTTGTGGACACTCTAAATGTCCAAACTGATATCCGTTTTTGATGAAACTTGAAATGTATGTTTATATCCCAAAGATCTTGCTTCCTCTCCATATTGTCGCATGTTGGAATGCAGCATCCTGGACTATGGCCCCTGATTTTTTTGCTTGTTTTCTGTCCATTTCTTGCCAAATGTAGGAGTACCTTGCATGTCAACAGCATGTTTCTACCGTTTGACTCTCTTTCCTGCACCACTGACAAGGGGAATCTTGCCAGAAAATACTGAAAAACTTTCTCAGCCAACACCAAGACCTTCAGTTTAGTGAGTCATCCTCTTACTCACTGAGCCACTGCAACCCCGATCTGTGATGTGGGACTTTATACATTTGTAAGGATATTGAACAAATGATGTGACCTTCAGGAATCACCATCAAATGAAATGAAATGGGGTTTAGCATTCGTCTTTCTGCATAAACTGGGCTAATGACGGTGATACACTCCTCATCAAGATTACGTGAATCTATTTGACATTATATTGTAGGAATGTTTGGATCTTGTTTTCTTGGAATGGCTGATACAACTTTTTTGGGCTGTTATCTGCATAGCAGCTAATAAATATAGGATTAACTTGGAATAATTGCAGTGTCTTTCAATGTGGGGGTGGGGGGAATGGCTGAGTAGTCTAACGTGTGATCATTAGGTCTGTTATGTATGCATGTCATGGATTTGATCCTTGTTGGTACCAGGAAGTAGTGTCCCCTGCTTCACTTACATATTCTTACATCAGCGAGATTAAAATGTCTGACAATGGAGAAATCACAAATTAATCTAGTAGATTAAGTATATAATCACTGTTTATGGACTGAAACATTGCCCGACAAAGGAGAATCAATGACTTCTGTTCAGGATTGACTGGATGAATTGTACGACAAAGGATTAAAGATACATTATGGGAGATTAGAAAACGAGTTGGCAGCTCTCACTATAAAAGTTAAAAACAAGATAATGTAAAGGCAATCAAAGTTAAAAACAAGATAATGTAAAGGCAATTTGCTGAATATTTCAGTCATATTGATCCACTATGAACCGAATATTAAGTAAGTGAAATTTCCGCCTAGCCTCGATCATCATAACTAAAGTCAGTACGGTAAAAAGCATAGTCTCGATTATCCATTTAATAATCAAATCGAGAAGGAAAGTTATGCAGGAAATCGTATTTTAATCCACCAAAGATTGCAGGTAGCGATGCGACCGAGAGTTGATTATGGTCTGGATATGTTAATTAATGTCTAATTTATAATTTAGATAGATAAAGACCTGCAATAGGCAGATTTAGCTCTTGCATAATGTATGTTTAAGCCAATCAAGTCCGATTTTGTAGTTAATCATGGTAGGTGTAAGTATAACATGATAAATATATTAATTACTTTATCAACAAATCAATCCAGCCTATTATCAATGATAATTGGGATAAGTAATTGTTATATATACTCAGAACAGTCAAATAAATGTGAAAAATTGAATATTATTCATTATATATATATCTTGATTTGGCAGAATTTCGCAGAAGACCTGTGCCAAATGAACTGTTAGGATTTTCAAGCCAGTTTTCACATATAGGTGAATATGACAAGAAAAATGTGCTCAGATGTTATGAATACACGAAACCTCTTGCATTTTATATGTAATAAAATGACTGTGGATTTTTAGTATGTAATGTGTTGATAAGACATTGAATCAGATTCCATGCAATTTTTCATATCAAAATCTGTAAAGCTCTTCAGATCATAAAGGATTAAAAATGTCTGGGTTGATTATTGCTGTATCTAATTTCAATTTTCATTCCAATTTCCTGTCTTTCTGTTTCTGTCTGATGTTAGTATCTGTCCCATTCAATTTTGTGAAGATCCCATTCTAGATGATGTAACTTTTCCTTGTCATTCACATGACATCTATGATGGAGGCAAATTGTTTGTTGACATAATATTATGTATGTATGTGCATGGGTCTTTATTTTTCCCTTTCAGCCATTGTTATACATATACCTTTTTTAATTTCTAGGTGTTGGATGACAAAATAGTTAGCGCATACACGTTGAATCATAGGGTCTGTCATCAAGTCAATTGGTGTGGTTTCGATTCCCTAGTTGTACGTGACAAGGAGTAGGGTGGCCTGTTCAACCATGTGGGTTTTCTCTGGCTATTAGTCTCTGATAACGTTACGTGTCAATGAAACATTAAACCCATCTCCTTCGATAAATGCAAGGGGATGTTGTCTTTTGTTTTGTGAGGGATTTACGCCACTCACATAAAAATTAGATGATAATTATGTGTTATTTTATTTTGT
Source organism: Patella ulyssiponensis (assembly GCA_963678685.1). Taxonomy (NCBI): domain Eukaryota; kingdom Metazoa; phylum Mollusca; class Gastropoda; family Patellidae; genus Patella; species Patella ulyssiponensis. Next base: position 18,095,269 of record OY783229.1, on the reverse strand, counting down.
ATGATGTACTACATTAACATCTGACAATGTAATCAGGTTGTCTATAGTTGTATACAGGGAATTAAGGGGACATATATATATGGAAATGATTCTGAGTGGTTTATTGCTATTTGGAATGAAATTATGAATATAAATGTAGCGAGTTCTAGTAGAAAGCCATGGTGATAAATGTAGTGTACAAATCAGAAAAAATAATCATAATGAAACTGCATATACTTTATTTAAATGTCTTATTGATTCACTTCAAGATTTGTTATTTTTGTGTTGAAACTATGAACATTTATTGTTCTTTTATAATCTATTGTTGTTGGCTTTACTGTATTGTATATTAAATTAATAATTCATATCCAATAACTTAAAATCTTCCTGTCTCTTAGAATGCTCACATCAATTGTATACATTACCTTAATTAATACCAGGAGACTTTGTGATTCATGTAAAAAAATAGATTGACGTAAGGAAGTTATTAATTTCACAAGAATATTATATACTTACATACTGTAATGCCATCATAAAATCTCATCCAAAAGAGGATAAAGTTATTTTTTGAAACTGCCTTCGGTCCAGACATAGAGAAGCATTGTGTTCATGTTAGTCGGAATCTATTTTTGACTTTAATCAGCTTTTGATTAAACTAATAGTTAAACATTTTAGTTCTGACAATTCAAGCTTTACCTTGTTGGTTTTCACCACCTTCCTTCGTCTGCTGAAGACTTGTATGTGAATTATTAAAATAAAACAACACCAGAAGTTGGTCACAAACTGACCTAGTTTGTGTTGAGCAGACATGAAACCTCATTTCTTTTTTTATCCCCCTCCCACGGTTTCGAAAAATGAGGTGACGCATGAAATGGGTTCATCTCAGTCTGTCCGTCTGTCTGATATGCCAATGCTTAAGAACATGATAATTTTGTCTATAATTTCATTAAATCAGTAACTTGACTAACTTCAATCATTGGCATTTTCTCCTCAGATTAAGCACAGTGATGTGCAATTTGATTGTTCTTGTTTCATAAAAATATGAATATATAAGTTGTTAATGAGTATTAACTATGTATGTTTGGAATAAGGTGGTGGGGGACATCAGCCTTACAGTTGGATTGGAATAAGGTAGTTAGGGGACATCAGCCTTACTGTTGGATTGGAATAAGGTAGTTAGGGGACATCAGCCTTACTGTTGGATTGGAATAAGGTTGCTTTTTTTACTACATACATCGATAGACATGGTTTTCATCCTTCAGGGGATATTATAAACATTTGATATTGACATCAATCATCCTATCTATTGTTTAACGGTTTATCCTGCTAACAGTCAATCAAATACAGTGTTACTATAGATTGATGGTTTGATACAAGGTGATTGGTTGGTTGTCTTCTAACTGTCATACTACTTTATTATTTCAGATGAAACAGTGAGTCGTAATAAACATCATTTATCATGAGTGAATTACTTGAAGTAGCAATGTAACCAGCCAGCATATCAATCGGAGCAATTTCCTCTGTATTAGAGTAGTCATTAGGATTATTGACAGTTAATTTGAATGGGATTCTTCAGTCAGGTAAGCTTTATTAAACTTTAAAGGAGAGAACTTCTTTGACTCGTGATGTACTGTAATTGATTCTTAATTTGAATGTGCGGTAGCATGAATAGGGAAGTACATTTAACTGAAGACTTAGACTATAAAATTAAAACTCTTTTCATTGTTATTTCTTTTTCATAAATGGTCTAAGTGAACCCTAGTTAAGGTATTCTTCTTTAACATGTCCTTAACCTTGTGGGTTTTCTATCGGTCCTGCAGCTTTCAAGCAAATTATTGAAGTGAAATTATACCATATGTTAGTCCCTAAATGTCTTAGTTTTTGTTGAGTGGATGTTAAACCTTATTTCTATCTCTCTCTCTTTCTGACAAAGAGCATTGCAATTATTTACTATATACAGGGAATTTTCAACAAAAATGTTCACATTATTTTTGTTCAAGTTTTTCTTTTTAGTTTACTAAATTGATACAGATGATTTAACATCAGTTAACACGTAGTTTCATGGAAGACAAAAATGATTAAATCTGAGAAACTGCTAATTGACAAAATGAACTACAATAAATTGATGTGCGTACAAAGTTTCATAAAAATATCTTGAGACGATATCTGAGACAATTTATGAGATATAAAAAACCCCAGGAGAGATGGATGTAAAGATCCCATTTCAATATCTCTCTCAGTACTAATGTCTCAAAATTATTTTGAAACAGTTATCGACATAAACCTACCAGAATGGATCAGACAAATTACAATGAAAACATGTTTTGCAGAAGTCAGAAGCCAGAAATTTTTAACTTAAAAAAAATTCAATGCACTAAATCATAGATAGGCCTATGGCAAAAACCATTGTTGACGTATTATTATCATGATATGTTTATATAGCTCATTATTCATAAAAGTGTTCAGGTATCGCATGACAACAGACTAACATAGATACATTTAGAAGATACATTAAAAGTGGATAGATTAAGACTTTAAAAGGTGAAAAAAGAAGTAAAAAACTAAATAGGATATCAGGTAACATTTACTGGTGCATAAAGTTATAAAAGCCGATAACAAAGGGGTTTTATACAAGATTTAAAGATAAAAGAATTAATTAGTTTATCCCATAAAAAGAGCTTTAAAAAAGTATTTAAAAGGACCTGCATATTATTTGTGACCAAATTTACTGAAAAATAACTTGATATTAAATCATGGAATAATCCCCGCTTAACAGAGGTACAAACAGAGGGTATGTATAATACTAATTGTAATTTTGACCCTTTTTCAAATCTGATATTACATTGAGACAGTAGACTAGTGGTGTACAGAGGTATGGTGTGGCTGGAGGCCAGGTTTTTGATTGTATACCCCCAAAACTCAAGTATATGACCTATTGTACTCAGAAATGTGACAAAGGAATTGTAAATATTTAACAGTGATGACTTTAAATTAAATTTATTTTTTTTGTTTTGTTTCACTCTTTGATGGATGTACTCTGAAATGTATACCCCTGGCCACTGCCCCCCTCTCTCTCTCTCTCTCTCTCTCTCTCTCTGCATGCCATTGGATTTAGAGCAGAAGACAAATACTTACTACCCCCCAAAGAAATAAACAAACACAAGATAATTGGTGTGAAATGTTATTACCGGGTATATTAAGTGATATCTGGAGTATGGGTTCTTACACCAATAAAATATATAATTAGATTGTATTAAACATTCATTATGCAAGAGCTAAATCTACCTTTGCAGCTGTTTTTTAGTCCTGAAATGTTATCTAAATTATTAATTAGACTTTAATTAACTTATCAAAACCATAATCAACTCTTGAAGCCATCCCTAGTCTGCAGTATTTACTGCATTTGAATATACATTTTGTGATTAATGATATAACGTCAACGTGGATAATAAAGACTTTGTTATATATTGTACCGACTTTAGTAATGATGATCGATGCTATGTCTAAAATTCAATCGCTAATATCTCTGTACAGAGTGGAGCAATTTGACGGATATTTTCATCATATTCTCTTTACATTATCTATCTTTAATCAATAGAGCGAGAACTGTCAGCTCTTTATCTAATCTCCCATAACACCCCTTTAAGGATATGTGCTTATTAGATATAAATAAATACAGTTTTCATGTTATATAAGTCTAAAAATAAAATATAATTACTGTTAGATTGTCTGGTGAATGTAGATGTGCGTGCTAACAGGTAACTAAAGTTGCTCTCTTTGATTTGACCATTATTGATTAGCAAATGGTGTGTTAAAACACATACTTCAACAACTCCGTCTTTAAACTGGTTTTTTTTTTAGAAATTTTCCTATAATTTCAGTTATTTTCTGAATTTCTTCCTACCTTTTACGTTAGGCGGTTGATAAATCAATGTTTTCTGTGGAGAAATTGATCTTTTAAAAAGTTAGACCATCTCTTTTTACAGTAAATGGCGGGCTTGTATTACTACTTGTAATTTCCTTTCAGGATCTCAAAGGGCTTAATGTAAATAATGACTGACATGTACAGAGATAAAATAACAGACTTTACATATTGTCAGGTTTTGCCGCTAAAAAATACCACCTGGTTTTTACCAATGCCTTTCCCATCTTTTCATTGTCCTAAAGGGTCTAAACTCATTTTGATGGAAATGAGCTTGCAAATTGACGGAATTGTTATAATTAACAGGTAACACTGCAAAATAGATAATAAAAAATGCAAATAGTTTCAGCATTACAAAAAATGTGAAAATGGCTGTACATGTACTTATAAAAACACAAAATCCAAATAAAAATATTGGTAATATTTATCATAGGCCTTATTTGTCCAAGAGCAAAAATTTGTGCAATGAACCATTATGTTTCTTAAAATATTTTGGTTTATTGTTCACATAAAAAGTGTCCTGGTATTGAATTACTATAAAAACTAAAACCATATATTTTTGCACTTATTTTTGAACAAATGAAATAAAAACCAAGTATAAAAATAAATGTAAAAGGTCAATAAAAAGTGACCTATGATCTTTTGATGTTATATATAGATATAGATATATATTATGTTTCTTTATGATATATAGTCACCTGATGTACATTTATTAATGAGATATTCTGTCGATTTTATTCTGCAGTATGTTTGTTCTACTTTGTTTAACCGTTTCTGACTTTGTCTAAGTTAAGGATGTAAGTAGAGTGAGTTAAGGATTCTGACAGAATTAAGGATGTAGACATTGTAGACTAAGTTAAGGATTTAGACTTGATTAAGGATTTAGACTAAGTTTTGGTTTTAGACAGAATTAAAGATGTGCCCTGAACAAAAAGGGCAGTTCATGCAAATTTGATACGTCATGTTTTAAGACCCTTTTCAACCCACAAACTCAGGAAATTTGACAAATCTATGAGCATCCCCACATCTGTTCAGTCATTTTACCCATATTAGGGGTCTTAGGAGTTAGGGTGTGTTAGGAATTAGAGCGCATGCCACCACTTCTAACATAGAAATCTTTGATAAACCCTTCCATGGACTATCTTAATCCGAAAAATTAAAATATGAAATAAATATGAATGAAACAAAATTATATTTTAATTACGTCATTCAATCCTGGCCTGTTTGTTCTGAATTTTATAGTCTGTTTACCTACAACTCCATCATAAATTTTACTTTGCCTCTTTTTGTATTGTTTTTTCTGCTAACCCCAGTTTGGTAAACAAAAGTGAAATGCTGTTCTTCACCGACAGGGCTATTGAAGATGGCCATACGGCATGCAGTGTGGTATGAGGGAGTTTTTGCTCATATTTCAAATCCCAAATGTCCGATGTTCTTTACGTGCACATCAATGTGTACACAGAATTTCGGTTATACATCCCATCCGAATGCTTGGATAATGACAGGCCCTTCATCTTGAACCACCGACCAAGGGGAAACCATGTTAAAAAATTTGGGGAACTTTCTGGTTATCGAACTAGCACCTCCACCAGTGAGCCACTGTGGCTGCCAATGCTGGGAAACACTTTTTAAGAGACTTTTTTTGATTTAGCTTATTGTCTATTTTATTTTAACCATTTATATGTCATTGAAGATATATATATTTATGATCTGATAGTCTCAGTGGAACCCGAGAACCAGACAGGATGTATTTAAAACTACGTTCATGGTAAAACGAGAATCAGACAGGTGTCAAGTCATCTATGATATTAATATCTATCTAGGTCCACTGGTTTCCTCCCATTGATAAAGACCCCTACGTGAAATAAAGTGGAACCATCTGTTGGTCCCAAAGTGACCTGGTTTGTGCTGAGTGGACTTTAAACCCCATTTCTCTACTGAAGATATATTTTTGTCTGATTTCTGTAGATAAGGATATTAGATACTGGAAGTCAGCTTCACCTATTGTGATATGATTTATGGCATTCTTGTTTTTATTTGATAAAAAATATGTAAAACATGTGACATCTATTAAACTCTCCTTTAATATTGTAATTACTTGTTTAAAAAAACTCTAAATCCCATGATTTTTAATTAAACTGTATTTCCTGTTGGTATATTGTATATTGGTACATTCTAATGATGTGAACACACTCAACAGTAGGTTATAGTTTCTGAAGACGAAATCTTTCTATGTGTTTGTGGAACTATATTTTTCAAACAAGTCAGATGACCAAGTATTTGTGGCACTACAATTAGATTTTTGGCATTAATGGTTGGCCATATAGATTGACTTATCGTTAGTGTGTAGACTTGGTATTTAGAAATGAGACACTGTTGACAGACCTATAAGCTGATTTTTAGAGTAGATCACAGAACATATAGACACATGTATCCAAAGTGTTTAAAGACCAATGACTTGGTTTCTAGAGTAAATCATAGAGTTAACAGATATAAGTATCTGAAGTGTTTAAGACCTATCACTTAATTGTTAGAGCAATTCATAGAGTCGATGGACATATAAGTGTTGAAAGACTCATGACTTTCTTATGCAAATCATAATGTCTATAGACATAAGCATACTAACTGTTGAAAGACCAATTATAGAGTCAGTAGACAAAAGCATCTCTAGTGTTTAAAGACCGAGTGCAAATCATAAAACCTATAGACAAAAGCATCGTAAGTGATGTAACAGATATTTCTAGTAATCAATAGACATAAAGCTTAGAGAATTGATTTAGGCAATTTATTATTTACTGTCTTCACTGTTCATCGACTATAATCAATTCTTCTTTCTTTCTCTATTTGACAGCTACCAATGTCCGAAGTTCATCAATATGTTCTTATATATGAGATTTGTAAAGTGTGAGAGGATAGAGTAGTTAGCTGGCAGGGTCATGGGGTCAGAGAGGAGTAGCAGTATATTTAGCCTGGCATCGAGTTCTACAGATAGTTGTAGTACTAATCGAAAGAATAAATCAGCCAATAATAATTCTTATAAAGAGAACCAGTTATCGGATCAAGTTTCTATTAAACAAGTTAAGGTAAGATATTAATATCTAGTTCCCCCTTGTCAGTGATGCGGAGGGCCTTACAAGGACAGCTGTCTAGTCGTTCCGTTGGGACAAAAAACCTAGGTCCCGTGTACACATTGGTGTGCACGTAAAAGATCCCTTGGCAGTTGGAATTCGATATAAGAATAGGCCTTAGCGCCTCTGCCTGGACAAAATTTCCCTCATAGCACACTGTATGACGTATGCCCGTCTTCCATTAACCCAGGTTAGGTGCAGACGAGTAGGATGTTAAACCCCATTTCATTTATATAGTGTGTGGGGAGGGGGGATGGCAGACGGTATAGGCACTGTATCATTGAGTCAACTGGCGTGCATGGTTTTGATTCCCCGGTTTTACGTTACAAGGAGTAGGATTGCTGTCCAACCTCATGGGGTTTCTCCAGTTTCCTCCCACTGCTTAAAGACCCCTTCACGCAGGCGATTTATTGAAATAAAATTGAACCATATGATCGTCCTGAAATGACTTAATTTTTGTCGAGTGGTTGTTAAAAACCATTTCTCTCTGTCTCTCTATATATTGTGTTAATTGAAGAGGTTACCTATAAGTAGTGGGTTAAGTAGATTTGATAACCACGTATTGCTAACACATTCCTGGCATGTTCACACGTTGACTGAGTTAAATGATGAGTTAAGCAGAGATAAATAATTTGATTTTTTGATTTAGCTGTATTATAATTATACCTTGACTAAGATCCATAAAATACCTTGACTAAGTTCAATAATAAGCATTTTCTTGTTCAGGATAAGTGGAGTGATAAGCAATAAGATTGGTTGAAACTTTGATTATAATTGAGTGAGAAGAATGAAATTTGACTAAGTTCTATGAGCATTTTCTGCTCAAGTTAAGCAGAGTGATAAGCAATTTGATTGGTTGAATACCTGCAACACAATAACTATTCCAATGGAATGATAATGATGAAACTTGGTGTATAGTTTCACTACATCAATACCTTGACTAAGTACGAAAATGAACTTCTTTTTTGCATAGCTGACAGAGTGATAAACAATTTCATTGATAGATGCTTTCTGAAAAGATAAATGTGCAAGTAATTGTACTTGCCACTGTAGGACAAAATCACTTGTCAATTTTTTTTCTTCTGCAGAACTATATATAAGGGACTGATTTAGTTAGCCTATGGATGGTCTTCCAATAATCACCACGTTCGATGCTTAGTCTATATAAACCTTATTTAAAATAGCATTATGCAAGAGCAAAATCTGCTTATTACAGGTCTTTCTTTAGGCCTGCGATGTTATCTAAATAATCAATTAGACATTAATTAACATATCCAGACCATAATAAACTCTTAAAGTCAAGGCTAGCCTTCGATGTTGGCGGATTAAGTTCCTATACATGTATGCCGCTTCATGGCCGTTGATAATTATTAAATCAATCAAGTGGATAATCGAGACTATGCTGTTTATATTAATGATTTGAGTAATGATGACCAAGTCTATGTGAATATTTCAAACGCTGTTTTCTCGGCTAATAGTGAACCAATTTGACTGAAATTTTCAGCAAATTACCTTTACAGTTACACTATCTAGTTTTTAACTATTATAGTGAGAACTGTCATCTCTTTATCTTATCTCCCATAATGTAACTTTAAGTGATTGTTTGATATCATTGAGAAGTTCTGTTTTAAAAGAATTTGTAGAAAAAAGGAAATATAATAATTTGTAAATTTTAAAAAAAATGATTATGTGCATTATTTTAATCTGTGAATTTTGATACATTTTTTCTATTTCAGATTTCGTTCAAAGATTTAAACCTAGAACAGATCTATCAGAATTATTGTATCGAATCTAAACAGACGTTATTGTTGGTCTATCTGATTATTTTACTATGTATAACAGTCGTTACTATTATAGCTCATCTAGCTCCAAATCAGGTAATTATAACTTTTATATAAACCTTTTATATTATTTCCTTATAAATATCATTCACAAGACATCAATCACTTACAATTGATTAGATCTTAAGATTTAAGAGAGAGCAAGTATTTAATGTCTGAAAGAGAAAGGGAGAGGTCCATAAATGTAGCCACTATATTGAGATATAACATGATTTTATGTTCATCAATTGAGAGTTTAAACCAAGTGTAGTATATTGTGCATCACATATAGTCCTGATTTAGTCCTGATTTACAATGTTGCACCATGCGCATGTGTACATGCATTGTGATTAGTTACACGTCTGCTTTGATCATGCTATTGGAATAAAGCAGCCATCATTGAAACACCATGTGTTGGTCTTAGTCTGTATTATGGGGTATTTAGGACCAGATATACCACATACCAAAAACAAAATTAAAATTGGTAAGTCTGGAAATAATGATTTTAGTTGTACTGGACAAAATTTCAGTCACTGCTTAACAGCTAGCCTACTGTCATGAAACTGGCATTTTAAACTTTGTATTAATCAAATCAATAAAAAGACAGAAAAAAAAATATGTGTCTGAGAAATGGACAGGCGCCAGAGTAATTGTGTCTGACAAAGCTTGAACTTGTGCCTGACAATATCTGGGACAGGTGCCTTATTTCCAGGCTTGAAACTGGAAAACAAACCAACTTTCAAAATGAAAATTCTAATCAAACAGATCTTGTTCCATCATTACCATAATTAATTGAAATAATTCATCAGAACATGTGGAACTACTCTATTTTGACCTAATCAAACAGGTTTAGTACCTTTATGGTTCACTCCATTCAAAGACAAACTACATTTATACAGGAGTAGACTGGACTCACTGGCGTAACAAGGGCATTAATTTTACATGTATTAATTAGTTGATGATGCTACTTTATGTAGAGACAGTTAATCTCTTTAATGTGTAATGACTGAAATATTTTGTACATAAATCCACCTTCTGCCTTCCTCATTGATTACTCTTTGATTAGAAATATCAATAAACTTGTCAAATATATCAATAAAATGTCAGGCTGAGAAAGTCCAGGGAAAAATAAAGCCATTAGCATTTAACTTTGAAGGGAAATGGAAGTATTATTTATGTAATATTATATAAGTAAGGACATTAGCACAGGATATACATGAAAAGGGACTATTAAAATGATTGATATTCATTTTCACTTTGAAAATCACCCAAACATCATTGGTTTATATTCAGAATTTTTTTTACAGATAAAGACATATTCTGTGTAAGCACATGCTTCTATTTCCAAATAATAAACACAGAAAATAAAGGACACTTGCTGGATTTTTTATTTGTAGGTTAGGAAGTCAGGTTTCTAATAAAGTACAAATGTACTTGGAATTTGTCAACTTCTACAAAATGTATTTGGCAGATATAGCAAAATCATCTGTAGCACTAAACTATTTTATCAAATTTTTAAATCATCATTCCTCTTAACTTGTTTTCGTTGTTGAATTATTAATTGCATTTGACCAAATTACAATATCAATTACCAATAGACATCACATATCTTTAAATGATTTGTTGATCAAATCGCTTAATTACTAGAATGTCCTATAAGTTTTTCATACGACATTTTCATTTTTAGTTTAATTCAGTTTAAAAGTTTATTGTTTAGCTACATGAGATAAATTTAAAATATTTTGATAATTAGCCTCTATGATTCCGCCACATCACATGAAAGTTATTAATAATATAATAAGCTTTTATAATAAACCACAAACTTATAAATATCTTATCAGGAAAATAATTTCATATTTGATGTCTGGTATTAACTACTTGTAGGATTGTTACTTCTATATTTACAAAAATAATTTATTGTTTTGTTTGATGTTTTAAGAGACATAAGTTTAAAATCCCTGAACAGGAAGATTAAAGGGATATAACCTTGATCTGTTCGAAAAAAAAAATTAAGGACCTACTCAGAACTTGATCTGGTTCATAGAGATAAAGTTTTAATAATAGCACATATTGTTTGTTATATTTAATCAGCTAAAAGTGAAATACTTTGAGAATCAATGAACTGGTTTTTATAGTTTCCTATAGTTCAAGAAGCTAATCGAAAACTCAGTACTTTGCAAAATATTTGAAATTAAAAACCTGAATTAGAATTCAATTCTAATCCATTTTAATGAATATTGATGTTGTTATTATTCCGTGAAAAGATACAAAATAGTTAATATCAGTACATGATGTAGTGTACTCTGTGTTTGCAAGCGCCATTTGTAATGAACCAAAAAAAACATCCAATATCCCACAATACGCCATTGCATTATTAGAAGTTTGAATAAATTTTAAAAATACTGAATGTAAATCACTTTATACACTCACTTTAGGTTAACCATATTTATAAGCCCGCATGGAAATGTGGACGTATATTGCCGTCGCCCCCGTCTGTCCGTCTGTCGGTCCGTCTATCCGTCGGTCCGTCCGTCCATCGTCCACAATTTCTTGTGAACGCACTAGAGGCTAAGGTTAATATCCGATTGACTTTAAATTTATACACATTGTTTAAGTTCATGAGAGGAAGAAGCCTATCGATTTTCAGCGATATCTGATAATTATTGCCAGAGTTATGACCCTTGATTACTTTTAAAAATCTTGTGAACGCTGTAGAGGCTAAAGTTAATATCCGATTGACTTCAAATCTATACACAGTGTTTAAGGGCATGAGACGAAGAAGCCTATTGTTTTTCAGCGACGTCCAATAATAACTACCAGAGTTATGGCCCTTGATCACTTCAAAAAATCTTATGGATGCTCTAGAGGCAAAAGTTAATATCCAATTGACTTTAAATTTATACACATTGTTTAAGGTTATAAGGCAAAGAAGCCTATTGATTTTCAGCGATTTCTGATAATTAGTGCCAGAGTTATGGCCCTTGATCACGTCAAAAAATCTTGTGGATGCTCTAGAGGCCAAAGTTAATATCCGATTGACTTTAAATTTATACACAGTGTTTGAGGTCATAAGATGAAGAAGCCTTTTGATTTTCAGCGATTTCAAATAATTACTGCCAGAGTTATCTCCCTTAATAACTTCAAAAAATCTTGTGAAGCTATAGAGGGCAAACTTATCATCCGATTGACTTCAGATTGATACACAGAGTTTAAGGTGTTGAAACGAACAAGTAGTTTGATTTTCAATGAATTTTGATAACTGAACAGCTAAATCCATGATATTAAATGTTTCGTATACTAATTGTTAGTGTAGGGCAAAACTTTATAAAAAGCAAACCAATTCTAATGATTTTCTGATAATTACATAATGAGTTGTTACTCTTAATCAGATTTTAGTGTATTACAAATGTTTCATTACCAATAAAAGTAAAAATATGCGACAACCCTTGTTGACTGCCCGCACGATTTAGCTGCTGTGGGTGTATGTTTCGTTGCCTGGCAACCTATCTTTGTCTATTATAATGTTTCAAACATTAAAGCTATATGTCCTTTATTCTAGCTATGAAGTGTTGGGTTCATATTAAAAGGGAGATTATTTGAATAAGTCCAGTTTATACACAAACCCTAATTAAAAGTAGGAATTTAATGCTATACTGACTTCAAAATTTAAATATTTAAGCAATGGGTAGTATGTCAAATAATGAAAATAATAGTTTCTGTCATTGGACAGGCTAAATTTAGACACAAAGTTTACATCACCAGAAAAAATTAACCTTTAAAAGACTAGTTAAGAATCAATGATGAGGCTTTTAAGACCATCCTTTCAAAATCTTTCTAGATAATAAACCCTGATGTTTATGAATAACAGTTATGTACTTTGATCTTTGTCACATCAGAAAAGGAATGGAAAGCTTTTAATATATATACACACTCTGTATGTTCAAAATATTGGTTTTACTTTTCATTATTTACCCCTATCGGTATAAAGTGTTTGTTATGGAACCTGAAGTTCCATGTACACATTGAGAGTACATTTGAAATAAACTGGTTGAGAACTGGAATTTGATAAAGAGAAGCTAATCAATCACTAAAACATTACTACCGTCAAATTACTTACGTACATATGGACACAGGACACAATTAATACCTATATCCACGAATATAGTGCCAAGTTATGAATAATCTTTCTCTCCCTTTCCCCCCTTTTCTTGAATTTTTGGTAAAGAATCAAAGAAAGGGTTTGTAATGTACATTTGTGGCCAGGTTTAAATAAAATATTTGGGATTTTTTGGATTACATTGGAATTTAGGGTGGACTTGCATGTTTACTAGTATGCTTCTTCCAGTTTTGTGTATTTCAAGAATTCCATGGCGAACCTAATACATGCTTTTGAGCAAGACATGAACACATATGTTGTTCCGTCTGTTGTAGAAAGTGTTCAACCCAATTTGGAAAAAGTTAGAACTGGTCAAAGAGAAAATAATCGACATTGATTCAAAGAGAAAATAATCGACATCGATTCAATGGAGAAATTGATGGTGCACTGGGGTCATACTGTATCAAAAATATTTGTTCCGTATTTTTCAGCAATGTTCTTATTTTTTGGGGTACTTTTCAAATTTTTTTTTCAAAATTTTTGGGTATATAGTAAAGTTCAAAAAGATTTGCTCACATTTACAATTTTTTTCACTTCCAGTTGTGTGTATTTAAAGAATTCCATGGCGAACCTAATACATGCATTTGAGCAAGACATGAACACATGTTGTTCCGTCTGTTGTAGAAAGTGTTCAACCCAATTTGGAAAAAGTTAGAACTGGTCAAAGAGAAAGTAATAGACATTGATTCAAAGAGAAAATAATCGACATCGATTCAATGGAGAAATTGATGGTGTACTGGGGTCATACTGTATCAAAAAAATTTGTTCCGTATTTTTCGGCAATGTTCTTATTTTTTGGGGTACTTTTCAAATTTTTTTTCAAAATTTTTTGGTATATAATAAAGTTCAAAAAGATTTGCTCATATTTACAATTTTTTTCACTTGCTGACTTCTGCCTTCATGTACTTTCTAATCAGACAGTTGTTTTTGTCGTTAATAAGCAACAAACCAACTTATTGTATTATAAGGTCTGTCATTAACTCAACAGGCATGATTTCGATTCCTTGGTTGAACATGACAAGGAGTATGGTCACCTGTTCAACCTCGTGTGGTTTTTTCCGGGTTCTGGTTTCGTCCCATGATTACAACCCCTATGTGAATGTAAATCACTTTATATGCATTCATGTTACATAAGTATGTGCTTTTAGAGCAACGGGGGGTTGGGATGGCCTAGTGGTCTAGAGTGCCGCGCTTCGACCTCTAGCTGGCCGGTCACCTCTGGCTTGCGGCTGTGGTTTCGAGCCCTGGTGTGAGCCTATGTGGCATGGAGATAGGGGCGCCTTCTCAACTTCGTGGGTTTCCTCCGGGCACTCCGGTTTCCTCCCACTGCTAAAGACCCCTACGCGCAAGCAAATTATTGAAATAAAATTGAAACCATATGTTAGTCCCAAAATGACCAAGTTTGTGTCGAGTGGACGTTAAACCCCATTTCACTCACTCACTTGCTTTTAGAGCAATTTGTATTTTCGGTCATTTAATGATTTAATTTAAACATTGAAAAGCGAGGCTGATACTCAAATGATTTGTACACTGGTTACGATCAATGCACTCATCATATAAATCTACAACCATTGATAACTTTGGACAAAATAAATTAATTTGAATGAAATTTTCAATATATTGATTTTGCAATATCTATTTTTGAAATATAGAGAGAACAGCCAGCTCTTTATCTAAATCTTACATTATGCTCCTCGCTTTAAGTCTTAGGATAAATATAATACAATTTTTTTAAATTAGTGACTGAAAGATTTTGTTACAAAGAACCTTGTGCAGTCTGTTTGTAAATATCTTCCATGGCCAAGTGGTCTGACATGTGTCTATAATTGAGCCGGCCAAGCATTGGCCGAGAAAGTTCATCTCGATTTTCTGGCGTGGTTTCCCCTTGTCAGTGATGCAGAAAGGCGCGTCTGACAAGGACAGCTGTCTAGTCGTTTGGATGGGATGAAAAACCAAGGTCCCTTGTACACATTGATGTGCACGTAAAAGATCCCTTGGCAGTTGGAATTGGATATAAGAGTATGCACAATTTCCCTCATTGTACACTGTATGGTGTATGCCCATCTTCCATTAGCCCAGTTTAGGTGCAGAAGAGTAGGACGTTAAACCCCATTTCATTTCATTTTGAGCAAGCCAAATTGTGGTATGATATTTAAACTTGAGAGCAATGATTTATCATTTTTGTAAATTAAATATTGCGCAAAACAATATATTTATGCCCCCAGGTGAAAAAATTTGCCTGTGAAAAAATTTATTCAGTGACATCTCTATTAACCTATCCTTGATTATAAATGATTTTTCATCATGTATCAATTCATCATTGTCTTGTTTAAATTCTCAATGATTAAAATTGACACAAGGAAACAACATTGACGTAAGACACAAATAAGAATTCCTTTATGAAGTAGAAATTTTGAATATTTGGAGCATGACACAATTCTGTTTGGTGTAGTTGTACGTCACTGTCATTGTATAGTGTATGAATATTGAATAATGAATGTTGTAGTTTGGTATCTAACAATGAACTATTTAATACCCAATTAAGGAGGTTAAGAAAAACAAAACACATCATTAAAAAGCGATATATATTTAAAAAGGTTTATCGTTGTAATAATGAACCAGATTGTTTGACTTGCATAATAAATAACCTGCCGATAAATTGTAATGTTATTCATTGTGTCAAATTATACTTTTATATAAAGATGTAACTTTGATCTGGATTGACAGGTCACAGTTCCTGGTACACAGTTAAACCGGATCAAAAAATGACTGACTGACAGATATTTGTTTTTAAATAATATCTGTCCTGTCCATCAACCAAGGAATTTTAGCTACCACATTACTTTGTGTGTCTAGAGACCACATTCATATTCACAGTAATACAGTGATGGAATTTCAAAATTTTTCTTGTCTGACATTTTTTCCTGAAAATAAAGGAACACAACTCTTATCGTTATTTAAGCAGGGGTTTTCAAACTACAAATAAGAATCATTTGTCAACAAAACATTCAAATTCATAAGTACGGTAATAAAAAAATAGGTGCACCTCGTTATTGTTCATGATTAACTCCCATACCGCATTAAAATTTATGTCAATAATATTCCTACAAAATTACATGACATCGAAATGCCATAGAATGAAAGCATGCCGACTACTGTCGATCCATACCTGTTTCAAATTCCCCTAAAATTACTGTATTTTTTGGTCAGTAATACCTCTAAGCACCAAAAAGATTATCAAACTTTCCCCAACAGATTAACAATATATATTAAATACTAATTTATTCTGAGAAGCTGTGGATAGGTTTTATTTCTATCATGGGAATAATTGGCATTGAGTAGTAGATGTGAAGCCTTGAGGCAGGGTATTATTACTTTTATTTTGAACACCTGATATTTTCATACTAATAATGATAATAGACCACCTGAAATCTAATTCTTACAGTTTTTATAACATACAATTATACCAAGGACATAGACAGATAGATGTAAGGCCATGAACAAACCCCATCTGTTTATGTTTCTCAGATATTCCCGCATCTCTTAAAAAGGTCGGAATAAAATATAAAACATACAATAATTAATTACCACACATCCATATTTTCCTGCAGATACAGGAAATAATTCTAAAAAAAATTTGAAGGAAATACCTTAAAAAAAACACTGCATGACCCGTTTTTATTTCCAAAAACATAAAATAAAAGCATTCTCATTTTCCCCCAGTTGCACATAATCCTTGCAGTGTTTCGTTTGATTAAACCTATCAAACTCAGACACTGCTGTAATAACCACAAATTTCGGTTCCAAATATGACTGGTCAACGGTGGGATCAACAACCAATACATTACAGCAAAGCAGAATCATTCGGGTTTAAACAGAGCTCCACATATGTTTACATTACGTTACGTCATTACTCACGAAATGTATTATGCTCCACTAACCAGTACATAGCAGAATATTGCAGAAAAACTAATTGTGTGATCCACCATTTTTAAAACATTAAATCACCGTCCAAACTTTTAGGGAAGACCTCAGATAAGATGAAGGGCTGTCATGTTGCTATACCAGGGATAGGCAAAAACTTAAGTATCAGAAACCAATCAAGCAATGGCCAAAGAGAGATTTCTCAGGCCATTGCTTCAGGAATATGCCAGTTACAGGAATAACTCCTTCAACAAAATTTGAATGAAATCATAAGTAAGCTGAATTATCAGGTATGCAACCTTGATAAACGTTCTTGACAATCATAATTGATATAAACAATATGATTCCTTAAGAATAAAACCACAAAATTAAAGAAACACTCCTTTAGGATTGCACAAACAAAATTAGACACACAAGTCCTATTAGGAAACTTTAGTGATATTAAATGTATTTCTAATTATTTTAATAACTTGTTTTTGTTTTTTATTCTTGCAGAAGATAGATACCCAACATGAATTGGTACAACTTTGTTTACTTGGTGTGGACGTGGCACTTATTATTATCATCATAGTACTGGTAGCCATTAAAAGAATCTATGTTCGCTGTCCGAGGATACTTGCTGTTATAATATGGATGAATATACTCATATTTACAAACATTCATTTTGGATTAAGTCACCTGCGATCGCCGTCTGATTCTGTACCTATTGTGTTTTATACAGTGTTAGTTTCGTATATTGTATTATCGTTATCTAAACGTGTGTCGTTTTGTCTTGGTATGGTCCAGATTATTCTAGATGTGACATTAAGTGGTATATTGTCTAATTATAGCACTGATATTCTTGCACATCAGGTAATTATAACTAAATAGTACTTTTAATTCTAACTTGTAACCTTGGACACTGTACCATGTCTACCCATGTTCATAAGTCCAGGTGCAGAAAATTAGTCAGTAAACCCCATTCATTCAAATAGGATTTTCTGATTTCCCCCATGTCAGTGATATGCGGGACGAAGGGTCCGACAAGTAAAGGCATCTAGTCATTTAGATGGGCCAAAACATTTATGTTAAAGGGAGCGAGAAAGTTCAGTGGTACAGGATGAAGGGTTAGGCTAGGAAAAGCATCTGCCCATTTTTATTAACGTGGTTGTTGTAATACATTAATGCTAAGGGCAGACAAGTGTATTTTTTCGCCTGATCGCACTAATTAAAATCCAACAGCAATTTTTTACAGCCGATCATGAATGGGCACACATAGCAATCGTCTCAAGAGTGTATGCTAATCGGCAAGTAAATTATGTCGATAATGTGACTTGTTCTAAATGGCAAATCGCTGAAAAAAACAAAGCACAGAATACCTAAAGGGCTTGTTAAACAAATCGCAAGTTGTGACACAGGGGTTAAATTCCATGTTTTGGCAGTGCAGACATTTTGAGATTATGTGATATCAAAATAGTTTGCCCGACAATATATGCTGGACACGAGTACACAAGCGAATTCGATTGCCTACAAAACATATTCAACTGCAAATATCTAACATATTGATCGGGGCAATGTTTCGGCGAGCAGAATTGTCATCGCTATGAAGGGGCACACAGGCGATATTTTCAAGCGATTTTAAAAATCAACACAGTCGGGTGAACAAATATGTTTGTCTGTTCTCTACTTAAGTATACATTATGTAACATTTAGATAAAAAGATGTCGGTTCTTGCTACAACAGTTCAAAAATAGATAATGCAAATGAATATATAGACAATTGCATTCAAATTACTTTATTCTGAGCCAAGTTATCACTGTTTGTAGTTTTGACAAGATGTGTGCATTGATTGTTTATAATTGTGGCCATGGTCTTAGCTTCTCCATTTTTCAATTAAATCGTTAAATGGGTGAACCGTTATAATCTAGTTCAAACCTCGAGCTTCTGATGTTATCTAGAGTTGATTAATATCTTGCCATGTTAGTAAATGTCTAATTAATGATTTATATAACATTAAAGGCCTAAAGAAACAAATTTAGCTCTTTAATAATTTCATTTGTATACATCTTTCTAAACTTACTATTATACATGGTAAAAATGGAGTACTAATGTACAATCTTTTAAGAAATCCAACACATACATCAAATCTGGTTTATTTGTGGACATAAAAAAAGCATACTAACAAAGACTGCCTGTAAAAATCATTAAAAAAAATACACTTTGGCTTCAAGCAATATACCGGTATTGATATTGTTTGAAAAAATATTATACATTTCATTTAAAAACTAATAGTATAATCTTTTATTCTAAAGAATATTTATAAGAGTAGAACTTAATCGGAGATTGCACTAGTTATTATCATAAATTTTCATTCTGTAACTGTTCTATTTTATTTTTATTTCCAGCTAGCAGCTAACAGTATTATTTATATTTGTGCTAATTTAATTGGCTTGTATCACAAGTACTTATCTGACTCAGCACACCGAAGAGCTTTCCTTGATGCTCGTAATTCTATAGAATCTGTGATAAAACTTGAAAGAGAGAAAAAACAGCAGGTACTTATACAACTTTATCTAATTAGTTCTGATCTTGTCACATCAATTGGATCACGGTGGCGAAGTGGGTAAGATGCTGGCTGACTGGCCTGGAGATTGGGTGTTTGATCCCTGCATTGGCCCAGAAAGTTCATCCAGATTTTTTGGCGTTGTTTCCCCTTGTCAATAATGCAGGATGGAGGGCCGGAGGCCCTGACATGGACAGCTGTCTAGTTGTTTGGATGGGAAAACCAAGGTTCAGTGTACACTTTTGAGTGCACGTAAAAGATCCCTTGGCAGTTGGAAAGATGGCAAGATTTTAGTACAAAGTACTAGAATTTTAAATTTAATTCTTTTTGGATGAATATGCATTTTGGTAAGAAAATTTGTCTTGTTTATTGTTGAACAGTGGTTCTTCAATGATGAACTTAATGTGTGATTGATATTTTTATTAGGAAGAGTTGTTAATGAGCTGTATACCAGAAACACTTGTGACAGAAATGAAAGTAAATTTACAACGAAACATTCGAGAACAGACTCCAAAATCACCATTTCATGAACTATATGTTAAACACATTGACAATGTCAGGTAAATAATCAGTCCTTATTGTTTATGATTTTTTCTACATGTAGGCGCCTACTCCCTAAAGGCCAGAAAGTGCCACATTTACTTCAACCATACTATAATTTTGTCAGATTTAGCTCTAATCACCATTTTGTTTTTAAAAGCGAAATCAGACCTTTATAAGTTTCAGACCTTGTGTATTAATATTGGTTGAATTTTTGCTCTGATAATAAATGGTGGCATTATATTTCATTAGTTAATATTTTTGGCAAGTTCGTAGATTAACATATATGAAGTATGTACTAAATATCCATAAAAATGTAAGTGACAGGTTGACACATAATTAAAGGAGTTAAAGGATTCAATAAAATACCACGAGGTTACACATGCTTGGAAATTTACTTATTGCGTAGTGTTACACTTGCGACCCCCCACCCCCACCCCAACACACACACACTTACATTCCCCTAATATTAGCAGTGGTCGGATTCTCTCACATTGTATGATGACATTAGCATAATTAACAAAAAGTACCATGTTTTAGTCCTAAAATGAGTTATTTTTTGTTGAGCACACAATAAACTTACTCTCTGCAATAATCACACAATCTTGTCAGAGTGATCCTTATTAGATCAGTGATATATATAGATAACAAACAAACTGTACACTCAAAACTTGGATTCTTTTAATCTCAGGACATGTCTATTGCACAATAACACACATCTAAATATTTTAATGTTATATTTCAGTATTTTATATGCAGATATTGTAAACTTTACACCACTAGCGTCAGATTGTACATCAGGAGAATTAGTGAAAATGTTAAACGAATTATTTGGTAGATTTGACCAACTCGCTAGAGTAAGTAGTTGTCATGAATTTTCCGTCTTTTTCTAAGTTATTTAAAATAACTAGACCCCTTTTATTTGCCAATATTCATTAACCCAGATGGAGCAAACCCATATTACCCTTGATTTGAGCCAAAAATAATAATTTTGATTTTTATAAAACTCTACAACCAGTGATTTTGTGTTCCACTATTGGCAAAAATATTTCTCTAAATAATAAGGAGTGTCATTGAGACAAATGTTGTTGTACTGACCCTATGATTTATGCGACACACACTAGGATTGCCACTTGTCAGCCTGTGCTTGCCGTTTTTTTCCAGGTACTAAAAATAAGCCAATTACCTGGTAGTGAATAAAGATTTAACATGCTAGTCTTGAAGTGACTGAGTTTGTGTTGATTAAACATACATTATGCAAGAGCAAAAACTGACTTTTGTCGGTCTTCCTTTGGGCCTCAGATGTCATAGAAATTATAAATTAGATCTTTATTTAAACAACAAGCCCAAAATGAACTTTGTAGACCCACGGATGGCTTGGATTGGGCTCGGATTAAAACAGGATTTCGTCGACTGATTTAATCACTATGGCGTCGTGGGTGGGGTTTCTCTGTGACGTTGACGTCATCATACTTCCGGAAATTATTCATAAAAGACAGTGGTGACCGAGGCTATACACAAGCTTCACTAGATACCGTTTAAACATTACTTGATGATCGAGACTATGTAGGTGGAGTTAACGCCTGTCAATCAACAATCGGCCATAGTGGGAAAAGGGTGTCGATGAAATTAACTACCATTTCTAGTAAAAAATTATAGTGGTAACAACTTTGTTCAGGATAAAGTAATTTGACTGAAATTTTCAAAATATTCTTGTTTCAACATTTATTTTTGAACTTTTATAGCAAGAATAGCTTACTCCTTGTCAAAATCTCCCATAATGTATCTTTAACCATCTCTCTCAATCTCTGTTTCACTCTCCCTCCCTGTCTCTCTCACAGCTGTCATGGGTGCATCCTACAGGACTGGCAAGGGAAGTGTTTAGTTTTTCATATGGTATGAAAAACTGAGACCCATTGCGCGATGGAATTTTTCAAGCCCGGTTCTCTCTCTCTCCTTTGTCAGGAGTGGAGCCTTCAGTGTTGGCAAAGAAAATATGTTAAGTCATTCTCATGGAACATAAAACTGAGGTGCTGGCAAGGACAACATGTTAATTTATCCTTATAGAATGCAAAACCAAGGTGCAGTGTACAAATTATGCATGCAAAATTCTCTTAAATCTACATTTACTTTTGTCTTTGTAATAAAGGGTAATTCTATCAGTAATTACAAGATGACGATGTTTCTTTTGTCATTTAATCAAGATTTTTCTCTCATACGTATACCTTGGTTATATCAAAGGTACATGTAATTAATTATGGATACATGCAATTAAAGGGGTTGGTTTATCTACGAAGAATAATTTCCCTGTACGTTAATTATTAATCTGTTTCTATTCAATGTAATTAAGTTGCTTGTTATGATCGTGATGATAAAAGCAAATATTTGAGAGCCGGCATAATATGTAAACAATGTGATCAGATAAGACAATGTTCTTGTCTTATATCTAGTCCAGTGTGAATGTCATGTAAAAGCCAATGTTCATTTTATCATACTGACAATATGTGAGCTGCTCCCACAAAACCAGACGGATGGCCATTTTTATAAAAATAGAGCTGGCACCATATTTGAATAGTCCACAGCTAGACTTTCCAAAAATGCAGTTCTTTTTAAATTTGTCGTCTGGAGTTGAGTACGGCTCATTAATAGTAACAAGAAGGCATACAGTTTATGCGTTTGTGCCCATAGTACAAAATGAAGTTGTGCGACAAGCGTCTGGTTTCTTGGGAGCAGGTCACATAATATATGTACAAATCTTTAGAATTGGTGTGGGTAGGACAGTTGAGGGTGCCTGAATTTCTTTATTTTTGCCTGAATGTCCCCAGGCACTAATTTAGTATTTTATCCCATGTGAATGTCCTGTAAAAACCAAAAGCTTTTTTATATGCCCACATTTTCATGTGGACGTATATTGTCGTCGCCCCAGTCCTGTCGTCCAAAATTGTTTGTGAACACTCTATAGGTCATAATTTTTATCCGATTTCAATGAAACATGAAATATAGGTTTATCACCAAATGATCTCAGTTCCTTTCGATATTGGCATGTATCAGACTGTAACTTCATGGATCATGGCTCCTGATTGTACGAAAAATCACGTTTTGATATTGGCATGTATCAGACTGTAACTTCATGGATCATGGCTCCTGATTGTACGAAAAATCATGTTTTTAGCTTGTGAACACTGTAGGGGTCACAATTTTGAACTGAATTTGATGAAACTTGAAATGCATGTTTATAACCCAAAGATCTTGGTTCCTTTCGATAGTTGCACATGTAGGATTGTAACTTTCTGAATTATGGCCCCTGATTGCACGAAAAATCAACGTTTTTAGCTTGTGGTCCCTCTGGAGGTCACAATTATTATCAGATTTAAAAAAAACATTTGATTTTATGTTACACCATAATGAAGGTTGAGTTCAAATTTCGGGAAATCAGACCAAAATTGCTGGACAAAATGGCCACCGCTGCTACATGAATATTGTAAAAATATGGAATGTCAAGGTTGTGGACCCTGTTGCGGTCACAATTTTAATCAGATTTTGATGAAACTTGAAATGTATGTTCATAACCCAAAGATCATTTCGGGAAATCGAAACCATGAAGTTTGCTAACAATTCGGCCACCCCCTCCCCCCACACCCTTTCATTTATATAAAAAGATATACTGAATGAAGTAAATTTGTGAATGGATATTGTATATTAATATATTGTTAGTAACAGCCATAATACATTTTTATTATATCATATTTGTTATTGTAGAAGAGTAACTGTATGAGAATCAAGATATTGGGAGATTGTTATTATTGTGTGTCCGGCGTGCCAGAACCAGATATAAACCATGCAACAAACTGTGTTAAAATGGGACTAAGAATGATTGATGTTATTAGGTATTTTCTGCATTCAACATCCATATAGCCTATTTAATTGTTGGGGCACAAATTATAATATTTTCAGAGGAGATCCAGGATGAGTTATCTCCCTTTAGTCCCCTTGTTTCCCCCTTAAAAAACAAAAGCCAGTTTTTATTTCAAAAAGAAAATGTATAAATACACTTGTTGAATGTCCAGTACTTTCATTTATCAAATACACAACTTGATAACTGTTACTGACTGTCATTAATGGCAGTACTGGACAATTGTAAATTGACTCATTGTTGTCAGAAACTGGCAACTGTTGCTTAATTATTTGGTGATGATAAATCCTGTGAAGCACTACATCTCGTATTGAAAAAGAAATGACTAGAATTCTACTTAACATTTATACATTCTTAAGATTAATATTTTTGCCTTTTGATATTCTTCGTTAATCCAGTCCAAAACATATGTTGTAACTATTGTATTGAGTCATAAGATATATTAGAAGTTAGAGTAATTCTGTAGTTATGAGTATTAGTAAATATGTATTATTTTCAGGGATGTACGTGAAGCTACAGGTGTTAATGTAGATATGCGTATAGGTATACATACAGGTTCTGTATTATGTGGTGTATTAGGTTTACAGAAATGGCAGTATGATGTATGGTCAGATGATGTCAGTATAGCTAATCATATGGAATCGGGTGGGGTTCCCGGGTATGTAAATAATCTTCTCAGTTCTCACATCATGTGGGTAAAGGCTAAATGCTAAGAACCATTGCAGATTTCGTCATCAGTCTCAAGATGTAAATAGGTTTGTACAGAACAACCCTGATTACATCCTGTGGAGCAGTCTGCAATGGGCTATATAGCTTTTAAACCTTACACATTATATGCTACATAGTAATTACTTAAACCAACAATTCCACTACACAAGATCTGCCATCATAAGTCAGTGATTATCATTTGAGTGACTTTGAATCTGTTACAAGCCCCAGTATTGTAGAATCTCTAAATGGATTATCCACCCAAAAATGGTTCAATTCTCCTCAGTTTGATGAATGGAAAATTTTGACATCCTCTTTGCCATGGCCCCATGGAAAATTTTGATGGGAATCTTTTTAATCAGACGAATCAAAGCTAGGGATTATCTACCATTGATATTTTGCTTTTGTGTTCTTGATTAAATGTTAAAACATACTGGCATCAATATAAGCTGTCAGATATTAGATATTATTCAAAATATATACAATCCGGATCAGTGTTAAAATAAATAAACTGTTTATTTTTCAGACGTGTTCATATATCCAGTAGTACGTTAAAGTGTCTGGGTGACAGTTATGAAGTAGAACCAGGCGATGGTCATCTGCGAAATACATTTCTAGCAGATAATGATATTACAACATATCTTGTTGTTCCACCAGTTAAACGGGTAAGTTTTTGTTTTTATATTAATGTGCTTCTAGTTATAGCCAATTTGAAATGGTCTGTCGGTAAGGATGAATGTACAATTATTGAAATTATACTCTAATTTTCACTTCCCCTTTGTGAAAAGTATCTACCATTTAAGAAGACATAATGATCACTTCATCTTTTCAAATAGATATTAAACAGGTATTAGGCAAGACTTTGTTTATTATCGTCACAACGTTAATAATGCAATCGGGCTATGCTATAATTGTATTGCCGATATCTAGGTCAGAGTGAAGTAATTTGACTGAAATTTCCAACACATTCCTGTTTCATTATGTATTTTTGAACTATTAAAGAGAGAACTGTCGGCTCTTTTTCTAATTTTACGTAATGCCCATTTATACAGATATCTTGTGTAAACAATATCGTGAGTAAATTCACAATTGGTAATTATTTAATTGAGATTAGGATGGAAAATTCTAAGGGAGTATTACATTTGATAAATTTCAAGCTGAATACATTTTTCTACAATTAATGTCCGGGATATATATTAGCTTCATATAATACTGTCTTGTCTTTACAGAAATACAGAGTTGCACAAAGAACCAGATTTGAAAACAATATGAGAGCATCACTTAAAGTATCTAAATATCTGGAGACATGGGGTATAGATCAACCATTTTCAAACTTACATTCCAACAACATGACAACACATGTCCTTAGTTTTACGGTACATATTTTACTACTTACTAAAACATTATTTTATTTATCCTGTTATCCGTGCTTTTGTTGGTCTGTCCAAGTCTTGTTTCTAGAGTTCCTGCATGGTTTCCCCTTGTCAGTGGTGCAGGCCAGAGGGTCATGAAAAATTTCCCTCAGCACCCTGTATAGGGTATACAGTTGAAGCAGTACAGTAGCACCCCATTTCATCCCTTCATTGTTTCTGGAGAATACCTCATGAATGGGAAAATTTTTATTCCTTTGTGATGCTGTTACTTGCAATTTGTGCTGGGTTTTTTTTTAAATCTGTGAACTTTTTGTGTTAATTGGGTGACTTGGAGACTAAAGGGACATAACTTTTCCCTATTTTTGTTTCAGAGTCTGGCTTTAGTTGATTCTAATATTATGTTAAATTCTGAAGGAATAGATCAAGGGTAAGTCAATTATAGAATATCTGTAACTTTTTGAGAGAGTTTTATCCAATGGATTTTGGTCTAGTTTTTTTTAGGATATAATATGTGAGTGCGATCGAGTGATTTAACCCCCATTGTTCGGTCTGCCATTGAATTATGTGGTCAGGTTTCTCTCCTGAAGTTTGTGAAGAGGAGTTGTTTTGCCTAATTAACCTCTTGAGTTTCTCTTTGTTCCCCAATTTCATTCCATTGCTAATGTCCAGTGCTGCAAGCGAATTATTTAAAATAATTATCATTTTGTCCCCTAATAAAATAGATTGTGTTGTGTGGACGCCCCTCCCCCTTTGATTTAATGATTAAAACAAATATTTTCTGTTTAGATTGATGTGTTTAAAGAAACAGATACAAAGTGATGTTAATACAGAATTAGATAGAAAGCTTAAAACAGTCAGTCATGGAAGGTAAATCATATACTAATTAAAAAAGGACAATATTGGTGTCAGTCATTATCACATGTGCTATATAGAACTGGTTAAACACTTTCCAAATATAATTTTAACACAGAGATCATGGCTACGATAGATGAATAATAAAGGTTTCAACAATCGGAAGTGACGAACGCAAAAGGAAAACACGAGTTATCCTTCTATATAACTGACTTAAGTTTCGAGTGGTAACAGATACATGGGCGAATTTCTGCTCACTATTAATTCCTTCAAAGGCCAAAAGTTGTGTTAGAATGTGAGAGGATATCTGAGAGGACATATAAAAGAAATTGACTGTTCTCTTATCTAATGACACTCAATTACTTTATTGAATCGTCAGATAACCTCTTGCTGTCCTGTATAACAACTTGGTAATCGAAGGAATTTTTAGTGAGCAGAAATTCAGTCGTGTATCTATTATCATTCGTCACTTCAATCAGTTATATAGAGGAATAACTCATGTTTTCATTTGGCAATCATCACTTGGGATTCATGAAACCTTTATTACGCATCTATCAAAGCAATGATCTCTGCGTTAAAATTAGGTTTGGAATGTGTTTAACCAGTTCTATCACATATGTGATAATGACGGACTCCAATATTGTCCTTAGTATGGTAGAAACCTGGTGAAACAGACATTGAATAAACTTTTTACACAAAAGTTATTCCTTCGTTGAATGTCCAGAAAGTTGATCAGTAACCATGTGAATGGAGCTGTGCTATATTTCCATTTGCTACAGGTGATAATGTAATCTTCGTTAAGCTCTGAACACCCAGACAAATAATTTAGTAAGAACAAGCATAGCCTGCATTGTACACAACACTAGTTTCTACATTGAATTGACGATCTGAATGGGAATAATATCACAGATAAATGATAATCTTTTACATTCTGTTTCAGATGTCATGAAAAGAGTGATATTAATCCATTTTTACTTACATTCCAAAATTGTGAGTTGGAGAAAGAATTTGGTCAACAGTTGGATGGGATGTTTCGATATTATATAATGTGTTCTACTATGATATTTGTAACTATTGTCATAATACAAGGTATCATGTTACCACGGTAAGTTACACATTTTATGGGGAGCCACGGTGGTTAAGTGGGTGAGATGCTGGCTCACTAGCCAGGAGGTTGTGTGTTCGATCTCTGAATTGGCCGAGAAAGTTCATTGGGATTTTCTGATTTGGTTTCCCCTTGTCAGTGGTGGAAGATGGAGGGCTGACAAGGACAGCTGTCCAATGGTTCGGATGGGACAGAAAAGCAGGTCCTGTGTACATATTAACGCGCATGTAAAAGATCCCTTGGCAGTTTGAATTCAATAAAAGAGTAAGCCATAGTGCCGCTACTCGGGCAAAATTTCCCTCATAGCACACTGCATGGTGTATGCCTGTATTCATTAGTCCAGTTAGGAGCAGAATAGTAGGACGTTAAACCCCATTTCATTATTTCATTTCATTTCCACTTAAAATTCTCAACTGAAAAGGCTGTCTGACATTCCAAAATGAATTATATATTATCCTTGAACTAATGTTTATATGTTGAATTTACAAGCTAACTCTAACTTTCATGGATAATGATCTATAACAGAAAAAAGACTAATGTTTCTCTCACATTCAAATGTAAGATTATCTATGAATAGCATACGAATCCCATGCATGACACTGGTCAACACTAAGTAATGATGTGTATATATTTATTTCAGATCTGTGATATATTATATAAGTTGGTGTTGTGGTATATCTCTACTAGCTCTATTACTTATCATGTCATCATTACAATATCATATGGTAGGTATATTTATCTATATAAAATATGGGTCTGGAAATGGAAGAGGGCGGGGGGCTGCAAATGGTTAAGCGGCATGTTTTTGATCCTATACTTGTGTTGGGTTGCCTGCTTCAACTTGTGGGTTTTCTACCTGGCCTCCAGTTCCCTCCCACTGCTAAGAAAATTGTTGACATAAAATTATACCAGTCTGAAAATGACCTAGTTTGTGTTGAGTGGATGTTACATCCCATCTGTCTCTACATGAATAGGGTCTTGGAAAATGAGTTCCATCTGCAATACATCAATTGAAAATAATATTTTAATCTTTTAGTTGGACCTACATTAAAAGTATCAATACGAAACTTACTTACAGGAAAAAAAGAAAGGGTCTGCTGAACAAATCTGCAGCTCCAAATCTGGATAATCCCCCATCCTGAAACATTCTGAATTTTTATTGTTTACCATTTTGTGTGTTTATTTCAGTCGTACAGAATGAAAATTTTGGATGTTATATTAAAATTATCACATTTTATAAATGGATATCCATTAATTAGAATAGTTATGTCACTAGTCTGCATGGCTATTGTCATCTTCATGTCAGCCATTAACTTTGTAAGTATTTTTAAGCTAATCATACTACAGTAAGGATGTTCCTTTTGTGCACTGTTCATTTTCTATTATCTTTTACTGTCTTGCATTGGTGGTTTTGAAAATCATTGTGGAAAGTTCTGCTCTCGGTCTAGTCTATGAAATAGAGATCAAATTTCTGTGGACTGGGGGCTATTTTGTAAAGCGTATTTTGGAAGGTTCCGCTCTTGGTCTAGTCTATGAAATATAGATCAAATTTCTGTAGACTTGAGGCCATTTTATAAAGCGTGTTGTGTTTGCACTGAATTATCTTGTTCTCAAGTCTTATGTCTCGATAAACAATTAAGGATTATCTATCTAGGATATCTTTCTGCTGTTAAAATTGACCACCTCAGAAATTTATTTGACAGGAATCGAGAGCCTAGATATACATTAGAAATACCTATGCTCTTTAGCATAGAAAAGTTTTTAAAATATAACTTTTTATGACATTTAATTATAGAGCTCATGTCAAGCAGGCAGAACAGTTGATAATTCTACCAATATTCCTGAAATAAGTTCACCCCATTATTTATATCAGTGTCAACATGCAGAGGTAAATTTTAAAAAACAATTTCTCATACAAATTTTTAATACAAGTTATTATTCAATAGGTTAAGATCTTGTTGCGGGTAAAAAAGAATATCAAGAATTTTCCAGTCTGGCACTAGTGGGACTGACATGACACAAATAAACACGGGTTGCCTGTGTAAACATCGGCGGACATGTAAAGGAACCATCGACATTTGAAATACCCTGAAGAATAAGCAAAACTCTGCTATCATATATATTAATAGATATATTCAATTCATTGCTCGCCAAATTTCTCATCTTTTTTATTTTCTGTTTTTCAGTATTTTATATTTAGTTATTTACTGGCTTTAACTA
The DNA here is from genome assembly GCA_963678685.1 of Patella ulyssiponensis. Taxonomy (NCBI): domain Eukaryota; kingdom Metazoa; phylum Mollusca; class Gastropoda; family Patellidae; genus Patella; species Patella ulyssiponensis. The sequence continues at coordinate 18,065,087 of OY783229.1, read as the reverse complement.
GCTGTAGTGTCTTCCTCCATCTTAATTATTATATTAAACTCATCACCATGGTTACAGCATTTATTATATTTAACCTTATATTACATCTGGATGAAAACAAAGTTTATAGTTGGTCCAGGTTAGTCTAGTATTTTAAATGTTATTATTGGTTGTAGCCTGTAAAATGAATCAGTCCATGTCCAACATTGGGCTATTTTAAATCAGATATATTTTCATATTTAACCATGTCTCAATTTGCTCTGCTTTACTATGAAAGCAGGGGACTATTAAAATGGCTTCATCCGTATATAGGTATGTTTGTCAATGCTTTGGGTATAGTTACATTATAATTAATGACTTGACCATAGTTTGGTACTGAGCATTTTCCCCTCAGGTTAAGCAGAGTGGTAGGCATTTTGATTGATCAGTGCTTTACAAAAAGATAAAGGAGCAATTAAGTAATTAATAAGTGTTATCGATTTATTTTGAAACTAAGGTGAAGGACATCAATCTCACCGTTGACTTGTTTTAGAGTAGTGACGACCCAGAAAATCTGATACCACTTCTCATTTAAGATGCTCGGATTACTAACAAATGTTTGTTGTATGTTAATGATAGTTTTTGTATTTTATAATTTTATTAGTGAGATCAGTCATCTAGATGTTAAAGTAACAGCGTCTGTTTATCTGGCTTTAGTTATGATAACTTTACATATACTAGACAGACAGGTAATTATAACTCTCTATTTATCTTCATGTCATTGACCGCCATTTTCATTTTTGGAACTGTATCTGATTTTTCGTGGTTAAATCCATGCCTAAATGTACTAAACCTTTTTATTTGACAATGAATTGAGGAAACAAAACCAAAATATCAATGGTGGATAACCTCCCAGTATTGATCGTATCCAGTGAAAAAGAAGCCCATCAAAAGATTTTACCCAACACTTATAGGTGGTACTGGATTGTTTTGCTTGTTTATTTCCTGTTAGAGATTTGACTTTCACAATATTGTAGTTTGCCACAGATTCAAAATTCCCTAAATGACTATCAGTAGTTGAAGTTATCAACTCTTTTTTGTGTCTTCTGTATTGCAGGCAAATTGCTTATTCAGGAAATACTCTAATTTTTGAAAGTATCGGAGAAGGGTTTGGGGGGGGGGGCACAACATTCCCTGCTGCTAAAATCCATGGATTTGAAATATATATGTATACCTTCTGGAAAGAAAATGTTTTGACTTAAAGTAAATTCTCATTACAGATAGAATATACAAATAAATTAGATTTTCTGTGGATTAAACAATTTGAGAATGAAACAGAAGAGATTAAAGATACAGCTCATTTAAATAAAGTGATATTAGAGAATATATTACCAGCTCATGTAGCAGATTATTTCTTACGTTTAGCCAGAAAGCATGACGGGAAATCAGTAAGTATATAGAATAGTTAAAATACATTTTACACTATGTTGGAAATACTTTTGAAACTCAAATAGGGTCATTATTGGGGATCCCATGTGCATTGCTTTGGGTGGGAAAGGACGGCATTTTGCTTGGACAACAGCATATTGGCCTATTCTTCGTCATATTCTAACTATCAAGAGATCTGTTATGTGTACACAGATGTGGCCCTGAGTAAGCATATTTCAGTTATAACATATTTTACCTCAAGTCAAGGCAATGGTAGTGATATCTGGTCAGGGTACTCGACTCTCAGCAAGATTGAAATCTTTCAAACCAGGAGTGGCCGCAATTGAAGGATGCATAGTTGTTCAGATGGGATGAAAAACAGAGGTTCTTCCATGTAAACATGACAATGAATGTGATGTGATACAGTTCTGATAAAATAAAGCGTGGCTAATGTGTTTCAGATGCAGTGATAGTATTTTTTATTGTAAAGACTCATCACTCATCTCTATTTCATAGACATATTCAGCTTATATATGTCTCTTCTGTTATTTTTTCAGAGTATTTATTACAACTATTACCCTAATGTTAGCGTAATGTTTGCATCGATACCAAATTTTAAAGATTTTTACCAGCAGAATGCGGCTAATAAACAAGGATTAGAGTGTATTCGAGTTTTAAATGAGATTATCTCCGATATAGATATGGTAGGTTAGGCTTTATTATTATTATGCTCTGAACGAAGGGAGGGATATTGAACAAGACTTTCTGTGTCCTAGTTATATTTATAATTTTCATATTCCAAGTTCAGGAGAAGGAGAGAGGATATAGAGATGCAAATTGTCCTTCCTGCTTTTGCTGCAGAGCGTATTTCAGAGAAAACTAAATATATCTTTGCAATACTTGGTACAAACATCCTAGTTGAACAATTATGCAAATTGTTAATAAGAAATTTCTTTGTTGAATAACTTTGGTTTCCACGCAACAAGGGTTATTATTATTTTGTTATTGAAATATTATTGTTATTTTTGTAGTTATTATGTGAAGGGGAATTTAGTAGGGTAGAGAAGATTAAATCTATTGGTAGTACATATATGGCAGCCACAGGTTTACAGCCTTCATTAGATATTAAAGATGTAAGTATCACATATACAGGTCTACAACTATGGTTAGATATTAAAGTTGTAAGTATCACATATACAGGTCTACAACCGTCGTTAGATATTCAAGTTGTAAGTATCACATATACAGGTCTACAACCGTCGTTACATATTCAAGTTGTAAGTATCACATATACAGGTCTACAACCGTCGTTAGATATTCAAGTTGTAAGTATCACATATACAGGTCTACAACCGTCGTTAGATATTAAAGTTGTAAGTATCACATATACAGGTCTACAACCCTCGTTAGATATTCAAGTTGTAAGTATCACATGTACAGGTCTACAACCGTCGTTAGATATTAAAGTTGAAAGTATCACATATACATGTCTACAACTTTAGACATCGGTCT